>CM042892.1:17381094-18081094 GCA_023653625.1 Triadica sebifera | reverse complement strand
TTCCAAATGGGGTATGCAGTGAAGGAAGCAAGGAAGAGAAAATCAGGGAAAGGTTTTTTACGCATAATTTAATAATAATTTTAGAAAAATGATTAGTTGGAGAGATTAAAAAAAGAAAAAGCCAAGTAGACATAAAACATTGAACACTTCAAAGATCTTCACCTATAAATAGTCAAGTAGGTACTCATGGCTTCTCACGCCTCTGCTTGAGAAATAAGCTTAAGAAATTAAGTCTCATACTCTCGCCGAAAATAGAAATGACAGGTGTTAAATTGGTTGTAGTTTTAGCAGTCTTAGCTTTGGCTTCCTCATTGGCCTCTGCCTATGATCCCAGCCCTCTCCAGGACTTCTGTGTGGCCATTCCTGAGCCCGAAAATGCTGGTATATATGCACTCCTTATTTTCTCACTACTTAATTCTTGCAGGTTTCTATTGTATATTTGCTCATTTTCATAACTTTTGAATGCAGTTTTTGTGAATGGGAAGTTCTGCAAGAACCCAAATCTTACTGTAGCAGAAGATTTCTTCTTCCCTGGACTTAATATTCCTGGAAATACAAATAATCCTAATGGAGTCTTCGTTAACTTAGTTAATGTTGATAAATTAAAAGGACTCAATACTCTTGGTATTTCTCTAGCTCGCCTCGACTTTGCCCCAAATGGTGGACTCAACCCTCCCCATACTCACCCTCGAGCCACTGAGATCCTCGTAGTTGTGGAAGGCACTCTTCTTGTTGGGTTTGTGACTTCCAATCCTAATAAACTTTTCACAAAAACCCTATACCCAGGAGATGTATTTGTGTTCCCAATTGGTCTCATTCACTTCCAATTCAATATTGCTAAGACAAACGCAGTTGCCTTTGCCGGTTTAAGCAGCCAAAATCCTGGTGTTATTACCATTGCTAATGCCGTATTTGGACCTAAACCACCCATTAATCCTGAAGTTCTTGCTAAGGCTTTCATGTTGGATCCGAAAATTGTTGCGGAGCTTCAGAAGAAGTTTGAGGGCGTCAATTAGACGTCCCCTTACATTATGCTTTCATTTCTTATTGTGCGTCTACCTTTTTTCTTTTTTCTTTTGTAATGTTTATTCGAAGATTGTATGAACTAATGATTGTGGATGTGAGTGTTTGTGTCGTATCCTGGCAGTTTCCTTATGTAACTTATAAAGTATCATTTTATTAAAAATAAATAAACAATTTAAGTTTTAGTCTTTGAATTCATCCTTTTTGGATATGCATAAGTGACGATGAATACTTTCAATAGCTATGATTTGCTCAAAAGCTTGAGTTAAATTGATTGCCAAATTGGATGTATAATAATAATATATAAGAAATACTTGGAAAACTCAATATCCAACACTCATTACTCATTACCTTATTTATTGACAAGGTTTAAGTTGAGAGAAAACACAATATATATTTTTTTATTCAACTAATTGAATAATGATCAACAGTAAAAAAGGTGAAGTCAACATATATCATTTATCCACAGTGAAAGAGGATTATTCATAAGTGTATCAACCATTCTTTTTCTACTTTTGTCGACTAGGATTTGATTTTGAGTCAAATCACAATTGATTATTTGTTATTTTAGAACTCATAATTTTGTTAGAAATTTCAAATGTAGTACAAATTAATCAACAGTTAAAAATATCTTTATTAATTTGAACGCAAAAAATAAAATATAGAAATACATATATAGTAATGAATAATGAAGCAAATTGTATCGTATAGATTAGTTAGCAGGAACTCTTTCAGCTTAATTAAATATTTCCAATTTGTGTTTTGAATATTTAATTAATCTAAAATTTTTGAGTGAATGTTTTGCAAAGCAAAGCAAAAAGAAGAATGATTAAGGCTTAATGTGCTCCAAATGTAAAGCAATACACGGAACAAGTTGTGTCCTAAAATCCTCGTAATGGTTGACACCTCTCTTCCCTCTAATTCCATATTTTATATCATATCTTGCTTTATCCACTTTACACTTCAAAATGGTTTTCTCTATTATCAAATCAAACCTAACTACTGCTTTAAACAATTTATTTTTTTTATTCAATTTTCAGTTTATATATTAACGGATTAAGACGAAATATATTTGCGTTGAGTATGATCCTCAAGAGCGACAAAATATTCTCTCAAACATTTTTGATTAATTGTATATTCAGAATTCAAATTCGAGATATTTAATTAAGCTGAAAGAGTTCTTGCTAACTAATCTACACACTCTTGGATACAATTTACTTCATTATTCATTACTATATATGTATTTCTTAATTTTATTTTTAGCGTTGAAATTAATGATATTATGAATTAATTTTGGTGTCTTCAAATTTTCATTTCATATATCTATATTGAGACTTGATTAAGTTAATATAATAAGATAACAAATATACAATGCTTCTTATTATAATTATTATGATGTAATGTGATGTGATGCATAAGTTCTATAATTTTAAAGCTTGAAAGTTTCATTCATGTTTAAAATAATTGATGCCTAATAATAATTACTGATAATTGATAACTGATAGAAAAAAAATGTGATCTTCTGAGCGCATATATTGCTTATCTCCAGTCATATGAATTTGACAAATTATAAAATGGTAAATATTAAAAATTAAAAATTCAGTTTCTTAAAAATAGATTTATTTTTATTAATATTAAATAAAATAAAATTTTAATTAATATTGTTAAATTTTAATATATATATATATATATATGTGAGCAAGAAAAAAATAATAGTTTTTATATTTTATAGTAAGATATATTAAATAAAAATATATAAAAATAAAAAAGAACAAATTGTAATTATAATTCATTAATATATTAAATAATAGTTTTGCATCTTTCTTTTTTTTTAATTTTTTTTAAAAGTGGGATCCATCCAGTGAGCAATTTCGTAGTATACAGATGTTTTTTTTCTGAAAATCTAAACAAATCCAAAATCAAGCATTAATGAACTAATTGAATGGAACCCGAGGATGAGGATTAGTACGTATTTTACACAATACCATAGGGATTAAATCGGACATTTGATGCGTTGGCGGCGATTAGACAACAATTTTAGGGATGAGAGCCATCAAACGTGGCAGATCAGAAGGAGCGAAAGTGGGACCCAAAAAAGCTCTTTTTATAAAAGTTCATCATTCACCTGACAATATCTTCTTGCCAAGTAAAACCGGTATTAATTTCAGTGATTTGAGTTATTTTCTAGTAAAAATAATTTGATACATATTTTGTAGATATTGGATATTCCTCTTTAACTTCCGCATGACTATTTCAAAATAGTCATACAAATTATGCTGACATCAATAAAAACATTATATTATGCAGTATATATATATATATACACACAACTGCATAATGTTTTGTTATAATTTATCTTTTGGGATTATTCCAGAAGGAATTAAAGATTAAATATAACACCACATCTCGTATTATCTTTTCTTTTTTTTTTCCCCTTAAAATATAAAGTTTAGAAATAAATCACAATGGAAATTAAGTATTGGAAAAATTATTCTTCCTAAAATTCAATTTTGGTATTAAAGGGTCCGACTGAAATTTTGAACTTAAAATCTCACAGTTTTAGTCACTAGACTAATACCATTTTAATATTTATAGTTAAACCTTTTTAATTATCAATTTTTAATTTGATGATAAAGTCTCAATTAGATGCTGAATACGCGAGGAATATGCCAAGAATGGAATATGTTATCCTTTAGAGAGAGGAATACTTGTTTATTTGAATGATAATTAAATCTATTTCTTTATAACAATTATGAAAACAATATCTAAACATAATAATAAATATTTATCTGCTTGCAGTTTAAGGACAAATTGCTTATAACTGCATCAGAACCAATATTCCTAAATAACTGTACTTTATAAATATTTATAGGCAAATCATATTATGAAATTTCTGTACTTTTTTGTACGTTGGATATCTTATAACTTCATCTATACATAGTATACAACTCATATTAGAGGTAATAGCTTCAGCCATGAGCATGCATTTATATAATTAACACACACTAATATTTCCAAATTAACTATATTATCGTTAAACAAATTATTGATTAATTAATTAAAGAGGACCGCAACAATGCTAAAACATGAACCAAGTAGTCGTTAGTGATTTAAGATAAACAAGTAGGGTTGTTGAAATTATATTAATTAGTTTTTAGTTAAACTGTCACTATTGTCAATTTTTATATATGTATTTGGTTGCGGAAACGATGCTATTTATTATGCAATTTTTTTTTTGATACATTGCAATCTTTTATATACAACAACAAATAATATATACAGTTGTATTTTATTATGTTTGTTCTGTGGAAACTTACCCGTTAAACTGCAGGATACTTGCAGGCATCAATAATCATTCTCTTTAATATATATATATATATGTTAAATGTCTTTATTTGAGTTGGTAAAATTTATATCAAATCTTAATTAAACAAATAGATTTATTTTCTTTTAGAAAAAAAAAATTACAAAAGCTATAGTGCTTTCACGAAGCACATGCTGTGCTATTTTTAGTAATTAAGTTGGGTTATTTTTGTGTACCTAATTAAGATATTCACACGAACATTATTCTTTTCACTGCAAAAAAAAAAGGTTTTAGCGATCACTGTATGTGGTCACTAAAGAAGCTTAGCAACACATGGCGACCCCATACCGTGTCGAAAAACGTTTGTCACCAATCATATTTAGCGACAATATTTTGTTTTGGTCACTAAAAATAACGACCGTGGTCGCAATTTAGTGATATATCTTTTTGTGGTCAGTAATTCCAGAGCGCAGTGTGGCAATAAGATCATATAGCGACCAAATTTAGAGGTCGCTAATGTGACCACAATATGACGACCAATTTTATGGTCGCAAATGTGCTCAGTAAATACATAGTATATTTAAATTCATTTTTGTTGTCGCTAAAAGTAGTGACTGCTATCTTTGGTTTCTATAATATTGATATTTTTTAAATATTTTTTATATAATTATTAAATAAGAAATTTATTTATTAAATTTAAAATTTATTGTATATATTATTATTAATTATTAATTATAATTTCGATTAAAACAAAAAGTAATTATCATACAACAATTACAAATTAAATAAAATTTTATTTATATTGAAGTTCTCTTCACACCCACACCAATATTACATATATATATATATATATATATTATAGAGTTAAAATGAAAATACAATATCTTCAATAATTTAACTCTAAAATTATAATATTCTACATATATCATAGCATATAGATACCCTGACTGTAAAATGGAAATACAATATTTAAAATAATCTAATTGCAAAATTACTTTGACCCGAAAGCAAAAGAAAAGAGAAGGCTTACATAACGTGCATCCTCTCTCAAAGTGATCTCAAATCATTTATTCCATTTATGTCTTAGCATACTTTAATACATTTATGATGCTGGCACCCATTTTAATTTTTCTTCTTCTTGAGCACTGAGTTTTCTTTTTCTTTATATGTTTCTTTCTTTTTCTTTATATGTTTCTTTCTTTCTTGTATGTATGATAGGAGAAGCGCTATACATTGACCTGAAAAGATGATGAAAAGGTAAAAAAGATGATGTTCGAAAAAGTTGGAAAAATAAGACATTGTTCTAAGCTAAATTAAAATCCAAAACTTATTTTCATATTTTCAACGTTGACCATTAAATCCTTACATCTAGCTCAATTACTAATGAAAATCAAAGAACCATAATTCAAGTAGTTTATGAAAGCAACGGGTAAGGAAATAGCGACTACGAACAATGTGATCGCTATTTAGAGAGTACATTTGTTTATGTTCGTTATTTAGTGACCACACGTAATTGTAAATCCATCATAAAATATTGTACCAACTAGTGGAGCCAAGCGTAGTGACTAAATATTGTGGTTGCTAAATTGTGGTCGTAAATTGGTCGCTATGTGGTTGCTACTTTAATTAATTAATTGATATTTAATTAAATAATTAATATTTGCTATTTAGATACTAAATTTCTGTAGTCGCTTTTTTTTTTAGTGCTTAGTTTCCGATTCTTTTTCTTCATTTCATACTGTGTAAATATAATTATATATAGAATCAAATATTATTTTCTACCAAAACCATTTTATATAAAAACCAAAATTTATTTTTCAATCGTGGAAATTAAATTGCTTTGTTAATTAATTACAGAAATTGATCAATAAATTATAGTTTAACAGTGTTAATATGGTGATCATAATTAAACCCTTTATAAAAAAAATAAAAAATAAAAACACAGAAACTTATTTTGGTTTATCTTTATAAAAAGAAATACTGCATCATTATTGTTCTGTTGGACATGTCAAGAGCTTGCAGTAATACAGAGTCAGTTGAAGACTGCTTAAATGCTAAAAAAGTAAAATAAGACTGATTATAACTATTAACTTATATTAGTTTAATAGTTTGGTACTGTCAATTTGCTCATTTGGTAAGTAACTTGCTGTATAATAGACTTACAAAACAAGTATGTTAAATACAATATTGCTATTTTATTTGTTATCATCAAAATGACAGAAATACCCCTTAAGGTTTAACAAAATATAACATATTTCATGTCACAAAACAATTTATTTATTAATAATTATATTCCAATTTGCATCTTTTTCTCCAAATTTTATATCAAAAAGTCATCAAAAAATTCTTAAAAAATATCAATTAAATAGAAATTTAAATTTTGATCATTTTTGAAAAAAATTGGATAAAAACGGACATGTCAAGTGCTTACACACGCTAAAATAAGTGTGCCCACGTGTTCCACATGACGCCATGTGCCTTCACGCATGCCATCCACACCTGCCACATCATTGACATGTCATTGTCTATATGGACCAACCAAAGTGATCCACGTGGCAAGATGACACGTGGTGTGACACATAGATAAACACATCAACAAAAAAAACTATCATGTCATCCTAATGAGTGAGCATCCCGTGGCACTTATTTGCCACGTGCGTGTGACGTGTCATGCCTAGTGTGTGACACGCCGAGGTGGCGCATGTGGTACACGTGTTGCCTTACAGTTGTTATTTTCGGTCGTGTTTTTAAATTTTGTATGTTTTAAATGGTTATAAACCTACTGTGACCTTTTTTAATCCATTTTAAATTCATTTATACCTTGTTTGGACAATATTTTCATTTTCAACAATTTTCTTATATAAATATATTAAAATTAATTTTTTCCTCTCTACGTGAGTAAGAAGAAGAAGACGAAGAATAATACAATAAAATAAAACATAATAACAATTTGAACTAAAAACAATTAATATAAAAAGAGAAAATTGAATTGCTTGAAGTTGAAGAAGATGAAATAGGTAAAAATAATGAACATGTAAATTGTAAATGATAAACTTATATGTAGTAAACCTACAGGTTTTAAACGATGAACATGTAACTTCTATATGATAAATCTATAAATTATAAACAATAATAAATTTGTAAACAATAATTTTGCAAGATTTAAAATTTGAACTTATAAATTCTTAACGATAAACTTGTAGTTTTTTAAGGATTGATAAAACAATAAATTGTAAATGATGAATTATCAAGTTATAAATGATGAACTTTTAAGTTCTAAACGATAAATATGTAGTTTCTAAATAATGAATCTGTAAATTTAAAACGATAAATCGGCAAATTATAAGCGATAAACTTATAACTTTTGTAAGTTCAAAACGATAAACATGTTTTATATTTATTAGTTTACCAAAATCTAATTTCTAAAAAATACGCCCTTTATTTTATTTCGTACGTGTAAAAGAAAAAAATTTATAATGCAACATTAACTTGAGTGCATGATATAAGCCTACAAAACAAAGAAAAATGATTTAATTTCTTGTTGTACATCTGCCTTTTTATTTTTTTATTATGTTTATTTTGGATATTGTATGAATTAATAATGACTGATATCAAGTGTTTGTCTCGTAATTTAGAAAGTCGGGTACTTCAATCCTGAAAATTTCCTTTGTTTTTCCGCTAAAAAAAATCTCAGTCTAATTAATTATAAATAATAAAAACTTGTAGTTTTTCAGTTCATCCCTTTGCTGGATGTGCATGGCAGGTGACAGTGAACACTGTCAACTGTTTTGAGCGTAACAGCAACATAGCTTGAGAGTTGACCTGATTCGAAAAATTATATTTGTATTATCACAACTTCTTACTAATTAATTGAAACACCAACCATTATATTGATATTGATATTGATATTGAAAGTATAATTATTATAAAAAAATACTAATATTTGCTATCTCCTTCTTTATCTTCTTTATCTTCTTTATATTTTAATTGGAACTTAAAGTCTATGTAATTCACTTTTTAAAAAAAAATTAGAACTAGAAGATGACATGTCGCTTAAAAATATTAAGAAAAGAGAGAAAAAAAAAAAAAAAGGTAGCTTTACACACTCCTCTATCCACATTAGAAAGACTATTTAAGCGCATCTACTCCTTTCTACTGCCTCATATTTTATTACCGGGATTTTGATTGTTCAAATCTCAATTGAATATGTTTTTCACTTAAGAACTCGTAATTTTTTGTTAGAAGCTTCCTATTTCATGAATTGGTTTTGTTATAATTAAAAGTTAAAATAATAATAATAATAATATTAAGGTAAATTTAGAATTACTTGTATAATCCAACCCATTTTGACGGAAAAAATAAAAATAAAAAGGCCATATTAAGTGGCTTATCAAGCTCAAAAATTTTCTCAGGCTTAATTCTTAGTACCATTCGTAAATCAAATTAATAACAATCTTTCAACTAATTAAAAAAAAATTATAGTAGTTTGAAATTGATGCATGCGAAGATTATTGGGACTTAATCAGACAAATAGGAATGAGCTGTCTCGGTGACTCTTAGCACCGTAATCACAAGAAAAGTATCAAATGCCTAGGTGGGTCTCTCTCACTTTGTTCTCTGATGCTCTAAGTTAAGAGTGTAAGAACAAGAGTGTGAATTCGAATGAAACATTTATTTGTACTCATGTTCTTAGGAATTTTAAGCCCATGCACTACCAAGTACCAATAGGGGCTTCCCAGTTATCCAGATTAGACAAGTAAAATTAATCTTTGGAATCTCAGCAGTTATCCGGTTGAATTGGATTCAAAATTTTCCTAGAACGCAGCCTGTCATCAGATAAATATCCTTGCTGAAGTTTCCTTTTCAATATTTCTGGTTTGATGAACAATACATTTAAATAAATTCCCAATTGGATGCTGAATTTGTGAAGAATGGAATACTCTTTTCCTTTAGAGTGAGGAATATTTTGTTAGTAAATTATATACAGCACAGTCATGACTGTATCAATTATCAATAATAGCCTTGACGAGGTCATGTTCAACCTCTCCCCGTGAGAGAGGTTGAGATTGAATCATATTCACCTTAATGTAGATTAACTTGTGATATTAATACTATAAATGCCTACGTAAGAGGCATTTCTTAAACATTATACATCATGTAAGGCATGGATAGACAAGGCATTTCAGTGGTTCTCGATTTCTGATTAGAACTTTTCCACAGCAACCATAACGAAAGCAGAGGGAAAAAACAAAAAGGCTGACTTTCATAAAGATGATATTAACATGGATATTGATTATTTCCTGTTAAAAGAATGTTTTAGTTTAAGTTAAAAGAGGTACCTTGACAATGTCAAGTAACTATCCCCTATCACTCCATGATTTGCTAGTTGCTATTTAATATATATCCAGCTCTTCATTGATTGGATGATTACCAACTCAAACCGCCTTTTTGAAGAACAGAGCAATTTCCGTTACCTGAATTAGCATAATATCATCATTATAATATAAAGATTTAGCCGGCCATCAAACTCAGTCCAATATTAGTTGGATTTATATGTATATATAAACAATATAATTGCACATTATTTTATTTTGAATTAAAATCGAGAACAAGCACAAAAAGAATTTGCTTAAGAAAGTGGAAACAGGACCATTTCCAAGTGATAAACGTACTAGAACTGAAATAAGGCTGTCTATAAATAGCAATGCAATTATACAAGAACTCTCATCCTCTGATCAATTGAGAATTGAGCAAACATAGAGACAGCACTGGAATCAAAATGAAAAGTGTTCATGTCCTCCTAGCCTTTGCACTTCTGGGATTTGCCTCTGCCTTTGACCCTAGCCCTCTTCAGGACTTCTGTGTAGCAATTGCTGAACCCAAGAATGCTGGTATAATCAATCTTCTTTTACAATCAGTTTCTCTGCATTCTTTCTTCACAAGAATTTCATATAACTATAGACATATAGTTAATATTAAATATCTGTAATTTCGTATCATGCAGTGTTCGTGAATGGCAAATTTTGCAAGCATCCTAACCTTACTGTTGCCAATGATTTCTCCTTCTCGGGACTTAACATTCCCAGAAATACAAATAACCAAGTGAGATCGACTGTAACCCTTTTGAACGTTGGTCAAATACCAGGGCTTAACACTCTTGGTATCTCTTTAGCTCGTGTCGATTATGCACCAAATGGTGGTCTAAACCCCCCTCACATTCACCCTCGTGCCACAGAAATCTTTACAGTCATCCAAGGAACTTTTTATGCTGGCTTTGTCACATCCAACCCCAATCGCCTCATCAGTAAAATCCTAAACCCGGGAGATGTTTTTGTGTTTCCTATAGGCTTGATTCATTTTCAGATGAATATTGCCAAGACAAGCGGAGTTGCCTTTTCTTCTTTAAGTAGCCAGAATCCAGGTGTTATTACCATAGCTAATGCAACATTCGGATCAAATCCGCCTATTAATCCTGATGTTCTTGCTAAAGCCTTTCAGCTGAACAAGAATGTTGTCAATTATTTGCAAAAACAGTTTGGTGGAAGCAAAAACTAAGCCAGCATACAAAAGTGCCTTTCTTTGATACAGTTGTTTCATGTTCCTAGAATTTTTAGTAGAATAATAGATTGAGAGGATTCCATTTTTATTATGTCGCTGTCTATGTTGATGTTGGATGAAGTATGAATGAAATGTTTGGATTTCGTATACAGTGGCAAGTAAATTTTAATCCATAATTATTTACCTTTATGGGGCTAAACATACCAAGCACATGTCAAATTCATTTCTTTGATAGCGTAGGTTTAAAGCTTACAAAATTCTATCAGAATGACGAGCTCAGACGCCAAGTTTAGCTAATAAAGTACTCAAGTTGTAATTCCAACTCTGAATTACATTCAGCAAAAGATAGACTGACGAAAATTGAACTTAAATGAAACTGATACTTGAGCATTTCTCTAAATGTTGAAGTAACAACTATATAACATTCAAGTGGAAATCGAAGAATAACATACAGGAACCAACCTTTTTCACAGTGAGCCGGCTTGCATGTTGAAGCAGCAGTTGAGTCATCCATGAGCTAAGTGCCGTAAATTTACGCCAGAAGCCATCCATCCAGAACGAAGAAATTGCTTGTCATCTGTTGCTATGATCACACAATTGAAAGACACACTTCCAGCTGTTCGATTCTCTTAGCCAGATCATGCTTCCTGCAATTCTTCAACCCGTTAGGAACCATATCAAAGCACCTTGAAATCGGCATCAGACCCATTTCAGTCATCTCAATCAAAGAATTGGCTGCTTCAACATATTTTCCTCCACGTCCACACATAGTTATTAACATGGTATATACTGGCCTATTTGGAGGGTGTCCCTTGACCTTCATCTCACTAAAGAAACAGAAGGCATCATCCAATTGCCCTTTTCTACACATCCCTTAATTATTGGGGCATAGAGACTAGGAAATGGCTTATGCCCATCCTCAATCGAATTATGCAATAACCGTAAAGCCTCATCGAATCTTTCCCAACTTTGAAACAGTAGGAATCAAAATTTTTTAAGTAGTTACATCAGGACAAAGCCCCACCTTGCACACACTATGATACATATCAACGCAAAAATCAACCTCCCCGGCATTAGAAATTGCTTCTATCAAACAATTAAATGTATTAAAATCCGGCACAAAGCCCTCTTTGGTCATCTTCCTAACCATTTCCTTTGCAGCATTCAAGTACCCTGCATTCACCAACCCTTCAATCAACAAATCTCTCCCTCTCACAGGAGGATTAAAACCCTTTTTACTCATTTCCTGTAAAAACGCCTGCCCCTCCCTCATTTTCCCACTGGAGCACCACCCATTTTCAAGAACAGCATAAGTCTTCTTGTCAGGTACCAAACCTTTCCTAATCATCCTCCTAATCAAAGCATAAGCTCCATGGTACATGTTCACTTCACGGAGAGCAAAAAGCAAGGCATTGTAAACATCAGTGCTTTGTCCACAATTCAAATTACCACAGTTGTTGAAAATCTCGACAGCCTGATGTTAGGAACCCTTGGGATTTATTTTCTATTTAGACTTTGCTTAATATTAGAGATATATTTATCCTATTTCTAGTTGACTAATGATTAGAAGAAGATCCAGAAATTCAAGCCATTATTAAAAAGCTATAAGAAGATCCAATTTTTGTTTCTCATTACAGTTGGAATTTTATAGATTTGCGCTATAAGGGCATAATTGTCTTGGCACCAAAGTTTTCTTGTCAATGTAAAATATTAAAAGAGTTTGTCATTATGGATTCCTGCATACATATAAATGCATTTGTCAGTTTTTTTATTGAAAGGGTATGAAGCAGACCATCAAGAAATTTGTTGCAGAATGTGATGTTTGTCAACATCACAAATGTGAAACATTTGTTACTCCTGCTTTACTCCAACTTCTTCATATTCTTGATGATGCTTGGACTGATATATCCATTGACTTTATTGATGGACTCCCACCATTTCAAGGTAAAACTATCTTCGTGATTGTGAATCAACTTACAAAATATACTCATTTTTGTGCTATACAACATTTTGATACTGCTGCAAATTTTGTCGTACTTATGTTGAGAATATAGTGGAGTTGCATGAAATTCCAAATTCCATTGTTAATGGTTGAGATAAAGTTTTTACTAGCACCTTCTAGAAGGAGTTATTTCGCTTGCAGGGTACCTAGTTGAATATGAATACTACTTATCACCCACAAACAATTTGACAAACCAAAGTGGTGAACAGATGCCTAGAAAACTATCTCAGATGCTTTACTAGTGATAAGGCAAAAGAGTGGTTAAAATGGTTTCCTTAGACAGAATGGTAGTACAATATCACTTATCATTATTCTACTTAAATGACTCCTTTTGAAGTAGCTTATAATCTGCCTCCTCCCATTATCACAAAATACATGTTTAGTTCTTCTAAGGTGGATCAAGTAGACAATGAATTATTTGATAAAGATAGATTATCCAACTTATGAGAGATAATCTTGCAACTTCACAAACTATAATGAAACAATAAGCTGATAAGTATCGCAACAAGCGGAAATTTGCAGTAGCAAATTGAATTTTTCTTCAATTCCAATTTTATAAGCAAACTTCTATCAAGATCCAGACTTCTATGAAGCTATCTCTTCTATTTTTTGGACCATATCAGGTGTTGGAATGTATGAGCCCAATTGTTTATTGCTTGGACTTGCTAGCAAACTTTAAGATATATCCAATTTTTCATATTTCTTGTCTTAAGAAGTTAGGAAATAATAATGTGGTGCAACACTATTTGCCAAATATTTCTTCTACTAGTGAGGTTCAAATCATGCTTTAAGCTATAATTGAATGTCGCGTTGGAGTGTCATAGGTCTTCTATGACAAAAATGTTTGTTCAATAGACCAACCTATCAAATGAGAATATGACTTGGGAGTTGACAAAACTTTGAAATAACAGTTTTTAGAATTCGTTGTTATTCAACTTCGAGGACAAGACTATTTTGAAAATATGGAAAATGTTAGGAATCCTTAAATATTAGTGATTTATTTCCTATTTAAACTTTGTTTAATATTAGAGATTTATTTATCATAATACTAGTTGATAAAGAATTAAAATTTTATTTATTTCTTTTAATAGAAATTCTAGTCCTAGTTGACTAAAGATTAGAACTCTAAATGTTTTTTACAAAAAAATTAAATATAATTCAATATTTTTGGCCAATTTGGAGGTTGATCTCCTCCGAGTGATTAAATTCCGAATTCTTTTGTTCTTAATTTTTCTCAATTTTAGCTTTAAAACCCTAGGATCTTATCACCTGATCAATTAGACCATGCTTTCCATACTCTTTGATTATAAAGCACACAGAATCATTGGAGATGTTGAATTGAGGACTGTGATCAGTCAATTGGGTAATTAGTTTCCACATGGAACCATACCATTTAGCTTGGGCCAGGGTTTTGATGAGCTCCTCATATTCAACAAAGGTGGGTGTATAATGGGCGCGGGCCCATGTGAAGAAGCGGAGTGATTCAGAAGGAGAGTGAGAGCAGGCACGTAAAACGCGTAATACTAGCTCAGAGGTCACAGGGAGGTTAAGTCTGTTGAGCGTGCGTTCTAGTTAGATGTCGCGGCAAACTATGTTAGTTATGTGGTGTACCAACACAAAAAAAGGCGTCCCTATTGGTTGTCGTGATCGCACTCCTGGAGGTAGTGGTGGAGGGGAAGGATGAAGTGGGATTTAGGGTTCTGAGGTGCTAGATGAGCTAGAGATTGACGGTGGCCATTGTAATTCTACCGGAGCGCAGCTTTCTAGATTTGCGAGAGAGGCAGTAAGACTATTCTAATTTTTTTTTTTTCTATTTCATTGACACTTTTGAAATTGCAACTGTAAGTATAAGCTGCTGTTAATGCTATCATTGATAAGTTAAGAATGAAGATAGGTACAACAAGAGTCCGTTTTATATTGCGTTTATAAAAATACTTTGGAAAAACAAAATTTATTTTTAAATTTTTTGAATTTTAAAAAATGTCCAGAAATAGATATTTTTTTAAAAGTTAAAAAAAACAGTTTATAAAAATTTAAAAAAATCAGTTAATTAAATCAAAAAAAATTTAAATTTGTTTTTTGAACAACTAATAACAACCACAAATACCCCTAAGTATTATTTCATAATTTCTCTTGTTTGATTTTCTTTCCTTGTTTAATTTATTGATATGATCAAGCCAAATTAAATTAAAAGAAATGATAATAGAGTAGTGTTTAATGCAACAAATGTAGCTCAATGATGTATTTTATTATTTTTTTGGGTACAAACAATGATGTATTTATTTGATTCAGTTTTTTTTAAATAAAAAAATAAATAAATATGTCTTTAAATGAAAACGCAGCAAATAAGAGCGTTGCTGGTAAAAATCATAAGGATTGTAATCATAGGTAGAAATTAAGACGCAGATTGTGTTAATACCTGGCGGCGAAAGCTTAGAGAATGTCTTCTACGTGCATATTTATCGATGTCAAAGTCTCTCAGCTTTATCCTCTATTTCACTACCTTTTGTACAAATCCCACTCTTCCATCTAAAATAACAAGCTTTGTGGATCTCACAACCCTTTCTTTTTACTCGAATCTATTTTTTATATGTGGAAATCTCAATCGAAAATGGGGTTCCGCAGAATGACTGCTTTGCTTTTCAGATTTTATTGATTTCGACAGCTCCGAAAGTCCACAATCCAATGATCCATCTCTGTCATGCCCCTGCTGCCGTCCCATTTATTGCACTTCAAAAATAAAAAATAAAAAATATGTTGTATTCGGTATTCTTCAGTTAATCTATAGATATAATCACCTGACCCCCTTTCTTATTTTTTGATGCCCCTAACTAACGCAAACGCTACCCTTATACTTTTAACCCTAACCCAGAAAAGAATCAACCATGCATTACACCGTCCAACTTGCATGACTATTTCTAGTTTTGCTACAGATTAAAAAACCACTTGCTATCACAGCGATCACATCACAATGTACACAAGGATGGATGAATTTCTCCTTTCATTCTTTAACCTGACAATGATTAGATAAAGCGATACAGATTTGGATATCATTATAATAACCACAAACACATCACAATCGCATTGTCATCTGAATAATTTTAACATTTTCCTAAATACTCTATTGTTATCTCTTACTCTTATCTACAATGCCGTCTACTCATCCTCCTTTCATCCATCATAGGGGAACTCTAAATCATCCTCGGTGACTCTAAAGTGATTGGCCTGCTGCCCTGAGCAATGGATACTCCACATTTTGAAATATGCCCGCTCCAGGTTCCGAACCTGCGTACATTTTCACGAGGTGTCAGCTTGTATGGGCAAAGCATTAATAACCTCATCGGGAATACCTAAATGGGCTTGGGCTTACCCAGCGTGCTGTATCAAACAGTGGGCAAGTCATTCGGACTGCCTTCAGCTTATCAGTAAGCCCCTGGAGTTTTGGCCGATTCAATGCTAGAGACACCGCTTTCTCTTCATATTCCCTCATACTGACAGAAGGCAAAACAGCCGATAAAATTCATACACAATGTTTAATAGAAACCGGAAGACTAGAAGTCAGGAAAGCAGCCCCTACACAACACAAAGG
The DNA here is from genome assembly GCA_023653625.1 of Triadica sebifera. Taxonomy (NCBI): domain Eukaryota; kingdom Viridiplantae; phylum Streptophyta; class Magnoliopsida; order Malpighiales; family Euphorbiaceae; genus Triadica; species Triadica sebifera. Next base: position 18,064,618 of record CM042892.1, on the reverse strand, counting down.
TTGGTATTTGGGCTAAAGATGAGTATTAATGTAATGACGGACCATCTGTCTATATAAGAACCAATTGTGAGCAATTGGTTCAATAAAAAATGCAGCTAAAAACAAACACCTCAATATTTGCACAAATACCTAAAAACTATTCAGCATTCCACCAGTACGTAGTATAGAAAATCACAACACATACCTCCTAACAATCATCTCATCCCCAAGACCAGTGGAAAGACACAATGATCCAGCAACTCTTGTAGCCATTTTCTCGAGGGGCAGCGTTATCATTGGTAATCCTGCCCATAAAATATCTGTCCCGGTGGTATGTGCATTACATAGTGGCCTAAAAGCAGCGAAATCAACTGGATTTATAATGTAGATGAAACACAGATTAATTGATGGTGAAAGAAAGTGAGGCAGCACTTACGTGTCAAGGAATAGATCTGCCAAAGCACTGCGTCTGATATGTTCATGTTTCATAGCAACATCAGTAAAAATTATTTGCTCTGGCTGCACCCCTTGTGCAGCAGCATCTGGACAAAAAAAAATTTCCAAGCACACTTATCACCAGGCAGCAAGTTACTAAAGGTGACTCCTTTTTTCCCCACTTTGTTTTACTAAGCTTCCTTGTTCATAAGATGGTATGCTTGGTAATGCATCAATGGGTGGTTTCTTGACATTGTTATAGCTAAATGACCCAAAATTTTCTACATAATTTCAGAGTAAATAGAATAAAAAGTTCCACATACACGAGCGAAGTCCCATTTCGCCTGCAGCTGGGAACCTAAGAAGCCATAGTGCACTGTTGGGCACACGTTTAAGAATGTTGCACCTAAAACATTCAAAACATATACACAGTAAGATACCTAACAGTGCTGCATAAAACATACAAATGAACGTCGGACCATTATCATACCATGTATTAAAGATTTCAGGATCCATCTTGTACAATTGGTTGAAGCATGCAAATATAAATTTGTCTTCTGGGAGACCATAATCTGATCGCTTGTGTTGGCATGTTGGGTCCAAGACATCCAGATTTTTCTAACAATAATAACAGTTGCCGACCCAGGTCACAAAATGAAAAATGACAAAAGATCATGAAGCACAGAAGAAATAACGTTCATCTTCTATAGGGATTTCACAAGGACTAACCTGTTTATAGTCATTTACGAAGTAGCAATGAGGCATGTGTACAAGCTTCTCAGAATAAATGTGTGCAAAACGTGTTGGTGACACAAACTAAAAGCAAAGAGAACACGAATCAGAGGTTAAGAATCGAGAATACGAGCGACACAAGTTCAATATTAGTTCAAGGTCAATCTCCAACCTCATCGGTGACCAAGTAATCTATGTATGTTGCCCCTGTTGTTCCAGGAAATCCCATGTATGAGACCTGTATGGGTGCTGGCTGCATTGCAAATATTTCATTTCTGGCACCCTGCAAGATTATAAATAATGTTAGAAGGAATGATGGAAATACTCCACTGGCACTAAAATAGACAAATAAAGAATAAGACCATCCTCCAGGACCCATTGACGAAATACATTTGAAATCTCAATAGCAGACAATTTAAACCATCACAAAAATTGTAAAATGCCTTGAAAGGAAAAGTTTTAGGATGTACTTTGGTATAACCATTAAGGTTGATAAGAATCTGTATCTTGTCCTCGTTGATCAGTTTGGCAATCATATCAGCTGACATGGCAGAAACATCTACAAAATGCTCAGCTTCAGATTGGATGCGCTGCCTCCATTCAGTACCATCATTCGGACTCAGAGCATAGCAGAAAACCTGCATATGTTTAATTAGCTCTAACATCCAATTGCAGAAAAGGGCAAAAAAGGGAACACATAAGCAGAAGAGGCACATTTCCCCCAAACAGAGACTTCCTAAATTTACCAACCTCAACATTTTCTCTGTTGTGCATCCCAAATACAGAACCCATAAGGTGTGACAATGGGTGATTGCCAAAGTCACTGCTCACATAACCAATCCTAAGTCTCTCACTTCCACTGCTGTGTCTTATAGGAACTGGTGGAGGATGGTTGAATGGAGGAAGTGCAAAGCGCGATGCAATTATGGAGCAATGGGCAGCATACTTGCGGCTTCAAGAGGAAAAGGAAAAATGAGAATTGAAGGCATGGCTCATACAGATTATTACTAAATTGCTCAAAATGAAAAATCTACCTGATTTCAAGTGCTAGCATTGGATCAATGGGATATGCAATAGCATGAAAAGGTTGCACACTGGGAATAACAGACATCTGAAATGGCAAAATTATGGAGAAAAATTAGCTTCATGTGAGTCATGACAATACTCTAATGGAGAAAAATAGAAAGATCTTGGGGGGTGGGGGTGGGGATGGGGGGGGAATCATATCTCTTACAGTAATCTGCCTCCGAATAATCCCTTCAACTTCAGCAAACATCTTATCACGATCCTCCCAACTACAGACACACTGAAAATCGCAACCTCAAAATACATCAGTTTATTGTATATGTTCATTCCACATGTAACTTAATCCTTTAAAAATCCTAAACAGATCAACTTAATCAAGCAGAAGTTCCAAATTTATTAAAAAAAAATTGAGATGTGCAACATATTTTATTGTGTTTGTACCTGTAATGTATGCAAAAGGTTGCAAGTTGCTTCAGGAAAGTCTGGTCGAAGCAGCAATGCTTGCCTATAGCTCTTTACAGCAGCCTCCACATGACCACTGCATATCGTATAATCCAGTTGATGAACATAAGAATATGATTTCATATTTGAAAAGAGCAATTTTTCATATAACCCACAGCTACAGAATTTAAATTGACCGGTTAGATTCTAGCCTCCATTCCAGAAAAAACCGAGGTTATAGATGATCCAGTTTTTAAGCCTTCCCAACCAACAGATGGCACAAAGTTAAATAGTCAAACTTAAAGTCAGATTAATACCATACCTGTCTTTATACGCTGAAGCCAAATTTGCATGAGCTTCAGCCATAGTTGGTCGGATATTAATAGCTCGTATGTAGTCCTGAATTGCTTCACTTACTCTACCAATCTCTTTGTATGTATTCCCCCTGTTTACAAGTCCATCAGCTGCCAGAGGGTCAATGCGGAGAACCTCATTGTAGCAAGATATAGCATCTGCATAATTTCCCTACCATGAAAAGTGATAGTCAGAACAACACTGAAAATTTCAGCAAGGATGCCTAAAAATGCTGAAGTAAATTTGCTTAATATACAAATAATAAGTCAGAAACCTAGTTACCAAGGATAAAATATTCCACCTGCCAATACCTGTTGTTTATAGATTACAGCAAGATTGTTAAATGGAGCAGATAAACCCGTTGTGACGGCCAATGCAGCCTTATAATATGAAGCAGCAGTTGCTGACATGTTCCTGGATATTCATATAAGAACTCCCAGGTAAGTTCCAATTAATGTAAAATCATACCACTGAAAACAGAAATAATAATAAATGCATAAGCGATTCACATCAAGTACCATTCCATATATATATTTCCAAGGTTGGTGAGTGCCTGCGGGTGGCTTGCATGTAATGAAAGGCATTGCTACATTGAGACAAAAAAGGGACAAGTACAGTTTATTTGTTATTGAATGCAAGCCTATTAGAAGGAAAAAAATTAAAAATAATAATAAGAAAATTAAAAAAGACAAAAAAAAAAACAAATTATAAGAAAATGTACACCCACATTATAGCATTGGATTGCTTCATCCACTCGGCCTACATCTTTTAGTGCATTACCCTTTCAGTGGGAGAGTACATCGGGAAGTTAAGTTTAGTTAATTGTGTATCTCAAAAACTAAAACTATGATGCAAAAGCATGAAGGGGAGAAAAAGAGGAACCAACCAAATTATTATAGGCCTCCAGAAATCTTCCATCACAGGTAATGGCTTGCTTATAATGAAGAATAGCCAAATCCAGTTGGCCTCGTTCATAATATGTACTGGCCAAATTTCCTGCGGTGATAACTCATATTTTTTCAAGCAAAACTAAGATGAAAACATCATTTGACAGAAACAAAAACAAATGTTCCAATAATATATTAGGGACATGAAGATAAAGCATCAAATGAGACAGTAGTCAGTAGCAGGAATGAATGGGCCAAAGCAAAGACTCTAATGAGACATTAAATGAAATGAGTCTTTTTAAGGATGATAGAGTCGCTAATTATTATAAATACAGTTCAACAAAACTAACCAAATCAGGTATGCTGACAGAGAGTTTGAACATAACTAAGAAATATTAAGGGAGCAACCGAATAATAACATAACAGAGGATTTCAAGGGTTAAGCACCAATAATAACTCACCAAAAGCTACAGCATTGTTTGGCCGTGTTTGAACAGCTCGCTGGTAGCACATAATAGCCTCTTGAGGCATTCCTAAAGCCTGGAAAAAGGAAAGGAAACAACTTGTTCTTCTTCACTACAGTAATAATAGTTCAGGCACACTACCTTATGGACAGAAAGCCACAACATCTTACCCTATAAACATTTCCAAGGTTCAGGTAGGCATCAGGAAATGAGGGCTTGAGTTTCACAGCTTCCTGCAAATCACAATGTAAATGCAATTCAAAAAATATATGTTTACAACAAATCAACCGAAATGTACAAGCACTTACAAATGCTAACTACGTAATTTCTCTCATAAACCTCATATAACAAAGTAAAGGTAGAATCACATGCTGGGCAGCATTAAAAAAAATCCAACTGAAAGCAAAATGACCAGCTTAATTTCCCTTCTCTTAGAGTTCAATTGAAAGCAATTTAGAAGTGATTTTTTTAAAAGTAAATAAACATTAGATTTGATATTGAGGGTGATAAAAGAACAGCAGATATCCTAAGATAAATTGAACCATATACTGAACAATATCAACATAAGAAGAAAGGAGACGAGGAGAAAGGTTTAGGATATTTAAATATGATTGCAATGTTAATTTTACCTAAGAGAAAAAAAAAGCACAAATCAAAATAATCATACCTTATAGTATTGAAGCGCTCTGTTAAAATCACCAGACTCCAAAAAGAGACCAGCAAGATTTGACCACGCAATAGCAAAAGTGGGTTGTATGCGTAGAGCCTCAAGATAACAACTGTATGCCTGCACAAAATGTTAGTTCTGACAATTTGGAGTCTTGCACATGGAAGTTACAACAAGACCAACCATCATCTGAGCCCTGGCCTGTAGATTACAACTTGATATCTGTATCGAACTGTGATTTAAGACAGTTCCACACATGGAAGTATTTATCAGTAACTTTACTGGAAAACGAGAGACGCGCACTACAAAAATCTATATTTGGAAAGATTCTTTCCATCAGTTCAGAAAGGGTAAGGTCTGGGCCAGGAGAATCTAGTGGGGGATAAAACTCTTAACTGGGGCACCAGATTGCCAATGGATCACTTCCTCCATCATGATTGGAAGGGAAGTGACCTGTCAATATCCTAATCCTAGCAATTAGCATTGGGCAGGATAGCTGAAAAATATCAGCAATGAAATCTCTAAAATTATAATAGGAAGATAGGCATGTAACATTCATTTATTGATACTTACTTCTTGCACCAAACCTTGTTCCTTCATCAGATTCCCAAGATTGCTATGAGCGTCAACCTACATAAAAATTGTCAGGAGGCATCACTAGCTAATTTTCATTCAAATCTTGAAACTTTAGAAGACAGAAACCCTAGATTTTCTTTTCATTTAAGGCCAATCAAAGTGCTAGCAAACTTAAGAATTGATAGATAAGCATAACAAGGGAAATTATACCAAAAGAGGATTCAATGCCAGCGCCTGACGACAGCATTGTGCCGCCTCATTAAGCCTTCCCTTTCGCATGTATGCACTAGCCAGGTTTGACCATGCATCAGCAAAGTTAGGTCGAAGCTGCAATATGATGGAATTGTTAACATATAAAAGGAAGGACAGAAGCTGCAATTACAAGGAAAAGAAGGATCCTATTTAGATGGTCAAAATTGCACATCAACTTTACAATGTCAATATCAGAGGTAACTTCGATGGTGAATCCTTTGATTTATATATAAAATCTGAGCAGTGAGGGTCTACAAAGCTTGTGTTGTAAACCTATAACTAGGAAATGGCCCCAAAACCCATGGAACTTTGACACCCAATCCACATTGCTCTTAATGGAGTGGGTCTGCTAAACAAGTCTTTGCTCAATCAAATTAAGAGTATAACATAGTTTAAAGTAAGATAATTCCAGTAACTTCTCTTCTTTTGCCCCTCCTTTCCCCCCAAACAATGGCCATACCAAAAGCAACAAAGAGAAGCTGCCTTTGCAGGAAGAATATTTGTTGCAAAATAAGCTCATCTGATTTGTCCATACCATTACCTATAGTTCTAATATCTTCTTGATATTTTATTCATTGATCTTCCACTGTTCATGCATACGTAGTTCTCCTTTCATTATGTTAGGTAATTACTTCTGTTTTTTTTCCTACTAATGATGTTCCCAGCAAATGAGGGAAAATGTTAACAAAGTGCAACATATATTTTCTGAAAAAAAAATTACAATATAACACAACATACAATTTACTGTCTCAAGTTGGGCTTACATGGCTAATGAAGTATAGATATCATCGTGAATGATCTAACACCAGCTTAGCAGGATAAGGATACGGCCTATTGACTACAAAATCAACTTATAACAAATAGTAATATGGGACCAGACGAAAATAATAAACTTAGCTGAGGCCTGAGACAAGAATGAGTCTCAGCAGCCCATAAAATAGTCATCCCAGCCCATGATGGGAAATATTAAGGAAACATAAATTAGGAATTCAAATAAAGCATTAAAGAAAGACTTCTCACAATGCTCACAAAGCCCTTTAACACCATTAAACTTCCATGAGAAGTCCTCTCATGAATAAACTAAAAATCAAGTGCTTAAAAAAATAAGATCCATCTGTATACAAACCTCAATGGCAATCAAATAGTAACGAATTGCAAGATCAATATCACCCTTTTCCTGTATTAAATATAAAATATCCACCATCAGTACCAATAACATTTAACTGCATAAATAAAGTGAACAGTTCAATAAACTCATCAAGGGTCAAAGGCATTCATATAAATAGTGATACCTTCCAAGCATTTGCCATGTTTCCATAACACTCAGCAAAACGTGGCTCAAGTCGAAGAGCTTCCTCATTTTTTGCAATGCACATATCATAATCATGTAACTACAAAGAAATACATAAAAAAAGATTAAGATTAGACATTTTCAAGTTCCTCAAACAATTAAAAAAGGGACAAGTATTAAAGTGAAAGTAACATGAATTACTATACAATAACAGGACCCAGTGCCAGAAACATCTAATAAAAGAAAACCTGATAACATATAGCACCCAAGAGAAGAAGATTATCAGTGCGCAACGGGCTCCTTTCATAAACAGCACTGCTATGCTCTAGTGCTTGCTTATAATTACCAGCCTTGTACATTTGATGAGAAAGGGCCAGGTGCATGTCTTCGTCAACTGCATTAGAAAATTGAAACCGATATATCCATGATCTTGTATTGAATTGCAACCAATTCATCATTACACAGTCTAATCTCTCTAGCTTAGAACTGTGAAAACAGTAGCTTCACTAAATAATCAATTTTTCATCCAACGTAAACTAGTCCTATATGCCACAGAAAAAAGTACTCTTTCAATATATTTTCATCAAATAATAGCAGGAAATCTGCCTAATATTATTATAGCACCAAAATGAAAAAAAAAATTACGAAAATAATAACTGTATCATGACAAAAAACTGGAAACCTATTGTATTAAGAAAAATATGCACTATAAAGTCCAAATCGTATGGCATAACTCATTAAATAATTCAAGCAACAAAAAAAGACAGGAAAAAAAAAATTTGAGATCGTTTGTATGATAAAGTTTATAACTTGAAAATAACTACAATCAAGATCAATGGTTTCCACCAACCCAAAGTACCATTTCCATAACCAAATGTATACCATTGCCTACAGAAACATCAATAGACCCCCGCTGTCCACCAATATAAAAGAAAAGAAATAACAGAGACGGAGAGACAGATTTCTAATGACAATTGTCCCAAGCCAAACCAAAATTAAAAAAAAAAAATCACAAGTCGAACATTTACTTTACTACTTGATAGCATTTCCACAGTGATTCCTAAACTAACCAACAGATCAAAATTTCTAATTGTTCGAGAAAAACAAATTCTAAACTTGAAAAAAAAATCCTAAATCTAGAAAAAAAAAATAGATGCCATAAAAAAAATAAACATAAAAATATATATGTATCATATACATCATACAGTTTACGCATCATATAAATAAAGTAATCAAAATGATCAGCGTATAATTCACCTTCTTGATGAGAATCATGGCCCTTAAAAGCAACGAGACTCGACGAAGACGACGATGGCTCAAGCTTAACCTGGAAGCCAGCTTCATCCCTAGCGGTGCCGAGCTGAGCCCGAGGTCCGCTCTGCAACGAAATCATATTGATCTCCTAAAACCAGCAAACATCCACAAAATCAACTTATCCCGAGCCAAAATCCAGTCATGTAGTGAATAGAATTCCAGATCAGATCCCAAAAAAATAACACTACAAAAATCGATGACGAACAAAGAAGCAGTGTACTCGATTAAGGAAAACCCAGACCCGCGTAAAATTGGGGTTTTCTTGGAGCTTTTTGCTTCTTCGATTTTTTTGTTCTCTCTTTTCTTTTTTCTTTTTTTCGATCTTCAGGGAATGAGAAGATTTGTTGTTTTCTTCAGAATGAAGAGAAGAAACAAGGTATATATATGATAGATCATAAGTAATAGGTGGAGGAGAATGGCAAGGAGAGATCTGGGTCGTGCAGGTGTACGTTGATGATACAGTTGTTGCGTTTCCCCTTGTATATTCGGCTTCATTCTGACACGCGTCTATGTTAGCTTCTTAATGAGCTGTCTCTTTTGTCTTTATCTCGTAAAATTCCTTTTTTCTTTTGCCTACATACATATAAATTCTACATTAAATAAATAACATATTTAATTTGTTCTTTCTGCTGGAAAATACTACTAATAAGCGGTAAAATGAGCTAAAAAGTTAAATGAAATATTTAGTTGATTAAAATTAAATTAGGCATTTGATAATATTAAAAGTCTTAACAGTCAATTTTTAAAATTTATACCCAAAAAAAAAAGAAGATCTTTTTATAAGAAACTATAATTTTCAGCATTCCTACCAAAAGCGAGCTTTTAGAGATTTAACATAAAAAAAAATAAATTTTTTATTTTTATTTATATTTATATATGGTTAAAAATTATAATTTTTTATCATTTTATATTTAGTTAAATATTTTTATATAAGAATAAATAAAATTTAAAATATATATAATTATTAATAATTATTTTATAAATTATAATTAATATTTAAATGTTTAAACACTTTAAAATTAATCTAGAATTGTTAATCGTTATAGTTAGCCACTTGCAGCTAACTATTACACTGTCAACTCATCGTCATAGTTTATTGCTAATAATTGACCGTTGTTATGTGTTGTAGACAGTTGACCGCCATCTCATTTATTTTAAAATTTTAAAATGTAAATCTTAATTATTTTTAATATTCAATAAAATTAATTTCATAATCATTTTATATACTCATTATTATATGATATATATAACAACGCAATCAACTGTTTTAGAAAAACATAATATTTTCTATAATATTATTATAAACATGGAAATATACTAATAAATATATATTGACCAATATATAGAATTTAATAGATAAATAAGCCTTCTATTCTATTTAATACCAGAAAAACAAATTGGATTTTGATAAAAAAAAAAATAGGAAATGCTAAATTTTCATAAATTTATCATAAATTTTTTATAAAGTTTATATATTTTAATTCTTTTTTATATTTATTTATTTATTGTTTTGATATTTTGGATAGTTTATTTCAAATCTTTTTATTCTTGTCTGGTCAACCAGTCTTGTTAAAGTAAGCTGTCAGTCTACAACAAATATAAGGATCAAATAATAACCAACCAATTCAATCAGTTAAGGTTCAAATGTCCTGGCTAGTTCAGACTTTTGAATCATGCACATTACAAACAAAAGAAAATTAATAACGTTGTTCACCATTCTCTTTTCCTTTTCACATAATAAAGTAGAAAACTTTTTAACTTTCTGCATTACAGGTTGCCACTTTTCTTCATTTCCATGAAAATAAAAACCATTCAAGCTTCTTTAACAAAGGGATGCTTTTCTTCCATGTCAATTCATTGTAGTTTACTTTCCCTCATTATTTCGCTTCATAATTTGAAGTAAAAATAATAGCAGATAAAGGGTATAGAAGTTAGAAGTATATATATCTATTAAAGTGGGTAATTTCAAAGATCTTATATGGAGGATAGTTGGGAGATGAGATTTTTACCTTGTTCATTGTAGCAATGGCTACTTATAATCCTTACAGTTGATATATATAGGAAGTTTGTGATAACTACAATAATCTGTGACTTACAGTATAGGATGAATAAGCTACTAAAAAATCATCCCTTGGTCTACCAAAATTATTTATTATACGAGTACAATCAGTTCATCACTTGAATTAGCATGATGACTTGGGGAGGAATAGAACTGTGCTTCTTCACTTGAATCACCGTTATGACTCGGGGATGACTCGAAATGTCCTATGCGTTTATTCGATTCGATAAGCATCAAAACAGCTTCCCGCATCGTTGGTCGATCTGAAGGAGACATGCTTGTGCAAAGTAAAGCAATTTTCATCACAGTGATCATGTGAGAGACAGTAGTCTCATCTTCTAGGTCAAGTCGAGCATCAAGCATACCAGGTGACAAGGTATGAACATGAATGTAATTTCTCACCCATGTTACCAGATCACCGCCTTGGTCTAGAGGTTGTACGGGTGTTCTGCCAGTCAGCAACTCCAAAAGCACAACTCCATAGCTGTATATGTCGCATTTTTCAGTCACTTTCATAGTGTATGCATATTCTGCATTGAATGATCAAATTTACTCATCTATGTAACAATTTAATGGAACATATCATATTTATGCAGTATTAATAACGAATTTTATGAATAAAATCTCACAAGATAGCTTACCAGGGGCAATGTAGCCATAAGAACCAGCAACTGCGGACATTGATTTAGATTGCGGCATGTCAATCACTTTTGCCAACCCAAAATCTCCAACATGAGCTTCAAACTTGTCATCAAGCAGAATGTTATTGGATTTTATGTCGCGATGAAAAATTAGAGGCTTGCAATCATGATGCAGATAAGCAAGGCCCTGAGCAGCTCCAAGGGCAATCTTGAACCTTGTACACCAATCAAGACAACAGGATCCTCCATGAAGCAACTCTCCTAAACTACCCTTTGCCATGTATTCATAAAGAAGTAGATTGGAACCTTGATGGTGGCAAAAACCATATAACTTCACAATATTTCGATGCCTGATCTTGCCCAAAGTCAAAATTTCAGCCCAGAAGCTATTGTCGACCGTGCTTCCTTCCCTATTAGATGCTAGCTTCTTAACAGCAATGGTCCGACCACATGGCAAGACTGCTCTATACACAGTTCCACAGGCTCCTCTTCCTATCACAAAGCTATCATCAAAACTCTCAGTGGCTGCAACCAAGTCCTGGAAAGTAAACCCTTCCTTTGGAGAAAAGTAAATATCCGAAACTGGAGATGAGAATGTTTTGTCTTGCAATGGAGCAACTATTTCAACTGGACGTCTCATGAAGTGTATAATCACTACAATTAAAATGAGTGAAATCCCACCAATAACAGCTGCAATTATAGCAATAATTTTACCTAAACGGGCACTTTTCCCTTCTGAATCCGAGGGCAGAAGAGATGATGAGGTTTCACTGCAATTAACAAGAGGTCCACCACAAAGCCCTGGGTTTCCAAGAAAGCTGTTGTTCCCTGTGCTTAGAAAGAGGGGCAAGGAAGGTATAGGCCCACTTAAGTCATTGTAAGAAAAGTTGCATCCGAGTAAGCTCGACAGGTTCCTCAAAGAGCCTGGAATTTCACCGCTCAAATGGTTGTTGTTTAGTAGCAGGAATTCCAATAACACAAGATTTCCAAGATCTTCAGGTATTGATCCGGAGAGATTGTTATAGCTGAGGTTTAATGCAATCTGCAAGCTTGAAAGTCCACCCAACTCAGCTGGGATCACACCAGAAAATAAGTTGCCTCCCATTTGTAGCTCAGTCAGGCGACTCAGGTTGCCTAACTCCAGAGGCATGATACCAGAAATCCGATTGCCTGAGAGCTTGAGAAGCTCCAATTGGTAAAGGCCTCCTATCTCACTAGGCAAAGCACCAACAAAATTGTTTCGGCTGATATCAAGCCGTTGGAGCATCTTGCATCTGAACATCTCAGGTGGAATTGTTCCATTTAGAAGATTAGATGAGATGTTAAAGGTCACCAATTCCGAAAGCTTACCAATCTCTCTTGGCAATTCACCAGTAAAGTAGTTATCTGACAGATGCAGCCTTTTCAAACTACGGCAATTGCCTACCTCTGGAGGAATTAGACCGGTAAACTTGTTCTGGTCAAGTTCAATACTAGAAAGATTCACCAGCTTGCACAAATCAGTTGGAAAATTCCCTATAAGGTCATTTCCTGCAACGGAAAGTTGTCCCAACGTCTTGCAGTCAACAATACCGGTTGGGATAGAACCTGTAAGGTTATTTGACCCTAAATTCAACAAAAACAGGTTACCGCTTCTGCAAAGATGAGGTGGAATTCTTCCATTCAGGTAGTTATTTGACAAATCAACCACCCATAGTTTTCCGTAGGCACCAAGTCCTTGAGGAATGTTACCGGTCAATGAGTTGTTGAATAGCTGCAACATGATCAACTGCATCAAGTACTGGAACCCCACAGGAATCTTACCAGTGAGATTATTAATGGAGAGGTCAAGCCTTGTCAAGTTTGCCAAAGTAGTGAGCTCATCTGGAATGACACCAGTAAGCTCATTCTCGAAAAGGTAAAGCAGCCGCAGTTCAGTTATCTTTGCCAACTCTGCCGGAATCTCCCCAGTCAACATGTTCTCAGAGAAATCAATCTCAATTGCAGAAGACAGATTCCCTATCTCTTTCGGGATGGTTCCATTCAAGTGATTTCTGTAGAGGTATAACTTCTGCAGAAACACAAGGTCGCCAAGCTCCTTCGGTACAGCCCCCACAAGATTGTTATCATAGAGGGCAAGAGTCACTAAATTAGTACAATTGCCAAGCTCCTTGGGAATGGAACCCGAAAACTGATTACTCCATAGGACTATATCCTGCAAATTCTTTAGCTTTCCTATCTCTTTTGGAATTTCTCCACTTAACTGATTTTGAGCAAGACCAAGAATCTGCAAGCTCTCACACCCACCTATCTCAGGAGGGAAGCTTCCTGATATCAAATTCTGCCCTGCTCTAAAAACAGTCAAGTTTTTCATGTTGCCAAAGGAAGCTGGCAATGATCCGCTGATGTTATTACTATAAGCAATCAACTGAGAAAGAGACCAAAGGTCACCGATCCTCTCAGGAAAAGGGCCAGAAATTCTATTGTTGGATATATTGAAAATTGTCAAAGAGGAAAGTTTAACTACTTCTACAGGAATTTGGCCTTCAAGTTGGTTATTATTTAGACGAAGAACTTCAAGACTAGAACAGTTCCCAATTTCATTAGGGATACTTTGAGATAACTCATTAAAAGAAAGATCAAGATAAATCAAACTAACCAATCCACCTATACCAGGTGATAAAGAACCAGAAAGACTTCTGAAGCTCAAATCAAGAGACCAAACCACTGGATTGTAATAATCATTAGTGCAATTCACACCTGTCCACCCACAAGGGGTGGAATCATTAGGATTCCAATTACTCAGATGGTTATAGTGATCAAGGAATTTGCCTTTTATATCTAGAAGGAACTGACCCTCAGCATTAAGCCCTAAAGATAGATGAACCAAAAGGGAAGTAACGAGAGAAAATATACTGATTGACTCATATGATATTCTCCCCATAACCATAAAACAGAAGAGGAAAAAAAAGAAAAGAACACTCAACTCAAGATGTTGCACTTACGTCAAGAATTAGACAAATCATGAACCCAGATAATTATCATCAAATATATGCAGAACAGAAGTTTGAAAGCCAGAGGTAGACAATTAGACAAGGGAAAGAAAAGCAAACGGCTCTTGACAATTAGACAAGGGAAAGAAAAGCAAACGGCTCTTACATACCTCTAAGGTGAATGACCAATCAAGAAGAAAGGAACCTAACCCAATAAAACCAGAAAAGAAGTGGAAAGAAAAGAAATTGAATATCCCAGGGAAAAATATTTAGGCAAGAAGACCTGAAATTTGAAGGCATAAAATAGTATTGTTTAATGGGTGTTTGAGCTATAAATTCTAAATGCAGTGGAAGGTGACAATTGTCAACTTCTTTTAATTACCTCAAAGAATAGCAGAAAAGTGAGTGTTTCAATTTGTCCTCTATACAATGATTAAGAAAAATCCTACTTTGATCGAATTGGATGGATATGTATATGTGCGAGTTAGAAAACCATATATATAACTTTTTCATTATTATATACATATATACAGATGGCAGAGAGAACGCGAGAGACATGGCCGACAAAGCATGGAAATTCTTTTCTCCTACCTTACTCCATTTCTGCATTATTTTAGTGCTTCAGAAAGAAAACTGAAAGATAGATTAACACATCAAGTATTTCATTAATAGAATCTAGCTGAAAATTTGTTCAATTCATAAATTATCATTAATTAAATAATAAGATAGTAAATCAATTAAAATTTATAGTTAGGGAAGTCAATTAAATAAATTTGATAACTGAGAAAGCTAATTGAATAAATTTAATAGTTAATGAAGTCAACTGAATAAAATTCAAGTCTAGTAATTTAATTATAAAACTTTATAAAAATCAGGTATGAAAGCATGTTTTTTCTTATTTTTTATTGATTACAACAACAATAAATTGGAGTACGTTCCGAATAGAAATATTTTATTATTTTTTTAACAAAGAACGGAAATTGTTTTTTATCTTTATAAAATGATAGAAATTAATTACAATTATATAGGCAATGCAAAATAGGAGGCATGATATGTCATTTACTCATAGTTTAACAAATTCAATGCACCTGATTCCGTTAACATCATTCAAATAATTCATATAGCATAAAATTAATCACTGCCGACAGTTTTCCTCACACATTATGGCAGTTATTCTATTCCTTCCTTCTTTTTTTGGATATATTTTTGAAGATACCTGGGTGTTAAATTTACGATCTTCCATGACTATTTTATAGTAAATATATCAATTAAATTAATTTTAATTTTTTTAAATTATGGTTACATGATTCGTAGTAATAAAATCTATGTAAGGTTGGAAATTATAAAATCAGTTGTACGATAATTTATAGACTATATATAGTTGCCTGGGTCCTCTCAAAGTGGCTGTAATAGTAAAGCGGTACAACCACTATATAATTATATGTGTTCTTTTGGAAGAAATTCTCAAAGTGGCTTCGTGCATTATAAAATTGACTCTTTTTTTTTTTTGAATTTTAGTAGGGATAAATGTTGCAGCAGAGAAACTGTGGTCAAGTATTCTCAATAATTTATAAAGAATGTATCAATTATCATTAATTAAATATTAGAATACCCCAAGATATAAGATGGAAGTGTAAGAATTTATCCAACCTCAATTAAAAATATGGAGTTCGAATTCAGTGTAAAACGTTTTATCTTTTAACGAATCTGACCCGAATTCAGAGCACCAAAATAGTTTATTTATTACAATTTGTAATTTTTTGTATTGTTTTCTAATTGGAGAAGGAGAATCTCACATGTTTGAAGTGTACAAATTGAAGAAGGGAAGCCCAGATAGATGAGTAGATTGCATAAATTATAACCATGAAAAGTGAAATTGGGGAGAGAAATGTGTTAATGAATAATGATGATCCTTTTGAAAATAAGTACCGAAAATGAGAAAGTGAGTGCGTAGGGATGAGATGGCTGAGCCACCACTTTTGTGGTGGTCGGAGTGGGCCAATTTGCGTCACATGCGACACATAATTTGAAGTGGATTTGGCTTCAATTTTGATGCATAGTGTGAGTGGTGGGTTTTGGAGGTCGATTAGGTCAACTTCTGCAGTTTCCAATAACACTCAAAAACTCCCAATTGCCTTTTTCCAAAGCCCAAAATATAAAAGTGGGTTCAAAATGATAGATTCATATATATTTCTTTTATATATTTTTTTAGTTTTTGAATATTCAGAGATATATTATAAAAATATAATTTCAATTATATTAACAAAATTTTATTAATCGGTAGGAAATAAAAGTGAGTCTATCTTTCATTATTTCTGAAATAAGAGAGTATATTTTTCATATTATTTTTTATTTTTAGTGTCATATTATATCTCTAAATTTAGATTTTAGTCCATATTAAATCTAAGTGGAAATTTAATACAAAAAAAACAGAGATTTAATAGTATTACATATTGAATTAATGAACTACTATCTTTTTTTTTCTCTTTATAAAGTTCTTTTACTTAAATTCAATGTGTGCTAAAATAATTATTCAAAAACTAAATACATAGCCATAAAAAAATTCGAAGGCCAAATCAAAAGCAATGCTTAACTTTTAAAATTTTGATTTTGGATCGATATGACTGCATAGATAAACATGAAACTCAATGAAAAAAGAAAAGTTGAGATGTTATTATTCTAATCATCACATGAATCACCCTAATTAATAAAAGGATAAGTAATCAACTACTTATATTATAAGCATCTTCTTAAATAAAGAAAAACCTACACCGCCCAATTCCATGAAGGGAGAATTCTTTATGTCTATGCCTTCAACATGCTTAGCAATCATATAACAGCTAAGCTAATACAATATTATCTGCATAATTAACAACATTCTGATTGTTGTTTGTAATTAGCAAGAAATGTTAGTGGGTACATGGATTTTATAATCCCTTTTGACCCTTCTCAAAAACTACACACAAACTTATTATTTATTTTTTAATTATTATTATCATTATTCTAAATTTACCAATTCTATTATATTCTATTTCTATATTAGAAATGCATTTACTTTTTCAATTTGAAATTTTTACTAAGTATCGTTCTTATTACAATACCATGTCCGCATATCAATTGCAACAGTCGATTGATCTAAAAAGAGGAAGGAAGAGAGCGATTTAGTATACTAAATCTTGATATAATTTGACAAAAAAAAAACGTAGCTTCATATTCCATCAAATTGAGAAGAGGGGACAATACAAATTAAATAAATATAAATTAACCACCTTGATAATATTTATAAAAAAAACCATATTAAGTAATTGAAATGTTATTTTCTCAATACCCCCACTAATTTGTTAAATAAAAGGAGTAAATTGATCATAAATTGAAAGTAATTGACTGATTGCTCTAAAAAAAAAATTCTGAAAATTTTGAAATTTAAGCAGAATTTAACTTTTAATCTCAATCTATTCAATATTCCATCTAATCTTTACCTTAAAATTTAAACCAAGGGATTGAGAGAGAAAAAGTATAGCCATTATATCTAAATTAATATAGTTTCTAATACATAATGTCTTTTTAAGGTACAAGGATGCACTATAAATAATATATATTTTTTAAAGAGTATTGATCCAGTTTAATTGAATTTATATACTGGTAGGTACGCCCATCATCAAAAGAGAATAAGGAATTCCCAATTAATAATTGCCACGTGTGTGTATATGCATTAGCTTAAACATTTTATTAGGAGTTTATTCTACACTTTTTGGTCAAAAGGGAACGCCAAATTATAGTGGGAAAGTAACAAATTCCAACTCTAATCAGAGCCTTATATGACCCGTAAGTACAACAAGAGAAAAGAAGACAGAATACTGAAGTTGAATGGGCTGTTTGCACATTTCTCATTACAAAATCATAAAGCAGAGCAAAAAGAAAGTTGTGTCAATTTTAGACTATACATACAACTTCATTTGTATCTCTATAATACACGTTCAGTTCAGGTGCCATCTACAACTCAAGACAAATCCTATAATATGGATACAACAGGATAAAGAAAAATGCAGATGAAGTTGAAGATATTACAGGACTTATTCAGGCACCCTTCTGAGGCAGTGTTTCGAATGCAGAAACAGTGTTCTCAAACTTAATCCGATGAAGTGGAGCACCACTTTGCTTGATAGCACAAGCTGTCTTGTCTTCTAGAGGGCAACGCGCTTTTAACATGGAGAAAACATGATTGTTCAATCTTCTTGCTTTCTTCATTGCTTCCAGTAAGGTTTCCCACCCCTTTTCAGGGAAAAAAATATACATATGTGAAATAATTTTATAAAACTCCACCACTTAATTCTGTATGCAGAAAGCCTAAGACCATGGTGCAATGTATGTGCTCTTTCCTTATCTGAAAATAATCGAGCTAAAGATTTTCTTGTACCGGTTTACTATGTTACCTGATATGTAATGAAAGTTCTTTTTCGGGTATCATCAGTGAAAAATTGCAATAGTGAATTTAGTTGATGATGGATATTGGTAAAAATGCTCAGATTGTTGGGGGTCAGGAAATGCTAAAATGCAGCAGATACATAAATATGATCAATCGGATGGATAACTATGTAGATTTCTTAACATTTAGAAAACCTGAGCCAATCAATGACTTTCGGTATGGCTGGTAAAAAAAGAAGCTGAACCTTGTAATGCCCAGTGACACAGATGCGGGCTCAAAGCTCAACAAAACTTTGAAAGTATGAGAAAAAATTAATGTTGCAAGCCTGATGAAACTGGTATCATCTAAAATTTGTTAATTACTTTAAAGAAGATGCTACAATGAAGCTTGTAGATAATGATCCATAATCATTTACTTGAACTCATGAGGAGAATCTCAATAGAAGAAAACGAAAGACAAGAAGATCGACTCTCTACTGATCACATTAATCAACACGACAAATGTCAAAAGCTAATATAGGAACACATGTGAATTTCCATACCTGAGCAAGATGAGGATTCTTGTGCATTTGTGAGAGTGAACCAACCTCCACTTCAGCAACATTGAGGATTTGATATGAAAAGTCAAAAAGCTCAAAGTGCAGCTGTTGCCCAAGCAAGAATATAATAGTGCAACCACCCCAGGCAACTGAGTCACCTAATACTTCATGATTATATGGCTGTTTATCTGATTCCTCCAGGTATCCCTACAATTAAAGAATTTTCAAACTAATTAGCAGGGATGAGAACACATCAGAGGGCTAGTTACGCTTTACTATTAGCAACTGTAGTATTTTAAATAGAACCGTTAGTTCCAGTTCACAAAATTGCATAATAACTTGAATCAAATGGTTACTTCAACCGTTTAATTAGCTGATGTGAATTACAGTTGTCAGTTCCAGAAACCAACCACAAAAGTTAAAACATGCCAGAACAAGGAAAACGTTCAACTTAAAACTGTTTTCTTAACACTTAGGGGTTGAATGATAGAGACATCTAGGTTTTTGGTGCATCATGAGGTCTTGACCTAACTTGGTGGCCATTCTTAGAAATTTGACCCAAGCATTAATATCTCCTCAACCAATATGGGTAGCTTTCATCTATGGGAGTGTCAATGAAGTGAACAAACACTTTCTTTCCTGTTTCCTATTACCCTTCTCTCTTCCTTCAGTACAACTAGAATTTCTCATCCCAGGCTAAGGAAGCCATCAGAAATAGAGCTATACAAATGCATCGACAGCCCCATCTGTTTGCAACAAAGAGGCTGCTCAAGATGAGGCAGTTTGGGCTGTGCCTTCACAGACACACAAAGAAAATGCTATCTTAAGACTTCATTTATCAAGCAGGAAAAGAAACTGAGTGAGGGATTATTTGTCGCCCAGTGAAGAAGGGTCCGTATAAGAATATGCATCATTTGTATGATCAAGTAGTTTAATTCATATCTTTCTTTTTCATAATACTTTGGAATAAGGAATAATAACCCCCCTTATCTACTAACAACAAAAAGATTTTGGGATAACTAATTCAGTGACGCACAGGACCATAGCACATTTAGCACATGGTTGTTGAAAAGAGCTGGATTTATCTCATCTCATATCCGAACAATGTTGATGAAACAAAGAAGATTATGTGCACAAAAAAAGTAACGAGTTGAATAAAAAAGAAAAAAAAATCCAATCTCTTACAATTTGAAGGCCACTATATATTCGGTAGAAATCTTTTGAGGTTGTTATGTCAATAAACCCTGTCTTGGGAGCGGCACTCCACTTGGTACAATATTTATCAAGTGCTGCACTGGTAAAGGCAAGAGCATATTCGAGCACACTTCCAGTATTAATATTAGCCTTGTATAGAAGATCTGCAAAAAGTAGGAAACACCAGAACTATTAAACTGAAAACTAGATGAAAATACCATGAAAGGCACCTATGTACAATAAACAACAAAAATATAGTTCAGATTTTCTTCCTCACTCTCTTCCAGCCATCCCACCAAACCTCAAATTAGTTGCATTTAAAATTTGTTTTTAGGCGCAAGGCAAACCTTGGATTACTGTTTTAATGCATCTGCTGTGTTTACTTGCAACATAGTAACAGTGTTTGTCCCTACTTCCATTTGACAGAGAGACACATTTCCTCCAGTCAGTATCTGTGTGTGCGAAAAGGAGTTGCCTAAATTTAAAGTTGCCAAATTCCTGCAGAGAATTGCCAGTATGCTAAAAGTGGGTAGTGAAACGTCACATAAAACTTTGCAGGTCCTCTAGATTTTTCTTGTAATAACTTTTATCTCATAACAGCAGTAATATCTATAGAAGGTGATGTACAATAAATAAGTATAATGATCCAGCAACTCCACAACACCAAATCAATGTGAACTCCTGGACATTGTCTGATACTTGTGATCTCAGTTTCTACCAACTTGTAGCTCGTTATCTGATTCTCCCATATATGCTCATCTTATAGATCTACTTTATTCTCATTTCATCCTAAATTTAACCCTGTTCAAAAGCCAGTTGCTTAGGAATTTTATTACAGAGAGCACAATGCATAAAATCTGAGTTGTAACCTTCATTGGAAAAATTTTGGCAGTAATACAACAATAACCATGAACAGTAAATAACATATCAAGCACCTGCAGCTTCTGCCTGCTTTGACATGGTGAAGAAAGATGAAGGATTTGGACACCCAGGGTTAGATACAATTGCAGCAATTGAAGATTTGAAAAGATTGACAAGAGGACTATCCCCCGCATCTTGAGAATGCAATATCTGCCCATCTGCAGCAGGATGCAAGCCCAACCAAGGTGCTGTTTGCATGAAATGTGTGGTATCAATTTCCCTCTGCACAAGTTGAAATGCAATATCAACTTCCCTCTGCCTAACCAAGTTTGCATATATGGATTTAAAGTCAATCCCAACATAAAAAGCTAAAAAATAAGGCTCCATATTTCAATAGAATATACCATGTTTAATTGCAGAAAATAAGAAGTGCATCAGAACCAATGCTTCACATAGGTGGCACAAGTACACCGAGAAAAATTGCAACCATACAGCATCACATGGCAATGATACAGTGTGAACACACCATAAATATCCCGGTGCTCCATATTTCAATAGAATATACCATGTTTAATTGCAGAAAATAAGAAGTGCATCAGAACCAATGCTTCACATAGGTGGCACAAGTACACCGAGAAAAATTGCAACCATACAGCATCACATGGCAATGATACAGTGTGAACACACCATAAATATCCCGGTGCTATTATCTAATGCATGTAAACTGCTGCATTTATACCAGTTGAAGTGTAATTATCAAATAAAGAACATGGGATACTAACCAACACAATATCAAGAAGCCCCATCCAATATAATACACTTCCTATCTCTTTTATCCCTCGAAGAACCTCTGCTTTGAGCTCTGATTTTGTCCCCCAATTAAGATTTTCTTTAACAAGCCTCAAACAACCTGAGTATATACAATTAAACAAAATCAAAAGTTATGACAGACAAGAAGATGCATAAATAAAATTCAGTATCATACAACATCAAAGAAAATTTGAAAAAAAAGATTCTATATTTTCAAAAAAGAAATCAAGGGACTGTCACATATGAAAACAACAGTCAAGTACAAAGAGCTTGCTAGTTACTTGCATAGATAGCATACCTCACAACACTTGATGAAATCTATTATGCACATATGACACCTAGCTACTTGCTTTTATATCTCATCCGCACAAGCCAATTATAAGCCTAAGCATCACAATTGAGTTCATCCACCATTTTCATACAAATCTATGCATATCTTTATAGCAGAAACCAATATTTTTGAGATATTCATCTTGAGACACAAGACATATCACTGTTTAGTTTTCACTAAAACAATGGTGTGTATGCCACCAGTATTACTCCATAGGCTGTCAGTTGTATTTCTTCTGTAATTTTACTTTTCTAAGTCCCCCAAATAATTATTTTATCACTAAATATACCCATAAACTCAAATCATAGAACCAAGAATGCCAAAGCTTTTGTGACCCAGAAATTTACATTTCAATACATAGATTTGCATATAAATATGTTGACATAGATGTGCACAATTTACACCTCCAGCTGCATACACAAGAAGAGAAAAAGAACACTTCCAGAACTATGATACTACCATATACCTGTGATACCCCCATCAAAAGGAAGCAATCCAATAGATTTTGGCAATGCTTCTTGCAATCCCGTGATCATTGGTTCAAGTGTAGTTAGCTGAAACATGCAGTTCATAAAATTTAGAACGAATCTCAATGAATGCAAACAAAGCCTAAGTTAATACTGATGTTGGAGTGTGGATAGATCAATTATTCAGGTTGGCTAAAAGTTGGACATAAATCAAAATAGAACACAAAATGCAAGAAGCTAAAATTTCATGATGCTGAAGTTTCAGATTCTTCATAACCTGTCAGAACAATTAACTCAAAATTACATGCTTCATTACTTGTAGAAAAAAATTAATTCTGCACTAAGAGATAAAATAACCAACTTGTAGGAGTGGACCACAAATAAAAAGAATAATTGGTTTGACGAATAATTAACCAAACTATTCAAGATGATTGATTACAATTATATATTATGAATCACTTGCAACAGAATGAAGAGTCTGATATATCATAAGTGAAAACATACAATAAAGAGATTAGAGAACTGATTACTTCCAATGGACTTGGAAATTATGTTTCTAATTAAGCAATGATAATAAGCTAAATTTTGAAAAGAATGGCATACCTTATTTGATATATGATCTAGTAGGGCTCGTATAAGCCAAGGCAATGATCTGGATCCCAGAAGTTTAACAATAGAAAACATGTGAGGAATTCCAAAGAATCCACTGTGCAAGCGAGCAAAACTCTGATGTGCAGAATTCAACTCCTATCATGACAACAACCAATAAAGGATAAGAGTTTTAAAATATCAGGGAAAACACAAGTAAGAAGAACATTGTATTTAAAAGTTCCAATCAGAAGATGGCGACTGAAGTAGCTTCTTACCTGGGTACCACAATAGAAATTGGGCTTTGCATATGGAACTGATGGTTTTTGAACAGGAACAAGTGGAACTCTTAATGAGCGGACAAAACGTTGAGTAGTGTTGCAAAGAACAAAATTTGGCAGGAAATCATTTTGCATCTCTGACCAAATCTGATGAGCATAAGAAAAAGGGATCAAATGAAACTGGATATCCAATTGAAAAGTACTTTTTTCTTGTAATAAAGGTTGGAGAGGGCAGATCTGGAATCTCAAGTTTTCATAATACATGCTACCAGCAATAAGGGTTCTCTTTATTTACAATCTAAAATTTGTTATAATAAAAGAAGAATGAGAAAAAGATGAAAATTCTCATTGCCCAGCAGTCTAAAGTCTGTTGACTAGTTATCAACGTACCCCAAATGTAAGTGAAGTGAAAAATCTTTTTTTTTCCTTACCCCATTTGCAGGTTCATAGCAGACATTGCAAAAAGGTTTTTCCACTGATAGCAGGTAGATAGAATAGAGAATGGTCAAAAAAGATTTTCTCCTCGCACATTAGATCAATCTTCTGTCAAATAATAGAACAATGGAGGGATTTGGCAGAAAGACAATGTCTGCTGTTGCCATATTCACATTAGATGGTCACTGATCCTTTCTTACATCAATAAAATTGTTCTCTTGTTTCTTTCATCAATGAACTCTTCTGTTATTGAAGAAAACTAAAACAGATTTCTGGTCCTTCCCACTATGTGCATGGGATAAATGAGTCAAGGAATTGAAACATGCAATTGCTATAACTACAATGCTATGATATGGAGACAACTCACAAGAAAGAGACATTACAGAATGCGTATATATTGCTTCCAAATCACTGTTTCAATTGAATGATAGAAATACTGGATACATAAACAGTAGCATAAGACACAAGTGTTACAAGATGATGAAAGGCAGAAAAAAGTTACACCTCACCTGAGAAGCAAGTCGACTAGAAAATGAAACAAGTGATATGTTTTCTTGCATCTCACTCAACATGAGACCAAATGAGTCTATTGAAACATCTTTAGAAAGCAATTCATGAGTATGCTTTAATACATCCAGCAGTTTTTCTAATTCCTGCAACCAAAATAGTATTTTATGAACTATGGATGGAAAAGCTAACGAAAAGACTATCAGAACTTCTATTCAAACTAAATAGTAAAAGATCCATATACTACATGCAGCTAGTCCATATGGGTTATTTAACACTATTCTTAAACACATGCCTAACGCAAACATACTTAAAAGAAAAGATTTGGCCCATTAGTGATATGTGGCGACAAGCTCAAATAATTTGTCATGGATTGAAAATGATGGTATGCTCCGATTCCATGTTAAGAAATTCAACATAAAAACTTGGGATGATAAGTAGAGAGACAAATATAATATGTAATGCCACATCAAACTTTCTATACTTAAACAAGTATCAGATTACTTCAAATTTGTAAATAACAGAAAAACAAAGTGAACAACTTATTTACCACTAACGCACAAAGATCCTGTGACTCGAAACGATCGAAAAGAAACTCAATATTGTCTCTGAAAACCTTATTCATTCGTTCAGCAATCAAGCTTCTTAAATCAATGGTCCTCCCAAGTAACTGCATGCACATTAAAGATCCAGAAGAAGTGTGTAAGACGCTGTCTAAATCATATACTCAAAATGAAAAGAAAAACTGACCAAGAACCAACGTCATAAAAAATGAATACTACAAAGTTATGTGGTTCAGTTCTTAAGTTGAGAAACACCGTGTATGTGCAAGCATTTGATAACAAAAACTCATCGTAGCCATGGTAGCAAGCATTTTCTAATTTCAGATCCCTAATAGCCACTATCAAGTGGGAACAGGACATGGTAGTTTTCAGAACTTTTTGGATAAAAATATAACAAAGTAGCAACCAAACGAGCAGTGAACAATTAGAACAAATATATGTGAGTGTGTGAGTGCATAAAGTTTTTACCTTTACTCTAGTCATCTTAAATAGAGCAGTGAATCTCATAGGCTGGACAGAATATTTTTCTCCATTGTCCAAGGCAAAAAGGAAGGATGGATCAAGTAGTTCACTTCAAAATTTGGCAAGCAAGAGAAGATTCATTAGATTTTAAAGTACAGGCAGTCAGGCATGAGATAGATGGCAAAGTGAGTACCTTGCTGCCCAGCTCTTGTAATATGTGAAAATAATCTCACACAGTTTTGAAACAAACAAATCAAAACAGTGATCCACCTATAAAAAGACATTACAAATTAGCAATCATTTAGTTAGTGCAGAATGAAAGTGTTCCATGCAACACATTAGACCAAAATAGCATACAGACACATGGATAGTAAGACTTGGCAAGCATGCCTTTGAATATATATATGTGAGATGATTTGGTACCTGGATATTTTATATAAGAAAATCTTCTCAGCAAAAGAAAAGAGCTTCAAATAATGCAAAAAATACATAATACTAGATGAATTTCCAGACTATCACAGAAACGACTTAGACTACATTATTAACCAACAGAGCATAGTGGCACAAAAAAAATCATGTAGCCAGCCTATCATGCAGGGATTAAGGATAAAAATAAATTAGTACAATCCACGGTGGAGGTAATTTTCTGGTCCAAAGGGCATATGAATGCCAAATGCAGTGGGAATTCAGTTTGATGGACACAAAGATAATAGGGTCCACTCACTTCAGGCCCAAGAATCAGAATTGGAATGGTTAGTTTATTCAAGCATTTGGTTCAACAGCAAACAAAAATTTGGCCTTTCAGAAAAAAAAAAATAATAAACAAAAGTTTGATTCCTTGTAAAAAAATTATTTGAAAATCAGAATCAATAGAAAATTTCTATCATACTCTTAAATGAAAAACATATAACATATAATGGCTGAGCAAAAATTGCAAGATCTTTTTAACACCTGTATTTTTAATTATGAAATTTTTCTTACAAAATTATAATTTTTTCTCAAAGATTCTTTAATTAACTGCACAAGCTTCATTTTTTTTTCTCAACCATGCCTGTCATCAGTAAAACCTTGTTATCTGTCTCTATGATATCTCAAAATTTTTCATACATTTTTTAATTTTAAATATTTTCTAACCTTTTTTAAATTAGTACTTATTTAAATTTTTCTCTAATCCTTAGCAAATTCATTATCAAATGTTAAAATCATATGGAAAACTCTTATTGGAAAAAAAAGTATAGATTTTACTAATTTAAATATAAGTTGTACTTTCTATTCATTATACTTCACATTTACTTTTTGAAAATCTAATTGCCACATGGCGCACTACAATTTATAGAAAAATATTTTTTTAAATCTTCATTTCATATATTTCATCTTTTAGTTATAAATGCATGCTAGTAATCACTTTTTATTCATTCTAGCCTATTTTAAGTCAATTTTTTTTTATTATTCTAGCCTATTTTTTGTATAATATAATATTATCTGATCTGATAGGAAAGAGAAAAAAGAGCTAAGTTATGATTTCATTTCAGTGTTCTCCACATGAATAAGTGAGTATGCATAGTGTCATATACCAATGGAATTTTCGCCCACTCTTTACTTGTTCGTCATGGAAAAGCTGTGGAAGTGTGGTGCCCTTTTTTCATGGGCTGCATCAGTGATTTTATACTAGAATTGCACAGGCCAATTGATGCCTACTAAAGGTGCGGTTATTTTACACCAAGAAATGTGATCCACAAAAGTTGAAGAAACTAACAGCTTGAAAAAGGAAAAAAAATCAGAGAACAAATATGAGTTAAATAAGACATTTAAGAGAGCACTATCAATTTATCAAAATAATAGACATGGATGATGATAGGCAAGCAATAAATGTCAAAGAACTACAAGTAAAAAGGACAGAAAAATTGATATACCTCAGCTTCAATTTCATCATAGAGAAACCGCTGCCTCAGAACAACCAGTGCTTGCTGAGCTGAATCATTGTAAATGTCAAATGGCATCAGAACACTTTCAAGAAGGCCTGCATTCTGGGACTCAAGCACATGATCCACCATCATCCATGGGAGAGAGCATTCAATGGGAAACTATACATACATAACAAACAAGTTCTGATAAGTAACAAAAACAAAAGCAATAATGTGAATAAAATATTTTTATCAACTTCACTGATCAGAGAAACTAAGCTCTATGTAGAATTGTATCGATGACCAAGTAGAAACAAAAGGCAAGTACATAACAGAATTGAGATAGAATTTGCAATAGAACTTTTTATTTGAGTGGATATATTCTACTGCCTGTCCACTTGAAACTATTTCAAAACAGGCATTTCTTTTCATTTTATCTCACCGACATTCAAGCTGTAACAAATTCTCACCGACATTCAAAATTTCAGAATAATGGACTTCTTAAAAGAGGGGCAGCGGGGTGCAGGGAAGAAAATCAATTGCATAAACTCCTTTCCTTCAATCAACTTGGTTCTAAGACACCCTCATCACAAGATACCATCAGACTGCCAGTGCTATAACATGTTAATCCACATCTCACAGCAAAACCACCTCATTGCAAGGAAGACCCTGACTTTTCTTTCTTTTTTTTTTTTTTTGAAAATTGCATGTGTTCCTCTCCATTCAAAGATTCCAAATAAATAAAAATAAACAAAATTAGTGTCTTCCCTGCCATAAAATGCTCTCATTTTTATCCCATAAATGTCTCTAAAGATTTTGGACATACATAATGCTACTCAAAAATGCTAAAGACAATTTTCTATTTAAATTTGCTTTTAGTGAGCCCCTTGTGTTCTACATCATGTATCCAGTTAAACTGAAAAAATATTCCCTCATCAAGCCACTATAGCGAAAGATTTCCTCTGATTACAGAATGTAAAATGACTTTATATGAAATATTTGACAATCCTAAAACAGCATTAAAATCAATTTTGTAAAGTAAGTAATTTCCCTCTGTGCTTACTAGAGTTTTATGCACCAGAACGGTTAATTAAAAGAAATTTTAATCATTATGAAGTAATATTAGCTTTATTACATTTCTTTACCTGTATAACACGAGAAGACTCCAAATAAAATTCTCTAAACCATAGAAAACCAAGATCTGTCAATGTTGCAACAGTCACTGCAACAATAATAAACTTTCAATTCAATAGCTCATAAAATTTACAATTGCAAAAGGGAAAGAAACACAAAAATCCTCTCCATAGTTTAACCTGGTCAAGAAAACTAAGAAAAGCACATTTAGCAGTAGTAATCTCAATAACACATTAATAAGATATCTGATAAACAATTTAACAATAACACAATACAGTGTCATCACTGTGGGAAAATGACAAATAGGGCCTAATATTAAGACTATAAGCAGATAGGCAAGAAATTACCTGAGTAGTCCAATATATGCAGGAAGAAACTAAGCTTGTAAAAGAATGTCTCCAATTGCTTTAAATCATTTACAGGAATCTCAGACCCGCTATTACCAAAAAGGCCACCAGGCTTCCGAAGATTACCACCAGAGACCACTTCATATATGAGGAATTGCAAGCAGTGGACCTTAATATGGAAAATGAACAGTCTCAATCTAGGATGTTATTTCACCATATTTTGATGCCTTTCATATTAAAAAAAAATAATAATAAGACTACCACCATCCACAGCTTCATATCAGTTCTGGGCCATGAATGAGGGCAAAATCTTGAATTAGGAGAGAGAAGCCAACATTAGCTCTTTCTCAAGAGCTTCATATGTTTACGCACATACACACACTGAAAATAAATTTCAGAAAGAACACATGTTATCTAACAAATCACCAATCAATATCAGGAAAACTCAAATTTGCATGCATTAAAAAGCTCAACTTGACCACAGTAGAACCATCAATTAATCACACTTAGACTTAAATAATTTCTCTACAAAAATTAATCATTGACCTGAAATATTTCGTGTATAAATAGAATTTAGTACTTAAATAGACAAAGCATATAATGAAGAAAAAGGATATAAAATCAGCAAAGAAGGGCAATGATTGAATTATGAACCTGATCCCACACTAATATGAAGTGTGGTAGAACTTACTGCCAAATTTATTTAATTTGCTTTGTTTTCCTTTCTTCTCTTTTCTTTTTTTTTTTCTATTTGATGTTTGGATGCACATTTATAAAATGGAGTATTTTTTTCTCTTTTAGATTTGGTTTTTTAATTGACTCTTTAAGTCTTCAGTTAAGCCTAAAACAAAGAGGCCAAACTTTTGTTTGATTGAAGATGCTAGATATTCTTAAGATGAAGCAAGTTAACTTTTCTTTTTAGTACACATTAAATTGACTGAATAAAAAGATAATATAACAATTGATCTCCTGAAAAAAGAAAAAAGAAAAACTGAATTTCAGTATAACAATACTGCAGCCTAATCTTCATTCAATTCAAAGCATCACACTATCACTGCATAGCTCAAAGCTTTGATGCAATAATGATTGGTAAAACTTGGCTCTTACCTTTATTCATGGCTAGAGGTAATAAAGTTGTTCTCTTTCTATGGTTCATACGGTTAATTATGAATAAAATATCTTCTATGATAATTAAAGGGAAAGAAAAGGATGGCGAAGAAAAGTATGAATATGCAGAATAATTAGCAATAACCAACCTGTGCCGCTGTTGGTGCGACTGGCCTTGGATAAAAGAAGTTCCCTTTACTATCTTCACCTCCCTGTGATTGTAACTCAGGTTCTGGCTTGTTTGTATTTGCCATCCAGTCTGCTGAAAGAGTCCGCATATCAGAAAGAATCCTGAAATTTTATAAATGGACAAAGCAATAAGCAACTGGAAACAATTAAATGGATTACTCTTTTAGAAGAGGCAGACTTTGGCACAATATAACCACGAACAATAGAAAATGTTATTAGCTCTATCTTCTAAAAACAGTAATGTCAGCATGTTGCTACATCCTAAAAACAATAATGTCGCTATATGTCTCCCTATCGGGAATTCAACATGCAATCAATTGAATGTTTGCTGTATGAGAGCAGATAAACTAAATGCTCAATATGAGGTCTGTCAAAAAGTGCATACATAGCAGAGCAGCAGACGTATCTCAAACTAAAATTATGGAATAACAACACTCTTGTCTTAACTTGTCCATAGTTTATCTCTCAAAAGTATCCAGTGAGCAATTAGAACTTATTATCTTTGAATATACCCAGTTAACGAATTGTACTTGCACCTAAACAAAGTAGAAGGAAAGAGATATAAAGAGATCTAAGGTGTAAGCCAATGAAAATGATAATTCGTCTTTGTTCCCCTTGCTAATTTGTACACGTAAACCTGCTCCTTTATCCTTCTCATATTTCTATATCATAGCTCAACCTTCTTTTTCCTCATATCTACCATATGACTTTTTCCCAATAATTCATCATATAGTTTCCCGAAGCATTAAAAATAATACATACTAGATCCTGAAATTTGGTAAATTCTCCCTGATCTACTCTTGTTAAAACTTCATTTTAATCACACCATTGTTAGCCAGCCAATATAATAAGACTATTCGTACTACATTGATATGAGAATAAGCACCAAGCTTTTGAGGGACATTGCAAACTAATAAATTTTTTATTATAAATATTAAACATCGGACACCTCGAAAGGTCCTTCTTCTTTCTGAAGGTAGTTCGCAGCATGGAGGCCAATGTATTTTGGACAAAATCTTGAACCTCAGCATGTATTGTTTCCCACAAGGAATCAGCTACCAGTGTCTCACATCGATGCATCATTGATCCAATGCTCTTTATGTAGCTGATGAGTTCGACAAGAGCTTTCCTTTCCTCACCACTATAATTATATCTTACTACCTATAAGATAATTTAGGAAGTATGTATGTCAAACAAATTATAAAATACATATATAATCATATCACACCATTTTCATAATATACAAGGAAACATTTTTAAAATTTTTTCACTTTAAAATTTTTTCATCATATTCCAAACAATTTCATGTCTTCAAGGGAGCAATGGAAAGCCAAAGAATAGCATCCCAAATATATAGCTACCAAGCTTTTCCACCTAGTTTGATCAATCTTACCACAAACAATGAATAAATTACCTTTTCATAGTCAGAAAATGATGCAGAATTTCCATTTGATTCAGAAGGAATTGCATCTTTGCAAGGGCGAGAAAATTTCCATGCACATTGTTCCCAAATGCGTGCAGTCCATCTGCTTAAGAGCTGGAAGCCTTCAACAACCATATCATATATGTTTCCCTTGACTTCTTTGGACCACTCAGCTTCTGCACCATCTATTGACTTTAACAAAAGCAGCTGGAAAAAAAAAAGGTTTAAGAATGCAAGAAAATGCACATCAGATTCTTGTAAGATAAAGCTAAACAAAAACTCCCATCAATATATAAAAGGCAAGAAGTGAAGGGAGTACTTGGCGGTGCAGGAAGAGGGGTTTAGGATGGGGGTTATGTACCTGATTCAAGGATGAGGCAAAACGAATTGTGAAATCATCATGCTCAGCACGAATAGCTCCAATATGATTAACGATCAGATAATGTCTCTGATAGGTAAAGCATGTTAAGGGTTTTTTTTATTTGTCTGGAAATAGGTGGCTACATTTTAGATGGATGATAGGGCCAAAATTCCAAGCCCTCAAACTGAGGTTTTTATTCCCTTACCATTGTGATTAAATTTCACAAGTTAATTCCATTCCTTATTGATACTAGGTGTCACATTACACTTTAAAAATAAGCAATAAATGAACAAAGATGGTTACAATTAAATTGCACAAATTGAAAAGAATAAAAAGGTGCAAGACTTAGGAAAACACTTTCCTACTCTTGCTGTATGTACACCACTCTCAAATGAAAGTAGGCTCCACTGCATAATGGGATCCATCTTAAGTGAGCACTAGTGTGCATACACCTACTGTAGGACTGAATTTTCCTACAACTTATACTCAAACCCTTTATGTATGTGTTTGGTAAAAATCTGAAAAACTAAACAAATTTTGAACCTATAATAACCTAATCTGAAACCATTTATTTCAACTAGGAGACTGGATCTCAATTATATAACATCCCTACTTTTTTGTTAACAATCCATCAGCAATCCAGAAAATCCTGACCATCAAAATTACAGCTCTAATGCTAACTTTTATAAAACTAAGCAAGCTTTTTTATAACCTAAATGTGCAATAATATCTATTGAGTATAATGTGTGAGGAGTAGAGGGAATCGCCAACTAACATTTTTTGTTCATACGTAAAAGATCTAGCTAAATGCTCATTAGAAGCAATCAACAATGAGTCAAGCGAACCTAATATATAAAATGATATATGATAAATATGATGTTAAGGATATTCTTGTGCCTCCCGCAGTGGAAGTTCATGTGGTGCTGGAAGGGTAAGAAGACGAGTCTGTGAAGAAAACTTTTGAAAGTACATCGACAATTCTTTCAAAATTGCAGCAGGAGAAAGATGAAGATCTGGAAATGCGGGGATCACTGGATCATTCTGCCACAAGTTGGGAAAAAATAGAAATCTCAATTAATTTGTTTAGGTTCAAACAAAAAGAAGATAACAATTGAACTTTCAAAACCCATATGATGTTCAGAATAATATATGATGCACAAGAAAATTACACCTAGAGCACCTTAAAAATATTGATTAGCCTGGTGATTTTCACCCTCTTGTACAGTGATTCACTATCCTTCTCTGACGATGTTGCTAGGACAACAAGAACTGGTAAAACACGCAGAAGAATGTGTCTCTCTTGAAATAGAAGTGCAAAATCCAATTCCAATGATTCAACAGCAAATACAATGAGAACCTGAAGAATGTCTTCTACACTATCTTTTTGTCAAGGACCTCAGAAGGAACTTAAAAATAAAATAATGAAACTTGAAGTTGAAAGCAAAAACCACATCAACACACACAAACACAAAAATGTGGAGAAATATAAAAAAGACAATGTCCCAATTAACTATGAATTTATCGTAAAGAAATTTACAAAAACAATGTCAAAAATTTCAGCAAAACAAAATTCCAGCAAAACTTAATCAGGATACTTGTTCACACGAAACATCTCAACATGTAAGTTCAACAAGATAGCCCACCTGGTGCTTAAGAAAATCTGTGACAGTTAGGTACAGAATAGTAAGAGTGGATATATACAAATACAATAAGACAGATCCATTTGACACTTAAAATATAAAGAGAGCAAAATTAACTAGTAAAAGATAGTATGTATGTATAAAAGACATTGACCCACTACTGGATGTTATTAAAACAGTAAACAACCACAAACACACCTGTAAATCATCTAATTCCTCCCTCATTGAGTCAATGTCTTGCCACTGGATACTGACTTGTGTAAATGTCCTAATAAAAGTGGGAAACATTAATAAAAAAAATAAACATGAAAAGGGAAGAAAGAACTAAAGCAAGAAAGGCCATAAGACTCCCTAGCATAACAACAACCAAATCATGCTCAATTTTGTGAAAAATCATAAATAAAATGTAAGCAAAAAATAAAGGAAACATGAAATCACAACTAGCAAGCAACATCACAAGAAAAATGATTCGCATGAAAACACTAATCCTAGCATCTAAAGACACGTTCAGAAGCAGCAAAAATGTTTGCTTGGACAATTAGAGAGAAATGCAATTCAATGTTTTGAGAACT
The DNA here is from genome assembly GCA_023653625.1 of Triadica sebifera. Classification (NCBI taxonomy): domain Eukaryota; kingdom Viridiplantae; phylum Streptophyta; class Magnoliopsida; order Malpighiales; family Euphorbiaceae; genus Triadica; species Triadica sebifera. The sequence continues at coordinate 18,030,388 of CM042892.1, read as the reverse complement.
GGTAGAAGAGAAAATCAAAAACTTTAAATTTCCAAATAATCTTTCATTGTTCATTAGGCTTTGTTAATCAAAGTTAAAGAATTTTTCACAGGCATATGAGGCCAAGACAAGAACAAATATTAAAATTCTAAACAAGTTGCATCAATTATAGTAATAGTTTAAAATGAAGACTATCTTTTATTTCAATTATAGTAATAGTTTAAAATGAAGACTATCTTTTACTATGAAATAAAAGATTCTCAACTCCAACCTGCTTTAATCATCAGCATTTAAGGAAAAGAAAGAACATAAAAGTATCAGTTGCATACCTCTTGTACCAAGAGAAGTCATTAGGTATGCTTGCTTTAGCATTTTTCAGATGATCAAGTTGCACTAAAACATCTAATAACCTCAACATGGACCTGAATTAAGAATACAATAATAAGAGAAGCACTTTTTCCAGCATTTCACCAAAAGAATCTCATAATCCCATAGAATGAGAAGGATGGTGATATGGTGCCAAGAAGCTCACAATTAAATAAATTCAGTGCTTGAAAAGACAGTAATAACAAATAAATTGAAAAATAACCAGATCAAACTGAAGATAAAAGGTTTCCACAAACCATAAATGAGTTATTGTAGGCCCATTAATGCGTCGTTCAGGTCTAGAAAAACGTTGCATATCCGCTGCTAGCTGCACTAGCAAAACGACAGTTATAAGGATTTGAAAATCTGTCACAAGCTATTATGCAGAGTATGTAATAATACTAGAAAAATTAGTGAAAAGGTATTTAATCATATACTTTAGATGCAGCTGATGCTTGCCATCGCTGAATATCACGCAGCCGACTCATCTCCAAGTCTAAAACTTGATATGTTTCCAGATACAGGTCAGCTTGACTGTGCTTCATAGAATCAGGAAGCTGCCACATCAAACACCATCAGGAGTACATTAGCAAGGAAAGTGAACTGGAAAACTTGGTAGTGAACTTTTATTATCACTAAAAGTAATTACATATGTTATCAACCAACTACAACGTCACTATCCGTGAACAGGAATTTCTTGGGCTCAATTTCTTAGTTCAGATTAGCTTAAAATAAAAAGTACTCTTGACTAGGCCAAAAAAAAAGGATCAGGAAAATGTGTTCAAATTACAGTAAGTAGTTAGATTGAATCAGCTAGTACTGAAACTGGATTTCAGCAAAAAGATTAACCCCCAGAGCACAGTGGATTTTCTTATCCTTTAAAATTTTTGTGTTATCATTAATCACTGATAATTGTCTCTTCTTCAAGAAAGTTGTTTTCAGTATTCTCTTAGGGAGGATGTGACACACACTGCCTCTTTCCACATGCAATTTCAGTTACAAGTAAAAAGAGGCACAATATAAGGACATAACTACACACACAAATGCCCATCTTGGCCAACAAAAATGGTACAGAAGATAATATGCAAAAGGAAATAAAATAAAGCGCTTAGTTTTAAACAATGGGCTTGAGATGTTCCTATTTTTGTTATTTGAATTAAAACAAAAACAAACCTGAGGAAGTGCTTTGACACAACTGCGGTATGTATAAAGCACCGACGTCATCCCCTTCCCCTCTTGGATAAGTGCATTCTGCATACATTGCAGACAACAACCAAAAATTACAATTACGACATTTGACACCAAAAAAGAAGTGATCTAACATTAGTAAAGTGCAAATGAATAAGCTCTGCATTTTCAGTTGACCAAATGTATACATATAATGGGAAAAGAAACAAAGAGCATATACCAGCTGATTGAGAGCTTTTGTGTCTTCAGATAGAGATAAGCGATAAGCAGAAACATCACTGTACTCTACAGAAAGAAACCAACTCTTTAGTAATGAATATACTCCAGGGATCATCCATCACAGGCATGGAGGATGGAACCAGGGGGAGGTGTAGCACGCAAAAGTAGTCAACCAATGTGTTAAAGACTGAACACATACTTCATTCACACTGCCTATAATATATCAGAAACATCACTAGTAATTTTCTCCAAGGTTTACCTGCTGCCAGCATCTTCAATTTTTCGAAAAGAAATGCCAAGAAAGTAAAGTCTCTAAAAAACTCAATTACCACATTCTGCCATCTCTATATTGGTTACTCAAAGAACGAAATAGCAAAACCCAATTTTTTGTATTACCATTGATAATAGCCAACAGATATTAAATATGCAAAGGCAAGACAATTCAATGGAAAGCAGAATGCATGGTACAGTGACAACCACAAGGTTTTTCTACTTGTTTGTCTACTGTCAATATTCTCGTTCTTTCTTATGAATAACAAACCAAAAATTTTCACATAACCAATATCCAGATTTTCAAATATGATATTTATGGATTTCAAAGCTAATTATTTGTCTAAAAATTTTAATCTCAACCAAAAAATAAATAAATAAATAAAAAGAAAAGACAAAAGATAAATATTGAAAAAGACATACCAATAGGACTACTGGTCGCACCTCTTTCACCCGACACCAAAACTGCCGGTCCTTGCACCTCTGGTTGCTCATCCTTTACAAAATTCCCAACCAGAAAAAGTATTAACACTGGACAGAATAAGGTTATTTCAAATCACAAAAATAGTTATGTTTTCTTCTTAGAAACTTGCAGATTGTTCTTTTTTTTCATTAAACCGTAGTATGAATTGATGAAAGAATTCCTTCACAACCTAAAGAGTCTATAAACTTGCAGAAAAATATAGTAAACAGAGAAATTATTAATTATCCATAAAACGAACAGAAAGAACTAATCTTTGAAGGAAAATTGCTAGCAAAGTTCTCATGTTTCCACTAATGGAAGTACAGAATACAATGAGGGTATCGCACACAACAACCAAAAAAAAAATGACATGATTAGAATATGTGAAAGACAGAAAATAAGTCACCTCCAGAGAGAATGTAGACAGAGCTGCAATGGCTTCTTCAACAGGAACAGCCATCTTCTCTTCTTAGTAAGGGGGTATGATCAGAATTCAGTTGTTGTAGCTGTTGTGTGCCCCTCAAAAGTTAGAGAGTTGCTCTTAGTTTGGTTGATGAAACCAATGCATTTTGTGTGGCAGACATAGATGAGATAGATCGGGGAATGTAATGATGGTAGGAACGGGTTAGGTGAGTCGGACTCGGAATTAGGCGCTGGAACCGAGTCGGTACTCAACTAGCTTGAAGCCTTGAACGTAAACGGCTAACTTGAATTACGTTATTGCCATTATGAGATGGGAACGGAGAGAATTATATCGGACGATCACCGTCAGATCTTGGATTCAATTTTTTTTCTCTTTCTGTGTTGGTTATGAGATTTAGTGTGGCGTGAGTTAGACAATAAGATAGTCATTTTTTTACATCCATTAAATTTCCACCAATATTAATAAAAGGTGAAAAAATTACTTGAGAGCTACATCAATTCTTACAAGTCGGAATATTAATTAAGTCACTCTTAATTTGCCTGGATTCTACAATTTTGTTTCTAAATTTTTTTTTCTTTGTCTTATGTTTCAGTTACATCTATTTATCTATCTCAATTACTTCCAGAAAAAAAAAATACATAATTTTTTTTCTGTTTGTAGCCAATTTTTGTCTTATTTATTTACTAAGCATAAATGAATTGAGGATGGTCTCAAAAAGATATATTGTTTTTCTTAGGACTCATTTCATATACGATTTTGTATGAGAAGGAAAAATGCAGCAAAACAAAGCTATTACATTAGAGATCAAACAAATCTTCTATCTAAATTTATTTAACTTAATATAAAATTTTATATAAAAATAGAGACGTTATATAATAATTTTTACCCAATCATAAATTTCATAACTTTAAAGAACAGCTTAATTTTTAATATATATTTATTTACTATTATACGCTAAAATTTAACCGTATTAACAAATTTAAAAGCACTAAATGCACCTACTGGTGATGGGTCCCAGACACCGGCCCATTAGTTGGAAAATAGTAAAAGCATCATGAGACAATGTTTTTTCTTGTGGATTCAGGTTGAAGTGCGGGTTAAGCTAACGTCTCCACTGATCTGTGAGCACATACACAGTCATAGACACCACATGATGAAGTTTTTTGTTCTCCCACAGAAACATGCATTGTACTTCTACTGCATTACTACTTCCTTTTTTTAAAATAAAAGGTTTTGTTTTTTCCATTTTCAAATTCAAGATCATTAAGAAATACATGAGGAAATGTCAGCCGACCGCCAGGAACTGAACCCCATTTAACGTTATTATTAAAAACAGCTAGCTGTCAGGTAACACATTGACGAATGACGATCTAAAACAAACTCTTTCTTATTTGGTCATCTCTCTCAGGTTAGAATAATAATATGATTTGAAGCTCATTTCCAATTTTACACATGCTCGCCAACTGCCTCATTTACCTCGAAATTTTTTCTATGCCAAAATTGGCAGGCGGCCAAACCCACATCAAAGACTGTACAACTGGAAGACGGAAGTACACAGTTGGAGCTACGGTGATGTCTCATCAACTGGATTCTCAGCTGCCTGTCTTGCAGCAATAACCCGGTCAAGGGTTTGGTCTGGGACAATGATTCCCGTAGTCTCCATCTCTGCAACTATGGCAATTGCAGCGTCCAGTTCCCCAAGGTCGAGACACAACGAGATTACTTCATCATATAGAGGACTGCACCAAAAGTAATATGATTAGATGTGCAATAATATAATTTTTTGGAAGGACATTCAGTTTCTAGCCAATGTATGTTTTATAGGGATTTGAGAGAACCAGCACAAAGGGGGCAACTACTCCCTTGACAGTTTCTTTGCTGGCCCCTGAACCTTCAGATCACACCACAGCCAAGCTAATCTGTAATCTTATTTTCATTTTCATGATGGATCAAAATTGCGGGAACTTACCTCCCAAATTTGTAACCTAGACTATGTGTTGTCTGCAAGATCTTCAGGAAAGCTGAAGGCATTGGAGCCCTTACAGCTGCACGCAATATCATGGCACAATCACCAATGGTGGGTGTTCCACCCAACTCTATTACCTGAAACATTATTTAGTCTTTCAGTCGAAATAGAATGCTGGTAAGCATCCAACATGAAGAAACTAAAGATGCATATTAAGTTAAAGACAAAAACAATTTGGAACTTTCTAACTATGGAGCATATAATGTGTTATCATCTATGTAAGAATAATTTATGCATATCAGAATGAGCACATAATGAAAAGAAAAACACTTTCCCCATGTGGGAATGAAAAACAAAAACAAGTAAAAGCTACAGGAACATGCCTTCAGCATTATTTTGATCGCCAAGTCAACTTCCCATTCTTGTGACCATTTCTGTGGGGGCCTGTTCTTTATCTCTCTTTCCCATGTCCAACCCCAAGCATCAGCTATCGTGTACATGTCTTCTACATCAAAAAATTTTCTTTGCCTCAGCTCCTTGAAAGCCTCAAATATGTCCTCAGGAAACCAGTCATCATCATCGTCATCCTTCATCCATATGCAAAAAGATAATCACATAATTATCTTGGCATGGGTTTATCATCATTATAGAATATTGACAGAATTAAATCTGCTATGCATTTTGTCAATAAGTCTGCCAATCAAATGATGCCATGCATCAAGGACTTTAAGGAGCACAATGTGATCCAATTTTTTGATTTCAGTTGACGATTCCTAACATCGCAATCATGAACCAATCTAAGACAAGCAGTCTCCTGACAGAAAAGACTAACTTAAACAACTCATAGATAATTAATTTGATGAATTTGGGCCCTGCCACATCACATATAAAGAGGAAAACATGCAAGGGGCTCTCATACCTCCACTGATGCTCGAGCAGCTCTTCTTTTTGATTTTTTTGATGTTGTAGTTGTTTGATCAGAGTCTTTCAGCAATTGGACACCAATCATTTGAAGAGGCTTCTTAGCTTCAACTTCCTTGTCCTTAACAACCCCGTCTCCATCTTGTTGGCTCTCAGTTTGTTCCACTTCTACTTCTGCTTCCTCTTCATCATCAGCTTCCTCATCTTCAGCTTCTTTTTCAACATCTATGGCATCAACATCATCCAACACATCTGGAGGTTCAGATTTACCCCTGTTCATAGGGTTAACATGATTTGCATTCATGCCTTCTCCAAGAAACCTGCGCTTCCAGAACTCTGTATTTCCTTCTTCCAGCTTTATCCTTGAAATTAGTTCATCCAGCTCTTCATCAACCTACCAGAGAGATGATATTTACATGTAATAAACATTTTCCATGAACAAATTGTTGAAAAAAGTAGAGCTGCACTCAGTGGCAGATCCAAAAATTTTGGACAGTGAGTCCATATACAAAGTATAAATTTCAATGATAAAATGTGATAATAAAACAACAAAAAAAATTACACGGCGACCGGTGATCTATGGTGTGGAGACTAGAAGATGCTCAGATGCTGGTGATTCTCTCCTGGACGGTGCTCGGCGGGGATGGGATGAGAAGAAAGGTTTTTTGTTTAAGAATTTTTTTATTCAAATGTTTTTTTAACAAAAAAATTCAATTTTTTTAAATTAATTTTTTTGTAATGTATTTTTTTATCAGTTGTTTTCATGAATAGTTAGAAAAAAGTAGGATTTTTTAAGTTTTATTGGGCTTCATTTTATTTTTTAATGGAGTTCGTATTCAATATATTGTACCTATTATTATAGATTTTAAAAAAACTATGGGGTCCAATGACCCCACTACTCTACAAGTGCATCCGCCCCTGGCTGCACTGGCCATCTATGTGCTTCTGAACAAAAACTTTCAATCACATATTGTGGAATTGAGAGAGAGAAAGCACAATATTTTCTTACCTTTTCTGGTGACAAAAAATAGGGTTAAAAATGAAATGAGAAATAGAGTGGAAGTAAAAAAATCACCAACCTCTTCTTCTTCCTCCTCCACAGGAGGAACCCAGAGGGGACGACCACGAGAGCGATTTATTCTCCTTGCTTTTTGCACTCGCTGGTAAAGAACATTTCTAGTTCCATCAGTTGGTAAACCTTGTGCCTCTAGCTCTTCCTTTAATTCAGATACTATCATCTTACTAGCAGCCTTAGGCTTTAAAACATTCTGGTCAGGACCCTTAATTATTTTCTTCAATCTCTCTACTACTCTCAGATAATCAGATTCAGATGCATCCCCCAAAACTGCAAGACCTTCATTCTGTAAGGTTTTCAAAAGCTTCCGATGGTGCATCTTCCAATTGTCAAGGCACCTTTGCTTAAATGAGGTTTCCATAGGGTTTGAATATATAAAGCCAGCAGCATCAGGATCTAAAGGAGTTTTTCCTCTTCGAGGTACCCATCGCTTGCGCTCACCAGTAAGCCCACCCTCTGTGATATACCTGTTTTATATTCAAATATAGGGAACAAAGATTGAAAATTTGCTCTACATAAATTGTGGTGCCGTGCATGTTAAAAACTTAGCATAAATTGCCTAACAGACATTCAGCTAATATGCAATGATGCATGTTCTAATTGTGAAATTTATTTTTGAATAAAATACATAAGCAAAAAAAAATTACAAGTAAATGAAGGAATCACATCAGTTGTTTCATGTTTATGCACACCTAGCAACATAATCAATCTCGTATCCAAGTTCAGCTTCTTCTTGCAATGGTTCAATCCACGAGCTAACTAATGTCCGATATTTTCTGCTTAATATCATGGCTCTTGGTGAAATAGGTTGATTATCTCTGGCCATAGCTTCTAAAGCTTCTAGCAACTCAACAATCCTACCTGATTCAAGCAAGTTTACAATTTGTAACTTCATTTAGGTCAAGGGATCCAAACACAAATCAAGAGTTGATGAGAAAAAAAAAATTTAATGGAGTCTACCAGATAAGTTGTAAATTCAGTAAAGTGCAAACTAGCCTTAGGAGTTATAGGTTATAGCTCTTTGAAATTACATAATTGCAATTAATAATAATACTAATAATTTTAGATATACATGTGATTTGTGCCATTGCAATAACAAAAATGAAAAAAACAAGGTAAATACCTTCTCGACATAATGCCCGAAGGTATAAAGAAAGTGGATCCCCAAAATTCCCTTCACAATGTAATACTTTTGTCCCTCCTTCAAAGTTTCTGAGTGCACGAAAATGCCTAATAGCTTCACGTACTATGCAGTACTTGGTAAAGCACTCCACTAACAACCTGAACATATAGGTATGATGCCAATGTTATCTATCACAAGAAAAGAAAATGGAAGTAGAACATTGTGGAAGTTACACATTGATATCACAACTAACAGGAAAGAAACAAGGACCAAAAAAATCAAACCAATGGTCTTGCATACCAACTTACGAGATTATAGGATAATTCAATATAATCCATTTCTATCCCAATTAAAAAATGTTTGAAATTTTTATTCTCATCTCAAAATACCTTCAAATATATTGACAGGATTTTTACCCTTTGCCATCCTAGTTTCCATACTCAATATAAAAATGAATCTTGAGCTCCAAAAACTGGGTAACACATCAGTGATTTTCTGCCTCGCACCTCTCTGTTTCCCTTCCCCAATGAGATGAGAAAGAGCAGGGCAGCACAAACACATGCGTGGTAGTTTACATAACAAAATCCCATCATAAGTGTACAACAAAAAAGGATAACATCTTACAAACTTAAGTTGGGATTTTTATTATAGCAATGTAGGACAAATAAGTTTTACACTTAAAAAATTGAAACACATTCACTGATTACAACAACCAATACCCTTAAAAACCAAATATTGAGTCAAGCAGTGTCCATTAATTTTTTTTCTTTAACCATTTCAACAACTCACCATCTATACACTAAAGATCATAAAATGCAACAACAAAAACCTAGACTCTTGTGTATATGCCAGAAAGCAATGCCTAACACATAAACAACTTCATAAATGAATAATTTGACATCAACTTGTGAAATCCTTTTTTGTTTAAAAAAAAAGTACAATGATATATTTATAGAAACAATAAACTTAAACATTATCATTAAGACAACTTAAATTACATCCCATAGTTGAGTTGAGTAGTAGTTTGACTTACGCATAAGTTCTCAGATTAGGTTGTAAACGTTTGTGGTCTTCAACCATCATGCCAAGCAACTCAGCAACATCTTGCACCCTATGTTCCGTAACAAAATCCCAACAAAAAAAGTAAATGACTACAAATATGAAAACAAAATATATATATATATATATATATATATATATATATTACAACCTGCAAACAATTTAATAATTATTGAAAACCAGAAGGCTATCCTCAAGATGCAGATTGTCATTATAGAACATGAAATTTTTTTTAAAACTTCTATAGAAGTTATTATGGAGAACTCTCATATACCCAGGTGTAGCAAATGACTGCTACCAGAAAATGGGCATGACTTGTTTTGTTGATACGTAACAGGTTTTACCTGTCATAGGATTCAGCTCTTGTATATGCTTGAATCACCCAATTATATGTCTCAGTATCAGGCTTCATATATTCTGTCATTATGAAGACAACAGTAAGTATTATAAATCCCAAAACTAAAGAAGCCAATACAACTCAAAGAAATACACAAATCTGCCTTACAACAATTATTATAACTCAGCATGTAAAATCTTAGTAAACCATTAATTATCTAAAATATGATTTCCAGTAAATACTTAAAAGTAATCTTTGCAGAACTGAAGACAGTAATTTGATGTGAAGAACATATGATTGAGCAAATAAGTGTATTATTGAAAAGTTAGAGTAAATAATACTATCAAGCAACAACCTAATTGCCAATCAAATTAATCATAAGATAAGGCTCAACAAGCTTGCTGCTTTAGAGAAGATGAACATCATTTTTCATATGCCAATTAGCACCTTAAAATAGACTCTCTCTCTCTTTCTTTGTTTTGGTCCAGAGCCAAAAAAAAAAAAAAAAAGCTACTCTAAATAGAAAAGTTGCTTCAACTAACAATGACTGCTTCATAACAAGAATAATTAATACCAAGTAAGAAACAGCAAAGTAAAAGGGCGTTAACCTTCTCCATATTCCATGTTCTCAAATGTGGCGAAAGCTATTTCAGGTATCCCGCAAGTAGCCTAAATGGAAAACAGACAAAATCAGAGTTTCAGCCTGGAAATTGTAATAAACAGCAGTTCAGTTTTTTTTTTTTTAAATCATATTTTTACTAGAGAACAGAGAATACAAGATTAAGTAAACTCCTAGCAACATAAAGCTGATCAACATATATTTTAAAGCAAAATGTTTCCCAACAAATGTTTCAAACCCATTAATTTCCAACATCTTGCAGTAATATTCATAATTTTTTTTAAATTTTGGCGCCAACTATAACTCCCAGATGGACAATGAAATGACCTACTTATTTAGCAACTCTATCTGCCGGGAGCAGTAACTATCCATTGGACAAATGTAAATTCACATGACTTACTTGAACACTAAGAAGACAATTGAAATGGAAAGTCGTTGCCATTCGACCAGCTGCCTCCATTTCATAGGCAATCTCTAGGGCATTAGAATGATCCCCAACTTTACAGTCTTCTTCGATCAAACGGTCATAGAGCTCATCAGTAGCCCTAAGCCCTCCTTCAGCGCCCTTCAGGAACACTCTATTTGCATCTTCCAAATGCCTGTGCTTAACAAGTTCCTCTAATCGCCAAAAAGTTATTTTTTTTAAAAAAATAATAACAATAATAATGATGATGATAATCGACTTATTAACACATTCTCTAAGAAAATCGAACTACAGTATTTAGAAGAGGACTATACCTACAAGAACTATCCAAGCCATGCGAATATCATAACTTAACTTCTCCATTGCAGCGAGGATTTCCAAGCCTTTAGTAGCATGGCCCTTTGAGCCAAACAAACGAATTAGCGCAAGGAATGTTTCATGGAGAGGGCGAATTCCTTGACTCAGCTCTCTTCTCAGTGATTGCATCTACATTTGGTAACACGAAATTCAGACCTAAATATAAGAAGGATATAGGCATTATTTAAAAGAAATTGAATATGCGAATGTACCGCGCCTTCATGGTCGCCATTGAGAGCGTAAGCAACAATTAGTCCATGAAAAGAACGAGGGCCAGGACTCAACCCGGCAGCAACCATATCGTATATGACATCCGATACGCCAACGGCGTCACGATTTCTCGCGCGCACCATGAGCTCCTCCATGAAAGTAAAGCGGAGGCTCTTCTCTGCGGCGGATACCACGGCAGAGAGTCCGAAATCATCTTTCTTCTCTGGTTGCTGTTGCTGCTGTTTCTTTCGTCGTGACTTTCTCTCCGCGGTGGAGGTAGCAACAGCAAAAACGACAGCGTTTCGAGGGGAAAATGAGCATGCATTGAACAGGGGAGGAAAAGGAAAACAGAGAGGGAACATTTTTTTGGATAAGAAGGGTTTAAGAACATGAACGCTGGTAATAAGATGGAGAAGACCGTCACGTGATGTCTCACGTGTCAGGCATCCATTTGTTAGAAGAGCAATTAAAAATTATTCTTCCAACAAATTAATTTGAGTTCTTAATTCATATTAATTAAGAAAAATCTGCAAGTCCTAGTTGATTAAAGATTTTTAGAGTCTCTAAGCAAATTCAAATATCATTTTCTCTTTTTAAATATGTATTTGATATATATATATATATATAAAGAACTGAAATTATAAAATTGATGTTTTAAATTGTTTTTAGGTGTAAAAAATATATATTTGAAATCTTTTTAATTTAATTGATTTTTTAAATTTTTTATAAATTATTTTTTTCGATTTTTCAAAAAAATTATTTATTTAACTGTTTTTATTCAAAAATAATTTTTAAAAATTAAAAATAAAATTTGTTTTAGAAAAATATTTTTTCAAAAAGTAATCACGAACTCACCAAAGCAACCAACTTTAAATGTTGATTTAAATCTCAAAAAAAATGAAAGACTCTTTAATATATGCAAGAAATTTCATCCATTCATATAAGCCATAGTCATTCCATATCATAATAACTAAAATATTATAAGATATATAAAACATAAAAAGACCCAGCAAGCCCCTTATTATAAATTACATGTAAGACTTGATCCTCTCTAGAGATCCATCAAAAACAGTTACCATTGTTGCTGCCACTGCTGCTGAGGGTGTTGCAGCCATCATCCTCATCCCCATCATCATCCTTATCCCCATCATCATCATCATTCCCACCCTCACCGGCGGGGAGCTTTCTTGGAAGAAAAGAGGCGATCTTTTTAAAACTCAGGGGCTTAGAAATGCAATCATCTAAGCCTACTTTCATATAATTATTAATCTCTTCCTTCTCAATATTGGAGGTCACGCCAACTATGGCACAATGAACACCCATGTCTCTCAGCTCCTTGATTGCCTATCATTCATTTCAAATTATCATTATTAATAATTAATGAATACAACAAGATCCGCAAACTATTGCAATAATGGAATCAGATGTATTGGCAATAAATCTACTGTTGTAGACCAATTAAAGTAATTTTATTACAGATTGTACTGTCACTGAGGCGTACCTATATATACAATGAATTATTCAATATGTTGAACAAATGTCATATAATATAAATAAAAGATTACCTGATAACTATTCATGATATTGATAGGCATTTTCATTTCCATATCCATGAGAATAAGGTCAAAAGAATCCCCAATATAGTGTAATTCTACAGCTTTTTGCCCACTTTCTACAACTCGAACTTGAAGGTTGTGGAGACTGAGCAGCAGCTCGTAGAATGTTCGAGCCATTAGATCATCATCCACAACCAACACAGAGAACCTCTTATTTTCACATTTTTTCTTGTCATCTTCTTCATAAAACACTCTACCTTTTCTAACATTTGAATTCTCTGTGCTGCACATTCCTTTCTCAAATCCCATTTTTTGATTCTGCAATCATTAAACCATTATTTCAGTTTTCTCACATAATACAATAATCAATTGCACAATTATCATATATTATTGAAGCCTGAATATCTTTTAACTGGCTAGCTAATAATGAATTGTCTGTTGAAATGTGGCAATCCCATATCGGAAAGATTTCAATTTTACACCATAGCATTAGCCTATAAAAGGGTTTAATCCCTCTCTTAACAATTCATCCCAAAAACACTAATCTCTCTACTTCTAAGATTGGTTGTATTTTCTCTCTCTCTTGTAATATTTCACTTTGTAATATTTCTTTGAAATAGTGAAATATTATTTTAGTAGTGTCCGAGGACGTAGGCATAATTGGCCGAACCTCGTTAAATTCCGGTGTTCTTTTTATTTCTATTTAATAGCTATTGTCGGGTCTTTTACTTTGTGATATATTGTGCTTTAAATTATCTTAGAAAAATTCTGTCACCAAGACTCGAGAGTCTAAGGAAGTTGGTTTTTAAGGGAGACCATTTGTGACTCTACCAACTACCAGGGAATTTTTCTTTGTCTTAATTTTTGGCACAATTATTCACTTTGGTGGAAACTAACCCGATTTCCACAACATTGTCAATCATTAAGAATGTATGGAAGAAATTACCTCAAGAGGTGAGATACGATATTAAAGATTTTTTCTTCCTTAATTATAAATTTTAGTTCGAACTTTATATATGAAACACTTTTAAAATTTGAGAAAAAATATTTTAACCCTTTAATAATTCTAGCCGACACAAATCCATATTACTAGACACTTAGAAAAAAAATGTATGGAAGAATTTCTTTAAGACATATCAAGTACAAATCTAATAGTTGGTGTTTTATTAGAGGCAATAAAATCAATTTCCTCATCCTTCTGAGTATCAGAAAAACGAAGAAAGGAGAAAGATTTTCAAAGAAAAATTCAAGCATCTAAAGGAGAAAATTAATTACAAGAAATGAAATGTTCAAAAATTAAATTTACAAAATGACTTAATTGCAATCTAGGATAGATACATTCATTAAAAACACAAATCTAAATTATTTGATAAGCTAAACATATGCATGAAATGCTCAATCTTATTTACCAACATTCTTAAATTATTTGTTGAAAAAAGAACTATATGCTAAAGGCAAAGAAATTAAGAATATATATTCATAAGCTGAGCTAATTAAAATATGTATGCATGAACCAACAATTACTGAACAATAATCAAAATTAGCACTATTAACATATCATTATATTCACATAAGCATCATATGCAAGATAATAATAGGATAGATAGAATGTATGATCAAGCAACGGAGAAAGACATTATTAATTGCTAAGTGTAAAATTACCAAAACACTTGCTAATCCCAATAAAAACGAGTAGGTTGAATACTGTCTATGTTCGTGCCTGTGTCTGAATTTATATAAGCATTAAACATGAGTACACTCTCATTTTAAATTTGAAAAGATATAATTCCAAATTAAATTAAAGCTCGCTATTAGATTTGTAATTTGAGTTGGCATTACTTGTAATATAGAATCCAATTACTTAAAATTTTTATGTCTTTATGAGATATGAAAGATCTGAAAAAATCTCACTTTTTTTCTAAAAATCATAAAAATATAATTAATATCATCATCTAACAAGATACACAAATAATTCTTTAAATATGCCTATTTTTCTAGTGCCAAAGAAATTCATATCGAATTTACGTATCTATACCATTACTTTTCTATATCTAACTTCACATAAGATATGAAAGGTGACTAGGTGAGTGCATTCTCATTTCACATTTAAAAAATATAGTTCAAATCACAGGGGATGTGTTTCAATGACAAAAGGGTTTAGTCACTCCCCAAAAGTCTCGGTTTCGATATTTCCTATAAACAAAAAAAAATATAGTTCAAAATAAAATGAAATCTGAATAGAAATTAAATTGAAATCCGAAAGCAGAAAAATCAGGGTGGGGGCACAAGTTTGAGAATAATATTGTGCATAATCCCAATTATAATAATATTTTACTCACTACGCACCGTTTTGGTTATTTGGATTTTTGTGTAGATTCTTGAAAATGTCCCTGTAGATTCCAGATAAGTTTTTGTGAACATAGGAGTAAAATGGTGAATTTTTTTATGGTCGGCGAAATGCAGGTTACTATTTACATGCAGCCTGTGGTAATAATGAACTCAAAAGAAATCGAATTTACAATTGCATGTGAATTGACAAGCTGACAAGCTTAACTATCTATGCTCTTTCATTTTCCTTCAATTAATCAAATATCTTCTTCTACTCCGGTCAATCAATTATCATGTGAAGCTTCTTTTTTTTTTTTTTGACTTTATCACACCATCATTATATTCAATTCAAATTGATAAAAAAGGTTGATCTTGTTATAAATTTACTTGCAATATCTCTTCTGGTATTAACAACGCTAGCTATCTAGTAAATGAAACTTGGACAGAGACCAAATATATAGGAACATTGCTTCTCCATAATAAAATAGAAAGAATAATGTGGCGATGATTACAATTGCTTCACACATTATTAGCAACCACAAATTACGTGTTAAAATTAATTAAGACAATATTGGGATCCATGAATCCAAGGCCATGATGGTGCCAAGATTCACGGGAAACATAGAATCGGTAGAGCCAGAGAACAGCTCTTCAACAATCAATCTATTAGCCTTTTCAGATGGATTGAAAGCATCCCAGAATGAGTAGAAGTCTCGATTCGGGCACAATTTTGACGCCACCGTGCCCAATCCAAGACCATTATACCGCAACAAGCAACCTATGATGTGGTAAATCCTGCTGAATATGATAATTTTACACCAGTGAAGACGGTGAATGGGATAATCAATGCCATAAAGCGATGAATCTCCGCGAGCTGTGGCAGCAAGGTAGTTGGTTGGTGCCACTGTCAACTAGTGAATCACCAAACACAGAATTCTCGACCCTCAGCTTGTATAACTAATCTTGTTGATGCCACTAGAATACCAAACAGTAAAATCATCATCAAGGTGGAGTATGGAAACAAATCAGTAGCCATTGACAGAATTCCCAGCTGAAAGTAAATATAAAGCTTACAAATTCTGATGAGGCAGTAACAGTATAATGGGAGATGGGTTTATATAGCTTGTGAATTCTAATTTCACTGAATAAAAAGGATAATGAAACCATATAATATTAAGAATCAATGTCAAAATAATTTGTTCAAGTATTAGGTACACCTACTATTAATTTGTTGAAAAATTAAGTTTATTGTGTTGAAAAATTAAACAAATATTAAGTACATCAATCTCCACCTAATTTGTTGAAAAATTAAGTCCATATTAGGTATACCTACCATACCAAATATTTGAACAAATGTATGGTGAATATTAGAAGAAATGTATGGTGTGGATTAAACTTTGAGCCTATAAATAGGCACACTTCCAAGGTTTAAATCATCCAAGAGTGAAGACTACAAGTTTTGAGTATTTATAAGAGTTGAGAGTTTTCTTTGTAATATTTCTAACTTAGTGAAGTTTTTATTGTGTCTCCAATTTTTGAGTGAATTTCTTCTTTAAGATATTTAATTTAGAGTTGTGTATTCTAAATTTTTTCTCAACAATTGGTATCAGAGCATAACTTAAGTGTTAATATTTACTAATCGTATGCTCTGTGGTTGCCACTAATAAGTGGATCCTCTACATCAGAAAATAAGTTAAATTATTATTCACTCTTGAAGATTGGTATCAGAGAGGGACGATCAGATATCATTTTTAGTAGAGCTATCTTGAGTCGTGAGAAGTTTGGTACACTTAAAATTTGTTGATCAATCGACACGATGGGTGACCTTCAAGTAATCGGATGAATCAAAAAGCTCAACAACAAAAAGTACAACACATGGACAACATATATATAGTCTTACCTATAAGATCAAGACCTTTGGGAGACTGTCGGTGGTAGTGAAGTTACACAACCAACAACAGAAGATGTCTTGCGAAAGTGGAAGATTAAAGCAGGCAAAACGATGTTTGCTTTAAAAACCATAATTGAAAAAGAAATATTGGAGCACATTCGATATGCCAAAACACCAAAGGAAGAATGGGACACTTTTGTTACACTCTTCTCAAAGAAGAATGATACAAGATTGCAACTTCTCGAGAATGATTTGCTATCAATGGTGCAACGTGACATGACGATTTTCAAATATTTTCACAATGTGAAAGCAATATGCCACGAAATTTCAGAGCTAGGTCTAACAGCTCCTATTGGAGAAACCAGAATAAAAAGAATAATTATCCATGGCTTGAGACCCGAATACCGCAGGTTCGTTACCGCTATACAGGGATTGCTGACACAACCATCACTTGTTGAGTTTGAAAATTTGCTTGCAAGTCAGGAAGTTATGACTAAGCAAATGGGAGGAGTCTCACTAAAGGGTGAGGAGGAAGCACTATTTACCAGCAGAAGCAAAGACACTTTCAAGCGGTACGTTGGCAGTGGATCTAAAAAGAATAATGACAAGGGAGGCTCTCGTCTAGGGTAACAAGAAGAATTAGCTCTCATGGTAACAACATCAGAACATATTGACTACAAAAATGACTGGATCATAGATTCTGGTTGCTCAAATCATATGACAGGTGACAAAAAAAGTTGCAAAACTTGTCTGAGTATAAAGGAGGTCAAGTGGTAGTGACAGCCGACAACTCAAAGTTACCGATAGCTCATATTGGTAAGACGATAGTTACACCTCGATATAATTCTAACCAGGTGCCACTTCAAAATGTTTACCATGTCCCGGGAATGAAAAAAATTTGTTGTTTGTGGCTCAATTGACATCATCAGGCCATTATGTCTTGTTCGGTCCTCAAGATTTGAAGGTGTATCATGACCTAAAAATCTCAGAAACACCAACAATGGAAGGGAGACGAATGGAGTCTGTCTACGTGATGTCAGCAGAATATACATATGTAGATAGGACGAGAAAAAATGAGACATCAGATCTATGGTACATGCGGTTATGTCACATTAGCTATTCCAAGCTAAGTGTGATGATGAAGAAATCGATGTTTAAGGGGTTTCTTCAACTTGACGTACGAACAGGCACAATTTATGCGGGATGTCAATATGGTAAAACACACCAACTGTCATACGAGGAATCGAAGTTTAGAGCAAAAAAATCATTAGAGTTAGTTCACTCTGATGTATTCGGACTAATTAAGCAACCGTCAATTGGTGGTATGCGATACATGGTGACATTCATTGATGACTTCTCAAGGCATGTGTGGGTTTTCTTTATGAAAGAAAAACCTGACACATTTTCAAAATTTAAAGAGTTCAGAGAGTCAGCTGAACGAGAAGTGGGAAAGAAGATTTGTTGTTTACGCACAGACAACGTGAGAGAATATAGTTCAAGTGAGTTCTCTCAATGCCTAAGGCAATATGGAATACATCATCAATACATTTGTGCCAACATACCGCAACAAAATGGTGTAGCTGAGAGAAAAAAACCGGCATCTTGAAAAAGTCTGTCGAAGTATACTACATGCAAATAATGTACCAGAAAGGTTTTGGGCTGAAGCAATGAGGACTGCAGTCTTTGTGATTAACAGACTTCCTCAACCAAGGTTAGAATTTGTTTCTCCCTTTGAGAAACTGTGGAACATGAAACCTACAGTTAGCTACTTTCAAATATTTGACTGTGTATGTTATGTATTTGTTCCTAATCATCTACGGAGCAAGTGTGACAAGAAAGCTGTTAGATGTATCTTTGTGGGATACAACAGCCAAAAAAAAGGGTGGAAATGTTGTGATCCAACGAGTGGAAGATATTATACTTCACGAGATGTGATGTTCTATGAAGCCTCTTCCTGGTGGTCTTCAGAGAAGGAGGTGTTGTCAGACTCTAGAGAATTTGGAGACAAACTACAATAAAAGATGGAGGAGCATATTGTTCAACTTCAACCAAGTTCGAATGAATCAGGAAATCAAAATAGCGATTATGTCGAACAAAGAGTGACTCAGAGTCCTTGACAAACTGGTGTGTATCAACAACCAAATGATGAAGGTGAGCCCAATGAAACTGAAGAATCAACTCTGCAATCTCAACTCCGAAGGTCAACAAGAACACGAAAGCCAAATTTCAAATACGTCAATGCAGCTATAGTCGCAGAAGACACTATAATAGAACCTAAGACATTTGAAGAAGCATCGCAGAGTTCTGAATGGATGATAGCTATGAAAGAAGAGATTGATGCACTTGAGCAAAATCAAACTTGGGATCTAGTGTCAAGGCCAAAAGATGTGAAACTCATATCCTGTAAGTGGGTTTACAAGATAAAGCGTCGTCCAAATGGGTCAATCGAAAGGTACAAGGCACGATTGATAGCTCGTGGTTTCTCTCAAAAGTATAGACTAGATTATGATGAAACATTAAGTCTAGTGGCGAAACTTACAACAGTACGGGTTCTACTTGCACTTGCAGCCAACAAAGATTAGAATTTGTGGCGGATGGATGTGAAGAATGATTTTCTTCATGGAGAGTTGGATCGGAAAATCTACATGATCCAACCAATGGGTTTTCAGAGCCAATATCATCTTGAATATGTGTGTAAGCTTCAGAAAGCACTATATGGATTGAAACAAGCACCCATAACGTGATATGGTAAAATTGCTGAATTTCTAATACAAAGTGATTATTCAGTAACACCCATGGATTTCAGCCTGTTTGTCAAAACTAATGAAGGAAAGTCAGTTATTGTACTAGTATATGTGGATGACTTAATCATAATCGGTGATAATGAGCCAGAAATTCTTCAGAAGAAAGAAAATTTATCAGTTCGTTTCCAGATGAAAGAACTTGGATAACTCAAGCATTTCCTTGGTTTAAAGGTTGATCACACATAAAAAGGAATATTTATTTGTCAACAGAAATATTCTAAAGACTTGTTGAAGAGATTCGGAATGCTCGAATGCAAGTCAATTTCAACACCAATGGAACCAAATGCTAAAATGTGTGCACATGAAGGAAAAGATTTAGAAGATGCGATGATGTATCGACAATTGATAGGGAGTCTGATTTACTTAACCTTGACTCGTCCTACCATTTCTTATGCATTTGGCATGATGAGTCGGTACATGCAAAATCCAAAGAAGTCTCATTTAGAAGCAGTTCGACGAATACTGAGATATGTAAAGAGTACAAATAACTATGGTCTTTTGTACAAGAAAGGTGAAGACTGCAAGTTAATTGGTTATTGCGATGCTGACTATGCAGAAGGTCATGACACAAGGAGATCAACAACTGAGTACGTGTTTAAGCTTGGTTCTGGAACAATTTCTTAGTGTAGCAAGAGATAGCCAACGGTATCATTATCAACCACTGAAGCTGAGTATCGAGCAGCGGAAATGGCAGTTCAAGAGAGTACATAGTTGATACAACTAATGAATAATCTACATCAACAAGTAGATTATGCAGTTCCATTGTACTGTCAAAATGATTTGTTCAAATATTAGGTACACCTACTATTAATTTGTTAAAAAATTAAGTTTATTGTATTAAAAAATTAAATAAATATTAGATACACCAATCTCCACCTAATTTGTTAAAAAATTAAGTCCATATTAGGTATACCTACCATACCAAAGATTTGAACAAATGTATGGTGAAAATTAGAACAAATGTATGGTGTGAATTAAACTTTGAGCCTATAAATAGGTACACTTCCAAAGTTTAAATCATCCAAGAGTGAAGACTACAAGTCTTGAGTATTTGTGAGAGTTGAGAGCTTTCTTTGTAATATTTCTAGGTTAGTGAAGTTTTTGTTGTGTCTCTAATTTTTAAGTGAATTTCTTCTTTGAGATATTTAATTTAGAATTGTGTATTCTAAATTTTTTTTCAACATATAATGCAAGCTAATAAATATTTTTTGTACTTTTCTCTTCAAAAGGTGTTATACATAGCTCTGTTTGTTCATAAGTTCATTTTAAAAGTTAGCTTTTCCATTGCTAGTTCATGTGATGATTATTTGTTTTATAAATATACATTTTGAATCAGGCTTTCTTTCCATGATTTTTACTAGTTAATTAATCTTTTATGTAATTATTTGTGTAAACTTACACAATCAATCATTACAAATAAAATGAAAAGGCAGATAATTGGCATTATAAAATCATTTTATTTAACCCATGAATGTGCAACATACTTAAGAAGAGTTGCACATGATCAATTTAATTACAAGAGAATAATATAATTAGGTGGTGGATTCCAAAGCCAAAACAGTGCTAAGATTCATGGGGAACATATAGTCAGTGGAGCCAGTGAGCATCTGTTGAACAATGAACCTGTTTGCCCTTTCTGTTTGGTGAAAAGCATCCCAAAACGCATAGGCATCTCTGTCAGGGCACAAGTTTGATGCTTGTGTGCATAGTCCCGCACCATTATAAGCTCCTTGCCCACAGAAGTTATCTTTGATGTTTTATATCCTGCATAATTTGGTGTTAGCAGCATTATAATTAACAAGATTTTTCAGGAATTTGTGACTTAATTACCATAGGCTTGAGTTTCTGATAAAATTACTCTTCATGCTGTATTAACACCAATGAATATGTCTAAACCATATTAGGAATCGAGCTGTGTAAGCATTTGAGTGAGCTGAGGATTGTACTGTTGAAAATGTGAATAAAAAAAGAAAGAAGAGTTAAACTTGGTGTGCCACCGAGAAGAATGAAGAAAAAGGGAAATGGGCTGCCGATTTTGTTTTTTTACTCTTTGATGTTTACCATTTCAATATATTTATCATGTCTCAAGAACAGAGAAAAATTTGTTATTTGTGGCTCAATTACTATCTTCAAGCCACTACGTCTTGTTCGATCTCCAAGTTGTAAATATATATCATGACCTCAAAATCTCAAAAATACCAACAATGGAGGGACGACGATTGGAATCGGTCTACTAATGTCAACAGAATCTGTATATATAGATAGGACAAGAAAAATAAGATATTAGATCTATAATACATACAGTTAGATCACGTTAGCTATTTCAAGCTAAGTGTAATGATAAAGAAATCGATATTTAAGAGACTTTTTCAATTTGATGTGTGAACAAACACAATTTGTGCAGGATACCAGTATGATAAAGTACATCAACTATTATACGAGGAAGAATCATTAAAATTAGTTCACTCTTATATATTCGGACCAATTAAGAAATCATCAATTGGTGGTATGCAGTACATGGTGATATTCATTGATGATTTATCAAGATACGTGTAGTTTTTTTTATGAAAGAAAATTATGACACATTCTCAAAATTTAAAGAGCTCAAAGAGTCAGTTAAAGAAAAAATGGGAAAAAAGATATGTTGCTTGCTCACAGACAACGAGAGAGAATATAAATCAAATGAATTCTCTAAATACTTAAGGGAATGTCAAATACGTCATCAGTACATTTGTGCCAACACACCGAAACAAAATAATAAAGATGAGACAAAGAATCAATATATTGCAGAAGTTTATCAAAATATGTTACATGCAAATAATGTATCGGAAAGGTTTTGAGCTGAAACAATGAGGACTGCAACATTTGTGATCAATAGACTTCCTCAACTGATAATAGAATTTATTTCACCATTTGAGAAACTGTAGAATATGAAACCTACAATTATCTACTTTCGAGTATTTGGCTGTAAATATTATGTATTTGTTCCTAATCATTTACGAAATAAGTGTGACAAGCAAGTTATTAGATATATTTTTGTCAGATACAACCAAAGAAAGAGTTGAAAATGTTACAATTCGACAAATAGAAGATGCTACTCTTCATAAGATGTGGTGTTTAATGAAGCATATTCTTAGTGGTCCTCGGAAAATGAAGTGTTGTCAGACTCCAGAAAATTTGGAGACAAACTTCAACAAAAGATAGAGGAATATATTGTTCAACTTCAATCAAATTTGTATAAATTAGGAGATTCAAATAGCGATGATGTCGAATAAAGAGCGATTAAGAATCCTTGACAAACTGACATGTATCAATAACTAAACAAATAAAGTAGTCCTAGTAAAACTAATGAATTAACTCTACAATCTTAACTCCGAATGTCAACAAGAACATGAATATCAAATTCCAAATACACCAATGCAGCCATAGTTGAAGAAGCAACTATAATAGAACCTGAGACATCTGAAAAAAATATTATAAAGTTTTGAGTGGATGAAAGCTATGAAAGAAAAAATCGATGCATTTGAGCAAAATCAGACTTGGGATCTAGTGTCTAAGCCAATAAATATAAAATTAATATCCTGTAAGTGGGTTTATAAGATAAAATATCATTCAGATAAATAAATCGAGAGGTACAAACAAGTTCAAAATATTTCGTCGACAGCTCGATATAATACAAATAATGAGAGCTGATATTGAAGGATAGTGTTAAGAATTAATGTCAAACTAGAATAATTTGTTGAAATATTAGGTACATCCGCCACTAATAATTTGTTGAAATTAAGTTTGTTGCATTGAAAAAAATTAAATACACCTATTTCCACCTATTTTGTTGAAAAATTAAATATATGTTAGATATACCCACCACCACCAATTTTTTCACTAAAAAATATGTAGTGTAAATTTGAACAAATGTGTGGTATAGATTTATCCTTGAACCTATAAATAAATATACTTTCAATGCTTAAATCATCAAATAGTGAAAAAAAATAAAATTACACGTCTTGAATGTTTTGTGAGAGTTGAGAGTTTTTTTATAATATTTTTAATTTAATAAAATGCGAATTTCTTCTTCAAGATATAAATTTAAAGTTCAAACAAATCAGAGACAGAAATAGTAATTAAGGGGTAATTGTTATTTATGACATAAATATCATTACACTTTTGGACACTTCCAAACATAGAAATATAGCATGAATTTCGTGATGAAATGGCTGAAAACAAACATTTATATATGTAAAAATGATGTTTTATTAAGGGAAGAGACAAATGTAAAGTAAAATTAAAGCAATCTAGGTCCTGGAATCCAAGGCCAAAATGGTACTGAGATTCATAGGAGTCATGTAATCAGTGGAGCCACTTAAGATCTGTTGAACAATATATCTATTGGCTCTTTCAGACGGGTGAAATGGATCCCAAAATGCATAAATCTCTCTGTTAGGGCACAAGTTTGATGCTGGAGTGCACAGTCCAAGTCCATTATAAGGTCCCTGTCCACAGCATGCTACCTTTGATGTTACAAATCCTGCATATGTACCACCCGCATATTTGATCATCATCAAATTGGAATCCCAACTATACTATACATTGATGAATTAACCAATTCGACCTTATTCGATTGATTTAACTTATTAATTTCTCTAGATAGAAATCAGATAAACATATATTTAAAATTACAAAAAGGTAAAACTTGAATATAATAGGCCAGCATGTTCAGCTTTGATGAAATCGACAAATGATAAACCTTTAAGAATTTAGAGAGTATTGCCAATCGCCAAATATAATGTGATTATATCCCCCACTGAATTTGTTGCATTGATTTGCATGTGAATGTGTCTTTAAAATCCAGCATAAAATTAAAGGGAAAGAAAATATGTCGGCGAGGAAGCTCAAAATCAAAATCGAGATAATTAAAAATAAATAAATAAATAAGACTTGGCTTCAAGAAAAAAGTAATTTTTGTGATGGATAATCAAGAGAATATTGTAAGTGAATTGGGTTACCATATGCAGCAGGATTATTAACAAAATCAGAACTCATGCGGCCTGTATCAGCAGCAATGAAGATATCTGAACCGTATTGGCTATTAAGCTGTCCAATGATTTGAGTGAGTTGAGGATTAAACAATCCGGCAGCCCTTTGCAGTTCCGCCGAACACTGCCCGTTTGTGCTCCTCATCGCCAGTTCCGCCGGCACACAGCCCAACGGACCTGTTCCCGTCACAAGAACCCTACGTCCTCCTAGATCATATAGCCTCTGATGATACCACAATTCCAGGTCATGCAACATTCACAACAACGAACTTATGTAAAACTAAAAATAATTAATATGACAATGTATTAAATCGGTATACTTAGTTAGAATATTTATCCCGTAATACAATAATTCAATCAAATTTCTGTGGCTCCTAAAGCTAAAGCAGTGTGTAAATAATTTTTATTTACATTAAAAAAAATAAAGAAAATTACCATAAGAAGCTTTTTGTACTCGGAAATGAGGTATTGGACATAATCAGGGAGAGAGAATTGACGAGATCTTGCAGAGAAAGGGACTAAGTAATAGTTGTTAACGAAATCGTTGCCGCCAACAGTGATGAGAATAAGTGCCCCATTCACAAGCTGCTGTGTCTGTTCAGGTCCGATGAGAGCCGTCACTCGTCTTTGATACTCCTCAAAGTATTCGAATTGTTGAAACATTCTTATTATATTTATCTGAATTCATTCATTGTAAACTTCAAAAATTACTACATATAACAAAAACAAAGAGAACAATTTTTATTGAAAAGTAGACAATCAACATCCCTTTCTCATTTTGGGATATATCATAAAAGAAACCCAATCTATATATGTTTATTGAAAGCAAAAGGGTACTCAAGTACACCTGCTGAGTTGGTATAATTTTTATTTTTTATTTTTTATTTTTTTCTTAAATTTATTTTTGCTTACAAACTGAATTCCAGTGTCATTGAGAATCCCAATTCCAGCGGAAGCAAAATTGGCACCATCTAGTAGCCTCTCCCCAGTAAGCTGTGGACTCAAGTACGGCAGCAGAAATTCTGACCCAATCGCTTGACCTATACAATAAAACATCAATTAATGTTACACAAAAAAAAATATATCATACTATTAATTTTATTGAAATATTGTGTGTTCTGAGAAATGAACCAAACTGATAAAGTCAGGAATATTAAGGCCGTTGGAGAAGCGGCCTGTGGGGCGACGAGTGGGGAAGTCAATGCCGTAGGGCGGGGAGTCGGCACGTGCGGTGGTAGCAAGGTAATTGTTGTTGCCATTATCGACGAGCGAATCTCCAAAGACAAAAAAGGCCCTTGCCTCAGCTTGTTGAGGAGCAAGCGTTGGTATTATTATGATGGATAGAGCTAATAGGATTAAAGAAGAAATCTCCATGTGAATTTGAAGGAAAGTGGACTACTACTACTACTATTACTATAGGAGGCATGAATTTCAGGATCAGGTTAGCACTTTATATATAGGATTAGAGGGTTGAGGCAATACTTAATTCATATTCATATATATATGGCCCACTAATTCAAAAAAGTGATATATCATATGAAATTTTTTCTCATTATTTGACATGTAACTCACTTTAATACCATAGGACAAGAAAGAGTGGGAGTCTAGAAAAAATATAATTAAAAAGATAATACGAAAAATATAGTAAATACTTGTACAAATTATTAACGATTTTTTTTCATGGAATTACCCATGAGGTCACCACTGCATCACTTTTTTCTAACCTCCAAACAATTTCTAACATAAAAGGATACTATTTATTTTTCGATATTTTTCGACACTCATCCTCTAATTAATTGATATTGAGAGAAAAAAATAAAAATAATAGAGAGAAAAATTATTTTTGAAAAACCAATAAAGAAATGAATACCGGAAAGTATGAAAACTGTAATTCACATTTCTTTTTCTAACATTTGCCTACACAACGTATCTAAGAGTTACATGAATTCTTTCTTCTTTTTTCTTTTTTTTTAATGCAATATTTTATTTCTTTTAATTGATTGGAGTTGTTAATAATTGAACGGCTCTACCATTACATTATAATGTTTTTGTTACAGCGTTTGTAAAAACTAAAAAGTAATTTTAAAATTCCTAGTATCCTTGTAGGAAAAGTATTCTGATGTTCAAAATTTTGTCTCACAATGCAACAGCTCAAGGACTTAAACCTAACCTTAGTAATTACAATTTTAAACAAAGTAATTTATTAAAAAAAAAGGCATATTCATTTTTATCATTAAATTTTATGATTTTATGAAATTGAATTTCCAGATAAAAAAATTTATTTAATTTGATTTTATTAACTATTGATTTTATTCAATTGATTCTCCTAATTATTAATTTTGAATAAATTCAGTTCCCATGTACGAAACACTTAATATTTAACTAATGATTTTTAAGATAATCAATCAATTGAATAATTTTTCAATTAGTTCATATTTATGAAATACTTAACACATAATTAAATGATAATTAATGGATTTAATCACATAAATTTGTAAAACCCAAAGACAAGAAAAAAAATACTTTTTTCCTCAAATATCTTTTGAAGTTTATTTTAGGACCTTCGTTGGGAGTTTAATCGAATTTATGATTTTACATTCTTGAAATTACCTATATATTGGACAATCTTTCACTAATAACATCAAATAAAATTACAACTCTTGCCATTTGAATATTTCTTAAAATTGCCTATCAAAGGCCTTTTCAACAAAAAAATTATGTTTTATTTTTCACTTTCCTAATTCTGATAGAAGAAGAAAGAGGGAAATACGAATTAAGAAAGTTCAAATTAGAGATGTGACAAACTATAGGATATTTGAATTTTGACTTATACAGATATATATCTAACACTAATTAAGAAAAAGTGAAGAAGTCATTAATTTAATATTGGCAACTTTTCGTCACTTTTAACCAAATTGTTCAATGAGTTGGAGGCAGCTTTAGCTTTATTCATGAACTAAGCATTTACTAATCTCCCATTACAGTCTCTATCATGTGTATTATAAAGTTCATAAATAAGTCTTTAATTAAAGCGATAGTTTAATTATAAATCAAAATACTTGATATATTTATCATAAAATTTCATACGTTTTTTTTTTATTTAAGAGTAACAGGGAAAATGAAAGATTGAAGAAAATTATCCCAGTGTTATGAATATGGAACATTAAATATGGATTTTATATCAGCAAAGTAAATAATGAAATTATATACATGTAGCTAGTTAATACTCCACCAATTTCACAAAACTATAGAGTCTCACTTTTATTTACGCACAATTATTT
Source organism: Triadica sebifera (assembly GCA_023653625.1). Lineage (NCBI taxonomy): Eukaryota > Viridiplantae > Streptophyta > Magnoliopsida > Malpighiales > Euphorbiaceae > Triadica > Triadica sebifera. The sequence goes on along the minus strand of CM042892.1, from coordinate 18,002,495 downwards.
AGTATGGTTAGAGCTTTAAATTTTAATGCTGTTTTCATAAACTACTCTTACATTAATTAGCACCGTTCATTTTTTATATATATAAGAAAATTAAGAAATTAATTGCACCTCTAAAAGAGGAAAAATAATTTATAATTAAAAAATGAATGGTAAAAAAAAATTACTCTATTTTCTATTCAATGAAAGAGGAGACTTAAAGAAGAGATAATCATCTAACAAATAATAAAAATAAAAAATAAAAAGGAGGGCAAAAGTCCCAAAGGAAGACCCAAGAACAGGGGAAGCAAAACCCAAAAAGGATAAAGCTCGTTGTTCACTTTTACCTTGTAATAAGAATAAACTCATATAGACCAGCGGCTGTACATATTGTTTGTTTATTGAGAGATCTTTAAATTTTTATAGGCATTAATTAGACAGTTGTTGGCTTAAAAGACTAATATGTAAGGTCCAAAAATCAATTTCAAAATGATATTCAATTAAAACCATCAATCTGTAATGTTGGTAATTAAGAAGTAAAAAATTAAAATACCTCTGTTGATGGTAGAGTGTGGGACAGATTAGGTTTAAGAGTTCTTTTTGCTTATTTTGGCAGATTGGGTTGTTCAATTTATCATTGAATGGGAGGGTATTAGAATTATGTGGGATTAAACTGTAGAGTTTGATAATTGTGTAATAATTGTAAATTCACCATTTTGATTTATCTGGATTTAGATTTGTAGGATTCAATAATTATGGATTTATCGCTAATCTGAAACTCACTATAATTATAATTATAAGTTTTTATTCTATTTTAAAAGAAAAATTTTGATGTAGAATTGTTTCTAAATGAGGGGAAGTATCCTAATCCACACTTAATGACCCATAATAGAAATTTATTATCCCTCAACATTTAACAATGACATGAGAGCTTTTCTACTGATCGAGTATACCTCTATGGCCTATAGGTTGAATAATTTTTAACTTCTAATTTTTGGTTATCTCCTATTTTCATAAACATTTATTTGAAAAAAAAAAAGAATAAAAAGAAGGTGATTAACTCCTACTGTATTAATTAATTACTGATGGAAAATATCTAACTCTAAAATTATAAGAACACCAACTATATATGAGATATATTAAAGTTTGATTGGCCATGATACTGTATATTAGGAAAAGGAAATCTAGCCAATAAAGCCGAAATTTTCTGTTTAATAGGGACGTTCAAGTCTTGTGTCGAACTTTTCCAGCTCTAATTGAATGCTTTCGTCCTCTATAAATATTTTTTTATTTGTTTTCGTTTAATTGTTTTTGACATCTAACCACCCCATTGTCAAATTGCTGATACCTCTTGTTTATTGTCATTTGTCTTTTCAATAATCATTATTGTTTGCATTAGTTATGATTTTATTTTTCAATTTCATTCTCTTTTTTAATTTTTTTTAATAAAGACTCCAAACTATATATTTAAACTCGAAACTTTACAGTAATTGATTTTCTCTTTTATCGTTGGTTCATTGTTTTTGCTGAAATGCCGCCTAGAAACTGAATGGACAAATATATATTCCATTTTGAAAAAGGAATTCTATATATTCTGCTACTAATAATTTAATATGCAGCTTTTTTTTTTTTGTTCTTCTTTTTAAAAAAGAGATCCAGTATAGACGTCAGTTTCTTCACTTCAATTAGCGTAACTGTATACATTAACTGCTTGAATTTAATATAAATAGTTAAAAATAACTTATTAAAAGCAATTCCAACAATTAAAAATATCATTTTATATTTCCTATACCTTTTCTGTTTTCCTTTATTTAAACATGGTTGTTATTATTTCAATTTAGTAGAACTACCTAGATATTTAAATTTAATAATTATAAATCTATTATTATTTTAAAATTAGCTTAACCTTAACTATAAATTTTTATTATGGAACAAATTACAAGAAAAAATAATTTTAATAAATTATAATTACAAACAATTTTTTTATTTTAAATTAATAGTTTGCTTTATGTCGTTTGAAATAAAATTTATTTATTTGATATTGTATAAATTATATATGTTTTAATGTAATATGTTATATAATTTTTTTATATTTGAAATGTATGAATTATTTAGAATTTTATATATAGTTTAATGACATTTTATAAAGATTTAAATTTTCTACTCGTTACTAACAATTGTAATTATAGTGCAACTAATATATTCAAATTGAAATATTTTTAATTATTATTTTAAATGATATTTTTATTAAATTGTATAAAAATAAATTGTTACTCTTTTAAAAGTTAATTTTTACTTATAATTTATTAATTTACAATAAATTTTTTTATAATTTATTTTTTATTATATCTCTCAAATTTTTTATGCTATATTATTTCTAATAATAATAATAATAAATTTCAAATTTTAAATCTACATCTCTAATCAAGTCATTCACCCGACAAAAAAAAAAGATGTGCCTATTTAATTGATGCCATTCATTATATTTTTTAATATTTTAAAATAATCAGTCTCCGAACTGGTCTAAATCTCTTTTTTTTTTTTAACTAGATATTCGTATTTGAATCTTGAGTAACCAGCTTTAAGTCCATGTTTGGAAATTTTTTTTTATCTAGGGAGCAAAAATAAAAAAAGTGAAATAAATTTAATATTATATTCTTATTTTTTTCCTCTAAAATAATAAGAAAAAAGAAAGAAAATAATATTTATTTTTTCTTATTAAAATTGGGTTGAAGTAAAATAAAAGGAGAAATAAAAAAATAATATTATATATTTACTGTTTTATCCCTCATTTTATAAAATAATAATATTGGTTATAAAATAATAATATTGGTTATAAAATAATAACCAAACAAAATACTGGTTGATATTGTCAAAATTAATAAAAATATATAAAAAAATTATGTTTTATTGAAGAAAAATTAGTTAGTAAAAAAGTCATTTTGTACGGTTAACTATCAACAATTTAAACTCTAAATTAGAATGAAAACTGTAACTAATTATCTTCTTGGATGTATTTTTCAATACTCAAAGCTTTAAACGTTGTGCTCCATATAGATTCAATACAAGAAATTATGGATAATGATATTGTTAATGTTGGTTTTCAGTTTTCCTTCGAAAGAGAAAGAGGCCAGAGGTATAAAAATAATTTTATTTTGGTATTTCCCACATCGGATAAGTTTGCTAATACGAAGAAAAATCTGCAACCGTGCAGTGAAACTTTATGCTCAATAGAAATGACAAAAGGATACAAATGTAATTTTATGCTCAACAGTCAACTTTTTCTTCCACTTCCCCCCTATTTTCTCCCTATTTTCAAAAGAGAGAAGAAAATAAAGTTAATTCTTCATTTCCAAACAAGAAAAACTGATTTTACATCTTTATTTTCTCTCAATATATATTTTTTTCTCCTCCCAAATATAAGGTAAAAATTGAAAGATCACAGTTTTGTCACTTGCATTAACATGCCCAATACTAATCTAAATTAATTTATAGTTTGGTAAACTATAATATATATATATATATATATATATATATATAATTGGATGAGTTTTCATCGTAATTTAAAACAATATAAAATTAGTTAGACTATAATTATAAGTTATTTTTCTATCATTTAAATTTTTAGTATAATATATTCTTCAACACTTTCTCTCAAATGTAACTGATATTGACCTAATTATTACTTACTTATTTTTATATGTTTGTGAATTTTTTATTTTTTTGAGTTACAAACTTAATTTTTGATCCGGATCTTTTTCATTTATTAGACTTCAGATTTACTCACAGACTTTATAGTCATGTAATAGTTAGTCATTTCATTATTTCAATATCATATTAAAATTAGATAAATTTAAATAATTGGACTTCATAATCATAAATTCATTATTATTTTAAAATAATTTAAATCAATATAAAATTAATTGAAATACGATTATAAATCATTATTTCATATTTTAAATTTATGCCGTGAGATTCTCTTCAGCAATGTCATTTATAAAATTTATGGAATACTGATGTGTTGAACTTCAAGGCGTTGACCCGAACCGAATCCCCTAGCCAGTCTGCCGTTTCACGTTCTTAATTCATCAGTATAGGATAACGATTCTTTGGCAGACATAGCAGAACATATGTTTCCATATTTAATCAATATAAACCTGAACAAAACTGTACATAATGAAATAACCGAACTTTTTTTTAACAAAAGTTATAATATTAATAATCAAGAAATAACTAAACTTTTTCCTGTAAAATGTTTACTTTTTTTATAAGTATCTAAATTTTATATTTAAAAGTTGGGATAAATTTTTGAAAGAAATAATCAATTAACTTAATAACTTGTGAAAGAATTTCGCATTTTCACTAAATATGTCTATATTCCATTTTTAAAACCTCAATGTATTTTCATGACCAATTACCAACACCTAATGCCTACATCAACAACATATAATATAGCAATAAAAATTTGATACATAGTCTCAACAAACTGAATATAGCACTTCTTTTTTTTAAGAAAAAAAAAATACATACATATATATATACACACACTAAAGAATTTCTAAAAATAGTATTTGGAATGTAAAACTCTCGCTTGCTGAAACTGCAGACAAATTTTTCTGAAAATAATTGTTTTATTTAAAGGATTATTTGACACTATTGAAAAATCAAATCCACTGGCTTTGATTTAAAAAAAAAAAAAAAGGATTTTTGCTTCATGATATACCAGTGGACATGAAAGTTAGCTGCAATGAATGAATTAAAATAGATGAACCAATAATGCCAACTACTTCGCAACAATCACTCTGATTAAGCAAACCCTATACATAACATTGTTAGAGAAACGGTCCAACAACATTTCACCTCCTTAGGTTTTCAATTTAATTCAATTCCTGTATTTTCTACCTGTTTTTTGAGGCCCATAAATTTTTCCCTTTGCCCTTGTCTAAGTACACCAAAGTCATATCCCTTCTACTAGTAATGAGGACTGTAAGCATATTTAATGTTGCAATTCCAATAATTTTTGTTGGTATAGATCACGTAAATAACACAAAGTACTCCAAATTCTAAGATCCTAGAAAATGTGAATTAATTTGTTTCTATCGCTTATGAAATAGAATGATCGTATAATTTGAAAATCTCCATCATACTTACTCATTATTTTATTTGGATCTTTCTATCTCGCGAACCTCTAATTTTTATTCTCATAGATTATAGTTACGTGACGATTAATCATCTTAAAATTTTACACAATTATAATATTTGATGTTAGAATTTGATTATCGCAAATTCATTAGTATTTTAAAATAATTTAAATCAATTTAATTATATCAAAATTATAAATTTTTCTTAATGTGTAATTCTTTTCAAACAAAATGCATTTCCCTAACTTTGATCCAAAATTCACACTGAAGTTTACTTTTTTATTTTCAATTCATTTGATATATGTACCAATTAGCAAGTCAATGACAGTTCAAATGCTATTTTTCTAACCAAATTTACAACATGTGAAAATGTTAAGTATCTTTCTTTTTTTTTTTTTCTCAACCGTGTGATCAAAGGATGCCACCGAGCAAAACTCACCAGGCAAATTAAATTTATCTTTTCAATTAAAACCGAATAATCAAAATCAGAATTTAGGGAACTTGCAATAAATAAAACGACTTACTTTATAATCTAAATTGATACACCGGATATGAAATAAACTCAACTGTAAGCTAATTTTAAAGATTAATTATTTTAAATTTATGACAAGAAAGAAACCTTCATTAATAATATAATTCCTAGCTATATATAGGTACGGTACTCTAAATTGTATACCATTAAATTAAATTAAATTGTTTTACCTCCTATATAAATACCCCAGTTTAATTTGAGGTATGAAGACATTAATTATAATATACTAGCAAATAAAAATCTTTCATGAGGATCGATTTGCTCTTCTGCAATGATTTTCTTTTACTATTATTTCACTATTGAAGTAAAATTTTGATTTTCCTAGCTACTTCTTACTTAGTTGTAGTCATGTTTATATTTTTATATTAATCTGCTCCACATATTATTATTATTATTATTATTATTATTATTATTATTATTATTATTATTATTATACAAAGATGAAATCGATCTTATTATTACATCATAATTCGTAAGTTACTATTAATTAGGAAAGTAATTCTATTTTTTCGCATCTATATTAAGATTTAAGAGACTATTTGTGTATATTCTCTTTTTTTTTCTTCTTTTTATTATACGCATACAGTATCTTTCTATCACCATCACAATCCCAATCCCAATCCCATATGACATATTACATACGGAGACACACTGACCATATATGTGAAACATAAATAAAGTTATCCTCCCACAGCTGGAAAAATGGATAAAATTTTTGTTTGTCTTTTCGTCAATTTAAAAAAAAATTAAATTCAGCATAAAATATAAAAAATTTTAATTTAATAGAAATTGTATGATTATTTGACTTCTAAATCAAAAAATAAAATAATCAACTATAAATGGGTTAGAGAGTTAATATACAGTACCTACCACCTATGATGTGTAAAAATAAGAGTAAGCGGTAAACATTCCTACAGTCAAATGAAAGACGTAATAACAACCCATCTCCATGAAATTAATTTTACAATTAATATTTATGAATTATGGTTAATGTATTACTAATTTTTGAGTATTTTAAATTCTCATTTATGCGAACAGCCAAGAAATTGGTTAGCTGTTATCCATATTTAATTTGAAAGAACTGTTATGATTCCTAATGAATGAAGAAGCCACTCAATTTTTGGCGGAAGGGTTATAATGATGTGGGGACTTATTGAAAATCAAGTCGCCATGTGAACAATAAATTGGAGTAGGATTATATGTTAAGAACAAAAAAAATTTTGACTGGATAATAAATAAATGAAAGGTGTTATTTTCATTCCAAAGGATGAGATAGGATGATATGAATCATTTCTATTTAATTAATTGAGATAAAATATTTTCTCTTAATGAATCTGTCTGATATAAATGTAAATTAGTCTGTTACTTTTAAATTATATAACACCAGAGATAGTTAAGATAAAAAATATATATATATATGTTATTTAATGAGATATACAAGATTGTGAGCTCCGATCTTTAATTTTAACTTATCCCAAATTTTAAATTTAGAATTATAAAGAGGAAAAAGAAAGTCATAACATATATAAGACGTTAGTAGAAATTAAAGACCTTTTCAATATCTTTCTTCGATTCCAGAACACAAGATTCTCAACTGGGTATGTATATTTTCAGATTTTTACAGTTTTGAATTATATATTTATATTTACTTCAGTGGCAAAGGAGTTTGACTTCTCTCCGAAAATTTCGATTTTGAGACGTATTTAAAAAAAAAGGCAAGTCAATCAAGTTGTTCTATCCCGCGTGATAAAGAGAAAACTGCAAACTAATCTAATGGACAAACAAAGGTTAAAAAATGGACAGTATGATAGAAATATTAGTCTTCAAGCAGAGATAGATTTATATGAAAGGCAGTGGAGACACTTTAGACTAATTAAAATTTAGATAAGACTATATATTATATATATATTTTTTGCTCTTATACTCAAATTTATTTTGCCCTCACATATTTAATATATCAAATATTTTCTTCAATTAACTAATTAATGTGTAATTAATAATTAACAAAATTAATTAATTAAGTTTATAAACTATATAAAATATAAAATTAAGTTTATATAATTAATTGTATAGTTTTTACTGTGTTTTTCATATAATTTCTCATATATGTTATTTCAATGTTTCTTCGTATAATTATTGATGCAGTTTTTATTATATTCTTTTATGTAATTACTAGCAAATATATGTTATATTTTATATTTATATAATTACTAGCAATTATATAATATTCATTACGTTCTTCATTTAATTGCTCTATATAATTATCGGCAGTTCAATTATATATTATTTTCATATTTCTTCATATAATTGCTGATAATTATACAATTTTTGTTATGTTTCTTCATATAATTGTATATTTCTTATATAACCATATAAATATGGTTTTTATTATTTTTTATGTAATTACTGAAACTTATATATTATTTTATATGTATTATTATATAGTTACTAACATTAAAATTGTTAATAATGAATATAATATATTAAAATATTAATCAATCTCACAAATTTAAATCGATACAAATTGCATAAATAAAATATGTTTAAAAATGTACTTAAAATTTTGCTTATATAGCAGTGGAAATCACATTTTATCCTATTAAAATTAATTCTTGGATTCACCCATGACTTGAAGTAAAGAAGAAAAGAAGGATAAATTTTTTTTAATGAAAATTTCAAAATCGACAAGCAGTTATTGAAAATATTATTTAGTCTATAACACACAGACATAGTAAAAGAGAAATTTACTAACCTGGGGTATGCAAACTACAAATTCTACCCGTCAAAGTTTATGATTTATTTATCATTGGACCATCTAGAATACTAAGGATAGATATCAAAAATTGATTAATAGCAATTGAATAAGCATGCAATATAATAAATAGTATTAAAAAGAGAAATTTATATCGAAAGTTTAAGAGATATAATGATTTGTAATTATAGTATAATTATTTTTCGTTTAATTTAAATTATTTTGAAGCAATAGTAAATTTATAAATATTAAATCAAATTGTATATATTCATTAATTTTAATATAAAAAATTAAATTCAAATTAAAAAATATATATGAAAAAATAATAAATAAACAAACTACATGAGAAAAAGCATATTAATATAATTTCCAATCAGCATGTAATATCAAGAGGGAGCATAAATAAGAAGTGGCCCACACTAGATAATCACTAGTAAATAATAAATGCCTCACAAATGATTCAGCAATCACTATTACGTATATTTTGTAAGGAATTATTTATTAAAGAGAGATGAATTTTAGCCAAATGCTAACCCATTAGCTAATACATATAAATTTCATATATTATTACCCACTAAAATTTAATTAATAAGAAATTTTTAAATAAATTCAATTTAACACATTATCGGTAAACTAATCAATTTATACAATAACATATATTTAATTTTTTTATTTATATTAGTTAATAATTAATAAATTTGTATACATGTAACTGTGCGATTGAATTAGTTTACGGATAACGTGATAGACTGGATTTACCTAAAAATTTCTCTTAATTGACACTTTAAAAAAAATAGACCCACCATCCAAATTAATAAGCGGTAGAGAAATATTGCTAAAACTTTTTTTAATGCTTTTTTAAACAATTTCTCTATATAATTAGTTCAAATCATCAAAATTTTAATTAATAAATTTGTTATATTATTTAATAAATTAAACTTGATAATGTAGAACAATTATAAAATAAGTGTTAAATAAAATGCTGAAAATAATGTATTGGTAGCATTACTTATGAAAAATAACATTGTGCATCCATCACACAAAGATATACATAGAAAGAGAGAGATAGACAAATTACTATTTTTTTAGGTCCTAGAATCCAATTCTATGATGGTGCTGAGATTCTGGGGTCATATATTTGCTGTCTCCTATCATATAATGTGTTGAACAATAATTCTGTTTGCTCTCTCAGATGAGTGGAATGGATACCAAAATGCATAGATGTCTCTGTTAGGGCACAAATTTGATGCCATTGTGCATAATCCAATACCATTATATGGTCCTTGTCCACAGCATGCAATTTTCGATGTCACAAATCCTGTCAAAATAACATGAATAAGAAAAATTCTTACTTTATAAATATAAAATTGATAACAAAATTACATTTTTAACATTATAAAAAGTTATTGACTCAGTCAATAAATTAACGTACCAAATTGTGCAGGATTGTTGATGAAATCCATGTTCATTTGATTTGTATTAGCAGCAACAAAGACATCAGCTCCAATTTGGCGGTTGACGTCTTGGATCATTTGAGCAAGTTGAGGGTTGAACAAGTAGTCTGCTGCTCTTTGCAATTCACCTGAACATTCACCATATATACTCCTCTGAGCTAATTCTGCCGGAACACACCCTAAGGTTCCGGTCCCCGTCACCAATGCTCAACGTGCACCCAGCTCGTACACTCTCTGTAATTGTTTGTATGAATTTTTAATTAGTCACTATAAATATAAAATGCAAGTATCATTTAAATCTCAGTTAAAGATAGCACATGACTTATTTGTTAGTAGGGTGCATGGTTGTGGGAAAATGTGAGTTTTAAAAATGGACTAAAATTTTAATTTCTTTTTTAGGTATGTAAAGGTTAAGGAAGTTGATGGATATGTTCAACAAAGGCATTTAATGAGAAAATCACATCTTAATCTGCTGCCCAATAGGTAGCTGTGATGGCCTTAAATATGATATGCAAAAGTAAAAAAAAACTCATCTGCCTTTTTTAAATGGAGAATAAATGTGCATGCTCCCCCCTTCCCCACATTGCTTTTAATTTTCCTCCTACTTTATTTATTCATTTATTTTATGTGGACATGTTGCAACTATATATTGGTGTGCATCGGTTTGTCCAAACTCCAAAAATCCAAACCTGAATTACCCAACTTTATTCCTAAAAATTTCAATCAACTCGATTCGAACCCAAATGTGCAAATCCTATGCACTCCTAAATTACTCACCTAACCGACCTAAAATACCCGCAATAACCAAAATCTATCAGTCCAGTCCGGTCCGGTCAGATATGGGTTGGGTTATATATATATATAAAGAAAATTTAAAATAACTAATTTGTTAACACTTACAAATGGGATGATGAATTTGATACCCACAACTCTTTTTTACAATAAAAATATGAAAAAAAAGTAAAGATAATTAAAAAGAAAAATGTTAAAAGCCCAAAATTGTCCCTCGAATGTACTCCAATTGTCAATATCGAATCTATCCTATTTGCTTTGTCAATAATACCATTTACAGATTAAAGTTGGCTGAATTATGATCTTGATTAACAGACTTGTCACGTCAACATGTCGATATTAGTATTTCTAATAGTGTTTTTTTTTCTTTTAAACAACATATTAAGCATAATGAAAATTATTTTAAAGCATCTCCAAATATATGGAGCAAAAAAGTCTAATAGATTATTTATATTTTTATTCTTTATTTTGTTTTTATCTCATACAAATTATTATTTAACAAAAGAATAAAGTAAATGATTTTTATTGTAAGAAAATAGAAAAATATTTTTAGAAAAATACACTAATAAAAAAATAAAATATATATAGAAAGTAAAATTATATTAATTATAATTGGAATAAAAAATAAAATTTGATTTTCTAGAGATTCAAACTCACTCTATATTTTAAATTTTAAAAATATATAATTATTTAAAATAAATAATGTATCGGAGATGCTTTAATATAGTTAGATTTTAAAAGTTTTTATTAGTATAAATGTGTTCCAATATAGCCATGTCATCAATACCCAATTCTTATGAATTATTTTTCTTCAATATCTAATTCTAAAGACTGAAACGCCACCGACCTATATAATACCCCCAATAACCAGAACTTATCAGTCCCGTCCGGTCAGATATATGGGTTCAGTTTTGTGTGTGTGTGTGTATGTATATAAATAAATAAATAAATATATATATATATATATATATATATATCAAAATTAACTAATTTGTTAACACTTATAAATGGATGATGAATTTGATAATCAAAACTCTTTTTTATAATAAAAATATGAAAAAAATAAAAAAAGGAAGTAAGGGTAATAAAAAAAGAAAAAGAAAAAGAAAACGTACGAGCAGGAATTTGATATATTCAGAGATGAGAAAAACAACGTAATGAGGGAGGGAGAATTGGCGAGATCTGGCAGAAAATGGCACCAAACAGTAGCTGTTGACGAAGTCATTTCTCCATACAGTCATGAGGACAAGTGCTTGATTCACTAGTCTTTGTGTTTGCTCCAGTCCAATCAGCCCACTCACCCTTTCATGATACTGTTCAAAGTAGTCCAGTTTGTAAATTCAAATGATGTTTACTTGCATTCATTCATTAATTAATTAGCAATAAATACATTAAAAATAGACATTTACGTAACTATCACTTAAGTAATTTGCTCCTTCATTTTGTTACATATCTTGATCTTGCTTAAATATATTAAAGAAAAATGATGTGCTATGACCAAAACAAATTATTAAAAAAAAAAGACTTACAAATTGAATTCCATTATCATTAAGTATTCCAATTCCAGCCGAAGCAAAATTGGCACCATTAAGTAGTTTGTCTCCTTTCAGTTGAGGACTTAAGTATGGCATTAGGGATTCTATTCCAATAGCCTTACCTTTTATAACATAAACATTTTTTAAAAAAAAAAATATGAATAGCACAGTCAATAATAATAATAATAATAAAAGGATGAAAATAAACTTGAAATTGGAAGCCTACTTTTAAGGTCAGGGATGTTAATTAAGGCCATTAGAGAAACAGCCGGTTGGTAGACGAGTCGGAAAATTGATCCCAAATGGCGGAGCATCGGCCTGGGCGGTGGTGGCAAGGTAGTTGTTCTTGCCATTATCAACAAGACAGTCACCAAAAACAAAGAAAGCCCTAGCTTCAGCTAGAGAAGCAGCAGCAGCAGCCAATTGACATTGTCAACCATAAAGTGGATGAGCTTGCCGTTGACATAAACTATAGTATATGCAAGAAACCCTGGCTAGCAAAGCTTCTTTGATTGATAAATGGTGCAATATTGCTTACAGAATTTGAAGGTTTAGTAAATGAGATGGCTATGGCGGGTACATATATATAATGGTATATCCACTGTCCCTCTTTTGCCCACATTAATAATGGCTTCTTCTACCACCGCAGAAGGAGCCACAGCAAAGCTATATATATATCGCAGTACAAGTAGTTCCAGAGTAAGTAAATTATTTTCCACATTCTCTCAAAACATATTATATATTTTTAAATATATATACACAGAGTTAACATCTCACTAATGGAAATACTAATTAGAATATCTTTAATTACAAAAATATACTACTACTCTACCATGATAGTATCCGCAATTGTAAACAGAAATTTTTTATGTTAATTCTTATCTTAGATCAAATTAATAAATAAAAAAATGTTACGTAAAATTAAAATAAGTTATATGAATTCTCTTATTTGGACATTATATTAATCTCTTCTGCATGTCATAATAAGTATCATAGATATTGCATCATGAAACTATAATTAATTATGCATGGTTTACAATTTATCTTAGCTGAAACGGAGACATGACCATGTTAATTATATAATAGCCAACTCCAAATGAGTAGTGCTAATTAAAGACCTCTTAATATTAATTACCAGTAGATTGATATCTCAGTTGGAGATGTTTGATATATGTTTATCGCAACAATATGGGTAATTAATTTAATTATCATGTTTTATAATAGGACAAAGTTTTTAAAAGCTTATATGCTTGAAGACTCTATGATGTATTTATATATATGTGTGTGTGTGTGTGTGTGGTAATTCGATTGAGATGGATCGATAATATTGTTTTTGTGTGTGTCTAATTCATTGATTTTTCATTCAGAAATAATTGCAATATGATTATGTAAGTGCTAAATCAGACGCGACATAGATAGTTCAATCAACATCAGCGCCAAAATTCATTATAAATTGGTTGACCGATGAGGAAATCTTATAGAGCTTTTCTAATTAATTGTATATTCCAAATTTGATGTCTCCATTTTTGTTTTTTAATTAATATATAATTGCCTTAAACATTGCTTTTCAGTGGACCAAGAATCTCATACGCATCTTTCTATTAAGTAAAAATTTTGAAATTAATTAATATTGGGATGATTGCATACGCCTCTTTCTTGTAATGACTAATTCTGGCATCAAAATGTTTTTTTAAAAAAAAAGAAGAAATTCTAGCTTCAAAATTGATAACGTGAATGAATGGTAATTTGTATTCTTATATTATCTTCGATATATATAGCGAATACATGTCTTGATAATACCTATCCAATGATAGCATGTGTAACAATAACAAACATCTATCCCAACAAATTATAACAAACCATATATCAATTTTATATGAATGGCAACGGGATGAAGTTTACTGTTTCCGATCTCCACTCCCGTACCCCGAATCCCGATGGAAAACAATTTTGGATTTCCGTCCCTGCACCACATAGGAACGGAAATTCCTGATTCCGTCCCGATCTCTGAAATTTTTTGAAATTTTTTATTTTAATTAATTAATTAATTATATAATTTTTTAAATAAAAATATATTTTTTACTTAAAATAAGTGTTATATTTTTATTTTATTATTATTTTTAAAATATTAATTATATTAAAATATAAATAATTATTATATATATAAATATATTTTTGAGGCGGAAGATATATATACCATTTCCGTCTCATCCCGTCCCTGACATAAAAATTATGGTTCGGGATAGGGAAACTTTTTATTTGAAAAAATCGGTTCGTTCGGAAAAAATTGTCATCCCTACAATTATATAGAGATAATCTTTATCAAAAATATTTCTAAACCGAAATTTTCCTAGGATTTTACATGTATATATATATATATATAGTGTTGTCTATGGAAACCTATACTGTATATATTTCTGTTAATTAGATATACTGATCTCAGCATAATCTCAATTAAATTTCATTGAAAGAGTATAATTCAATTGTGACTTAGAAGATAAACTTTTAAGAATATTCAGTCTACCATATCATTTATAAATTAATTTAATTAAACAATAATATAAATTTAATTGTTTTATTCACATTAATTAACAATTAATAAACATACATACATGTCACTGTATGATTGAATTAGTTTATAATGATATAGTACACTAAATCTATCTAAAAATTTTACTCGTAAGTAATTAGTCAATGTATCTTTTAAATAAATTTAAAAGTTTATTTCTCACGTTTAATTTTGGTATTTTAATGAGATTACCTTTTTGATAATTGACTGTCGAAATTAAATTTCAGTATAGGTTGAAGTGTAAACTTAATTTTCACTTAAGTAATGAATTCTTAACTCTATAGTAGAAATTCAGACAAACTTCAAAAATTCTTGCTTTCCAAAATACAAGTTGACTTATCTATATAAACAGAGAATAAAACAACTTTAATAGTATCAAATATATTCATTTTGTATCCTTGAAAAGTGAGATGATATGATAAAAAATTGTCATTTAATTAGAGATTTTAAATTCGAATTTTATAACCAATGTCAATAAAATTAAATTAAAAATTCAAATAAAATTGGAAGAATTTAGACCGGTTAGCTAAGGTCAACGATATATATATCTATATATATTGTAAAATAAAAAATTTCACAGAGCAATATCAAACTGGAAATTCAGATAAAATTGGAGGATATTCCTATGAGGATTCAAAAGCCAGCGACTGAAGAGCCCATGTGGCCGACATTAATGTGATGATTTTCGACCACCGTTCAATATGATAAGGAAAATTAATTTTATAGTACAATCCTGTTTGATATTGTATATGAAAAAAAAACGTTTTTCTTATCAAAAAAAATTATTTTAATTTTTGAATATTATATTTGAAGATAAATAAATAAATAACTGATTTTTTCTATAGTATCTTTGAGAAATTCATTTATAAAAAATTTTAAAAATTGGTTAATTAAATTTTAAAAAAATTAAATATGTTTTTTTTTTCATATCGGACAGCAATCCTAAATAAATTAATATCATATTAAGGATAAAAGAAAAAATAAAAGAATGAAAAACATATATTGGTTCTCAATTTTACAATTTTGTTTTCTTAAACCTATTGAATGATTGTTGAATTGATTCTCTTAATTATTAAATTTTAACTAATTTAATTAGTCTCTCAATTGAAAATTTATTCAATTAACTATGATTGATTACTAAGAGTAACTCCAACACTCTTTTTATTTAAGTTATACTATTTATTTTAAAAAGTCATTTCATAAAAATGGTCTCAAATTAATTTTATATCTTTAAAATTTAGAGTAGATAGACTTCATTCTCTATTATAATTATAATTAATACATTTTCCTTTCTATGCATGTTATCTCTTTTTTTATTGATGTATTTCTCTAAAATATTTTTTTCCTTATAATAAAAGTCATTTACTTTTTTTTTTGCAAAATAATTATTTTTATGGGATAAAGTAAAATAAATAGTAAAAATATAAAAAATTTATTTGACTTATAAAAAAATTTTACTATCTATATTTAAAGATATTCTAAATATTTTTATTCCACTAAATATGTTCTTTAAAATAAAAGTCATTGTTGGAAATGCTCAATATCATCTCTAATAGATTCTTTATTTGAAATATACTTTTTATTTTAAAAAATTATTTCATAAAAAAGTTTTCAATAAAATTTCTATTTTTAAAATTTAGAATAAAAAGTAAGTTTGACTTTCTACATATAGAGAGTGAAACTTCACTATCTATTTCAATTGTAATTAATATTTATCCACTTTTTATATATATTTTGTTTTTTTATTGATATATTTTTCTAAAAATATTTTTTTTCTTTTTTTTATAATAAAATCATTTACTTTTTCTTTTGATAAATATTAATTTATACATAATAAAGTAAATTGATGCATTAAAATATAAAGAGTTTATTGAACTTGTAAAAAAAATTTTACTTTCTATATTTGAATATGCTTTAAAATACTCTTTATTCTGCTAAATATATTTTTTTAAAATAAATAACACTATTAGAGATACTCTAAGAGTTTCATAATAAGGATTAATAATTTTTTTTCCATATTCATTCCATTAATCATCAATTAGATAATTACATTGAACAAATTATAATTAATTGAGAGAATCAACTGAATAAAATTTAAATAAATGAATTTAATTACATAAACTAATAAAATCCAATAATCCAAAAATGCTCTTTGTTTCCAAATAATAATAATAATAATAATAATAATAATAAAACTAGTTTCCATGAGTAATATTTATTCCACATAGACCGGGTCAATGTGACCTCATTAATAATTAGTTATTACTTTTTTGTCAAAATATGAATTTTGATGCAGTCAAAAAAAAATTAACAAATGAAAATATAAAAGATGTAAAAATTATGCTTAGTTTTTGATAATTTGACATCCGAATTGGACTCGGCTGGACTTGATATGGACAATTGCTGGTTTAAAATGTACAGATTATAAATATAACTGATTTGGTTGCATTGAGAGTGATTAGTCACAAACCATATGGACTTATGGCACAACCACCAATTAATATTAATGCAAATGTGATTGTTGTTTACACAATCACTAATTAATATTAACGAAAATTAATTGTTGTTTATTTACAAATAATTTCAGCAATATAAAGCTTTAGGGGTGGCAACGGATAGGGTACCCGTAAAAATTGTACTACCTGAACTCGAACCCGATTATTTACATATATACACAAATCCGTCCGAACCTGTTTAAAATTATAATATTAATACTCGTACCCGTCCCAAATACGATTACCATTACCCGATTAATACCCGAATCTGAATAATTACCCGTTTATCATTAAAAAATACTAAAATAAAATAAAACTCAAACTAATTAAATAATTAAAAATCTATAAATATATAAATAATCTACCATAAATCACTATAAAATCAAATAAAACATAAATTTTAATTCAACACATTCAAATTAAAATAATTTATCAAATTGTTAAAAAATAACAATAAAATTAAATATTGTTTATTATGACAGAAAAATTATATTTCACATTTAAAACTTCAATTACATTTGTAATTCATCAATATATAAAAATATATAAAAAAATAATTATATCATTATATTTAATAAACTAAAATAGAATAAATTGCATAATATATATATATATATAATCGGATTTATCGGGTAGCGAGTACCCGAATGCCTCTACCCGTACCCTACCCTACCCAAATCTGTGACGGATTTAAATATTACTACCAAAACTCGTCCCAAAACCCTAATAGGATTATCCATTATGATTTAAATGGGTTCGGATTGACGCGGGTATCCATAAAACCCGTACTCGTTGCCACCCCTACATCTATTTGTACAGTTTCATTGACATATCTGCTTTTCCTCTCTCCAATTAGATTAAATAATAAAACAAACACAATCTCAAATTTTAAACTAAGTTTAATAAATCAAATTCAACCGGCCACATAACGTGTTAAATGTAAGATATTTTTATTTTAATATCTTATATTCGTGACATTTTAATTAAGATATCAGAACAAATTACAAATAAAGGGTCTTAAGAATTTGATCAATTCTTAATTTAGGCAAGACTTTATTTATTAATTAAGTGTGAGAGACTTAATGTGGGCTCAGATAATAATATGGGTATAATGGATAATCCATAATTATTATATACATATGAGCTAAGTCACTTTTGTTGCTAACTTTAATGATTAAGTTCATCTATATAAAGAATGATAGATGATAAAGAAAATCAATAGAAAAGAATTTCATCATTTTTGAGTTAGAAAACGAGAGAAGATTTTGGTGCAAAAACTTTTCAGATCGTTTCTAAGACGATTGATTCGGCCAAATCAGATAAATATATTTTTCTTTCTCAATTAAACTTGTTTATTTTACATTCTAAATAACATGTATTAGATCTCGGGGGAAAGATCTGACAGATTTTCGCTACAGATCTCTCCATTGTTAAATGCCCACAACATATTATTATTATTATTTAGAGATATTCATCCCTACAACTTTCCCACCGAATAATTAATGATTTCAATGCAGCATCCAAATTAGGCGCGAGACAAATGTTGTTTTTCATTTGTAGGAAAATATAGTTATGGTATTTTGTGTTAATGTCGGTTGAATTTTGTGGACTCCAGTTGCAACTGTTTTCGAAATGTTTGTATTTCTTTTTCAATGTATAGTGGAAAAAATATTCTCCATCTTGATCACGTAAATTTTATATTATTTTTTTATTTTTTTTCTTTCTGTTATCATGTGTACGATTGGATAATTTTCACATTATTTTGAAATTCAATTTACAAATTAAAACATAGATAAAACCAACATCAACCCCTTATAACTATCGACTCAATGTACACTTACAATTTTTCTGCGATTAATTTTACGACTACAAAAAAAAAGTATATGAGCAATGGAATTACCTCCATCGGTCAAAATTTATAAGATTTTTGTTGAGCAATTCATATTCAAATCTCACTATTCTCTTCTTTTTAAATATGTATTTGACAAAAAATAAAAATATATTAAATCATTTCAAATTCAGAATGAAATAGTTTTCAACAATTAAAATTTAGAAATTAATTTATTATTTTTTTAAAAATAAAATTGAGGTTCATTTTTACATCTATCTAATATTTATTTATGTGATACATCAAATTACTGTAGATACTACAATATTATTCCCATTTTGTCTATGCACTAACAACTTCAGAGTGCCACAGTTTAGCAATATTCTCATCCCACAAACAATATTCTTATGCATGCCATCTTTCAAAATTGTTAACTTTTACCTTTTTTTAAACTTTTTATAATTATATATTTATCAAAGTAAAATATCTATATTTGTTTAATTAATATAATATAATAAATAATTAATTTAATAATTAAATTAATTTGTATTAATATAAATTAATTTTTAATTTTTTGTGATATGATTCCATTTATGCTA
This sequence comes from Triadica sebifera, assembly GCA_023653625.1. Taxonomy (NCBI): domain Eukaryota; kingdom Viridiplantae; phylum Streptophyta; class Magnoliopsida; order Malpighiales; family Euphorbiaceae; genus Triadica; species Triadica sebifera. The sequence goes on along the minus strand of CM042892.1, from coordinate 17,982,822 downwards.
TTTTGTAAAATCCCATCAATATTTATACATTTTATATATATATATATATATATATATATTATATGATGTTGTATACGACTTCTTTATGGTTTGTATTTATGTTAATAATTTTTGCACTTGTTATGAATTAATAACGAATAAATTTTTTAACTATTATTAATTTATTTATCATTATTACTATATTAAAATGATGAGTATGCTTTTTTAACTATATATACTATTTTTATTATATTGTTTGCTGTCTAATTTTTTCTTTCGAATTCAATGAAAGCGGTAGACACATACATGTACGGGTAGGACAAAGTAAAAGCACGGTGAGCTGTATGAGAATTAATACGATAACCATTACTGCTACAAAAAACCAACAGAAAATTAAACAAGTTGACATATTCAGAAGAAACAATCCAACTGTCAATAGAACAGCAATATCCAACAAATTCCGAAACTGGGAGGACATTATTAATTAAGAAACCAAAATTTTCAGGCTCTTCAATTCTATATAGTATTTGCAGCCCAATGTAGAAAAGCAGCTCTTTCATCTATGCCTATATCTAATTAACTTTTCTCTTTCGCAGCAAATGCTTAGTCTTTTCTGGGGCCAATCTTCTACTCGTCCTATGCCTAATTAATTTCACTTTCCATTCTTATGAATGTTTTTAAAAAAAAAAAAAAACTAAATTATCATGAATGAAATTGGTACCTACTTGGATACAATTGTAAATAATTTGCCTTTTTCATTTAGATGGAAAATCATCTCTATATGTAATCTCTATGTCACATGATGATAAGTTTGTTTATTTCATTTTTTTTTAATCTTCTAAGTTATAATAATCCACTTTTCTTTTTCGAGAGTGTTAATAAAGTCAATTCATTAATTTTATTGTATGTTCTTATTTATTATGCCTTATTAATATGATAATTAGTATTTATTTATTCTCTAATATGTGCATGTCCCTAGTTGACAATGTTAGAATATATAGATAAGGATAAAAATATAAGCAACTAAAAATTTACAATTTTAACCATGTTAATTAAATTTTCTCAATCTATTTAGAATTATAATAGAAGTGAGTCTATATTCACAGAGTGGGGGGCTATCATTATTCATTAGATATTATGAATAAGCTTTTGTTACATCAGATCAATGGTAAGCAGTCGTGGAACTCAGTAAGAGCATGAAAAGATTATGCCCACCCAAAATTTAGAAACTTTCTTATATATATATATAATAAAAATAAAAATTATGAGAAACGATTTTCATATATTTTATTTGTTATTTTGTAAGTTGTCAATGTATTTTAATATTAATTTGTGAATTGTCTATATTTCTTCTTCTGTTATTTTTTTATTGAATTTAATTAATAATGTTTAAAAATGTGTTGTCTTGTTTAACGATAATTTTTTTTTAATTGAAATTTGTTACTATTTGGATGTTTTTAGTTTGATTCTCCAAAAATTTAAAGTCAAGCTCGCCATTGATGGCAAGCCTGGTGAATATATATTTTATCTTTGATAAAGTATATGTCCAGGTAAGAGGATGATGAAATTCAAATATTTAATTGTTTTGCGATTATAGTTTTCAATTAACTGGACAAAGCTGATTCTTCTTATAAAAATGTAGCTGATATTGACTACAGAACTATATATAATGAAGCTTATGTATGCATTTTTTTTCAAATGAAAATGGGATTTAGAGAATTTTATCAGATTTTGCTTTTTTTTTTTCAATATTGTCTAACACAGGGACTGTAAACTAATATAAATTCGCAGTGGATAAGAGCAAAACAATTTCAAAAAACAAAAAACATTAAAAAAAAATTAACAAAAATGACAAGGGGACTAAACCTAAAGGTCCTAAACTACATTACGGACCTACTTGTTCTGGGCTGGGATTTCGGTTTAGTGTTGTATTCATTGAGTCTATTTTGTACTCACCAAAACCCATGTGATGATTATCAAAATCCGAATTTACCAATCACTGTCCAATTTGAAATGCAACATATTTTACACTGAAAATATTTGTCAGGGCCCAATCTATAGTGTTGTCCATTGGCCACCTCAGTGATACAATATTATGCAAACAAATCATAAATCAAGGGTGTTTTCATTTCAACTCCAAAATCGGATATCGATTTTTGGAAATCGGAGTGGAGATAGAATTTAAATCGTAACGATTAATTATTCACTTCTTATCATAACGATTTCGAAATCTGATTACATCTAAAATTGTTTAGATCAGTCACAAAACTTATAGCAAGATTAAAAAAAATGTATATGGCCTAATAATAAAAATTCTTTAACTTACATATTTTTATTATTAATTCATCAAACTTTTATTATAATAATTTTAAAATAATTTATAATCTTTAAATTAAGCTTAATAAATTTTATGAGTAATATAGAAATATACAATGTAAATTTGTAATATTATAATACTGAGATATACTGTGTAATTATCTCATGATAATAATTTTCATATTAGTTAGTAATTTTATACTTTCGCTAATTGGTAAAACACTTTTCAAGGTAGTGATGCAAGCGAATCAACTTGAAACTTGTTCTCTTTAAGGGAATTATGATATGTAAGACACTCTTAATTTTCCAATAAAAAGAATTGATTAATTCAAAATTTTAATTAAAAGAAATAGCTAGAATATCCATATCCCGTTTAAAATTAAAAAGGGAAGTAACCTGAAAAAAAGGAAATGATAATTACAGTTGCATATTTTTAAAACAAACATTATTTTTTTATATATTGATTTGTCATTAATTTAGACGATCTAACAAGCAAATTTCGACAGAAAATGGAAAACTTCTTGACAGAAACAAATATTAAAGGAAGAAACGACAAGGAAAAAAAAAAGAAAAAGAAAAGAAAGATTAAAGACTTTCGACAAGATGAGAGTTTTTCAATTTAAATCCTAAGTGTGGAGTTATATTAAAATTTTAAAAAAATATATTTTGTAGTTTTTTTATATTCTATCGGGTACAAAAATAATTAATTTCAAACGATGAAATTTTGCGAGCAAAAAAAAAAAGGACTTGGACCTATAATCTCTTGGAAAAGGTTACAACAAGAAAGCATTATACATCTTTGTTGGGTGCTTACGGTTTGCAGACAAATGGATGTAATTAACAACTAAGAATCAAAAGCTCCATGGATCTCCTGTAGAACCATAATCCCAGCTGTTGAAACCTAGTCCACCCACTGTAGCAATCCCATTCTCATTACTACTCTGCAAGAAATCATTCTGATAAATCCCAAACAAAGGCCAGTATATGCCATCCCCGGCTCCCCCACTTAAACAGCCTGAACTTTCACCACCACTACCAATTGTAAACCCACAATCTGCTGCCCCCACTGAGTAACTTTGACATGATGATGAACCACCTGTACTACTGACAATGGTATTGTTTACTGATTCTGTTTCTGCTCTACTAAAACTACTTTGAACATGATCACTACTTGGTGCTTGGATGTTGTTGTAGTAGTACTCTGGCAAGTTTAGGATAGCAGAGGCGCCATAGAGTTTTAGGGCAGCTTGATCATAAGCCCTTGCTGCTTCTTGTGATGTATTAAAAGTGCCTAACCAAATCCTGTTTCCTCTATTGGGTTCTCTAATTTCAGCAACCCATTTGCCCCATGTTCTTTGCCTCACTCCTCTGTATGTGCAGAGTGCATTCTCTGGCCCTCCTTTTCCTTTCATGCACCCTTTTCTTGATCTTCTCATCGCTGGTTTTTTGTTCTTTGAATCTTTTTCCATGGTTTAATTACTTAATTTCTTGCAGTCTTGGCCTGGGCATGGGCTGAGGGGCATCAAGTATTGTTATAATAGTAAGAGATTTCTAGTTATATGTGTATAATATAGGAAACGTGTCAGTGCTGAAATGCCAAGTTGGCAAAGATAGTTACAGATTGTGAAGTGGGTTTGTGACACGTGTAAAGTGTTAACCAGGTGACAGGCTTAATGGTGCAGAGGGAGACAGGAGGTAGCAGCAGTTACGGACACTTGTCTATAATGCTTTAAGCTACTTCGAAGTGAAGGAGCTTATGGTCATAATGACCATTTCTATTTTTCTTTTTCTTAGTTTTTTGACGCCCTCTGCATTGATTTGCAAGCTATACAAGAATTTCATAGTCGTACGTCGTCATCGAGTGGCTTTTCATGGTGCAAAAAGATGAGTAGGTGTGACACAGGATTTAGAGATAACCCCCGATTTTTATTAATTTTTGTTATTTTATATTAATATTAAAAATATATATTTTTATTTTATTTTAATTAATTAGTTAATTATTTAAATAAAAATAATTTTTATTTTAAATAAGTATTATATTTTTATTTTATTATTTTTTAAAAATATTACAAAATAAATAATTATTTTATATATATAAATAATAAATAATTATTTTATTTATATATATATATAAATAAATAATAAAAATATTAAAAAATAAATTAATGATTTTTTTTATTTATTTTTCTTTTATTATTATTATTGTGCAAAGAGCGGCACCATTTTTTGGGGGCTAATTTGGCAATTTCCTATTTGGTACTCCATGTTGTTAATTTCCATTAATTAACCCACTAAACTTTTTCCCTTTTTGATTTAGCCTATAAAAATATTTTCTTTAATGACATATTCCTTTCAATTTCCCATTAAATACTTTATTTATTGATTATTTTAATTATTCCAATTTCGCTCTAGATGAGTTTTTTGTAATTTCCTGATTTAATCTGGATTTTTAATTTCTCTTAATTAATCCTAAATTAAAATTTTTATTTTTTTAAATTCTTATTTTTCTTAGATTCGTATTTAGACTTTTATTGCTACGGAAAATTTCGATTGCGGGATGCACATACTATCTATTTTTTGTGCCCTTACAAAACTTTATTAACATTTACATATTATGTAAAAAAATTTTACAATATTGTGTAAGATTTTTTTTATTTTCTAAAATAACTATAATGATTATATTGTTCATTTTTAAGATATTATTGCAAAAATTTGCACTTCTTCCATACCAATGCAACACGATAATTATATTATAATATGATATATATAACTCGTTTGCTTGAAATTGAGCTTTTAACCGATTTATAAAAAATTATAGAAATGAATGGAATTGTTTTCATATCCGCAAATTATATTATGAATTTGCATTTGCCTTACTTTATGGACTCATATTTAAAATGATATCATATTGTTAAATGATTCATACGTGTGTGTGACATATTTAAAAACATTATTTACTATTATACAGTGTGCTAGAGTGTATATTGTACAATGATTTTTACATCGTATTATTTTTCTTTTTTTTTTTTCTTCTCATTTATATTCAAATAAACAAATATATGTATATTCTAAGTATTTTTAGAGAGATAAAATTTTTAATTTGCATATTTAATTTTATTTTTAGTATTTTTGAATGTTTTAATGATTGTTACTATTATTTTGAGATAAAAACATTAATTTCGATATATTTGTGGAGGAAAATGATTCAAATAAATATATTTTAACTAAAAATGAGTATTATATAGAGAGAAAATTGAATTGTTGAAAGTTGAAAATAATAGATTTGATATAAATGATAAACTTTATAAATGATGAACCTACAAATTATAAATGATAAATTTGCAATTTATGAATAATGAAATTATAAGTGAATAACCTATAAATTATAAATGATGAACTAGCAAGTTCAAAACGATGAATCAATAAATTCAAAATGACAAACATGCAATTAAAAAATGATGAACACATAATTTTACAAAATAGTGAACCTGCAAATTTAAAACAATAAATATGTAAGTCCTAAACAATAAATTTATAAGTTCAAAATGATGAACTTGAATTTTTTTAAAATTATTTTATTTGATTTTTAGTATTTTTGAATATTTTAATCTATTGTTTTGAAAAAAAATATATTAGTTTGATATATTCGTGGAAAAAAATTGAATTATAAACTTTGTAAGTGATAAATTTACAAGTTGTAAACGATAAATCTGTAAATTGTGAATAATTAAATTATAAAAGATGTACTTGCAAGTTATAAAAAGTGAAGGTATATGTGCAAAATGATAAATCTGTAAATTCAAAATGATAAACATGTAAATTTAAAATGATGAATCTGTATTTTATAAATGATGAATCTGAAATTTAAAATAGTGAATCTGAAAAATTAAAATAATGAACTTATAGTTTATAAACGCCGAAGCTATAAATTTTAAACAATGAACCTTTAATTTAAAAATGATGAATCTGAAATTTTTTTAATATGAATATTTAATTTTATTTTTTAGTATTTTTTAATGTTTTAATGATTGTTACTATTGTTTTGAGATAAAAACATTAGTTTTGATATAGTTGTGAAAAAAAAATTAAAAACAGAGATATTTAAATTAAAAATGAGTAATATAAAAAGAAAAAATTAGGTTGCTGAATATAAAAGATAATAGATTTGATATAAATAATAAAATTTGTAAGTGATGAACTTGTAAGTTATAAAAGAATTGTAAATGATTGACTTACAAGTGGTAAATGATGAACTTGTATTCAAAACGATAAAACTGTAAATTTAAAATGATGAACATACAAGTCAAAATGATGAACTTGTTGTTTTTTAAAATAATGAACTTATAAATTTAAAATGATGAACTTGTTTTTTAAAATGATGAACCTATAAATTTAAAATAATGAACTTATAGTGTATTTATGATGAATATATAAGTTTAAATGATGAATCTGTAAGCTTAAAATGGTAAACTTTCATGTTTAAAATGATAAACATGTAATTTATAAATGGTGAATTTATAACTTCTAAAAGATAAACATGTAAGTTTAAATTGATAAAAATGTAAGTTTAAATATGGTCCGTTTGACACTGCATTTGCCAAAAGCGTTTTTGGAGACAAAATTTTATTTTTAAATTTTTTGAATTTTGAAATCTACTTTTGAAGAGAAGCAGGTAAATAGATGATTTTTCCAGAAGTAAGTTTGAGAAAAACAGTTTATAAAAATTAAAAAAATCAGTATATTAAAAAAATAATTTAAATTTACTTTTTAAATACTTAACAACAATTATAAATGATAAATCTATAACAAAAAAAAAAACGTGTAAGGTGATAATATAACAACTCCTCCATGCCCATAAAGAGTAACGGTTCCCTATTGGGCCTGCGACATCCAGGACCAGTGTACAGTTAGCAAATCCATCGAATCCTAAAGCCCACTGCTAGCAGAAGCAAATTTTCACTCTCAATCTGAGATAATGATTTGATTACTTAACCTTGTCTGCCTCTTCACACTTCTCAGTAAACTTCTAAAACCCTAATCAACTTGAAACTTTACTGCCTTCAACCTCCCATTTTTATACGCATCGCCTTTTCTCCACTTCCCCTCGTCGAACCGTGAACTTTCCGCTTGAATTCTGATTCAGGATCTTCCCGTTTCCCAATGGCGGATTCCCTCGCGTCTATCGCCGGCTCCGTCACCACTCCGTCCACCAAGAAACGGCTCCAGATATTCCTCGATGATATCCCTTCGATTCTCAACAATTCAGGTTACTGGTCTTCTTCTCCTGCTTTAAGGGATTTAAAGTTAAAAATTTCAGTTGCATTACTCTTGCATTTCTATTCTCATACTTATGTATCAGACTGGTATATCCATCAATGCTCTGTTTTATTACTGGAAATGAAGTTTTCCGAGGATGAGATATTAACGCATTTCAGAAATTAATTTGAATTGGAATTCCGGGGATGGTTAATGTGTCCATTTCTGTATAATATTTCTATATAATACATTTCCGTATCAGCATGTGTATCTGGTCCTGTACAAGTGCATGATAGAAGTCGTTCTTGCTATGTTTAAATTTGTAGTTACTTCTGTTTTGTTTTGGGTCTTTAAGATAGTTGTGACTTGGGTAAATCCTAAATCGAGTGATGCTTATAGGAAATAGTTTTTTTTTTTTAAGTTGAAACTTTATCCATTTATTTTTCCAGTTTATTACTTTTTGCAAGACAAATTTGGTCGGCTAACATTGCCTGACAGCAAACGATGTGAATTTACAAATTGGAACTACTTGTTTACTTGACCAAAAGCAGCATACACATTATTTCACCATGCCTAACATAAATCAGCACCATCTTGTTCATCAGAAATTTCACTATAGAAGCCTGCTTTTGACATCTATGTGGAATCAAAGCTCATTTTTTTTTCCTCTCTGTTGGTGTCAATGGCTTGTTTTGAGGTCATAAGTGTCATTCTACTATAGAGTTATTTGTCAGAATGAGAAAGTGGACATTATTTCTGAACATTGATCGTGGTATAGTTTTGCTTAGTTGCAAGGATCTATATTATTGTGAGTTATGACCTGCGTTTGCTGGAGCCCATCTTTAAGTAGCTTAGCTCAACTGCATCCGACTTTAAAGTTGGGAAATTTGTACTTAATATCTGAGGATACAAGACTATACAATTTGTAACTTAATATCTCAGGGAGATAAGACTATCTAATGCAGCTTGATAAAAGTCTTGATTTTAGTTTTACTTTTCTTAGTGATGCCTGGAAGTGGATCTTTTCAGTTTGACAGTTCAACAGCATGGAGCAGCACTATTTTCTTGAATTAAATCCGCTTTAACTGGTTCTGTTACATCCTGAAATGGGATGTAAAAGATGCACCTTTAGATGTTATTTAGAAATTGGGAGTGATCATTCCGTGACTCTTAAATAGTTTTTTCATGCTTTCTTTTCATTGCCTACCCATTAACAACATATTATATATTTCTGCTTATTTAATGAAACTATTAGGCCTTTATGAAAGCTTAGTTGTTGACTTTCTGCTTGCATTGCTTCAAATGGCTTTGCATTATTTCTTTGTAGTGGATTTTGATAGCAGTTACCATGTATTTGAAATGAATCTCATACGGTGTGATGAGAGATTCAAAATACTGTCTATCTTCAGTTGCTATATTGACGATCATCTGTAGATTAAAAAGCCTAAATAAATGACCCTTGTGGAGCAAAATAGGCTAGGCCAAGACTTTGTCTGTCCTCATTGACACTTGCAACAAGGCCAATGATATTATACTTTAATACAATAAACTCATAATCTGCTTACATATTTTGGCTCATAGATCCATACGAATTTTATGTGTCATAACCTTTATTCTAATAATGCAGGGTTTTAACATTGTTCTTTGTGGTTTTTTTTTTTTGAAGAGGTTCAGCTTAATCTCTTCCCACCCATAAACATGCTTTTAATATTTGTGGGTTGTTATATTAAGCAAACTGCAATTGTTTTAAGATCACATGGTGTACATACCTTGTTTTCTAATTTTGGACATTTGGATTTGCAGAGATTTCTTCTGAGCTTGCATCATCATTAGTGGATATTATTTTTAGAACATTGGCTATTTATGAGGACCAAAGATCAAGGAAAGCCGTTGATGATATAATTTTAAAAGCTTTAGGTGGAAGCATATTCATGAAAAGTTTTGCAGCAGCCCTTGTTCAAGCCATGGAAAAGCAGTCAAAATTCCACTCTCATGTAGGCTGCTACAGGTTTCTCAAGTGGTCATGTCTTCTGTTAAGCAAGAGTCGGTTTGCTGCAGTGTCAAAGAATGGGGCTGGCAGACTTGCTGCAGCACAGGCATCTATTCTTCATATTGTTATTCAAAGATCTTTTCGAGAGCAAAGGGCTTGCAAGCAATTATTTTTTCATTTATTTTCTCAGGTCTTGGCCTATTTACATGTGTTTGTTTTCGAAGAGATTTCTTTACTTTACTCTGATAATAAATATTAATTCATAATGTTAGTACTGTTTGTTACTTTTTACCAGTCACCAGGAATATACAAGATGTACATTGAGGAGTTAAGGGATGCAAGGATCCCCTACAAAGATTGTCCCGAGTTAATGTGGCTATTGATGGAATTTTCAACTGCATCACTTTCTTTTGGAGAATTTAAGGTTATAAATTTTATTTTCACTTATTTGCCCAGAGATATTCCTTTTGCATTATGGAACTACTGGCATAACTGGACAGTTGTGGTTTTATGTTTCCATAGCTTACATTTTGCTCATTTCTGCTAGCAACTTGAAATCAAATTTGTTTTTTCTTTTGTGCAGCCATTATTTCTTGAAATATATGTTAAGTCAGTTTTAAATGCTAAAGAAAAGCCTGCAACAGAACTCAGCAAATCTTTCCGTCCTCTTTTTTTAAATTTATCGCATGAAGATTTTCAAAATATTGTGGTTCCATCTTCGGTAAAAATGTTAAAGCGCAACCCTGAGATTGTGTTGGAATCAGTGGAAATTCTTTTGAAATTAGTTGATCTTGATTTAAGCAAGTACGCCATCGAACTTCTTTCAGTAGTACTGTCACAGGCTCGACATGCAGATGAAAGTAGAAGACTTGGGGCATTGGCTATAGTCAGGCACTTGAGCCAAAAGTCGAGTAACCCTGATGCTGTAGAAGCAATGTTCAATGCTGTTAAATCTGTGATTGGAGGTGCGGGTGTGCACCACATAGTTTCACTTGGCATCTATAATATTATTCATCATGGTTCAGCTCTTATTAATAAATATTGAATCTTTGACTTACCTTCTGCTGACACAAATTTTTATATGATTAGGCTCAGAAGGAAGACTTCAATTTCCTTACCAGAGAATTGGTATGTTCAATGCTCTTCAAGAGCTATCATATGCCTCTGAAGGAAAATATTTGAGCAGCCTGTCATGTACAATATGTGGCTTCCTTTTATCTTGCTACAAAGATGAGGGTAATGTTCTGGATGACCTTTTTAATTCTTTATGGATTTTATTCAATGGATATATCTGTTTATTTTTTAATATATGTCTCTGTGTGCCATGCCCTTCCATTTACTTGTGTTTTGTTCTCATTTCTGTATATTTTCAGGAAATGAGGAGGTGAAGCTTTCAATTTTGTCTGCTCTGGCTTCTTGGGCAACACGAACTGCTGATGCTGTTCAGCCAGATCTTGTTTCTTTCATTGGTTCTGGTCTCAAGGAGAAAGAAGTTCTAAGAAGGGGACATCTTCGTTGTCTACGTGTTATATGCAAAAATGCTGATGCTGTTTTATTGGTAATTTTGGTGATTAATGTAGTTGTCAGCACTTTTACAGCTGGTTCTAGTCTATGCTGGCATTTTATTGCTTTACTGAAACTAATTAATTGTGCCCTACAGATATCTTCTTTGCTGGGGCCCCTTATTCAACTTGTTAAAACTGGTTTCACTAAAGCAGTTCAGCGTCTGGATGGCATATATGCTTTGATTATAGCTGGAAAGATTGCATCTGCAGACATTAAAGCAGGTTTTTGTTACTCTCTAAAATATTTTTTTTCTTTTAGTTCTAGATGCCATTGATTAAAGGGATATAGATATTGTCTTAAAGCCATTGCCCTTCCTTTTTATGGTGATACTACTTTCACTTCTGATCTGTATCTGTATATGTTTGATCTGATTTTTTTCCTCCTTTTTATTTCAAAGAGGAGACTCTGGCTAGGGAAAAGATCTGGTCTTTAATATCTCAAAGTGAACCTTCACTTGTACAAATTTCAATGGTAGCTACTTACTCTTTGGTTTTTAGCAAATATTCTTATATGCATATATATTTCAAATTAATTGTATATGTTGTATAGCTGTCGAAATTGTCCACTGAGGATTGCATGGCATGTGTTGAACTTCTTGAGATGCTGCTGGTGGAACATTCACGCAGGTGTTGTCATTTATCGTGCATCATTTTTCTGTCACAACATTATAATCTACAGCTGTCTGCAAGAAAACTAAATGGTTCATTCTTTGTTGTATGCAGAGTTTTGGAAGCTTTTTCAGTCAAATTACTGTTACTGGTAATACTTTAAAGCTTCTTATGGATTTCTTTCCTCCAATGAGAATATATTGTAGCTGATTATCTTTTGGGTGCAGTTAATAGTCTACTTACTATGCCATCCAAGTTGGGATGTTCGGAAAATGTCACATGATGCTGCTAGAAGGATAATTTCTTCTGTCCCACAATTATCTGAAGCTTTTTTAACTGAGTTCACATATTTTCTCTCGATAGTTGGAGAGAGAATTTTTGTTTCGAAGACAAGGTAAATATGGGTTAATGAATCTCTAACTTTAGTATTCGACGTTATGGTGTATTGAAATTGTTGTAGTAATCTAAGTTATGATTTGTACTTCTAGTGAGTACATGCAAGAGGAAGATACATTTTGATCAACCCCGTTTAGATTCCTTTGATTGTTGGTCATTCGGACTTTGCTGGGTCTGTTTCTCTTGTGATTTTGTATGAATGTTTCTATCCTTGTTCCTTTCCTTGGGTGGATGGGGTCTGATTTCATGGCTCTGTAGTGATACAGATAATTCATTGGACACTCAAGTTCCCTTTCTTCCATCAGTTGAGGTATTAGTGAAAGCTTTAGTTGTGATATCATCTGCAACTCTTGCTACGTCTCCAAGATTATCCACACAAATCATATTCTGCTCACATCATCCATACCTTGTTGGCACTGCAAAAAAAGATGCAGTTTGGAAGGTGATCTCTCCATCTACTTCTCTCTCTTGCCTGCCCATTGGCTCTTATGTCTTTATTTCTCTGTAAGTTTATGATCATAAAAGTAATTTTAAAGTTAGTTGAATTGGTAACATAAAGATTATTATTAAGAGCAATAATAGCTAAGATTATATTTGCCCATAAAGGACGAAGTGTGAAGTAATTAGCTAAACCTGTTGTAATTGGGTAGTTCAATTTTCATTCTCAGGTGTATGAATGTGGAAATATTTACCTGAAAAACCCCCAGTTAGTCCTTTTGCCCTCTGGTTTTATGGATCTGTTTGGATCAAAATTGGCTAAAAAGGATTGCAAAATTATGTAGTTCTTGCCTAACTATATGCTCGAGTACAAAATTTTGACCGAGTGCTATGGTGGTTATGAAAAATTATATCTGTCAATCATAAGTGACACCTAACCATTTAGGGTTTTAACAATCTTCTCAAAGGTTTTTCTGCAACTGATGAAGTTGATGTCGTATCTAACAAATTACAATAATTTGAAATTTGTAAATTCTTCATTACAATTTTTGGAGAATGTTTTGTGTGCTTGTGCAGGGCAAACTATTGCTGTTCAGTTTTTAATTCGCCTTTTATTTCACTTATATGGAAATCATATTAAATTTAATTTGATTAGTAAGAGGTAGAAAAGAAATCTTACAAAAATTCCTTGTTAGATGGATTATTTAGCTGCAGCATACTGAAATATAATCTATAACTAGCAATTAGAAACTTCTAAATCTCTGGATGCTGAAGTTTGTTGACAAAGATAAATGCCGCTGCAATAGCAGGTCTTCGTTATTTTGCCAATTTTGAGGTTAGTTTTTGACAAGCTTTTTCCATTTGCAGAGGGTCCATAAATGTTTGCAAACGCTTGGGTTTGATGTCATCAGCATTGTTTCTGCAAATATTGAGAATTTATGCAAGGTGTGTTTTAACTTGCCTTAATTTTCATTTTAAATATAACTGGCATCTGTGACAAATGTGAATTTCACTCAAATTTTAGTTGATGCTTTAAAATTGATTTTTTTTTGTGTGTGTTTAATGAAAGGATATATTAGAGATGTGTATTGTGGAATATCTGGCAAGAATATATAATTTCTTTGGAGATCTTCCTCTTCTGTTTATATTGCTTCCTGTTCTCTGTCTTTTTTCTTAATAAATTGATGCTTAGAATAAATGACTATGAAATTAGGATCATGTTGGCAGTATTTTTTGCAGTCTCTTACTTTCTTCACTTTCTTATATTTCAGATTGAAAAATGTTAATTATCTTCAACATTTGAAATCTTTTTCACAATTTTAGATTTTCTTAATCAATTTTATACTCCTAGTGATTTTATGTTGTTGCAGATAAACTACGGAAAAAAGATTTTAGTATATATTCTATTTGTGTATGCATGGGTGAAGCTATATTGTCTCTCGGTGTATTTCAGTTGAAAGTATTTGCAAGAGCTATGGTATTTTCTGGATAACATCGAAAGCAGTCAACAATGAATGCTTTTGCTATTCATTCAGTTGATATTGCGAAAATATGATTGTTGTTTATGGTTATGTCTAATCAATATCCTTGGTTTTGCATCCACCATACAGAAGGATTCATCTATGATGTTTATTTGCTCAATGATGAATCTGAAGTATCTTGAAATGTTTTTTAATTGGTGGTTGACATGGGCATTGTCAAACCTTATTTTTATAGAAACTGAAAGATTACTTCATGCTAAAAAAATGTTTTTAACAATCATTAATTTGAAAAAGTGATAATGATATGGATTACTGTTCTAATAAGTGAATGAGCATGTGCATGCATGCATGAATATTTGTTTTGGTTGACCCTAAACTGCTATTACTACTACTACTACTACTGCTGCTATATCTTCTGTTGTCAGAGCATATTTTTACCATTTTACCCTCCAAAGTACAAATTATTTCCAAAGTACATATTTTGACACTCCTTATTGACACATTCTCATTCCAAACTCTCAAAATATATTTTCAATAAACAAACCATGTATCTGAGAAATTATCAATGACGTGTATTATTACCAATTACTGTACAATATTGGCAGGTCTAAATTATAAAGCTTACCTCACTGTATTAAATAAAGGCACTTCTATGTTAATTTTATGTACTTTTTGCGTCAGGGTCTTCCTATTTTTTTCTCAACCTTTATATATTTATTTTTGTGTCCCATTATTTTGTACTTTTATTGTTAAAGGATAAAACTTATCTCACTGTATTAAATAAAGGCACCTCTATGTTTATGTAACTTTTTACATCGGGGCCTTTGTATGTTGATTATCTTTTTCTCATTATTTATTTATTTATTTTGTTTCCCATTGTTTGCACTTTACTTTTATTGTTAAAGGATAGGACTTCTCTGTACCATTTTGTATGATGGTAGCTGTTGAAGATAAAAAACTTCAGTTTGCAAAAAGTAAACCGCTATGAAATTTTATCCAAAAAGAAAAAAAATCATTATAATTCCACAGCATGATATGGGCAATCTGTCTTGTGAACAATACTTATTGTTCTTCTTCTTCTTTGTTTGAGCACTTCATAGTTTTACGAATTTTTTTTCATGTTTCCATTTCTTCATCTAATTCTCTCCCAAAGAACTTCAATTATTTTAAGTTTTGCATTTAGCTGTTTTCTGAATCTCTACAAGTATGACATGAACACTGCTGATATTGTTTATTTTTGCAGTCTCTACTAGGACCAATGGGGTTGATGAGTTTGAATGTCCTTGAACAAGAAGCAGCAATAAATTCTTTAACAACATTGATGTCAATTACTCCTAGAGATACTTACATGGAGTTTGAAAAGGTTCATTGCTTGTATGCTGTTTCAAATAGAACTTTCTTGAATTGTGGCCAATGATGGCACTTTATCTATCATTTAGCCTTGACCAAAGCCTTCTTTATCTCATGGTCAGCACTTAAAAAATCTTGAAGATTGTCATTCACATGATATGCTTTCGGAAACTGACATTCAGGTATTTCTATGTCCATTTACTCAATTGCTTCTGGATTTGCCAAAAGAAGATTTATTGATCAAGACAGATATTGTTCATTATTGTTGCTCATAATCCATGCGCAGTAAAAATTAGGAAATTATTGAACTTTTTTGTGTGTGAGGAATGCCTTTTTTTTCCCCTGAAAGACATTATGACTGAGTTGTGTCCTTCTGCACCACATTGCCTTACAATGTGGGAGCAGTTGTGGAGTAGGATATAAATTTGTAGGCTCCTAAATCAAAATTTCGTAATTTTTTGGTTGCAAAAATTATTTTTTTTTTGTGTGTGATTGAGGAGATGGCCATAACCCTAATTATGATTGCAAGGTTTTGATTTTATCTTCTTCCTCTCTATTTTAATTTCTTTATTAGCCCTTCTGGATGATATTGTTTACAGATGGAAGTGACAACAGGAGTTTATCTCATTTTTTGATTTGGAATGTGTCATCTTTCATGGGAACCTTGCGATTCCTCTCAATGATATCATTAATTTCTCCATCTTCTATTGCTCAAAGTCATGCTATTTTGATTGTGAAAAAATTGCATGTTGAATGATGCGGTTTTCCCTTTTGAAATTCAGTGTGCTTATTTATGTATCCTTTTTGTTCCTATGTTTGCGTTTATACTTTACACATCTTGATGCTTGATTACTTCCTTTTCTAATGTCTTCCAGATTTTTCATACACCTGAAGGAATGCTTTCCAGTGAATTAGGTGTTTATGTTGCAGAGTCTGTTGCTGCTAAGAACACAAAACAAGCAAAGGGCCGTTTCCGAATGTATGACGATAAAGATGATATGGTGATTTTTGATCTTTTTATGTTATTTCTCAGTCATTTATTTTATTTTATTCCTATTTTTTGCTTTTGTTCCTTCTTTAATGTTTTTGAAGTAATTCTATAATCATCTAAATGGTCTTGTCTGATTCAGGATCACATCAGTTCTAATCATTCTGTCCAGAGAGAATCAGCTGGTGTGGGGAAAAAGGATGCTGGGAAGTTAGCAAAGAAAGCTGGCAAGTGTTTCTCATTCTTCATATTGGTTTATGGGTTCTTAATCTATGTCTTGATTATGTGTTATTTTTAGCATATTTTAGCCATATTATTTTTACTTTTCTAGATAAAGGAAAGACAGCCAAAGAAGAGGCCCGTGAATTATTGCTGAAAGAGGAGACATCAATACGTGAAAAGGTTCAGGGTATACAGAACAATCTATCTGTGATGCTGACAGCACTTGGTGAACTGGCTATCTCTAATCCTGTATTTGCACACAGTCAATTGCCTTCTCTGGTTTGTTTCCTCTGACCTGATTTTTATGAAGCATATTACATTTGTTATTGTGCTGCTACTGTGTCCAGCAAACATATAAGATTGGAAAATTGGGTGGTTTTATTTCTGTTCTTGTACTTTTGTTGCATTTGAAACCAACGTTGGCATCATGCTATATGAATGTATACTGTCATGACCGCAAATGGTCTGTCAAATGAACCTTAAACTAGTTTGTTTTCTTTAATTCCACATTAGAGGATATTCTTCTTGTATCTCTTAAAGCAGCAATGTTATATGTACTGGAAATAATGTTCATTCGCATTCACATGCACCTATGTACCTAACTCCTTTTTCTTTGGGTATCCTTGTATCAATAACTTCAGGTTAAATTTGTTGAGCCTCTGCTTCGGTCACCTATAGTAAGTGATGTTGCCTTTGAAACCTTGGTGAAGCTTTCCCGATGTACAGCTCTGCCGCTTTGTAATTGGGCCCTTGACATTGCTACTGCATTAGGCCTTATTGCCACTGAGGAAGTCAGTGTTTTGCTGGACTTGATTCCAGCAGTGGGGGAGGGGGAAGCCAATGAAAGACCATCCTTGGGTCTTTTTGAAAGAATAATTCATGGGTTATCTGTCTCTTGTAAATCTGGGCCTCTTCCTGTAGATTCCTTTACTTTTGTATTTCCGGTATGTTTGACTTTCCTTTTTGTTTGAATATACATATGGGGCTATAGTTGCTTCAATAGTAGAAATATGATTCTTTTGTTGTCAGATAATGGAGCGTATTCTGTTATCTTCTAAAAAGACCAGACTTCATGATGACGTGCTTCGGGTTCTCTATTTGCACATGGATCCACAATTACCTCTTCCGAGGCTTCAAATGCTATCAGTTAATTATCTTTCTTTTGATGCATCACTTTGATGATTTGTTATTTATGATATCATTGAATGATTTTTGTCTTGCTTGCTATAATGTTTGCTTTCTGTGTTGCAGGCTCTTTATCATGTTCTAGGCATTGTTCCTGCTTATCAGGCATCTGTTGGAGCAGCCTTGAATGAATTGTGCCTTGGTCTGCAACCAGATGAAGCTGCATCTGTATGTTCTCTATCTTCTGTTTTCAGTTGGCTCTCCCCAAATTTCATTGAAAGTGTCATGATTTCTAAATATACCGTTTCTTCCAGGCATTATATGGGGTATATGCAAAAGATGTTCATGTAAGAATGGCATGCTTAAATGCCATAAAATGCATTCCTGCTGTTTCTAGCCGCTCTCTTCCTCGGAATGTTGAGGTTGCGACCAGCATTTGGATTGCCTTGCATGATTCAGAAAAGGTTTTACTTGCCAACTGTTTCTCTCCCTCCCTCCCTCTCTCTCTCTCTCTCTCGTGCACGCACGTGCGCACACACACACACACTCTTCCCTATTCCATGTAATAAAAGCAAGCATACTTTTTTTTTTGAGCTGAAGACGAGCATACTGATGCAATATATCTGAAGAGGCCAACCATCTCCTGTACATCTGATGTGCATAAGGGAACCCAGAAAAACAAGTGAAAAGACTACTTACAATTTAAAACCTATAAGCCATGTTAAAATCACTAGGTTTCAGTAAATTATGCGTACTATTGTCTGTCCTAAAAATATAATCCCTAAGGAAGATATCTTACATATTGAAGACCAGAGTTGCATTCCCAGTGGGGGGTCCTACTATTTCTTTTTCCTGAAGACCATTCAAATAGGCCCGGAAATGTTTACTTTCTGCTTTTTGTAAGTGCTAGAACACCAGTTTGTGGTATCTCTTACATTTATAAGCATGCAATAACTTCTAATGCTAGAAAAACATAACTGTTCGTATTGTTAAGGACAACTTACACTCTCTTTCTCTTTCATATGTAATAGACCTGTTATCTATGGTCAAAAGAGAGTCTGGATGAGCACAACAGAACAAAAGATGGCACCTGCACTGGTGCTTTTGTTTTCTAAGCTTAGTTGCAGGCAAAGCTTGTTGCTCAAATTTGACCATCTTTGGGACTTTCTTCAACATTTTTGTAACCTTTCCTGTTATGGGAAATATTTCATCTTCCATAGTAAAGATGTCTAAAATTCATCTTTCAGTTCTTGGTACTCCAGGTGCCTTATATCCAATGCTTTTTTATTTGATTGGATTTACAGACTGAAAGAAATGCTTCTAGTAAATGGATATGCCACAAGTTATTCAAATCATATCTAAAAATAACTTCTAGAAATGCTGATGCAAGCCTATAGCTGGTTATTCTACCAACCATTTTTTCAGCAAATTGGTTTTTCTAGTTCTGTTTCTTGTGTTCACCCTACTTGCTTGTTTGCTACTAAGGTTCTGTTGGGATGTCATTTTCTATTCTGTAGGCCTTATGTCTAAACAAATTCTGTGTTGTTGGTAATTGTTAGATATTATTTGATATTGAGTCATTGACAATCATGTTGCAGATTTGCTCTAATGTAACACTCAGTGTCACCTTTTATTCTTATTGTTTTCTTCCATTTAGTATTTGTGTACTTATTTTCAATATGTAAAAGAAAACTCAAGAAATACAAAAGCCGGTGTCCCTTTTGTACTTCGATTACATTGTTTAGTTGGAATGGGCACATCAATTGTCATTATTTTATCAGTTACTTCATCATGCTGGTTCATCTTTTTTGTCTTGTTGTTTACAGTCAATTGCTGAAGCAGCAGAGGATATATGGGATCGCTATGGATATGATTTTGGGACTGATTATTCAGGACTGTTTAAGGCACTCTCACATATTAACTATAATGTTCGTCTGGCTGCTGCAGAGGCATTGGCTGCTGCTTTGGATGAAAACCCTGATTCTATACAGGTTTTTGAAATACAATTAGATGCTGTAAGCTATAGCAATAATGTTTTTGGATGCTGGTTTAAAATTTTTCTCTTATATTATCATAGGAATCGCTTTCCATGTTATTTTCCTTGTATATTCGAGATGCTGCTTTTGGTGAAGGCAATGTTGATGCTGGGTGGATAGGCAGACAAGGCATAGCATTGGCTTTACATTCTGTGGCTGATGTTCTAAGAACTAAAGATCTTCCTGTTGTTATGACATTCCTCATATCACGAGCACTGGTAAGATTTGTTTTGCTTTTCTCCAAGAAAATTTTTTGTCAAATTTATTTATCCTCTTTGAAGTGGATTAGAAATAAAATTGTGGGATGGGTCCTTTCAAGACCATCAATATATATTATTTAGTCAAATGAGGTACAGACAATATGGACCATAAATTCTTTTCCCAAATTATCACTATAACTTTGGATGGTCGTTGTGAGGCAATTATGGACACTTATCTGCTTTCAGTATCTAATTGCCATGAAATGGGCGACAAATGGATTTGGATCAAAATACTTGCTGTTGACTGTAGGTTGGGGTCTTGTTTTATTTCCTGTGCCCTTCCCCTAGCAACCAAAAGGAATGTATTTGAGTATGTTTTATACATAGCTAGATTTTTGGATGATGTTTTCACATAATGGTTCACCCCTCCCTATCACCTTATATGTAGACATCATGGTCTTATTATATTCTTGATGATTTAGAAGTCAATTACTCGTCTAAGATTTCTTTCATTGATAGGTGAACCTGTGACTCTTTTAGGTAATTGATTGTTTCCTTGGTGTTGCATGACTGTACCGTCTCCATACCTTATACATATTTCACATTTCCCATTATTTCTTCATTAAATGGATTAAATGGTTAAGATTTCTGTTATATAATTGTGCAACTGGTGGAATCATAGAGGTCATTTTACATTGAGATGAATATTTCTAATGTATTTGTTTTAGTTAGTCCCTTCTGAATGATTGTAACACTGAGGCACCATTTGCAATGATCCTTTAGTTTGTGTGAAGTATTCTTGTTCACATGGAGATTTCATTGCTTTTAGCCATATCTATTGTTGTGTATTTTCAAGGTATTATGGCTGATTGTGAATGATTTTGTTGTTGCAGGCTGACCCTAATGCAGATGTTCGAGGAAGAATGATCAATGCTGGCATACTGATTATTGATAGGCACGGAAAAGAGAATGTTTCCTTGTTATTTCCAATCTTTGAGAATTACTTAAACAAAAAGGTTATTCTTTATCTTTGGTGAGGAATGCTTATGCCTGACAAATTTTCTTGTCTGTTAACTATTTATTGTCTTCTGTGGCTCAGTTATAAAATGATCTTATATGTAAGTATTGATCAACTTTTTGTATTATCTGACACAATATTTCTTCTTGCTTAGGCATCAGATGAGGAAAAATATGATTTGGTTCGCGAGGGTGTAGTAATTTTTACTGGAGCTTTGGCAAAACATTTGGCCAAGGTTTGAATTTTGTAATATTAACATTTTCTTGAGGTTAACAATTACTTGCATTTCTTCTACTTTAGCTTGTACATGAAAATTTTAATGCAGGATGATCCTAAAGTTCATGCTGTGGTGGAGAAGTTGTTGGATGTGTTAAATACTCCATCAGAAGCTGTTCAGCGAGCAGTATCAATGTGCCTATCTCCATTAATGCGATCAAAGCAAGTATGTAGACAGTGTTTCCAAAATTCTGCATTTTATATATATCAATTATGCTTGAACTGCTATGTAACATGTTTACACTTCTCTAAAAAAGAGATTTGTTCTTATGCACTACTTTCTTTTTGTCAGGATGATGCAGCTGCACTTGTTTCTAGGCTGTTGGATCAACTTATGAAGAGTGAAAAATATGGTGAACGCCGTGGGGCAGCTTTTGGACTGGCAGGAGTGGTCAAGGGATTTGGAATATCTTGCCTGAAGAATTATGGTATTGCAGCTGCATTGAGGGATGGTCTTGTGGACAGGTATATTTATGCCTTTTGTTTTTTGAGTTAATAGAGTTCAGAAACTTTTAGAGGGGAGGAAGGTGCTAGGGGTTGAATTCATGACCTCTTGCATTGTGGGCAAGTACCAGACTTCTTGGATCCTAACTTTATGACATCATTCTCTTGTTTAGGTTCTGTTGTTCTGAAGCCCTTATCTCCTAGGGTTGTCTGTTACAATAGTATTATTATTTTTTAGGGGTTAGTTTTTCTCACTGAATGGACAAATGTTGATTCTTTTGATGCTTATGAATCCCTTTCTCCTCTGTTGGGCATGTAGACTGTTTCTGTTTCACTTTGACTAGGATTATTTCTTTACCGTGCATTCGTCCTTTGGTGTCCCAGTTTATAATTCAAATTTGCTATCCTTGGTAGCAAATTTTTATGTTTTTGTTTTTAATACTTGTGGCATTTAACATGCTTTAATTTCTTTCAAACTCTAGGAATTCAGCAAAGTCTCGTGAGGGTGCTCTTCTAGCTTTTGAGTGCTTATGTGAAAAGCTTGGAAAATTGTTTGAGCCGTAAGTATCACCATTGCTAATGGAAATTAAAAATCTCCATAAGGGTTTGTGTGTAGCTGATATTTTTTTTTTCTCCTTTTGCTCCAGGTATGTGATTCAAATGTTACCACTACTTTTGGTTTCTTTCTCTGATCAAGTAATTGCTGTTCGTGAAGCTGCTGAATGTGCTGCTCGTGCGGTGATGTCTCAACTTAGTGCACAGGGGGTTAAGCTCGTTCTTCCATCTCTTTTGAAGGTGCTTAGTTTGTATTGATTCTTTCTGTGCTTAACAAAATAATATGGTGAGGTGTAAATTATTGGTATCTATAATTGTTATACCTGTTTCAATTTCCTATTTCATAAGTAAAAATTTGTTTTACTTGCAATATGGGTACCTCAGCTATTTAGAGCTTTGACTTTGGTGCATTATGCTACAACTGTTGCTTATGTATGTGCTTGGAATCAAATGATTAATGTCTCAGTCTATTTACGTTGGCACTCATGAATAAGTGAGAATATATACAGAAGATGATTAAAAAAACTTCTATATTGCATTATTTGTGTCTTAAACTATCTTTTGTTGTGAGGGGAAAATTTTAACCAACCAAGCCTTTCCAGATATACTGGAATTAACTGTTTGAAGTTTCAAATTATGAAATAAATGTTGATGCCTTAAGAATCATGACAAGGAATTACACTGGCATATCTTTTATTGGGAGTTACAAAATTCTTTTTGTTGCTTCTGTTATTATTATTTATAATGTAAAATTTCTCATTTTTTTCTTATATAACAATTAAATGCTGCCATGTTATATAAATTGCATGGTTGTTTAGGGTCTTGAGGATAAGGCCTGGCGGACAAAGCAAAGTAGTGTACAGCTTCTTGGTGCTATGGCTTACTGTGCTCCTCAACAACTGTCTCAGTGCCTACCCACTATTGTGCCAAAACTGACAGAGGTTTATCTGAATATAAACATAAGTTTGGCTATTGTTATTATTATTATTAAAAATTCTTGACTAGAAATTTCTGGTCTAATTACAGGTATTGACTGATACACATCCCAAAGTCCAGTCAGCAGGACAAACAGCACTTCAGCAGGTTATATTCTTTTTTCTTGTTCATTTTTCATTTTATTTTATGATTAATTGTCCATAATTTTTTAGTGCTATTCTTAGGTTGGGAGTGTTATAAAGAATCCAGAAATATCTTCCCTTGTCCCTACACTTCTCATGGCCCTTACAGACCCCAATGACCATACTAAATATTGCCTGGATATTCTCCTTCAGGTAAGCATTTTCTGGCAAAAGGAAAAAATAGATTCTATCCGGACAAGGTTTATGTTGAAATTTTTTTCTTGAATCCCTTAAATACTTCTTTTTCACTTTAATTTTTTGCAGACAACATTCATTAATTCAATTGATGCTCCTTCGCTTGCACTGTTGGTGCCAATAGTTCATAGAGGGCTAAGGGAGCGGAGTGCTGAAACTAAAAAGAAAGCAGCACAAATTGTTGGAAATATGTGTTCTTTAGTTACAGAACCAAAGGATATGATTCCTTACATAGGGTTGCTTCTTCCTGAAGTAAAAAAGGTATCCTTTTGGCTGCAGTTACACTTTTTGACAATACAATGTCCTACACAATTTAGCTTTTTATGTGGTGTTTGACAGGTTCTTGTAGACCCAATTCCAGAAGTTCGGTCTGTTGCAGCAAGAGCCATTGGATCACTTATAAGAGGAATGGGGGAAGAAAATTTCCCAGATCTTGTCCCTTGGTTATTTGATACATTGAAATCTGATACTAGTAATGTGGAGCGCTCTGGAGCTGCTCAAGGGTTGAGTGAGGTTAGGCTTCATCAGATACTATGTTTTTTTTAAAAATGTTTCTTTCATTTGATATGCAATGTTGAGCCAGTTGTATCATATGCAATGTTTCAATCCTGAATTTCTATAACTGATATGATCAGTGTTATTGTTATGTATCTGGGTTTCATCTGAAAATGCTCCATGCAATAATTTGTGTGGTGATAATTATTGAGTGAGGGATTTTGATTTAAATTTAAATTTTGAAAAAACTCTCTGGTCATAGTTACTTGATAAAGGTTCTTGTCTGTTTACCATGCAGGTATTAGCTGCATTAGGGACAGACTACTTTGAGCATGTACTTCCTGATATTATCCGAAACTGTTCTCACCAAAGGGCATCTGTACGTGATGGATATTTGACACTTTTCAAGGTAAATATTATTGTATTAGTTAAGTTATATTCTGCTGGGTATTTTGTTATGAGAGCATCGTGTAATTAATTTCCTTTTTCTGCATGCTTATTTGCAGTATTTGCCAAGGTCATTAGGTGTTCAATTCCAGAACTATTTGCAGCAGGTTCTGCCTGCTATCTTAGATGGTGAGTGTCTTTCTTCTTCTGCATGCTTATTTGCAGTATTTGCCAAGGTCATTAGGTGTTTAATTCCAGAACTATTTGCAGCAGGTTCTGCCTGCTATCTTAGATGGTGAGTGTCTTTCTTCTTGTGGTTATCTGTTTCAATGTTGTCAAAGGCGCAAGGGGAGCTTACCTAGGTGCAAAGGCAAGTGATGGCAGCCCTCATCACCTTTGAACATGCCAGGCGAGGTGCCTTTACTCAGGCGCTTGCTTTATGCGCCTAGCCTGTGCCTTTCATCAACCAGTCTTGTGTGCCTTTTGCTCCTTATGATACAGAATTTTAACCCTAAATCTGATGTTTCACATTTTATTGTCCCAGCCTTTTCTTTTTTTAATTTTAAGGGCATTATAGTCAAAGCAAGACTTTAGGCTTCATAGGGTTGTCTTTTAAGTTATGTTAGGACTTATTTAGGATTTTTTATATTTAAAACAAATGAAACAAACAGTTATCAGCCTCTACTCCTTGCAGTAGTGACATATACAACAACAAACAACTTTCACAGGGAAAATTAAAACAAACCTATTATGTTTATGTTTTTTTTTACTTCCATAAGTTTTAGGATTTTATCATATAACGATTGACTCTATGTTTATGGTTTTGAACTTAGATGTTAGAAACTTAGAAAACATGAATCTAACAACTTTATGCAGGATTCAACTTTCTAATTTAGCTATCTTCTGTTTTTAGTTGTATTTTTATGTGTTTAATGTTCTTTATCTTCCTTGTGTGCTGATATTTTCTCATATATATATATATATATATAATATTTTTTAGAAATTTGTGCCTTAGATGGGATGAGCGTTTTTTTTTGGTGCCTGAGGCGATAAAAAACTATATTGGCTTGAGTGCACCTTGTGCATTTGACTACCTTGATCTGTTTGCTTTAAGAACTCAGGTTATTCTATTCTTCTAGGATTCTTAATATTTTGCAATATGGTGTCGCTATATCCTCACAGGTCTTGCCGATGAGAATGAATCCGTGCGTGATGCAGCACTAGGTGCTGGGCATGTCCTTGTTGAGCACTATGCGACAACGTACCGTTTTGATCTTTACCTTTTTCTTTATTCTTTTAGTTGGTTATGGCCTCAATGTTATCAATATTAATAATTTATTGACATTACTAGAGTGAAATCATATCTGGTTTTTTTGGAAAAGAAACAATGGTACCTGAAACTAATTTTGTCGTATTTATGAAAATCTTGTGAATTTCTTAAATAAAATTTTTATTTCTTTTATTCTTTCCATTGGAGTGTTGAAGAATTTGGTGATAATGATGAAGTCAAGCCTTCTAAAGCTTTGGATTACTTCTGGATTTTCGATTTATAGATAAGTTCTACTTTTCTCTTATTATCTTTCTTTTCATCTGCAGGTCCTTACCCCTTCTCCTTCCAGCTGTTGAGGATGGTATTTTTAATGATAATTGGCGTATCCGACAAAGCTCTGTCGAGTTGTTAGGAGATCTTTTATTTAAGGTTTATACTACTTGACATCTTAAAGTTCTGCCTTGTAAATATTCCCATTACTAGATTTTTGAGGTATCTCTTTTCAATATCCAGGTTGCTGGAACTTCTGGAAAAGCTTTACTTGAGGGTGGTAGTGATGATGAAGGTTCTAGTACTGAAGCACATGGACGTGCAATTATTGAGGTTTTGGGAAGAGATAAACGCAATGAAGTTCTTGCTGCATTATACATGGTTAGGACTGATGTGAGCCTATCCGTACGTCAGGTAATGATCAGTTGACTTATATGACTTGCTTTGACTTTTTGTATTCACACATATGAGCGGTTCGTAAAGTGAAAGATCCACCCCATCTCTTTTCAGGCTGCTTTACATGTATGGAAAACTATTGTGGCAAATACTCCAAAGACGCTCAAGGAAATCATGCCCGTTTTGATGAATACTCTGATATCTTCTCTTGCATCATCATCATCTGAAAGGCGGCAGGTTTGTGCTTCCATTTTTCTGCTTTGGGATATTCTGATTTGTTCTTCATGAAGTTCAAGTCTTCAAATATGATTATTATGCAGGTTGCTGGACGTGCACTGGGTGAGCTCGTCCGGAAACTTGGTGAAAGAGTACTTCCTTTGATTATCCCAATCTTATCTAAGGGGCTGAAGAACTCTGATGCTAGCAGAAGACAAGTAATAATTTATTATGCAGCTGTTATGTCTATATTGTGTCTTTGAGTAATTACTGAATTTGTAAATGTATTGTTGAACAAAATTTATTTGGAATTTTAACTTTGCTTCTAATTTTACATGCATTGCACTATATCCCTTTGCTTTGCATAGATAGACTATAAGACCTTATGTCTGGTCAGTGCACATGGAGTTCGTTTTTGACAATATTCTTTATGTTGATTCCTATCATCCATATATTAAGTTTTGAAGGTAGAAGAGTTGCTTATGAGTATATGGGTATTTTTCTGGGTTTTCTACGTGTGTTATAGGCATTAATTTAGGGTTTTCCTGGTTTGGAATAAGCTGTTATTTGTTTACTGAATTGGTTCTCTTTTGTGTGATTCTAATATTACATGGTATTATAGGGTGTATGCATTGGCCTGAGTGAAGTAATGGCAAGTGCTGGGAAGAGCCAGTTGTTTAGTTTCATGGATGAGCTTATCCCCACTATTAGGACTGCTCTTTGTGATAGGTAATGCAAGTGGTTATCTTGGTGCTTTTCTATTATATTTTCATGAAAAATTTACAATTTCCTTAATTTCATTCAACAGCATGCCTGAGGTTCGTGAGTCTGCAGGCTTAGCATTCAGCACTCTGTACAAGGTGCTCTTTCACTAGCCTCTGGTTTGATTTCAAATTATTTGTTTAAATATGAATCATGAGATGAAAAAAGAAAGTTATTGTTGCCAGAGTGCTGGAATGCAAGCAATTGATGAAATTGTCCCAACCCTGCTGCATGCTCTTGAAGACGATGAAACTTCTGATACTGCTCTTGATGGCCTCAAACAAATCTTAAGGTAAAATTCTTGTGCAAGATATATGCTGTTACTCTTCTGAGGGTATTATCTTGTAATTGTTCCACTGCTTATATTGTTAACATTTTCTTTTATCAATTTCAGTGTCAGGACTGCAGCTGTATTGCCTCATATTTTGCCTAAGCTGGTCCAGCTTCCCCTTTCGTATGTGTTGCTTCCACTGATTTGCCATTTTCTTTCTAAATAAATAGTTTTTGCGGTTGATCTAGTATTGAAACTTGGCCATGTTTGCAGTGCCTTCAATGCACATGCTCTAGGAGCATTAGCAGAAGTTGCGGGATCTGGGCTTAACATTCATCTTGGTACTGTTCTTCCTGCTTTACTCTCTGCAATGGGTGGTGAAGACAAGGTATGCAGCTACATTCTGAAGTCAATAATTTATTTTTCTTGCTTGTTTTTTCCCCTCTTCTACTACAGATTTTGCTTTTTTTAAATTTAGAATGTTAATTTGCTTCAGAATTAGCTCTTGTATCCCATATAAAATATCCATCTTCTTAGCTGTCTATTCCATTGGATTACCTACTCTTTGTGGATCTTATAGGAGGTTCAAACTTTGGCAAAGGAGGCTGCAGAAACAGTGGTCTTGGTCATAGATGAGGAAGGCGTTGAGTATTTGATAGCAGAGCTTCTTAAAGGTGTTGGAGATAGTATGGTATGTCATTCAAATTATACTTGATATTTAAGGCTTTTATCACTCTTTTTATCTTTCTCTCACTCTCTGTCATTTGTTTTGATCTTCATGATGCCAGGCTTCTGTTAGAAGAAGTTCCTCATATTTGATAGGCTACTTCTTCAAAAACAGCAAGTTGTATTTGGTTGATGAAGCTCCAAACATGATTTCTACGCTGATTGTTTTACTTAGTGATTCAGATTCATCAACTGTTGCGGTATCTATCATAAGTATTTCAAGGACTTATATCATTTTATACTTCTGTTGCAGTATATAATATTTACTTCTGTAGGTTGCGTGGGAAGCTTTATCAAGGGTTGTTGGATCAGTTCCTAAGGAGGTACTTCCTTCATATATAAAACTGGTCCGTGATGCTGTATCTACATCCAGAGATAAAGAACGTCGGAAGAAGAAGGTTGGTAGTTTCCATTTGTATTGTTATTATGATTTTCTTTTAAATATATGTAACAACCTTTGTAGTGTTTATCTAAAATCATTGGTGTCCAACTTGTGAACGGATAATTAATTGGGATTTTTTTAACTTATTTGCAGGGAGGACCAGTTGTCATTCCTGGTTTCTGTCTCCCAAAAGCTCTTCAGCCATTGCTTCCAATATTTCTTCAAGTACGCATCTTTCTCTTCTTCTTAGCTTTGTTATTATTATTTTGAAATTTTCAGGTAGCAGGTTACTGTGTTGTTTAGGGTTCATTAATGTGTGTACCTAGGGTCCTAGTTTATCTTTTTTTTTTCCTTGATTCTTTCTTTTCAAATATCAACTCATGCACTAGCATACTTCAATTTACTTTTTTTCCCTTTTCAAGTTCACTGACTTTCTCATAATCTGGGATTCTACTCTCTTTATTGAGTAGAAGTTGTAAAGATTGCACCAAAACTTTGAATTCTTAGCAATATATACTTTTTGCATTGTTCTTTTAACATATCCTTCCTTATCTCCCCGGTTTCTATGTGCTAAATATATAATATGATCCATTAGTCTTGTATTTTTGCATTTCTAACTTACTCTGGGATCGGATGTGTAGACTGCAACATATTCATCTTGAATAAAGAGCTCTTTGGACCCTTATAATTTCTCTATCGTCTAATTATTTTCTGTTGTTTCATTTCTTATTTTGTATTTAAGCTTCCAAAAAATTTGATTTAGAATTTTAACTCCTTGCCTTCTATGGGCACAACATTGATAAAATCAGTATGTATGATCAGTATTGAGATTTTGTTACACTTGTAGGGCTTAATTAGCGGTTCTGCTGAATTAAGAGAACAGGCAGCACTGGGTCTAGGGGAGCTTATTGAAGTAACTAGTGAACAAGCACTCAAGGAGTTTGTCATTCCAATCACAGGGTATGTACTATGGACTTATTGGAAATGAGATATGAAGAAACCAGTGCTGGTTATTTTATTAATTTCTTACACAATATTTACAGCCTGCATTACATACTTATATACACATTCTGTACACAAGAAAGGGAAATTTCCATAACTGATTTCCTAGACTTTAAGGAATGATTATTGACCCTGATTATTTCCTAAAAAATCTGATTCACACAAGATTTTCCACTCCCCCTCAAGTTGGTGAATATAGATCTTCCATTCCTAGCTTGCTAATATTTTCATGAAACACGTTACTGCACAGTCCTTTTGTTAGTACATCTGCTAATTGATGTCTTGTAGGAACATATGAAGTACAAATCAACCCACTATCCAACTTTTCTTTGATGAAGTGTCTGTCTATCTCGATGTGTTTCGTACGATCATGTAACACCGGATTATGAGCAATGCTGATAGCTGATTTATTATCACAGTACAATTTCATAGACCTACTCCATTGGACCTTCAAATCTTCTAAAATAATCTTGATCTATAACAATTCACATGCTCCTACAGCCATAGCTCTAAACTCTGCCTCTGCACTTGATCGTGCTACCACATTTTGTTTCTTACTCGTCTAGGATACTAAATTTCCTCCTAGAAAGGTACAATAGTCTGTAGTTGACCGTCTGTCCAATGGAGATCCTGCAAAATCTGCATCGGTGTATACTTCCAAACCAATATCAGATGTTTTCTTGAATAAAATTCCCTTCCCTGGATGTGCCTTCAAGTAATGAAGAACTCGGTAAGCTGTCTGTATATGAATTTCTTTCAGATCATGCATGAATTGACTGATTACACTCACTGAGTAGGCTATGTCTGGCCTAGTATATGCAAGATAGATAAGTTTTCCAACAAGTCGTTGATATATTTTTCTATCAACTTTCTTATCTCCAAGTGCTTCTCTCAACCTATGATTTTGTTCAATGGGAGTTGCATCATGAACTTTGGAATATGTTTGATAGAGAGCATCCCAAATTGCCTTTGTTGTAGGAAGAAACATACAAGTGTCACTGATTTCAGGAGTCATGGAATTCATTAACCATGACATAATCATTGAATCTTTTTCGTCCCATGCATGAAAACTTGGTGTTCCTCTCTCTGGTCCAGATTTCAATAAATGGTTGAGTTTTCCTTTTCCTTTTAGAAAGGTCTGACCAAGTTGAGACCATTTCAAATAATTTTTTCCATTCAACCTATATGCTGGTTGAATATTTTGAAGTTCTGTTGGGTTGTGCACAACCTGTTCTCCTTCAACAATTGAAGAGATAGAATCTGACATGGATGATTTTGATGAAACAACAGTAAGTGATAGAAAGGATCAGAAATAATGGCAATGAAGGCCACTGAAAAAACAGCAATGGAGGCTGAGAAAAAAAACAGCAATGAAGGCTGAGAGAAATAAGAGCTAAACCAGCAATCAAGGTTGGAATCAAATGTCGATTTGGCAATGAAGGCCGGCGCTGGCAAGAGTTACCCTATCTGCTCAGAAACCCTAGCCACACAGCTCTGATACTATGAATAAACCAGTGTTGGTTATTTTATTAATTTCTTACACAATATTTACAGCCTACATTACATACTTATATACACATTCTGTACACAAGAAAGGGAAATTTCCATAACTGAAGTTTCCATAACTGATTTCCTAGACTTTAGGGAATGATTATTGACCCTGATTCTTTCCTAAAAAATCTGATTCACACAAGATTTTCCACAAGATACTATACTTAAGTTGATGCATTAGAGGCAGCTTCAGCTTTAACATGAAGTAACATGTTATAAAGCATTAATCTTGTGTGATGGGATTTCTTTTCCCACAAACTTACTTCTGTGTGAGACTAGCAAATTTCACTGCAGAATCTTAAGTATGCTAGTAAGACTCCCAAAGAATGCCTAAATTAACAAGTAGCTAAGTAACCAAAAGAACAGGCAAGCACAAGGGATTATAAGGAGCACTTTGTACTAGCACTCAGTTGCCCATGGTTACAAATGAGAATACTGACCCTATTTGTAGGCTTTCCACTTCCTTAACAGTGTGGAGAGTTGTTTAGCTTACCAGTGGAGAATGGAGTTCTGCAAACTTCATGCTTACTATTCCTACCTCCATACTATTCACAATTTACCATTCCCTAGAATATTCTATATTTCCTACAACTCTAAAAGTCTCAAAATTCTCTAGGTACACTCACAAACTCTATGTATAGTACTAGGCTTATGTAAGTCTGACCAAGTGGGTAGACTTATCCTCCAAAATTTACCTATAGGAAAATTCTGTGACACTTGGCAAGAAAATGTGTCTTTCTTGTCCTGTCTCAGTTCTCTTGATGACAGTACATCCTTTCCACATTGCATGTTCATTATTGAATAAATATCTATCTTAATGATTGTGATGATATTGGTTAAATTCATCTTCTTATGGAATAGAGTCTATACATTATTCTTCATTTGTGGCTCTAAACTGGAAGTCCAGCATTTGATTTGTATCAATCTCGTTTATGTTTTTCTTTTTCCTCAAACATTTATTAAATTGATAGCTTTCATATATTTGTGCATCTCATTTCTATGCTTCTTGTTGTTAAGAAAACTTTTGTAGCACACATGGGAGTATAGTCCATTAGGTAATGGTCTAAGAAACGGAGTGGACTATGTTGCTTGTTAGTTCTGTATTAAGATGCAACCTTATGAGAATATTTAGGTTTAAGACTTTAATCACTTCATATTTTTTTTTAATTACTTCTATAATTTATAATCACCCTTCTAGCATCAAGTCTCCACCTTCTTCATTAAATTAATTTTCGTGAAATTTTTATATTTTTGGTACAGCATTTCTTGATTTTAGATTAATGCATGGACATTTTTTTAGTTTTCTTATCTTTTTTTTTTTTTCATTTTTGCAAACAAGCTCTTGCACTCCTAAATTTTCACCTGGTACATTCCAGTGTCTATGGAATCTGATTTCTTTGGTTATCACAGGCCTCTGATCCGAATCATAGGTGATCGGTTCCCATGGCAGGTTAAGAGTGCCATTTTGTCTGCTTTGAGCATCATAATTAGAAAGGGTGGGTTGGCCCTGAAACCTTTTCTTCCCCAGCTTCAAACAACATTTATCAAGTGTCTACAAGATAATACAAGGTATGTCTGAAAAATGTATATTTGATGTTCTTTTAGATTTTGAGTGCTCTATGAACTGATGAGTGGTGATGGTATATGTTTATGACTTGGGGTGGCTGTTGTTATGCATGCAGGACGGTTCGTACAAGTGCTGCCCTGGCACTTGGAAAGCTTAGTGCACTCAGTACTCGGATTGATCCTCTAGTCACCGATCTGCTGTCCAGTCTGCAGGTAAGGTTTGTCACTTTGCATTTCTTGTTGCACATTGATCTCTGATATGATTATGACATTGCCATTATTATTTAAGGTTTCGGATGCCGGTGTTCGGGAGGCCATTCTCATGGCTTTAAAAGGCGTTGTAAAACATGCTGGAAAGAGTGTGGGAAATACTGTCAAAATTCGTGTTTATACTCAATTGAGTGATCTAATCCATAACGATGATGATCAAGATCGTGTTTCTGCTGCTAGCATCTTCGGTATCTTATCACAGGTCTGTTTGAAAATCCTAAATATCTCAGTTTGTGTTGTATTTTGGGAGGAGGTTCAGAGAATCCCTTTGGTAGTATTTTACGTTGTGGTCAGTGATGAATTTGTCATGGTTATTTTAACTGTGCTTATGATAAGAACTTGGTATGCTGTTGGTTTTAAGTTTAAGAATGCAGAAGCTTAAGATTGCAGACAAACTGGGATGGTCAAGGGTTTTCATTGTTAATATTGGCTCAGTGAAAGAGTGAGGTGTCACTTGTCGTAGTCAAATGTAAAGGAGCAACACCATCTCACTTCCTCCTAAAAGCAGCCTTTTAAATAACCCATACAATTCAAAATAAATGAGAAGGGCCCGTTGGATTCAGCAGTAGTGGTCATTTATCAACAACCAGCAGTTTTTAATTAGTTTTGAAGTATCTGGTAACTCAACAGTAGATAATTAATTTTATTTATGAAATAACTATTAAGAATCCTTTATTATATTTTGTGTGATATATACTAACTTTTTGTCTATCATAATACCTAACATATATAGTATTAAAAAATAATTAACTAAACATAAAATCATTATAGAAAATATAAATTTTTAGCCAATAAAATAAATTGATATAAGTACAAAAATTTAGGTATTTAATATCTAAAGGCTAGTTTTTGATGTGAAAAGCTGAGATTTTTAGCTTTTCATAAAAAGTCAGCTTTTAATAAAAATTCTGAAAGCTGGTGTTCAGAATTCTCTATCGATGGTTTTTATTTTTCTTTTACCAAGAATTCAGCTATTGAATTTCTTGAAAAGCTGAATTAACAACTGACTTACCGAACACCCATTTTAGCAATGGTTTGTGGGACCATTGAAGCTGGGAGCAAAAGTTCTATTAAACAGGCAAGAAATCTAAGGTGCTTGTTTAACTGTTCTGGAAGGATTGATCAAAATAAGTTTTAAACATGTCAAATCCGGCTAAAGATCAGATAAATGTAGAAGATTATTGTTTATTCTTTGTTACTACAAGCTAGTGGAACTGTAAATTATTATAAATAGATAGTTCCAAACTTTAGTCTGCAGCCTTTCTGGACAATTTCGTATTAGCTGCAAATTGCTATTTGATAGCTGCAGTGCAAAGGTGGGTTTGCCAGTTGCATATCGTGCCTAAGTTCAGGATCAACAATTTTTTGATGTTTATGGCACTGTTTCGTAATATCAAATTAGATTATAATCTAGTTTGACCAATAATCTATATTTGATAAAATAACTTATTTGGAAAAAAAACTAGATTATAATCTCCAAAATAAAAAGCTAGTAGAACTAGTTTTTTTATAAGCTAGTAGATTATGATTTTTGTTTTTTTTACCTTTGTTTTTTTATCATTTTATAATAATAATATAATGATTAAATTATTAAATTATTTATATTATAATTATAAAATTATTTAATATGTAGATATAATAATAATAATAATAATAATAATAATAATAATAATAATAATAATATTGGGATTAGATATTTATTATATTTGGATTAGATATTTAACATAATTGTTATATTATTTAATATGCATATATACTATATAATGTTTGTATTATGTATTTAAATAGATTTTATATAATGTTTTTAAATAATATAAATATATTATTTTATGTCATTTTACATTTTTCAGCTAGTTTTATCAAACACTTTTAATTAAATCAGCTATTAGATTATTTGTTTGAAGTTAAATTATCAGCTAGTTTTACTAAACAGAACTTATAATTCAGTTCTACTTACTGCTTCCTCTCATTTTCTCTTTTCTTGCACAAAATTATTATAATGCAGTTCATGGAAGCTGCACAGCTTGTTGACCTTCTTCAGCAACTCTCAAACTTGGCTTCTTCTTCAAGCTGGTTTTCTAGGCATGGCTCAGTACTCACCATCTCATCATTGCTGAGGCATAACCCTTCCTCCGTCCTCACTTCTGCAGAATTTCCATCTATTGTAGAAAGCCTTAAAGATGGCTTAAAAGATGAGAAGGTATTTGTTGTTCTTACAGTGAAAATTATGCTGTTTTGTAAAATGATTGCTGAAATGACGCTTCTGCAAATTAGTTCCCTCTTCGTGAAACTTCAACCACGGCTTTGGGAAGGCTTCTTCTTCATCAAGTTCAAAGTGATCCTTCAAAAAGTTCTGCATATATTGATATCATTTCACCAATAGTGTCAGCTTTGTGTGATGACTCCAGTGAAGTCAGAAGAAGGGGATTATCTGCTATAAAGGCTGTGGCAAAGGTGTGTTTTTATTTTTGTGAACTTCTATAGCATGACTGCTAACATGTTTAATGCTTAGATTTTAGTTGAGAACTAGGCTCTTGAACACAGCAAAACTTATTGCAGGCAAGTCCCCAATCCACCATGGCCTATATATCAATTATTGGCCCTGCTCTTGCTGAATGTTTGAAGGACAGTAGTACTCCAGTGAGGCTAGCAGCAGAAAGATGTGCGTTGCATACCTTCCAGTTGACAAAAGGTATTTGCTTTGGATTTTAATTATTATCTATCTGTTGTTTACTTGTCCTTCTATGCATTAATATATATTTCACAGAGATTCTATTGTGCATCTTTCACCATTTGATTGGACCATTGCACTTATGCTTAAACTGTTCAACAACACTTCTTCCTTGACATCTTTCACCCTTTTTTTTCCTTTTTGGTCTTCAGGCGGAGAAAATGTCCAGGCTTCTCAAAAGTTTATCACGGGCTTGGATGCAAGGCGACTTTCAAAATACCCTGAACACAGGTCATTTACTTCAACGTTTACTTTATTCTGGGCATTAGTTGTTCTGAGTTTTGGTAGCTGTGCTGGAATTTATTCACTCTACTTTATTATTCTACATGTCAAGTCTATGTATACAAATATGGATAGATTGTGTATCAGTGTATGTGCTTAAGATGCCTCATTTTGGGTGATTTATTGCATAAACTTGTGCAGGAAAATTTTCTCAATGAGCTTATAATGTGAACTCTCCTCTTGATACTATTTAGGAACGCGTCGAATACATGATATATTGAATGCCTTCAGGATATTTGTAGAAAGAATGGATGCTCTTATTCAATACGATATTAGTCAAAGTTGTGTAGGCAGGCTCTATAATCTTCATATATTAGCTTTTTATAGTTTCCCAAAAGTCCACATTTGCTAAGATAAATGACCATGGTATGATATTAAATACGCAGTTTCTCGACTTGCACTTTTTACTGGACTGAACTGTTTTTATCTGTTAGTAGCTTTTTCTGATGACGTATGTTATTTATGATGATTGTTGGTCGTGGAAATACAGTGATGACAGTGAAGATAGCGAAGATGACTCGACTGGTGGCTGAAGAGCACGGTTACCTATCAGATCATCTCGAAGTTCATGGCCAATATATCTTCAGCATCTGTGTCCTGTATATAATCATATATACGCACATAGCAAGTTTCAAGGTTCGACACCCAAATTCTCTCTTGGGTCTTGTTTAAAGGCTTTTGTAACTACGAAACAGTTTTTGACGAGGATTATGTGGATAAAGGGGTATATACTAGCCCTCGTCCCTCATTTTTGTAGAACTTCCACAATTATTCCAAATCAGAAGGGCTAATTGCTACAAAGCTGTATTTTGTTGTAAGTTATTTTCTAATATATTAAGAAGTTAAATTTTCCTAGATGTACTGACGACTAAATCCAGTGGGTTAAGAAGGCTCGTCAGAAATTTGACTGATTAATTATTTGGCCAATAAGTGCTTGATAACTGTGCAATGCCCAATCATTGAAATCTGACCTAATTGATTGTCACCAATCACCCCCTTGAGGGCTGACCGCTTATTTTTTAGTGCTGGAGTGGGGAATTGAAATTCAATTCTATATTTGGGTGAGAAGTGTTGCTATGAGGCATTCCCAGTTTGCTGAACTGTTGATCAGTCTCATGTTGGAGGTAGACCTAGATATATCCTTGTAAAGTAACAAGAACAAAATTTAAATAAATGGATAAATAAATTTGATATGTTTGTCATGGAAAAGTAATCACATATTGATTGTTCTTATTGTGTAGTCTTATTGCCATTTCTCTTGTGAAACTCAACTTTTATGTGGACTTCGTTTTGCTGTTTGGTTCTGGTGGTCATGGCAATGGCAAAATGGCTGCGTGAATTATGATATGATTTGTGGAATGAGGGGTGTTTTGGTAATTGAGTCGATACGTCAGGTTAGGTAATAACATAATATAACATTGATAAGCAAGTTACTTCTGACGATTCTCTTGACGTAGAAGTGAGTACAGATTTGAAATTACTACAATGTCCTTGTTATGTATCGTCCGTTACAACCGCTTCATGATGGTTTGGTGTAGAGCCCATATTTTATCTAACCGATAGAGAGAGTAAAAATTATGTGAAAGCTGCTTAGGGTCAGTTTTAGGTAATTTATTTTGGACAAAAGAAGAATGATAATTGTTCTATTAATTTCTTAATTTTAAGGAAACATCATCGAATCCAAACTGACAAAACACACAAAGGAATATATTATGTATTTTAGGTTTCTTTATATTTTGGTCATCCTCCTCGACCTTTTTATTTTTTTTCATTTTTATTTAAAAAAACTAAATTTTTGCAGGAATTCCGTTTTCAATTTTTCTTTCTTGAAGAAAAAAGTAGCTATTAAATGGAACTACTTTAGTTATGACTTTTCGCTGCACTTCATTTTTATTTTTATTTTTAATTTTTCGGTTGAATGGCTACCCATTTATGGAATCTTATTGGAAAGAGCCTTATTGAATGGCACCTCATTTACCTTGGAGTCAGTCTGTGTGTTGCCAACTTATGTTGTGTAGCCAAAATGTACATTTGTTGAAAATTATTACTTATTTTCTACTTATTATTATTATTATTATTATTATTATTATTATTATTATCTTGATTGTTTATATATATATATATATATTCAATATGTTATTGATTTGGGACAAAATTATCTAACAACTATTGGCTTTACTATAGAAAATCTTTTAACATGATATATCAAATGATAGTATTTACAACTTTGAAGGGATTCTCCAACACAAAACTATAGCATTATACGGTGCGTGATTATTAGTAAGTACCTGCCTTTTCAACTATCATCCACGTAAAATTGGTACCTTTCCTGACCCACATCACTTCTTTTCTTTTCTTTTTCTTTTTCTTTTTCTTTTTCTTTTTCATCTGTTATTTGTTTTAATTTAATTTTTTATCTGAGAGTTTAGGTGATTCTTATTATTTTTGCTATTTCTTTATTTAATATATTTTATTATCAATAAAATTCATTAGTTTTAATATTTTATTTCCTCTATTCCACTTTAAATGTACATTCTGAATTTTTTTCACAGATTAAAAAACTGATTAATCACTCTCAATTTTATGAACTTCTCATTGCAATTTACCTTAATATCCTTTTTATCAATTCTCTATTCCATAAACAAGGGTGAAATGAAAAAAATATTTATTAAACATTTTCTTAATTTCTAAAATGGATTTTTAAAGTGAAAACGAAAAAAATTCTAATAGATATTTGAAGTGGAATGCACGAAATAATATATAGATGTCATTTTATTTTTATGATTATATTAATCAAATATTCTTAATCTATGTGAAAATAATTAAAAGTACGCCCATCATTTATTTTGAAAGGAGTATCTCATTTAATTAACGACTATAAAAAAAATCTGTAAAATATTTTATCAAATCGAGTTTAATAATTAACAATAGTCAGTCGACACAAATTATCTTTATTTCTTGCAAGCAATAATAATAGTTCTTAAAAAACCAATATTGTGGTTCTTTTTTTTTCGAAGAGCATTCACTAAAGAAAAAAAAAAGGTCAGAAGTGTGACACAAAACTATTTTAAAAATGCAAAATTTCAAAATCGTGATCATGCTACAAACTATTGTTATAATTCACCATGAAAGGTCATTTAAGTCATTTTAAACATTTATAAACAATTCGAGGTCAAATTCCAGGGTTTCAGGTTTGAGAGTTAAGGATGCTGACAAGAAATTTTCTCTTCAATGATAGAAGCAGAGAATGCAAGATTCGAGAATGGAAGCTTACAAATCTTTATTTAATCCTTTATTTGATATATTCACAGCCATCATTTATTATTCCATTAATTATTTTGTACATTATTATATCTCATTAATAGCAAACATTAATTAAATTTCTCTAAAATCCATGCCAACACATGGATAGAAAGTGCATATTGTAGCACCCATTAAGGGATTGCTTGAACCCAATACTCCAAAAATAAATAAATTAAATTCATCAACAGCAGCTCTTTCTCTGTCTTAAATTCTTTTAGTGTTCCATCATCTCGAAGTGTAACTCATTTTATTATTATATACTAATTTCTTATAGATAAATCCAAAATCTATTATTCATTATCATAGCTAGTTTTCCTCTATCTTTTGGTGTTATATTTTCTTCATTTGCATTTCTGGAGAACTTTTACCTTGGAATTATTTATATGCTTACTAGAGAAATTTGGTGAATTTTGAACTTATCTTTTCGGTTGGAAATTACAATTTCTCCATGTTATCATACTAAATATTGCCCCCCTTTTTTTTCTCAAGAACAATATTATAAATCAAATAAATGTTTAATCTAAATTACTACATATAATTATAGTATTCTCTAATTAAGCACCATTATGTGCATGCTAACATCCAACTCTTATGTGAAAATGAGTGGTGAGTGTATGATATGAACATATTAAAGATAAGACTGTAATTCAAACAAAAGTTTTTTTTTTGTTAAAACAGGGATTTAAGTTGAAACGGGACAAATATACAGTACAATTATTGGGAGGTTTGGTTTGAAATTTAGTAGGCAAGAAATGTAAAGGCAAAAACCAAAATTATGATGGATAATGTTAATATTAATGCAATAAGAAAAAACCAATAAAATTAAAAATGTACCCAAAATTTAAAAAAAAAACAGGTTCATATATATTTTAATTTTGTAATAGTTATGTGGTAATTTTGATCAAAATTAAGTAAAAAAAAAGAATAATTATCTTCCAAAAAAAACAGTAAATATATAAGTTAAATTGGCATATTTAGAGGGTAACAAATCATATTCAAAAATTGGGATAAACCTGAATATATATAAGGTGAAGAAATAAGAAAGAGTGAAAGACATGCCATGTGGCAACACCAAGCATTGAAAAGATACCAATTGAGTGCTACTTGCAGTTTAAAAAAGGTAATTCGAAGGAATGGAGAAACTGAGAAGGAAAGAAACCCATATAGCCTAGCTAACTCTATCTATATATGATCAAAAGAAAAAGAATAAAAATAAATAAAAAAAATAATAAAGTTGTATGGTGGCAGATGACCACATTGAAGAAGTGCAATAAAAGGGGAGCTGTAATAGTTGGGTAGGTCTGGTTTTTATAATGCTTTCAACGCACTGTTTGTTTCTCTCACTTTCCTTTCTTTTTTTTTCTTCGTTTTGATTTAGGTGTAATTCTAAATACATACATAAAAATTAATAAGAGTATCTTCTCTTCAATGTATATGAATCCAATGCAGACAATGATGATCTTGATGGTGAATGTGTAAGAGGAAAGGGACCTCTTTTTGCAGGTTTAATTAACCCGCTTCACCCACCTTTGTTCTTACCATTAAGGCACCCTAGCTATTATAGAGAGAGAAAGAGAGAGAGAGAATCGAGAGTCATTTTCTTGGGTGTATGGGTGTTTGGTGCTATTGAATATTGATATTTCAAGAATAAAGAACAAACTCAGATTTGCTCTTTAGCTGCTCTGTATTTTGCTAGTAATGGTGTGTTAGTTCTCTTTCTTTAAATTCCTCCAGGGACTGAATGAGAAGATGGGTTTTATATCAACCAAGGAAAAGTTTCCATCTTTTCTTCTTCTACTTCTTCCTCTTGCTCCATTCTTTTTCAGTGAAAGATTTACAGTGGTTTCTTCTTCTCAAAATTACACAAGTTACAGGCAAGTAAGTAGCTTGAGACTTGAAAGAATTCAAAGGCATTTGGACAGAATTAACAAACCTGCTGTCATCACCATACAGGTAATAATAGAACTTCTGCTTCTTTTTTAATTTTGTACTTATTAATGGTGTTTTTTTTACTATATATTTGATCTGTACAGAGCCCAGATGGAGATATTATAGATTGTGTTCATAAAAGAAAACAACCTGCTTTAGATCATCCTCTGTTAAAGAATCACAAGATTCAGGTATGTATCTATATATATACAAACCCCTAAAGCTTCTCTCTCTCTCTCTCTCTCTCTCTCTCTATATATATATATATATATATATATATATATATGCACATTTATATTTCTTTTCTTAATTTAATTTTCATATTTTTTAAAATTTTAATCAAATTTTTTTGGGGGCTTATTCAAAAAGCTAACAAATTCAACTTTGTTAAAATTTTTTATAGGTTAATTTTTTTATTAAAAAAATTACTACTAAGTCAAATTTTATTTTGTTCAAACATTTTCTAGTCCATTCCATCTTGGCTTCTACTACATATCATATTGTCAACTTGAGTAAAAAGGTTTCTTTGGCTACACATGTTTGCCATCTTGTTTTCCAACAGAAAGGACATACATAAATTAATTTTACCTTAAATGAAAAACAAAAGAGACTTAAGAGTGAAGGAGAGACTAAACAAGAGTTGACTCATTAAATAACTTTAGTGGGTAAAAGAAAATGATTAACTATGATTAATTATTATTAGAGAGTCCCATCAGAAAGGCCAAAAGTGAAAATGTTGAAAGAAGATGAAGTTAGAGAGGCGAAGAATAAGAGGGAAGAAGATGCATGGCAACTGTGGCATAGAAATGGGACAAAGTGCCCTAAAGGCACTGTTCCAATACGGCGGAGTACAGTGCATGATGTGTTGAGGGCCAAGTCTTTGTTTGACTTTGGCAAGAAGCAACCCATTTCTCTTTCTCTTACTCGTCGCACCGATGCTCCCGATGTTGTTAGCGGCAATGGACACGAGGTATCTATCCTATCATTTACTCATTAGCTCCCAACTAATTCATATTAATTAATTTCCTATTATTAAGTCCGAAAAAATAAATTCCATTCTCGTGTAAAAGTATAATTTTATGAATCATAAATTTCATTTTTTTATAACAACTAACTCGGTTCATAAATAAATATACAAAATATATATATATATATATATATATATATATATATATATATATATATATATATATATATATATATATATATATATATATATATATATATATATATATATATATATATATATATTCAGCAGGAAATCTCTGTTTAATTAATGTATATTGACTTATTTTTTAGAGTATTTACTACTATATTTATTAGGAGTAATACTTTCTTCGTTAAGACAAAAAAAAAAGTAAATAGCTTATAAGTTAATTAATTAAGACTAATCTATAGATGTTACTCCCTCCCTCCGAAAAAAAGATAGACATATTCCTATTTTCACATATATTACGAAAATTAGTTTGTTTAGTTAAATTAATGATTTTTACTTAATATTTTTAAAAAATGTCCTTCATCTATTATTATCTTGAAAATAACTATTGGATCTCTTTTAATACAAAGCTCAAATAAATATTAATGTGAATGTCAACAAATTTCAAGAGTTATTTAAAGTAAGAGCTAAAAAATTTTAAGAGTCTAACAATAATAATTAATTGATAGTTTATTTATTAATTTAAGTGGCAGGGACATAATAATAATGAAATATATAAAAAAAAAGGTATATTTACAATTGAACTAAATAACTACAATTCAACAAAGTAAAGTGAATTATAATTTCAAATTGTCAAAAATAGAAAGTGAATTTATCTTTTCTGAACAGAAAAAATATCATTTTTCAAATGATTACCAGTTCATTGATCACAATATAATAAAATTTAAATTTTTGTTTATTTATATAAGTAATGATTTTTTTTAGATAGATTTAGTTTATTTGTAATTTGTAAACTAATTTATTTAGATATTAACACATACTTAATTATTTTATTCATATTAATTAATGTGAATGAAACTATTAATGAATCTGGATAGTGATTAGATAGAATGAATTTATCTATTAATTTCTCATAAATAACAATAAGCAAATAATTATTTTGATTGAACTCTTTTGAATAAAATGGATAATATATTTTCATATAGGTATAGTGCATATCTAAGAAAGAAGAATTACTTGAGTAGAAATGATTTGCAATTGTGGACCTCGTACATGAACCCTAATCTTCAATTAATACCACATAATTAGGTGGAGTAATCAATCATGTTCATTTTCAAGCAAAGGATTCAATTCTATTAATTGCTTACATAAATAGTCAGATTTTCCCAATCTCAACAAAATCGTAGCCGTACAATAGATAGTTTTCTTTAAAGAGGTCCACAAAATACATTTATTTATTTATTTATTTTTGGGTATTATGTTTTACCTTTGACCTTTGATTTTTCGTTCAATAATATTATGAGATTTCGCATGTGGTGATGATTTTTACATTTGCATGGGGTAAAATGTTTTATTAGCATGCGATCGCCTACACTGGAACATCACAAGAAGTGTACGGAACCAAGGCAACTATTAACGTGTGGGACCCTTTGATACAAGTGGTCAACGAGTTCAGCCTATCACAGATCTGGATTCTCTCGGGATCATTTGACGGCTCAGATCTCAACAGCATAGAAGCTGGGTGGCAGGTACTTCTTCCATTTCCTGTCGTTGCATGCACAAAATCCCATACTCTTTTCATATTTTTGTTCTATCAAATTTCAATAATACACTATTAGGCAAATTTTATAGTATATTAAGTTTTTGTGCTTTGCTTTTTTTAAAAATTGATTTGAGTTCTTATATTTTTAATTTATTCGATTAAATTTTTATAATTTTATTATTTATTAATCTCCTTTAATCTTATAAGTATTTTATATTTAAAATTTTTTCTACTCATTGAGTTTACTAGCAATAGAATCATGAAAAAGACTGAATAACTTACAAAATCAAAATATACAAATTCAATAGGATAAAACAAAATTATAAGGGCTCAGTAGCAAAAAAGGGCAATTATTTTTTTTCTTTTTTTAAATTATTATAAATATGATAATAAAATATTTAATTATATGCTTTTAATACAAGTAGAACGTTGAATACTTAAACTTAGTTTTTTACAAGTTACAAGATCATCCTTGGATATCTATGTTTTGTAGGAATAAAAAAATTAAGAGCTGTTATATTAATAATATTTTATTAGTGGGATCTTCTGAAGTTGTGATTATTTTACTAGTCAGGTCAGTCCGGAGCTTTATGGTGACAGCAGGCCGAGATTGTTTACTTATTGGA
Source organism: Triadica sebifera (assembly GCA_023653625.1). NCBI lineage: Eukaryota > Viridiplantae > Streptophyta > Magnoliopsida > Malpighiales > Euphorbiaceae > Triadica > Triadica sebifera. The sequence continues at coordinate 17,938,131 of CM042892.1, read as the reverse complement.
CAGTAAGATCTCTAATTTAATTATACTTTTGTTAATAAATAAATGCCTTGGTTAATTACGATTATATATAATTATATGAATATTCAAACCTAATGGGATTATTCTTTGGAATAATAATCATGTGATTACCGTATTCATAGTTTTCCTAATTCATTGAGGAACAAGGTCAAATTCAACTTCTCCTAGCTATAGCCTATGGGAACTTTGGAAGCTATTTTATGTTATCTTCATTTCCGATAAATTGATTGACAAGAAAAAAAATACAAACAAATTACAAAAGAGGAATACTAAATATATATTTTTCTTTTTATGAAATTTGTCAACTCTCACCTCTTAATTGGTTTATGATAAAAAAAAAAATAAATTTTCAATTTTTTTTTATTTTTTTTATTTTTCTTTCTACTAACTAATCAATAAGGAGTTGAATATTGAAAAGTATCTAAAAAAAGAGTATTGGGTTACTCATTGGGAAAAAATTTCCAACTATAAGAATCATTTTTTTTCTCTCTCTGAAAATAATAATTAGGCCATGTGATATCCAAATTTCATTATAGTTTGTGGATATATAAACCTTTAATTGAAAGGACAATATCCTAACCATTTACTCCTACAAGCATAATTGACTGAAAAGGAAAAAAGAAAGAAGAAAAAAAAACCCTATGAACAATAATGTAAATTTTTTTTCCCTTTTGAAAATTTTATTATCTAATTAAGGTAAATGAATTTTGTGAAGGCATGGATGACCCAAGGAGTCTCTTTCTAAGGGCACAGTGATTAGTATGATGACTATGCATATACTATTGATCGTCTTCATTATTGCACGTATATATTGTTGCATTAATATAAGAAACAGCTGTAACAAATTAAAATTTAGGTATGCTTCATTTTTAATCATGAAAGAAAAATTTCACCCTTTTTTCCAGATTCATTAATGTGAAATTAATATAGTGTACAGTAGGATTTAAATGTCTCTAGTTACTTAGATTAAATGAAATATGCTGAACTCAGATGTCGTTTAATTTGTGTGCATAAGGATATATGCATTAGGTACACAAGTTAAATAAATTTTCTAATAGCAACATATATTTTCTTCATTTAAAAAAAATAGTTTATTTTATTTTATTTTAAATTATCGCATTTATATATATATATATATATATATAATTTTATTATGTTCCTATTTAATGTGTCTTTTTATATAAAAAATAAATTATTCTTTAATTAATTTAAGGGTATATCAAGAAAAATTATTTTGAACTATATTTAATTAAATTTAGTGTGTGAAATAGAAGTGAGTTTGTACTTATTTTGGGAAAGGAGTATCTTTTTCTTTAAGAAATTGAAAAAGTTGAAAATTAATTAACTAAACTGACGAGTGACTGCTCAGATATGAATATGAGAAAGAAGAAATTAATCTGTAAAACAACAACAACCATTTTATTTTCTGAATTTGTTTTATTTTGCAGAGCGATTCATATCAGGCAACAGGATGCTACAACCTTCTGTGTGCAGGTTTTGTGCAAACTAATAGTAGAATAGCCATTGGAGCTGCAATTTCTCCTGTATCATCATATGGGGGCAACCAATATGACATTACCATTCTCATTTGGAAGGTACATCCATATTCCATAAACATTTATGATTCTCTTCTTAATATTTACAGAAACTAATAATTACCAATATAATTAATTCAATTCTGTTTTTTTGTTCTTTTTTCCTTTTAAATAGGATCCGAAATTGGGGAATTGGTGGATGGGATTTGGTGACAATACACTAGTGGGCTATTGGCCAGCAGAGTTATTCACACACCTAGCAGACCATGCCACAATGGTGGAGTGGGGTGGAGAAGTGGTGAACTCAAGAGCCAACGGCAAGCACACCTCCACGCAGATGGGCTCAGGTCAGTTCGCGGAAGACGGGTTTGGAAAGGCAAGCTATTTCCGGAACCTGGAGATTGTAGACTCGGATAACAGCCTGAACTCGGCTCAGGACATATCAATCCTAGCTGAAAACACTAATTGTTACAATATTAAGAGCTCCTACAACAACGAGTGGGGCATTTATTTTTACTATGGAGGCCCAGGGAACAACCCTCGATGCCCCTGATGATTTATATATAGCTATATATGATATTAATTTCACTTTCAGATTTCATTGTCGTGTCTACATGTATAATTAATATCACTGATCTTCTCAAATTCTTCAGTTGTGTAATTATAGTTGGTGCTATTTCCATGCTTGTTTTTGCTAGCTTTTTTCAAATTTGTTTCTCTTATATGTTAGAGAGAATGTGCAGTCACTTAATAAGACAATAGCATGGCATAAACAGGTTTGGAAATAGCAATGTTTTGATTATTAGTTAATTGTAATGTAAAACAATTTTAATGCCTTTTTTTTTTCTTTTTTAAACCTTCAGCCTTATCTTGATTGATTACTCGTTACTGATAAATTTATTTGCGCTCTTAGCTTCTTCTTCTTCTTTTTAATCTTTAACTAAATGTAATCTTGTGTTAGGTAACATTGAATAAGTACAAAAATAACTTGTAAAATACTGGGTGCCCGCTTGCTGGGGGATAGCCAATTAATTGATATAATTGTACTTAGTTTAATTATTAATTGGGTTAACAAACCTTTAGCCTTTTTACCCAAAAAAATGACATTAAAGCATTTGTTATTTTTAATTAATATTTAGGAAATATAAGAAACCAAATTAAGAATTTTTTATTTTGAGAAATCAAATTTAAGAATGTTAAAGACTATTGAAAAATCAATGTTTAAATTCTAATATACGCCAAAGAAAGATATAGGATCCAATATTAATTCAACCATGTTGGCCACTTTGAACAGACTCAATCCAACACCAATGGCCCCAAGCTGATGAAGGTTAGATCCGGCGTCCAAATCAATATATCATGTGAGCGTAGACTCTGACCATAGAAGCCTCCCATTAACCTATAGAAAATTGATTGATGCCCGACCAGGGTAAAATTTATAAATATATTCGGTTTATCATATAATTTAAAATTAATTTAATGATGTATATTTAATAATATTATTTATATTGATGTATACGAATATAACAATTAATAAATATTCACATCAATTAATGAAATTAAAGCATAACAATTAATGAATTAGTCTACGTGGTAAAATGAATTTAACAATGCCAATTTACTTACCGTTCTATTTTTTCTGACTTGTTCAAAATACAACTATAATCATTTTTGTTCACAGGTTTTTACAAAGAAAAATTTTGAAATTCCGCATCCAAAATGCTTCATTTTTCAGTCTTTATCAAGGTAATTTTCATGTTCGATTTTCTAACTCGTTTAAGGCTCTAGTATATTTTTCCAAAGTCAATATGGCAATTAATGATCCTAAAGAAAAATGACCAAGTTGTAGGACCTTTAATTACGTAAAAAAAAACTTGAACATATGGACCCAATTGGGATCTAATATTCAAAAGTAGAGACTACCCTTCAACTATATATGGAAACTTTAGTTAAGTTATTCTACATTCTACTCATGGCTTGTTCAAGTGCCATTAATTACCTTGTCATTATTTCATGCATCTTTTTTAGCCTAAAAATTTATGCTTCCTATGCTGAAACTGATACACTAAAACAAGGTCAACTGCTCCGGGATTGGGATCAACTAGTTTCGTCTGGAGGGGCCTTCAAGTTGGGATTCTTTAGCCCCAACCCGACATATTCAGTTCAGCTCGGTTCTGCAGGCCCTCGCCACTTGGGTATATGGTTCAACTATATACCATTTTACTCGGTCTGGGTTGCCAACCGAGCTGACCCAGTTCCTGATTCCTCCGGTGCTTTAACCATAGATAGAGATGGCAAATTGAAGATCACATACCAAGAAGGGCCACCAATAATCATAAATTCCAATATGGAAATGAAGAATAATCAATCATGTGGCAATTTTACTGCCACTCTACTAGATTCAGGCAACCTTGTCATTCGACAGGTCGAATCCAATGGAATTTCAGGGCCTGTTTTATGGCAGAGTTTTGATTACCCACACAATATGTTACTACCTGGAATGAAACTCGGCATGAATCTCAAGACAGGACACAACTGGACACTGACTTCTTGGTTAAGCACGAAAACTCCTGCTCCTGGTGCTTTCAGGCTAGGCCTGGATCCAAGCGGTGCTAATCAACTGCTCGTTTGGCGACGAGATTCTATTTACTGGTCAAGCGGAGTATGGCAGAATGGGAGTTTTCAATCAGCACCTGAGCTGACAAAGAGCAACGATATCTTCGATTTCAGCTTTGTTTCAACTGAGGATGAGAAATACTTCTCATATTCTATCAAGAACAAGTCTGTCTGGTCCAGGTGGGATTTGGACACTTCAGGAGAAATTACAGTGTTCAGTCTGGATAGTAGATTTTTAAATACATGGTGGACATGGGAGTCTGCGGGACCGTGTCGCTATGGTTTGAAGAACACAACAGCAGTTTGCTTAACAGAACCGCCCACAAAATGCAGGAAAGAGTCGGATATGTTTGTGCCAAAGAGAGGATATATTGCTAACAACGAGTTCTGGTATTATGATTCTGAGGCAAAATTGGCTCTTAGTGACTGCCATGCCAAATGCTGGAAAAATTGTTCTTGTGTGGCTTACAGCTCTGCAACTAATGATGATACTGGATGCCAGTTCTGGAGCAAAGGATCTAAATTCAGCCCAGATGACTACGCGGATTTTATTTATCTTCTTACAAATAAAACCAATTATTAAAGTCTAAATGTGTTTTATTTTATGTGAGCAGAAAAAAAAGTTGTAGAAATAATGGCTGTTGAGGGGTATTATTTAAGCTGTAATTGGATGCCTCATGTTATAATTATAATCATATTTATCTAGATACGAGAGACTCAAAATTCTAATCCTAATATGAGATTGATTTAAATTTATAGTCATTATAACCCTTTCCTACCAGAAAAAGAGTTTATAATTTTCTGATGAAAAAGGATAAATTTCCAAATCCGACTTCCATTTAAGTTCTCCACATGAATGAATAGCGCTTTGTCTTTGCTTTTTCTCCCCACTGCTAATTAATACTTCTTCGTTTCTCTCATTTTATTTTTATTTTTATTTTTTATTTTATCAAACATAATTGGAAAAGGAAGCTATGGTTCGATATACTACAAGTCCTGCCGAGACATCACTTGTACGAGATTCTCTATCTTTGCAAAAGGAAAACAGAGTATTACAACGTCTTATTGGTTGTGAAGAAATAATAAAGTGGGAGCTGTTTGAGGATTGAGAACAGTATTTCAACTTATAATTTGTTAACAGAATATGCCCCTGGTGGAACTCTTATAGATTTGATGATTAAATATCGTGGAAAGATACTGAAAATGATGTTAGAAAATATACTGAGATGATACTCAAAGGGGTGTGTTTCATACTTAGTCATGGAATGGTTCACTGTGATCTTAAGCCTGAAAATATTCTGGTTTTTCCTAGTCTTTCTGTACAAAATCATTTAAGTTGACTGAAAGTTAAAGATTTTGGGTTGGCCAAGGAGCTTGGAGAAGATGGTTCTTATGCCTCAAATTTTAGAGGGACTCCATTATATAATGTCACCGGAATCTGTTAAAGATAGGTTGGTAGAACCCGCATTGGATATACGGTCTTTAGGTTGCTTGGTGGTTGAAATGATAACAGGAAAGCCAGCATGGGGATGTTTGGATATGGAGGATTTCTATGTATATTTGGCAGAAAACAGATCTCCTATTATACCTGATAACATGTCAGATAAAGGCAAAGATTTCTTGAAAAAGTGTTTTGATAGGGATTATAAGAAGAGATGGACGGTTAAGATGCTTTTGAGTCATCCTTTCATTACAGATATGGAAGAGCCAAGTGTTGTTGATGAATTTATTCCTTCTGTTTTAGAGGTATTGCCTTTGTAAAACCCCAAGAATTGTTCAAACACTGGAGGAAGACAGATACCGAACCAAATATCTGAAACTAGTTATGATGGGTGCAACTTGTATACTAAAAATCAAAATTTAAACCAGATGACAGCAGGGATTATGTTTATATGTACTCATGAAATCTATAATTGGGTAAAATTTTAAGGTGCTTCTATGTGGGTAGAAAAATGTAGTGGTAGCAAATAGTTTTATGTTAGTAAAAAACATAAATTATCTGATTTTGGGGCATTTTACTATCCAATCTCATATCAACAATTACAGTTGTATTGTCATTTCTTACTTTCGCTTGTTTCCTAGCACTGAAATTGTATGCTAAACAGAGAAAATAAAATAATGCCTTATTTCAGCTTAATTGTTTTATTTTTTTTGTGCTTTTCTTGTAACAATTGTTTCTATCAGCATATCAGGATCCTCTCCTGTATTAATGCCATTACTGAGTTTATGAAGCCAATTATATGTCAATCATGCCTACCTCGGTCTCACTGCACTTTTTATGAAGAGGAAAATCTTCAGTCTATATCTGCTCATCTATCTATCTATGCATTGTGATTTATGACAATGTAGGTAAGAGTTGTTAAAAGGGAGAAGACAACTCCCACTCCTCTCCATAAACCAACCCTCTACAACGAAGGCTATTTTAAAAAAGAAAAAAAAATGGCACAATTTCTAAAACTAGTATACGACTTAATCTCATATTCCAAAATCATTACAATAGTACAAGTCTACAACACAAAATGTCATAACCATACTGATAAATATATGAATCACTTGGTATGATGAGATTTTAGCTTTAGATATCCAACAAAACAACCATCCATATGATGAGATTTTAGCTTTAGATATCCAACAAAACAACCATCCATGCACACGTGATGTTGCAGCTGCTATTCAAATCTCTTGATCAATGAAAGGTCATTCAACATCTTCTCAATAGCCTCATCATCATGAGCTCGTCCTTTTGTCTGCATAGCAGAAAGATTCCATTAGGTGCTGTAATGAGAAACACATGGTATAGGATTCTTCCAATTTGTGTCTTGCTCAGGTAATGCCACAATATTTGGGAGTTAAATGAGATGGTCTCTTTTTGAACATGTAGCCAGCTGAATGGACACAGAAACATGCATCTTGCTGCTTATATATTGTATATGTTTCCAGGAATGTCTATTCCAATAAAACCATAAATCAAGCTACACAGAAGTGCTCAAAGGAGAAATGCCTGGATTTTGAACAAGTTATACCTTAATAGAAGGCACCATGGCAATTGCTTCCTCGACAGTTTCAGGGCAAAGGTTGCCAAGAACACACAGCTGCACAAAAAAGCATAAATGGTTTAATGGTTTTAACCTTCAGACTAAACTTTCAAACTCCAGTTCAGTTGGTTATACATCACCTCAAATTCAGCTAACTGGTATCTGCTAAGAATTCTGAATTATTGGTTAAGTTTCACACTATTAATACAAGAAGCAATAAATTTTAATTTTGAAGATAAGTTATCATTTCAACAAAGTTCATGGATACTCTCGAACTTGTCTGACAGCATCAGGATTTTTATAGCGGCTAAAGCGCTTCACATACTGCAGGGACTTCTCAAATACCCTGCAAAACAAAAACAACCAATTTTCAACCTCATTTGGCAAGAGAAATATAATTTTGGACATGCATATTTTGTATATCCAAAGTCCTTTGTACAATTGGCTTCACTGACATTTTAACTTTCATATTCTCAAGATAATGTTATAGAAAATCAAAAGAAACTGCAGCATGAAAGTCCTCCAATTGATGGACTCATCATGGATGTGTACTAAAGGGAAACAGGAATCAGTACGGGTGCCTTAACTATAAACTATTAATATCACAAATGTGATCGACATAACTGGTACACAAGTTGGTGGTAAATGAAATCATATAAATCTTGTGAATTATGCCATTCAAGTCTACTAAATACTGAAAATTCTCACTTTCAGGTACTCTGGTCGAGTAACTTGCAAACTAAATAATATGATCACTTATGCTACAAAACATTGCAATCATAAACTTGTAAAAGCAACCCAGCAACTAGCGATTAGCAAGCAATCCAAATCATCTAGACTTCACTTAAATATCTTCAATGCTTTATATGTATTGCAGAAAATAATGAAAACAGTGGCAAACAATAAGTGGTGAATTACTCACTGAGAGACTTGGTTCATTGGATCCTCAGACATCTGTTGAAGCTGCTCATATTTATGTTCAAGAATTAATGCTACTTCACAATTCATCAAGCACTTAGCCTTCAAAAACTCTGGAGAAAGGAAGAAAACCCAGTATTATAAAAGAGACCTCAAGTACAACCATTTTCACATATCAAGACACGGATGAAGATTCCACCATAAACTCAAATACCGGCACAAAACCCCTATAATTTGAACTGCCCCGTTTGTCCGACAATGTGATAATGAATAAATAATATTCCATCTAATTTTAGCTTGAAGCAAAAACCAATTAGTTCATATCCCTCTCGTCATATTACTGGATTTTTAATTAGGGATCGGCTCCCATTAAAATAGGTCCTAATTGTTAGGTCACTATTTACCCATCCTCATGTGAGCAAACTCTTACCATCTCCGATTTTGAGTTCAGCAGCGTTTTCTTCCTCTTCTCCTGACATGCTGGGAGACAAAAGACGGATTGATCAGAAGAAAGTCACCATCTTTATATCCGAAAATTAATTTTGAAAAAGTATACTAATTAAACATGGAAATCTCAAGTTCATACTTCTGAATTGAAACATATGATTTTGACAAGAAAAGAAAAGAAACAGATCACCTGTACTTCGGAAAACAGATTGGGATTTCTGGAGGGTAAAACAGATGGACTTGCAACTCAGTTTTCGTTTTGTCTTCTTTTAGCTACATATGTGCACACCGACACCGGAATGGACTCTTCGAAACAATTATAAAAAGATCCCCAAATTTTGGTTATTTTCAATTATGACCCTACCTTTTTTTTTCTCATAACAATTTCAATCCTAATTTTAATTTATAAGTAGAAGCCAAAAAAAATATAACATATTCTTGAATTAATTTATGAAAAAATGTTAAAAAAATCATTTGAATGATTTTTAAATGAATATTTTATTTTTTTAATAATTTGGACCCTGACTCTTATAGCTTTTTTAATTGAAATTTTAATCCATTTCAATTAAAATGATAATTATTTTAAAATCTAAATTATTAGAAATAATAATAGCGCAAATTGTATCTTATCGTATAGAACAAAAATCAAATAGCATCATGAGATCAATCTTGAGCCAATTAATCTACATATTTTGATTTTCGGATAAATTTCCGTTTACTCTAAAGCTTGGTTGATGACTGGATTAATGAAAGCCAATCAAAAGCCGACACATTGCAAGGCTCTTTCACCAGTTAAAAGCAGCCCACCACCTCTCTCTCTCTCTCTCTCTCCTTTTCTTCTTCCTTCCGCTTCCACCCTCCTTCCACTAGGCATATCATCGAACACCTTCAAGACTTCCACATCTTTCTGTGCTGAAAAATTTGGGTCATGATTTCATTGTCTTTCCTCATTACATGCCATACAACACCATTGAGTAACAAAAGAGAATTAAGGTCCCATTCTGCATTTAATTGCAGATCTGTACCATTTGTTTACATTTGCATCTACAGCATCTTCAATCCAAAACAACATTTTAGCGTAATTTTTACACTAAAATTATAAAGCTAAGTTAATAAATTATTCATTGCACAATTTTTTATACTAAAGGAATATTCTATTTATATTTCTCCAATTCATTAAGCTAAAAAGAATAAATTTTATATTTTTTTAAAGGTCCCCATTTTAAAGCCATCATTTTTAAAAAAAAAATAAAAAATAAAAAAGTATTATTTTGTAGTCAAAATTCCTAAAAGATTTATTTTATCTTTTTCTTCATCATAGCAGAGAGACATTCACATCACTTCTCAAACTTACTCATTCTCTTCCATTTTCTTTTTTTTTTTATCATATTTTTGGCAAAAAGAAAAAGAGAATAGTAAAATAATGTGACTATAATATTAGGTAAAAAAAACATTTCATTGTAACTAACGCCATTTTTAGTATACAAAATGGTGTTAGTTGTCTTTATCCCTAAATCCATATCATTTTAGCATGAATTGGTGATGACCTAAATGTCAACCCAATTGGAAAAAAAAACTTCAAGATTTCAAGCTTTGTGGTATTTGTAACTCAGAAAAATGCTTAGACTAGACATTTTCCTTGAAAATTACTTTGCTTATTTTTATTTTTCCTACTGTCATGGATTTGTTATATTTTTTTAGTATAATCTGTAAGATAGAAATACACACTACAAATCAGATGATTTACTATTAATTATGGACTAAAAATCTGATAGTGAGAGTGTGTTTGGGATTATTGTTAAATGTATAAAAAGCAGATTTATAATTTTTTTATTTAATTGACTGATTTTTTTAAATTTTTTATAAACTGTTTTTTTCGAATATATTTCTGAAAAAAATCTATTTATCTGTTTCTTTCTAAAAACAGTTTTTAAAATTCAAAAAAATTAAAAATAATTTTTTTTTTCAATTTTTTTTTCCAAATACAATGTAAAATGACCCTAAGTGATGACCTCATATCTGCAACTAACAGATTTATCTGTTCCTAACTTAATGGCCTCTTTTGCGTGCTCTAATGAATCTAGAAACAACACCTTTTACATAAGCGTGAACTTCTCTCACATTCATCTTCTTGCTCACTCATCAAGGAAGCTCCTCAAGAAGTGATCACCATTAAGAATAGCTCTAGTTGAACTACCTCACTTTGAAACTTAGATAGGTCGCTATCGTCTTTAACTTCTATTTTTCTTAAAGGAATGTCAGATAAGGTCAGTGTAAACAATTTTTTCAAGGTTTTAAAACATTAATATTTGTCATGTTAGTAGAAAAAAGCAACAGATTAAGTATGTAATTTGCATTTTTAGGCAATCAGTTAAAGACGGAGGTACATTGGAGTCGATGGGATATTGGGCCCTTCCTAAAATTTTTAAAATTTTTAGGGATAGTTCTATAAATTTGATATTATCTTAAAAAAAACTCTAATATATCATTTTATTTTAAACAACATTATATATTTTTCTATTTTTATTTTATTTTTGTTACATTTTCAATACTTCTTCTATATTTACTTTTCTAATTGGACTCTAAGTAAAAACTTCTCGCTCCGCCATTATAGTCTCTATTGGGTGATGTTAATTCGCCACATTCAATTGTGTCCGCCCATGCATCCCTGTGGGTCGAGAAAATGGAGTTGAGATTGAACGTAGATAAGGTGTTTGATGGTATGCCTAGTAGAAGGAGGGTGGAGATCGGAGGAGGAAGAGGAGAGAGAGACGAGGTGGGCTGCTTGTAATGGGTAAAAGAGCCCTACCGCCTGTCAGTTTTTGATTGGTTTTCATTAATCCAGTCAGCAATCTTAAGGGTGAAAGGAGATGATGATGGACTAATTTGTTTGGAAATTAAATAATAGGATCAATTGGCTCAAAATTAATGTTAGGGTGTTATTTGATTTTTTGGCAAATAGTATATTTTTGTCAATAATAATATGACAGTTTTTTAAAATCGAAAAATAATTTTTTAAGTTAAAATCAAGAAAAAATATGAAATTTAAATTTTTACTACAACATTCTCTCAAAATTAAAGGAATTAATTTTAAAAAAAGAAAACGAAAAGACAAAAACTTGGAGGAAATTACCTATTTCTTTTGTTCAAATGAAACTGGAGGAAGAACACAATGAGATATCTTGTTTGTGGGTCCAGAGTACGGCGAATTCCTTATCTGATACCACAAATGAAATGAAATGAAATCACGATTAACTGTCAAAACTGCCAAAAATCTAATTGCAGAAAAGATGATTTCTCTTATTTTCCTTCAAACTCTTCCCACGCTCTCTTCTTCTCTATTTCTTCGAAATTCCGGCCATGTCCCTTCCCTATTCTCTGTAAGAACCAGAAAATTTTTTCAATCAAACCCACTCGGTATCCCATTGTTTGCACTCACTAAATCATCAGACTCTTCTCCATCTATTGACCCCTCTCCTCAATCCCTCCTCTTGCAGCTTTCTGTAATTTCTATTTCACAGACTTATACATGCGCATGCTTTTATGAAATGTTCATATTTGTGAATTTAACTTGTCTTACTGATTTTTTTTTTGTCTGCAGGATTGTTTTGATCTTCCGTCAGATTATTTTGAACAATTACCTAGTGATGTTCGATTAGATGTGGGTTGAATATGTAAATCAGTATTACATTTTGGTTATTTTTTATTAGGTTTTTTTTGTTTATTAATTGATTTTCTTTTTGTTTGGAGTTGAATGATGCGGCTTTCGATATTTCAAATGGACCGGTTATTGATGAGGTTGGTTTATTGCTTTACGACTAGTTGTGATGTGAAAATGGAATCACTGTCGTTAGTTATGAAGTCCTCAGCACCGTCAAAAGAATTTCTCAAAAGGAAGTTTCTTGACTGAAGCTCATTCTATTTAAATTTTCAGTACCTCATTTAGCCATTTTACTCGGCTCTTTGTCTAATAAGAATTTGGGCGAGAATTGTTTTTCAATATGGATGTATAAGTAAAGCTTACATTTTTATTGTAAAGTGGTCTTAAAGATCAAGATTATGAAGTGTGCTTCATGTAATCTAAATTGACTACCATGATTTTTGAATGATTGTCTAAAGAATAGTTGATTGGTTGTTCACTGATTGGATTTCATCTAAATATAGTTCTCTCTAATTTTATGCTAGTCTTTTTATTACTGATGGTGATTGGATTGAAAAACAGTTTTTGTTGGAAGGAGTTAAGGAACTGCTCGTAATTTTGCTTTCAGTGTGGTCAAGAGCTGGGAGAACTCTTGTTAAATCTCTCTCGAGCATGGGAATTAGCTGATACATCTACTTCCCGTGCTTTAGCTAGCAGGCTGCCCATGCTGGAGGGCACGTTGACTAACAAGGCCAAGGCAGGCAAGAACAGAAGCATTCAACATTGATGCTGAATGCATGCTAACAAGTTTGTTCTGAAGCTCATTTCATCTTTTTGCTGTTTAGCATTTGGCAAGCGTTTGATATCAGCTGGAAGGAGGTTCCAGGGCATGGGACAGTATGGTCAGGGTGAAATGCAGGAGGTGACTTCTGTTTGCTTGAATGTCAGTCCAGTGCTTTCATAGCGATTATTTTTGCTCCTATAGTTACTTAATATTGGTTTTTTGGAATATATAATCGGAGAAGCACTATTATTGATGTCACTATGAATCATTTGAAGCCAAATTGCAATTTGGGATCAAGTGATTCCTAGTGGCATCGACAATAGTGTTTCTCCGATTATTATGATGGATTGTTTTACAGTGAGTTAATACGTGCTCACCAAATTTGCTTTCAGTTTAAGATTTCTCATGTTTAACAAGTGTTTTTAAATTGTAAATTCTAATCTACTCACCGTTTGTTACAGTTCTGTAATAGTTGAGATTAATCCTATTTGTTTCTTTCCTCAAGGACCAAATAATTTTCTCAGTTGCTGTTGGATGCTTTATGAAAATAATTAGGATGAATTATGCTGATTCTACCATATCTTCCACAGTTTAAGATTTAGAAGTTAATGAACAAATTGTCTTCTCTTCTATGCGCTATAATTAGTTTCTATGTTCCTTTCTCCTATTTAACTTTATAGGTTGCACAAGCAATGATTACAACTGGGAAACTTCTATCTACAAGTTCAATATCAACAACAACAGATGAAGAACCAAAGAAAGAAACCAGAGTCTTTAAGGTAGATAATAAGGCTTTATTTGTTGCAGTATTATCTAAAGAAGATCTGCTTGATGTGAATTATTTAACAATTGGAATCCTGTTTTCAGTTTGGAGAACTTCAAGTTGCAGTAACACCAGAAAAAGCCAATATTGGGGCTATCATTGGAATTGTTTTTGGGTAAATATTCCATTTTAACCTTGATTTCTTTTTCTCAAAATATGGCGTAACCCAGAAGACCAAAAATTTGTTTAACATGTTCAAAATTTTGAAATGCAGGGTTCTTTCATGGGAACTTGCTCAGGGCATTCAAAGCACACCAGAGAGCTCATTGCAGTATGCAAATGACAATGCATTACTGCTGGCTAAGGTTCTTGGAAAATTGTCTATGATAATTATTAGCCTCTTATTGCTTCTCGACCTCTTTTACTAATACTTTGCGCTGAAAATATTTTCCATGCAGTCCCTAAGAGTTGCTCTACTGGTGCTCTTTTACTTGTCAACATTTTTGTCTGGATTTACCTCAGTGGGACTTTTCTTGCTTGCAAGACAGCTTAAGTCAAAGGAAAAGTGAGCTTCTGTTGTGCAAACTAGCATCAGTTTTTCTTATTAGTGCGTTTGTGCCAAGTGCAATTTGAACTCTGATGATCTGAAGGATGTGGTGTTTTTGTCTGACAATGACCTTAGAAAGCATGATAAATGAAATCATAATTGTGTAATCTGACTTTCAGTTTTTAATGCCTTCGAAAACTATACCTCTAAAGGTATCCAGAGCTAAAGATGTTGTACACGTGTTGTTTTCAATTTGCTAATGAAGCAGACAGAACCATTTATGTTCTGTTTTCGAAATTTAACTGTGGAGTTATTTGGTTTGCAATAGTATCTATATATATATATATATATATATATATATATATATATATATATATATATTATGAACACTTCTCCTCAATTTGTGATTATCAGCTAGAGTTTAGCTTGCTTTTGATCAAAAAAGCCTTCACTTCAAACTGACAGACAAAATGGATAGGATTTAGGACTCGTATCAGAATAATCTTACTTGCCCAACGTTCAAATCTGATGCAGCTTTGAATTTTATATTTAATATACCTATGTTCTAAAATTTATTTTCATGATTATATTTTGCAGAAGGGCTGAAAATGACAAATCAAATTCCAAAAATGTTTACTATTTTCATGTTGGATGCATATTTTAAAGGTACCAATAAGAATTACTGCTCAAAGGTGCAGCAATTAGCCAATTAGTTCTTAGAAAAATGAATTATGTTATAAACAAAATCCAGGAACATGGCTGCAACCTTTTTACGGTAGACGAAAATATGTAAGAACCATTAGTTTTGTTACGCTGACACCTTAAATTAATAAAGATAACATATGAGAAATGCCCTCCATCTAAAGGAGAAAACATAGCTGGCTAGCCTAGCTTCATGTTTCAGTTGTCTGCTGATATGATAATATTTGAGGATCTTATAGTTTCATATGATCTTGTCGTAGCTAACCTAATGTTTTTCTTTTTTTTTTTTTTTAAATGGCTTGAGTTTTCCAACTTTAGATTATTGTTCCTAAATTCAACGACGGAAACAAATAAGAAGAAGCTGTGCTGACATCAATGACATGGACGTCATGCGCTTTTTTTAAAGTAACAAAAGATTTTACTATCAGTGAAGAGGCAGGCAGTCCATTGCGAGTTTTATTAATGATAATGCTGTCTTAATCTGATGAGGCATTCACAGGTAAGTCATCTTCATGTAAATAGGTTAGATTTTTACTATCATTCATCTTTGTTTATGAGCATGATTTGCAGATTAAAATACTTTTTTAGCAACTTGTCTACTCAGAGAGATTCTTCAATTTTTTTTTTTATGCATTAGTTAATCGTAAAATATTCAGATTCTTCAGCCCATTTCATTTGTTTGAATATATATATGAAACATTTTCTGCTGTCACTGTCTGATGCATACACCTAATGTGAGGTAAGAGTTCCCTTTTTTCAACAAAATGACGTTATGCTTGTTTAAAACAGAAAGGTCAACTGCCGATTTTTATTTCTTTGGTGGCTCCAACTTCACTAGGAGGCCATGTCTTTTGCCTATTTTTGACTCTTGCATCAATAGAGTTGCCATAAGGTCTAACTGTTTGTTGCCATTGCTACTATTAGTTATATATCATCGAATACAAAAACTTAGATAGAAATTTACCTCTATAGAGAAATATGAATCCCTTATTTCCATTTTTTTTTATAATCTAAACTATGGTTTGATGTTAATGTCAATCTCTTTTCCTTCCATGGGTGCAATCTTTATGTATCCAACTTTTAATTATTTCCCAATGTAGAGCTTATATAATTATTCAAATCCGTAGATCAAATAAACTACAAAATGCCTCTCCTATCATATTCATGTCAGCAACTGCAAGCACCAGTAACTTGAGCCACTCACAGTCTCATATTATATTATATAATTAATTAATAAGCAACAGCCACTCTCTGACAGTATTGAATTACATAATGCTTTTGGATCTCTTAAGTCTGAATCTCAGTCCTTATCACATAAGTTATCACTTATCAATTTGCCTTTTAATTAATAAAGCAAGTGAAATATTTTATTGTTGTGATTCTTCTAGTATAGATTATTATATTAAACAAAGTTGAATTTCAATATTAATTAACATGGATTCTTGTGTTCATAATGATTCTTTGTATGGAGTGCAAGTTGAATAATTTTATTATATACTTATTGGAGTTCAAAATCATGAAAACCTAAACGCAATATATATTTGTATTTCTTATGAGTCTTGTTTTTTTTTTTAAATCAAATAAAAACTGCAAGAAGATGGAACCAATTAATTATAATAGCACATAGCTGATTAAAAAAAAAAAAAAAAGAAAATTAACAAACTGCATAACATAAAGTAGTGGACAAACCGTTGTATGGCATCTTTTCATTATGTCATTAGCTTTAAAATAATCATAAGATTTAGGCTGATTACTCAATTAATGGCCTGTCCTGCAATTATTCATTTGTGAAGAATGGAAGACTTTTATATGATGTGGATAAAATTTTTAATTTACTGTATATGCTCCAATCATAGGCGTCATTGTGATATGATATCATTATAATTATTCAACAATTATTTATCACCAATGATTAACTAGTCTATATATATATATATATATATATATATATATATAACAACAACTTCATACCCGGATGGAAAAGAATTTTCAAACAAACAACTACTGAACGCTGGATTATTAAACTCTCAAGATATTCAAAATTTATAGCAATAAAGATAATTAATTTCAATAATAAATAAAATTAAAATTAATTATATTTTTAAAATATTCTCAATGTGTGTGAATAGCATTTTGTTTTAATTATTAATTGTATTTGATTTTTTTTTTTTTACTTTTAAAATTAAGGAGTTGATTGAATCTGAATTTGAAAGTTTACTACTAAATTAATATTAGTAATTATATAAGTTAACTATTAGTTTTTTTCATTTATTGTGGTTTCTTTGACTTCCTTCTATATTATATTATGTTCGCTCTATAATCTATATATACACCCACAACCAAGTTGTCCTTTCCAATAAGTTCCCATATTTCTCTCTTTCTCTTACAGATCTCTCTCCAGTCTCCACCATGGCTTCATTTACATGCTCAGCCTCAGAACTAGCTCCTCTGCTCTCCACTGCCGCAAACTCCACCGCGGCAGCCTCTTACCTCTGCTCTCAATTCACTTCCATAGCCAACCAGCTTTCAGACACATCTTATGCAGTTAATAACACCTATCTTCTCTTCTCTGCTTACCTAGTCTTCGCCATGCAACTAGGATTCGCCATGCTCTGTGCAGGCTCTGTCCGCGCCAAGAACACCATGAACATCATGCTCACCAACGTTCTCGATGCTGCCGCCGGCGGCCTCTCTTACTATCTCTTTGGCTATGCTTTCGCCTTTGGATCACCTAGCAATGGCTTCATTGGCCGCCATTTCTTCGGCCTCAATGACTTCCCTTCTCCTGTAGCTGATTACAGCTTCTTTCTTTATCAATGGGCTTTCGCCATAGCCGCTGCTGGCATCACTAGCGGTTCCATCGCAGAGAGAACTCAGTTTGTTGCTTACCTTATTTACTCTTCCTTCTTGACTGGCTTTGTTTACCCCATTGTTTCACATTGGGTTTGGTCTGCCGATGGTTGGGCCAGTGCTTCCAAATCGGATAACAATCTCCTATTCGGGTCGGGTGCTATTGACTTTGCTGGTTCGGGTGTGGTTCACATGGTTGGTGGTATAGCTGGCTTGTGGGGTGCTCTTATTGAAGGTCCACGTATAGGCCGGTTCGACCGGTCCGGTCGATCGGTTGCGTTACGGGGTCATAGTGCTTCTTTGGTGATATTGGGTTCTTTCCTATTATGGTTCGGGTGGTACGGATTTAACCCTGGTTCATTTTTGACAATCTTGAAAAGTTATGGTGAGAGTGGAGGGTACTATGGTCAATGGAGTGGAGTAGGAAGGACAGCTGTCACGACAACATTGGCTGGGTGCACAGCTGCGCTTACCACGTTATTTAGCAAAAGATTATTAGTGGGTCATTGGAATGTAATTGATGTTTGTAATGGGTTATTAGGGGGATTTGCTGCAATAACAGCAGGGTGTTCAGTGGTAGAACCATGGGCTGCAATCATATGTGGCTTTGTTGCAGCGTGGGTTCTAATAGGGTGTAATAAACTCGCAGAGAAGTTGAAGTATGATGATCCACTAGAAGCAGCCCAATTGCACGGCGGATGTGGAGCGTGGGGCCTACTATTTACCGGATTATTTGCCACCAAAAAATATGTGGAGGAGGTATACCCTAACAAGGCAGAGCGGCCTTATGGGTTATTCATGGGCGGTGGTGCTAAGCTTTTAGCGGCTCAGATCATTGAGATATTGGTGATATCAGGGTGGGTCTCATTAACTATGGGTCCACTATTTTACGGGCTTAACAAGTTGCGGTTGTTGAGGATCTCAAGTGAAGATGAAATGGCAGGCATGGATTTGACTAGGCATGGAGGGTTTGCATATGCTTACCATGACGAAGATGATACTCCATTTAAACCTTCATTTATCATGAGAAGGATTGAGCCTACAAATGAAAGTACACCAAATGATCAGAGATCCCCAACTATAAATGTTTGATGAATCTGTTTGAGAAAAATGTCTGTTATTCTATGTTTTGATGACTAAAGTGGGTTTGTTAGAAAAGAAGAGAAATGTAAGAGAAAATAAATGGGCTGTTACATGTGTGATGTTTAGAGTAAAAGGGTGAGACCGAATGGTTTTCCTCCTTTAGGCATAATAGATTTTTTTTTGATAAAAACAATTACTAGATTAGTATTCTATATGGAAAAAATCTATATTAAAAAAGTTTTAAGGTGATAAATTCACTTATAAAATATTCAAATTCAATTCGAAATTAATCAAGTCGAGATCGAATATTACAATATCCGATACACAAATCTTGTGAGTTTAATTAAATTATTTTTATACTTTCAGTATTTAAATATATTTAAATTTAATTGAGTTGAGTTAATTCGAGTTGATTTTGAGTCAAATCGAACCAAATATACTATTTATTAATTTTTTTGTTGATTCGCGATTTATCGAATTGAATTCAAATAGTTTTAAATATTTTTCGAATTGAATTTCGAACAATTAAAAAAAACTCAATTGAATTCAATTTTCAAATTTTTTAATCAAATCAGTCTAAGCTCTATCATAATTAGTTAATGGTTAGCTCCTCATGTCTCTATATGGTAATGTACCAAATATATATGCATATATATATCACCAAGCCAAGATCCAGGTTTAGCTTTAGAATCTTTATTCCAAGACCGAGAAGACTTATTTTATTCCTTCACCGTGTGTGGTTGTTCCTTACTCGCATTTTTTAACTCCTGTTTTCTCTATTATTCTTCTGTTTTTTTTTTTTTAATCTGCTATATGCACGATCACTTTATATTATTCGTAGATTTGACACCTAAATTTCCTCAATGCTTCGCTAGCCTTATCTCTACAATCTTATAATATCTATGTAGGAACAGCAACGATACCTAACAAAATATTTAAAAAAAAAAAAGAATAATCATGAATATTTTCTCAAACCACCAACATGCAACCCATTTTTTTATTTCAATGCCATACGCATATATGAATTGGCCCCAAAATTCCCCCCTGCATGGGCATACATATTCATTGAAAAATCAGAATATGATTATTTGCATATAAAGTATTCATCAACACCATATACATATAGATTTTCAAAGTATTTCTTTTTAATGTATATATTGGATTTCTTTGATTTATAAGTAGCCAGGTAATGAAAAAGAAAAATCATCACTCGTTAGATTAGTTATAGTATATATTTATTATTCTGATATTCAAATAACTCATTTATCTGTATTTATAATTTATAACATAAGGAATTGAAAAAAAAATGAAATTAGTGTGCAATATGGCTAAGGAGAATAGTATTGGAGACCTATAAGGCTATTATCATATAAGTCATACACTGATCTCTCTGTCAATAGAATTGATTCCTACATTCCATTGATATAGCCACCTTCGATGTTTTTGCGAATAAATGCCCAAGTTGGCAAATTAATGTTTCTGTTATTTATTTTTGAAGCTTTAAAATGGAATATAAATTATAGACTATTGAATTTATTTTTAATATTTTTCTAGATTTTCAATTTAATATTTTCCTGAATAACCTCAAACACTAGATGTCCAACACAGAGCTTCTTTTTATTGACCGGAAACTACAATCATTCATCCAAGTTGATGGTCTATGTGCCTTTATTTGGATTCAACATTCAACATAGAATTTATGCTTACCCACCCAACTATTTGCCTCTTTGCGGTATAAAATCTTTTGGAAGAACGGGGTTTTGGATAGGATCCTAAAAAAGAATTGGTGGTCGGCAATAGGGTGGCTTCAGGATGGATTTCATTGTTTCCATCCCCATATCCGTTCTTGATCTCAAAATTTTCATTTAATTTCCGATTCTGTTTCATTCCCTAATGAAAAAAAATTTGGTCTCCGTCCTCATATTATATGTAGGCTTGGCAATGGGGTGAAAAATCTTCATTTTCTGTAGGAATTTGCCCTGAATGGGGTGAGAATTCTTTGATTGAGCTCTTTGTAGGGATGAGGATTGATAATTTTTTTCCCTATTGAGTGGAGTGGGGCGGGGTGGGAATGGGATGATACTCCCTGCCTCGATAATTATTTAAATATTAAAATATATATATATGAATAATTTTATAATATATTTTTGTTAAAATTAAATGATCTAAAAAATTTCATATGTGAAATTAATTAATCGGTTCAATAAAATTAAATCGTTATTGATTAATTGGTTTAATAATAAATCGGTTAGATTAGTGGATAATCTTTTCAACTAGTTATTTATAAATAATTTGACTGGTTGATAAATAAATTAGTCAGATTAGTTGATAATTAAATTGGTTAGATTAATTATATAAGTAATTATATTTAATCTTGTTGAGATGTTTTAAAATAGTTTGATTGATAAATAAATCGATCAAATATCATTTTTTACCGATTAATTATATAATTAATTTAATTATTTATTATATATTATTTTTCAAATTAAAAAATAATTGCGGAGAATAGTAATTCTGGCAGACTAACTTAATTGGTAAACCTTTTATGACATGGTAATGTAAAAAATGAGAGATCATCTACAAAATGTGAAAAAAAAAAATTAAAAAGTAAAACAATAGCTATAGTGGGCATATGCAAAATTGCAGATACCTTTGGATTTGTGGCCCAAAAAGGGTGTGTAATTCTATTTGCAATTGTTGTTTTTGTCCTTTTAGGCCAACGGCCCAACATTTGTCAGAGTCTCCCTAAGAGAATTCTATTCAGATTTCAGGCTACCTCTCAATTTCAATGTTTTCGTCTGTTGCACCCTTTATTTTGATTTTTGAGTAAGAAACTCCTCAAAACTCAAAATTTAAGTAAACTCCAATATGAGATTTAAAATGTTGAAAATTGGAACTAAAATGGAATTAAAAAGTCAATTATCTATTTTGTTTTTCAAGAGAGTTTGAAAATGAAATATTTACAAATAACTCAAAAAATTAAAAATCATATATATTACAGATTTTCAATATAAACACGGGAGCAATGAGGAGAGCCGTTTAGAGGCCAAAACATGATCAGCCTCTCACTTCCATCTCCCGCCAAATTCCCCCTTCCGTATTTGGAACCCAATAACCCATCTTCGCGCCAAATGTTTTCCTCCTCCAGCGACGGCCTTGAAACTCCATAACCGCTTCAGCTCCCTCAAGGACCGCCTTATCCGCCACCTCGATGACGGCCACCTCCGTAAAGCAATCTCAACCCTTGATCTCATGTGCCAACATGGGACTCCTCCAGACCTTATCACCTAATCCCTTCGCCTCATATCCTGCATTCGCTCAAATAACTTCCAATTGGGCAAGCTCGTCCAATATTACTTAACCCGCTCTGGGCTGGAGACCGAGTCGGTTATTCTCAACTCTCTGATTGGTCTCTACTCAAAATGAGGTGAAATGGACACAGCCAATTCTATATTTCAAAGTATGGGAGATAAGAGGGATTTGGTTTCTTGGAGCGCGTTGATCTCTTGTTAGGCTAATAATAGAATGGAATTTGAGGCTATTAATACGTATTAGGATATGCTTGCTTCTAAGTTTTATCCTAATGAGTACTGCTATTCTGCTGTTATCCGTGCTTGTTCGAACCAGGAGAGTGCTTCTAAGTTTTGTCCTAATGAGTAATGCTATTCTGTTGTGGTCAAAAGTGGACATTTTGACTCTCATGTGTGTGTTGGGTGTGCGTTGATCGACATGTTTATTATGGGTTGAGGTGAATTCGAGTCAGCATACAAGGTGTTTGAAAAAATGACTAAAAAAATGTTGTTACTTGGACTATGATGATAAGTAGGCTTCAACAATTTAGTTATCCGAGAGATGCTGCTGATGTGTTTTTGGATATGGTTTTGAGGGGGTATATTGC
This sequence comes from Triadica sebifera, assembly GCA_023653625.1. Lineage (NCBI taxonomy): Eukaryota > Viridiplantae > Streptophyta > Magnoliopsida > Malpighiales > Euphorbiaceae > Triadica > Triadica sebifera. The sequence goes on along the minus strand of CM042892.1, from coordinate 17,915,295 downwards.
AGATAGATATACATTGAGTGGGGTTGTTTGGGCTTGTGCGAAACTAGGATTATTGTGAGCCGGGCAGCAACTGCATTCTTGGGCCATAAAATAAGGCTTAATTTTGGATGTTTTTGTCGGATGTAATTTGGTTGATATGTATGCTGACTGTGTACCAAATGGTTCTGTTGATGATTCTAGGAAAGTTTTTGATAGGATGCTGGATCATAATGTTATGTCATGTACTGCAAGTATTACAGTTACAGGGTATGTGCAGAGTGGAAGGCATGATAGAGAAGCAGTTGAACTATCTCTTGAAATGATTGAGGGACAAGTTAAACCGAACCATTTCACGTTTTCTAGCATTCTTAAGGCATGTGCAAATTTTTCTGTCCTGTGCATAGGATAACTCCCTTGAAGATTTAAAAAATCTAAAATGAAACAGCAAAAAGAATCCAAGAGTGCGACGAGATTGTTTGGCTCCATGTAAATCAACAATAGATATTTAGTTGATTGCGTAATTTATAAATTAATTTAATTTAAAGTTATAAGAGTAGGTTTCCTTAGTTTTCTAATGTATTTATAGTTTTGTCACTTTTGTCTTTTACATATAGACTCACAAACAAAGTATAGTGGACCGTCAATTTTGTTTCCTTTCATTTTATAATTATGCTTGGAATTTTAATTTAAAAACAATTATTATTATTATTATCTTTTTTTTGAAGATAGAAACTAAGGAACAATAACTTTTTTGAGGAATACTTAGAATATTTTTTAATATTTATTTTTCTGATTGATTGATGAAAATAGATAAATTTTTAATTTTTTTTATTAATTTTAAAATTTTCTTTTTTATCACCAACTAAATTAGAATATAATTTTTTTGTGAATAAAAATTGAAGGCAATGTACATGTGCATGCAAAAAAAAAAAAGAAACAGCCACTTTTGAAGCTTAACATCAACAACTGAAAAGAAAATGACAAAAATAATTAGAATTGATGAGGTCAATCTATAATTGAATTTTCTCTCATTTATTTTAACTTGAAAAAAAAAATTAATTGGAATCATAACTTTCCATATATTCATCGCTACTAATTTATGATTTTAAAAATTATTGAAACTTTCGTTTACGATGAGAAGGATAGAGGCTACTACTAAGAAGACTACATCAAATCATCAAATGAACCTCACCCACTATATAAACTTTTGAAGAAATTTTCTGCCACCTTTTCTCGTGAAAGATGTGCAGAAAATTGATTAGAGAGAAGGGAGAGAAGTAATATGAAGTTTAAGTTAATAAGTGAAAAACACATTGCCACGAAAGAAAAAGGTGTTTAAATAATATTAGAATATGATAGTTAAGATGTTACGACGCACTGCTGCTTTGTACCGAGTTGGAAGGCCTATCTATCTATCTATCTATATCTATCTATCTATATATATATATATATATATATATATATATATATATATATATATATATATATATATATATATATATATATATATGCTACATGAGTCCTTCAAATTTGGTTTTTCCCTTATAAATTAAGGGTTGGAATTGTACAAAAATAATGAACGGTGGAAGTGAACTTTTTTCCTTATCTACAATGTTAAATCCAACTATTACATGCGAAGATTACACACAAAATAGAGATTAAAAACAGTTAATTATCTTCTTTATAGATTACTCATATTAGTCCTTCGAAATCAATATAAATACACGTAGTTTATTGGATGGATTAAGATAAAAATCCATATATTTTTTTGGGTCCATTTTATCTTCCCAAAATTCTTACCTAAAATAAATATCTATTATAATTTACAGTCAATTGTGCACTACATTCTAAAACAAAAATAATGAAAAAAGAAAGATTAAAAAATTATTTTAAAAATGAGATGGCTGATTGAGTTGACCGTAAAAGTTATACTGCTGAGGTATAAAAATTAATTCCGGAGTAAACTAATTATATAATAAGTCTAGTCGATGTGAATCTAGCTAGATTATTGAATGATTATGAAAAAAAAAAAGTTAGAGTAGCAGATAAGCTACAGTATTGAAATAAAGTCTATTATTATTCCAAAAAAAAAAAAAGAAACCGAACTAAAAACGTTGTTATTTTAGAAATTAATAAGAGTGAAGATAGGAAAATCATGGGTAAAAATATTAGAAATAAATTTAAAAAAATTTGTAAAAAATGAGACATTTTGGACATGTACAGAAATATATATCGATCATAGTGTGCTCGATGGAAGTTAAATAAGCATTGTTTCTCTCTACATGAACCTTTGGCTCTTTTGCACCTTTGTCTTTCATTTTCATTTTTTTTTTCAAACACCAACAATTTTTTTTTCTATATTTTGGTGATACATAAAGCTAAAAAGTAAAGAAACAACTAGTGCAACCAAAAAAAAAAAAGTAAAGAAATATAGCAATTATATATACAAATAGAATATTATTTACAATTTTTTTCCCTATTTTTGATCATCGGCGGCGGAGTTGCATATATAAAATTTTGACTTCTTCATCACATTAATTTCTAGTATATCTTATTTATGTTAATTTGTTTGTTTTGTAAGTTTTGTTTTTTTTTGGAAAAAAAGGAAATAATAGAATATTATATATATATATATATATATATATATATATATATATATATATATATATATATATATATATATATATATATATATATATATATATATATATATATATATATAGATGAAGAGCAAAAATCTGATGAATTCATTCAAACCCAGCCAACATACATTTTTCTTATACATGACTTCTAATCCTCAGAGAGAAGCAATAAATCACAAATAATAATAATAATAATAATATCAGAAATATATATGTTATGAATAAAATAAATTTCATAATTTCATAAAAAATGAGACATTAATATTCGGGCATGTAGTACGCTTGGCAGGAGAAATCTCACTAGTAGGCTCAATAAAGCACTGTTTCCCTCTGCATGAAGCTTTGCCCTATTTGTACTCTTGTCCTTTATTTTTATGATTTCATTTTCTGTCACTGGTTTTCAGTGACCGACAAATACTGTTTTCTTTTTTGTAATTTTTATTAAGCTAAAAAGTAAAATAATTAAATGTGCAAGGATTGAAGAGTAATTAGGATCTCTCAGCAACAGAGAGGAAATCATAGTATTGATGCTAGTCAGTTGATTAGATGAGTTTTACGGTTTAAACCAATTATCTAACTGCATAAGCAATCTGATTCCACTTTTTTTCAATAAAATCGTTTCGGTTCGATTTTTATTCTGTTTTCACCACCTAGTTGTGGGCCATCTTCCTAAAGCATTCTCAACCCTTGACCTCATATACTTCATCATCTCCTCCCTTCTCCTCGTACTAAAATTCTGCACCCGGTCAAATAACTTCCAATGGAGCGAGCTCGTCCATGATTATTTGCCTGACTCATTATGGACTGAAGCTCGACTCCGTCATTTTGAACTATCTAATTATCCTCTACTGCTCAAAATGTGGTGAAATAGACAAAGCCAGTCGTATATTTCAAAGTACAGGGGACAAGAGGGATTTGGTTTCGTGGAGTGTGTACGTCGATCTCCTGTCGTGCTAATTATTAATATATTGAAATTTGACGCTATTAATTAATACTTATTTGGATATGCATGTTTCTGGGTTTTTATCCTAATTAGTACTGCTGCTTGTTCCAACCAGTAGAATGTTCCAATCGGGGAAATAGAATTTTTGGGTCCTCATAAAATGTCGACATTTTGAGTCCCATGTGTTTGATCTAACATGCAAGGTGTTCGAAAAAATGATCGAAACATTTCATATTTTCTACCATTCCTAGTGTATGTGCATATCTTTCTGACCTGTGCGTTGGTGAACAGTTTTATGTGTGGGGGTAAAATTGGTGCTTGCGTCAGTTAAGCATGGGCAATTCTCTAATTATCATGTATTTGAATTCTGAAGAAGCATTTGAACTTTTGAATGAAATTGAAGATACAGGAGCTGCACTTAATGCTTTTACATTTGCTAGCCCTTTCAGTGGAGCTTCTTGCATTGGTGCAATTGGAAAGGGTGAGCAAATCCACGGTCGGATATGCAAATCAGGTTTGAAATCGAACCTTCACATACTAATGCTTTGATTTTCAATGTAGTCCAGGTATGGAGACATAGAAGCTGCTTTTGTATGGTTGATTTACTCGGAAAATCAGGTTTCTATAAAGAAGCCGTCGAGTTCATTAACTCAATGCACTCCGAGGCTGACGCTTTGGGGATTCATACTTTTCTTGGAGCTAGCTCGCAGAGTCCATGGTGACATAGATCTCGGGAAACATGTAGCCAAAATGATTCTTGAGCAAGACCAATGTTACTGAGGAACGGATAAGACGTGGTGTGGTTATATGGGTACGCGGTACGAGACATTTTCAGGTATGCGACGTAAGGATAGACTTAGTTGGTTCTCTACTTAATTCACTTAGAACTGATCGCTATGCATAAAATTCAAACTATAGTATTAAATAAAAATATAAAATATAAGCACATAAATATCAAAACTGAACATGCAAATTAAGATAAACATTCTAACTTAAAATTCTTTGCATCAAATTTATCAAAGTAATCTCAAAGAAAATACGATCCAGTTTACACTGAGCAAGACCAAAATGCCCAGCAGCATGCATTCTTCTATCGAACTTGTATGCTTGTTTTGGTCAATGGCATGAAGTGGCTGAAGGAAGAAAAAAACATGAAAGAGATAGATTTAGACAAAAAGGTGGAATACAAGTAAGGAAAAAGGGGATACAGGCAATTTCTCCTTAACACAGATTCTGAAATGTCTCGCTCTAATTTGAGAAGAATCCTATTCTATTACTTTCCTCTCGTACTTTTCTTCTATATGCAAATAATTACTTTTTCCCCTGATAGAATTTTGAATCCTTTTCATTACTGATATGCTAGCTAGATTGCATATGGTTGAACTTGATGTTTCTAATGGTATATAGCATCTAACGATGCATTGTGAGCTATTGATGCAATGTCCTATCAGCAACTAGTTCAATCCAATTATGTATAATTATCAATGACAAAACTCTCTAGTTTTTATCATTTTTCTTGCACTTGGCAGGTACGTATATCCCATGTAAGCTAACGGCCTATAGCTCCCAAATCTCAAGAGGAAAACAAGGTCCTAATTAATTTACCAAGATTATGTATGAAAGTGCAAAATATCAGTGTTTCCAGTATATAAGAATTAAATGTAGTAAAGCAAGATGATTCTATCTTAACCAGCGAACTATGATGCACAATTCCTCCTCCAGTGATAGCTGTCAGGTATAAAATGTCTTTTTTCTCATTTTATATATGCCTGAAAAAATTTTAATCTTTTATTAAATATTTGTATACCCACTTCCATAGCTATAGCCGGAAGAAGTCTTGACAAAACAGAATACTTAATTTTATTAAAATATTATCTCTTTATTATCTAAAGTTAATTAGTGTAATAATTTTATATAATATTCTCTTAATGACACCCTGTATTGCAACTTCTTTTTTTTTTTGAAATTAAACTATGATATATCTCACTGTTGATAACTATGTATCATGCCTGTATCTACATATTGTAGTAGAACAGTGGGTCCCGTCAACAATATAGTCAGCAAAGCTTCATATTGATTATCTATTATTATTATTATATTTTTTAAAAAAGAAGAATAATTGTGGACGTTAATCAGGAAATTGAGAGAGAGTTATACGTTAATTAGCTAGCTACTTCAGTTAATAAACCGTTGGCATAATTAATTAATACTAAGATTCTGTCAGCGGTTATCTCTCAAATAATATCTTCCTATTGATTGTGTGTAAAACTTGAAAATCAAGAAATAAAAACCAAACCCTATCCCCTTTTTCTCAACTATACTCTAGTCCCTTTGGGACAAGGAAATCCAATGTCACTATATATAGATGGTTCTCTTTTTTATCAATTTCATAATTCTTGTATTAGGTTTAGTTGTGTGATGAATTATCTAATTTCTAGCATAGAAGAGTATGGAGAAAGTTTTGAGTATTGATTGTGGGGATGACAGCTTCGATGAAATTCTGATATGGGCTCGACGACGTACAAAAACTGAACCTGAGGCCTTAGAGTTGCGGGAAAAAATAATTATATGGAGATTTATGAATCGAGTTATGAGAGATGCCATGGAAGAAAATTTGAAGAAAAAGAAGACTGTAGACCGACTTGCTGCTTTTATACCCAAGAAAAAGAGACGCAGTCGAGTGGAGGTACCACTGAAACCTGATTCTTCACTTCCTAATCTAAATATCTTTCCAGGAGAATTTTGTGAAGAAGAAGAAGAAGAGGAAGAGCAGAAAAATCAGGAGAAGAAGAAAAGTGTTAGTCGCAAGCGGCGCTTCGAAGCAGAAGGCAGCCACGAAAAGAAGACCAAGAAACTGAAGAAATTAAAAGATTTGGGGCCTCCACCGGATTTGCCTGTTGAATTGAGGAGAATAATTGAAAGAAAAGGTGGAGATGAGATCAAGTTAGTGATCATGAAAGAACTGTTTAAAACCGATCTAAACCCGCACCATGATCGCTTATCAATTCCCATAAAGCAAGTAAGAGATCCTTCTTTTCTTAACGATGAGGAGAAAAATCTGTTACAACCAAGAAACGGGAGGATACCTGTTAAGCTTATGGAGCCATGTGGCCATGTATCTGATATCAAATTCACCAAGTGGGAAATGGAAAACACTAGTAACTATGCGTTGAACTCTAGTTGGAAATCAGTTTTTCTCAGGCAGGAGAACCAAGACCTTAATATATTCAAGGAAAAGACTATAATTCAGATTTGGTCTTTTAGGATCAATCAACAACTCTGGTTCACAATCAATAAGGTTCGCCATGGAATTCATAATGAGAATGCTGCTAGTTCTTGTAGCGCTGCTGAAGGAGAAGCAAGTTCAAGCCACAGTAGTTCTATAGAGCACCCAGAACACGATTAGGGTTTCTAATTTTTCTCCCTTCCCAATTTTGTGTATTTGTGAGGGGTTTTTTTGTTGATAATTGTGAGGGATTTTATTCTACTGGGTACAATCGTATTTCATACCCTATATATATAAATTTAAGGTTCGGCAATGACATTTGTAGTATATGTACAATAACCCATATAATTGGAAAAGATATTTTAATTGAAACAGAGGGAGTATATGTACAAAGTGGAAGTTCTATAAGATATTTAGTTAGACATACACAAAAGCGGAAGTTCTATGAGAAGCAGTCTCAGAGATGGTGAGAAGCTCCTCCAAGTAATCAGCACCTAAATCTTCTAACACCACAACATTTTCCATTTCCATATCCTTGCTTTTCTTCTTCTTACTCTCAGATTTTCTGTTCAATGAATGCCTCTTTTTCATAGCTAAAACAGGCGAGTTGTCCTCCTTGAAATCGTAGTTCATTTCTTGAAGGTGACTCATAAACTTTCTCCATAGGATAATTGAGCACAACCAATGAACCTCTCATTACAAATGCAGCTTGATCATTAGCTAAAGCAGCATCTTCAACAATGTCAAAATTAAGTTCCAAGCCAAACTCTTACTCAGTTTCTCATTGAATCCTTTATCTCCGTCATTCAACCGAACTGTATTGTACCGTTGATTATAATTTTGATGGATTTGGATCTTTTAGTGATATGTAAACCGAAAACTATATTAAATTATGCCGAATTATTATATAACCGAACTGTACTGAAAAAACTAATATTTAAATGTTTATAATTTTACTATATATAATAATTTATATATAATATTATTTATAACTTTTATATTTTTATTATACAAATATAATAAAACTTAAACTTTTAATTAAATATACTTTAATCCATAAAATTAAATTATAATAAAATTTATATGACATTTATAAAAGTAAGGAATTCAAATAATTAAAAATTTTAAATGCTAAAAATAATTTTATATGCTAAAATTTTTATAATAGTTGTGTAGAAAATTAAATCTATAACCTTCATATAATTTTAATATAAGTTTATCATCAATCTAATTAACTATCTTCATTATTAATATGTAAATAAAAAATATTTATAGTATATTGCTAGTTTCATTTTTTACTATAAATTTTTTTTATCACAAATTATATTTTTTAGCATTTATAATCTATTTTAATTGTATTATATAATAAATCTACATTATATTAATTATTTGATAAATTGATTTAAGTGAATTAATTATAAATTAATCTAATTTATAATAAATATACTATAATTATATGATAAATCAATATAAATTATGATTTGTTCTATTTATATTATATGATTTTTTGTCAAAATAATTGTATTATTTTAAATTTAAATACTAATATATATTATATTATTAAATAAAAAATATATAATTGATATATTTATATCCTTTATAATTAGTGAAAACATTATAGTTATATATATATATATATATATACATATATATATTAAAATTAAATAGTTATAAACTTACATACTTTATAATTATATATTTATACTTATATATTTATCTTTATACTTATGAGTTTATATATCTAATAATTTAAAATTTTAAATAATATTATATGCATATCAAATTGTTTGCAAATGTCAATTGATTATCTTTTCTAGGGTCTCATATAAGGGTACTCTAAGAAAGTCGTTGACTCCAACTATTGTCCATATACGATCTATACTAGATATAACCAACTGTCCATTTTACTTCATTTGCATTCTTGACAACTCATTTTTATCTCAGTAGAGTTTTTTAGTGACATATTTCAATTATTTTTTCCACTATTTAAAAAAAGTAAGTTACTTGTTATATGATTTTTTAATTAAAATAATTGTATTATATTAAGTTTTTGTACTAATCTAAATTATATTAATAAATAATATATATATATATATATTAATCAAAGAAGAAAAGTCGAATGTTCAAAAGGTCTGATCGATGTTATCTTTGTAGAAAAAATGAACATTTTGCAAAACAATGTCCAAACAAACTTAAACAGATAGTTCAGTTAATTCAGCATTTAGAACAACAGTTTGATATTAATATCGATGAGCTGACAACAGAAGTTTATGCTTTGACTCCAGAAATAAATAATGTCACTTTATCAAGATATCATGCAAATAATGCAAAATCAGGTCGGTGGACTTCAGTTCTTACAGAAACAATAAGAGATCTCACAATTGAAAGCTCAATTAGCTCAGGTTGAAAATGATCTATAGGTAAAAACACTATTTAACCCCTTTGCTTATATATATATATATATATATATATATATATATATATATATATATATATATATATATATATATATATATATATATATATATATATATATATATATATATATATATAGTTAATGAGATGAATTCGAACTAAATTCGTTAAACATAATAAATAAGATTTTTACAAACCGAGTTCGAGTCATTTGCAAACTTAATAATTTTAAAACGAGTCGAGTTCGAATTCAAGTATTAAAATTCGAATCAAGCTCGAACTGTGATAAATTTAAACGAGCTGAGTTTGAGTTCACCAATATTCGGCTCGGCTCAGATCATTTATAGCCCTACTTATATATTAACTCTCTTCTATTATCTCTTCTAATTATATGGGATACTGTGAACTCCCTTCCTTTCACTATCATCATATCCTATATAATTGTTTATATATATACTTCTTGTTGAGTTATCTATTGTTGAATTGAAGCTATATAGATTTAGGGTTTTTACCTTTCTCCAAATGTAGCCTATATTATTTCTGTTAATTATGTAATTAATTTAATTTAATTTAATTAAACCAAGATAACTAATGCAAGATCAACACATGTCTTAAGATTGTTGCTTCACTATCCTAAATCTTTGGCATGCAAACCGTTCTTCTTTTAAATTTTTACCACCATTATTCTACACACAAGCTAACACCAAGTATTGTCTTAATTCTACATCAAAGCTCATACAACTTCCACTTTTGTGTATGTCTAAGTAAATTTCAAGCCAAATATCACGCTATGAAGTTCTTTAATTTCTCAAAAATTCTTCACAATAATCCTATATTCAAATTCCTATTTGCAATATTCATAATCTCAAAAGTTCCTTTCACACTGTGTGAGATCAAGGACACACACATCATTGATGATTCTCGTCCCATGATCATGTTCGAGCGCTTCGGTTTTGCAAGAGGCGGTCAAGTAGACATCTCCATAAAAGATGTATCATGGAAATCAAAAAAGGGGAAAGAAGGATATATTCCTTCTTCAATGGGGTTTTTCCTAGCTAGAGATGCATCCATTGTAAGAATCATGAACGAGTCACAATATGCGCAACCTTTCTGTCTCCTATCAAGCCGGTATGTTAAGCTCATCTTCAAATTCGATAGCCTCACCGTTAATGCAACTAATAATGGTTCGATCTCAATCGAAGAACCCGATGAATACAGCCTAGTTTTTGGAAACTGTCAGCCAGAATTTGAAGTATCCATGTATGTACATACTGAAATGTACAACCTTAAATATGGTACGAAAGATTTCCTGCCTGCAGGCCAAACAGAATTACCTAGACTATATTTTATTTTCTTTGTTATATATACTTGCCTATTTGTTCTTTGGACATTCATCTGCATCAAACAAAGGCTGACAGTGGACAAGATTCACATAATAATGGGAGCACTGCTTTTTGTAAAGGCACTGAAAGTGATATGTGCATCTGAGGATAAAATGTATGTCAGCAAAACAGGAACTCCTCATGGATGGGATGTTGCCTTTTACATTTTCGGATTCTTTAAAGGCATAATGTTGTTCACTGTCATAGTCCTGATAGGAACAGGCTGGTCATTCCTGAAACCTTACCTTCAGGAAAGGGAAAAGAGCGTACTTATGATTGTAATTCCTCTACAGGTTCTTGAAAACATAGCTTATGTTGTAATAAGTGAGACAGGGCCAGCAACTAAGGATTGGATGACATGGAATCAAATGTTCTTGTTGATTGATGTTATCTGCTGCTGTGCTGTGTTCTTTCCCATCATTTGGTCGATTCGAAGTCTGCGCGAGGCCTCGAAAACCGATGGAAAAGCTGCCAGAAATCTTCAGAAACTGACACTGTTTAAGCAGTTTTACATATTTGTGGTGGGGTACTTGTATTTTACAAGAGTGGTGGTTTCATCTATTGGGGCTCTTCTTGATTACAGATATGAATGGGTTATGAATGCTCTTGCGGAGGCTGCAAGCTTGGTTTTCTATGTTTTTGTTTTCTATAATTTTCAGCCTAGAGAAAGGAATCCATACTTGATGATTGATGATGAGGACGAAATTGCTGCTAGCCAAATTTTGCAGGATGACGACTCCTTTGAACTCTAAATCTTCCAATTCTAATTAAGTGATTGTCACAAATCTGTATTTGTACTGTTTATTTGTGCATTTAATGAATTTTACAATTTTATAACTTCACTTTATATATGTATATATATATATATATATATGCCACATTCACTCTCTCTCTCTCTCTCTCTCTCTCTTTTTCGGTTTGTGAAGGTTAATTTTTTCTTGTCTGAAATGATTCTATAAATCTTTTACACTTGCGAAATTTTTTGAAGAATCAACTTTTTTTTCTTCTTTATTTTAAAAGATAATATCACAAATTTGAAAATAACAATAATCATTGCTATTGCCTTAAAGGAGAAAATTCCTTTTTTTTCTAGATCGTAGTTTATAATATATAGACTAAATAAAAAATGTCATATAAATTATTTTGTTTATATATGATATGGAAGAAGAACTATTGAAATAACCAATTAATTGATTCCTAAGCAATATATCTTCATACTTTGATCAGAATTTCTACCTTAATCTTTATTATTTCTTCAACTTTTAATTAGGTCAAGTTCAGGTGTGATCTAATGTATTAAACCAAATGTTAATGATAATTATTTTTGGAGTAATTGTCCAATATTAATTCTCTTTTATCTAACTATTTGACTCTATACTAATCTTTAATGATTGATAAATACTTAAGAAAGAGAAAATTAAGAGGTAGTTTGGTTCATAGATTGATGCTTAACACTACTAAAATGGTGTTTTGTAAAACATTTTAATCAATAATTGATAGTTAATTCTAACTCTAATTATCTGTTGATTGAAAAAAAAATTATATTTTTGAATTTTTTTCACTAATTATTAGCTAATTTTGTTTTATTTTTTATTTGAATTATATTACCCTTATATATTTTTATTAATTACAAAACACTTGCTTCCTCCAAATTAATTTTTCAATTTATAAATTATTTGTAATTATTATTTTTAATCAATAAATTATTTATAATTACTAATACAAAAATATTATAAATAATAGTTAAACTAGTAATATCATTTATTTTTAAATGAAAAAAATATATACTATATTTTTAATTACTATATATATCATTCAATATATTAAACATAAATTGTGATAAATTAATTGATTTTTTTATAAATTATATATACACATTTATTTATAATTTTATTAATAATTGGTTATATTTTATTATTTTAATTATAATAAATAATTTATTTATTTATTTATTTATACATCATATAAAAATATATATTTTAAATAAAATAAATTATATTTTTATTAGTAATTTTATATTATAATAATAATAATTCAATTAGTTTTATAAAATATTAATATTAATCAACCACCAATCATTATGGATTTGATATTACAGACTAATAAATGTAATCTAATATAATTATTTGTTTATTAAGAAAGTTTTTAAATGATGCATGTCATCTATATTCTATATTAGTTTTCTATTTCTCAACTACCTATTACCAAAAATTTAAAAATAACAATACTTTTGTATTGTTCAAATAGTTGATTGTAACTAGTATACTAATTTAGGAAGACTACTAATCATATTGACTTTTTTAATATCGGTCGCCATTCATTATCTTATTAATTACTAAAGACTAAAGAGAGAAAATTGAGTGTTGTACAGTTAGTAAATAACTATCCCTAATATTTCTTCTAATTTAATATTTATATTTTCATTTGAAAAGAAAATCGATTGAGACATGTTTTTGATCCCATGATTATCTTTTTATTTATAAATAAACTAATAAATTTTAATTTAATGATATTGAATTCAAATTTTTCATAGGATTGGTTGTAAAAAAAATAAAGATAATATGAAAATTAAACCTAGAATAGAATAAATAAATAAATAAAGGTTGAAAAAGAGAAATGCAAAGGATAAATATTTTCCGTCACCAATAAGAGGAATGCAAATTGCAAAATATCCTTACCCGAAAGCCTAAAACGCTACTCAGAATGGCGCTTTCGCTTTGTGAGGCTAATAATCCCAAAAGTTTGAAAATTGAAAATGCAGTTTTAAATAAATCCCTCAAATGGGAACCTACTTTCTCCTCTCCTGCACTGCACCACCATCACTCTCACTTCTAAATTCTCGTCAATTTACTCATAGTAGGGTCTTTGCCTCCCCTGCCTATCACCTGTGCTGGAACAACTCAGTGTCCACTTCATCCACTGGACGCATCAGAATCAATTTCGAAGATGAGCTTTACACCGATGGTGATGATCGCTTCGACGAGTTCGGCTTCTCTGGAGCCTCGAAACAGAGGGCCTGGTGGTCTAATGATGATACTGATAATTGGGCTGATGATGGTGATGATGACGAGGAAGATGAATTCTGGATTTTCAAGGTGATACTTTTTTTCTTCTTCTTTGTTATCGATAAGAGTTAAAATTAATAATGTCAATTGGGTCATTGACGATAATAGCTGCATCTTGCATCTTTCCTCTATTCTGAATTAGCATAGTTTTGATAACTGAATTGCTAATAGAATTAGAAATTCTGTTTTTTTTTTTCTTTTTCTTTTTTCATTTTATTTGAGCTAATTTTAGTGCCTTACTCTAACTCTATTAGCGCGGATTAAAGCAAGAAGCTAATGTTTCTGTTTGTAAATCTGGAGAAACTTTCCACCGAAATGTGGATGCTAAGATTTCTTAAGTCAATCTGCTGCAATTGTTTTGTTGAATTTTCTGTTTTTGGATGTGAAGATGCAAAGAAATGAATTATTGAAGGTAAGAAGTGCAATTTTGGCCAAATTCTTATTGGTTTTTATCAGCTCTGTGTTGAAATGGTTATTTGTTCGAGTAGTAACTACAATAGATCATTACTAGAATGAGTAATATTTTTAATTTTATTACAATTACTCAATGGCTCTTCGTAGTAATTAGAACATGTAATTTCTCTCTCCATAGCTAGTCATTAAGAATTTAGCAAAATAAAGTTTATATCCTTGTCAGGGTATTCTTAGCTTCAATCTTATGTTTTCGTTTCTTTTTCATCAAACGCAGCTGATGGGAAAGAGCAAACGAGGTAGCATTTTCTATTGAATTGTGAAACTTAGGTATCCGAGTATTTATGCTACTGTTTCGGTAGATATGGAAGGGATGAAAACATAAATGCACCATATAAAACTTTTGAGTATTTAATATGGAACTAACTCGAGGTTATTGTTGTCCACATATCTGGGGCTTAATCAAGGACTACTGTTTACCGAGAGATTCGAGGGCATAAGAAAAAAGAAAGAAAGAAAGAAAAGAAAATGGCTTTTAGTAACTTTATACTATGTTATACAACTATGTCTCTGCCAAGTTGGGAAAATTATAGAGATAAGTGACATAATCATGGAGCAACAAATGTACACTTAGTGCTTGTCAAGGATCAATTGCTTCTTGAAGAGCATACACAAAAATTATGAGCTCAATTAGTCAGGTGATTGTAGCTATCAGTTTTTTGCAGCTGTAATTTATATATTTTAACTGCAATTATGGTTTTATCCCTTACAATGGAAGGGAAGTACAATTTCAACTCGGTTACAATTGACTCTGCTAGCTAATGGTCCTTAGTTATTTGTAAAATTTGATGGTTGGAGGTAATCTTTGACATAATTACTGGAAGAATGTCCTGATATTATGTGATTTACTGCAGGTGATTAGAGCTTTTGGTTGGATGGTACCAGCGATAGGCATATCATTGCTGTTAGGAACTGGCACAAATGCTTTCTTCATGGCATTAGCAGTACCACTAGGACAGACTGCACTCTCTCTTGTGATTGACAAGGTCTGGGGAAGTAAAAGTAGCAGGCCTAAACCTAGAACTGGAACCAAAAAGAGAACCAAGACCAGGAAGAAACCGTTTGTCAGGCCTGCCAGTAAGGAAGAAACAAGTAACAGAAAAGAAAATAAGACTCGTCAGGAAAAAGGAAGCTACCGATCATGGATGGCAGCAGATGGCAGTTCACATAAGAATGGTGGTAAAAGGGTATATCGGTTTGGTGGATGGGATGAGCTAGATGAATTGCAAAAGGTCCCGAGAGGGACTCCATCAGAAAAGGTAGATGAACTGCCAAAGCAACAAGACCAAAGCAAACTGAGTCAGACAAGAAGAGTCAGGGACACACCTTTGTTTGTTAGGCTGCTGATTGCTGTTTTCCCATTCTTGGGCTCTTGGACCAGGTTCTTATTTTGATTTTGCTCATCCCCAATCTTAGACACGATGCAATTTAGTTTGCATACAAGTGTTCATAAAGAAGGACGAATGTCATTTACATGGAGGGAGGAGATAAAAATAGCTTAAATCAAACTTGGTCGCACATGAAGTGAAGCCAATAATTGACCACAAGAATACAACAGCCATTCCCCAGAATGACCTAAGAATGACACAGCAACTTCATCTAACTTAAATCCTTTTGTTACCCAGGATCAGAGGGACATATACGGTCATTGTTTTTCTCAACACATCCATTTTGCAGTTATCCCTTGTCAGGGGAATCAGTCTTGTATTTGTGTATCAGTAATGTATTACTTGTATCCCTAAACAATTTGATTGCTGATACAGGATATATAGTGAAAATTCTACACGTTTATATGTATTATGATGGAAATGAATTAAGTTCTGCGGATTGAATCTTGCTGTCACAGTGGCAGGGGCGGATGTTGTACAATGTGGCAATGAAGCACGTGCCCCCGCAGCCTCACTAAAATTTTTATCCATTTTTCCTGTTATTGCCTTGATTTAAATTGGAGGCAACTGGGAAGCACAGTAGTTATTGATATGAGAGACAAGGGGAAGATTTTGAATTTCAGGTTTGAAGTTAAATGAGATATGTTAATTTCACAAGGATACAATCAATTGTTAATTATTAACACTACCAGAAATTATTATAGCTGCATTTTCAAGAGAGCACATGAGAAAACCACACCGCCCAACTGCCATTCATATTAATCTCAGCTGCCAAAAGGCTAGGGAACTTTCTTCTTTATTAATTTATAACTCCAAAACTGAAAATACTATTCAAAAAGGAAAAAAAGAAAAGAAATATTACGGAGTAAATGTAATGAATTAAGTAGAGGCTTTTGGTGTGGATGTTGAGGATAATGTTAGCTCTAATTAATAATCAGTCACTATAGTACTAGTGTCCTAGAAAGTGGGTACATTAGGAGAGCCACAAGGCTTTTAAAGATACTTGAAATAATGGAAAGATTTTGAAGTAGTGTCTTATCATCCAAATATATTATTATTGCTGCAAGAGCTTCCACATTTGACTCTTTTGATTTACAAGGTTTTCATAATGCAAACAGATACAATTTCAGACAGATTTTTATGAATCAAAATTTTTACTCACAATATATTTCAAATATTTCTTATTTATAATTAAAGCAGTACAAAAAATGAGAAAATTCTAACACTAATTTTCTTTTAAATCAAAGTGAAAACTCAAGTAATAGAGATTAGAAATGTAGGTTTCAAAGTAGTGGGATAATTTTGGGTTTTGCTAAAAAGTGCTCAAAAGAAACTATAGTTGAAAAGGAATAGCATATTCCAAATTTCAATCAACCTCAAAGTGACTCTATGCCTATTTTCCTTTTTCTTTCTTTTTACTCTACTTTTTATTTATTTATTAATCGGTGTATATTTTTTCAATCCATTTTTATTATAAATTTATTGTTTCTTCTTATAAAATTAAAGGCTTCTTAACAATTTATTAGCACCTCTAATGATTTTACGAAAATTCTTTATAAACGATAAAAGCACGTCAAATTCTACCCGAGTTATTTTCCTTATAATTAAAGTTTATATATATATATATATATATATATAAAATGTTCCCTCCCTTCTGCACAGTCTCGCCCGCAAAAAAGCCACCAACACAGCCAACTCGCACACTCACATTTTCGTTCCTCTCTCTCTCTCTCTCTCTCTGTCTTTCTCGCTGATGCGCTTACCCTTCCTCACCCCAAACTCATCAAAATCTCACTATTCCATCTCCTCTCTCTCTCCAACTCGCTCCGATCCTACTCACTTAACTCTCCCGGACTCTTCTCTGCTCGGAGATCGTCACTTCCAAGAATGGCGATCCCTCCAAAGCTAGCATCATCAACTTCTTCTTCTATGACCGCTTGCTCCACTGCCGGTGGAACGACCAACGAAGAAGGTTTGGCTAGTAAACTCTGGATCAAGATTCGCTCGGAATCGGTTTTCACTATGTACAATCCCTTCGTCGTCTGTTTGGCCGCTGGAGATCTTGAGATTGAGAGTTTTAGGCATTATATTTCCCAGGGTTTTCACTTCCTCAAAGCCTTCGTCCACGCGTGAGTGCTTATTTTCTTGTTTTATATTTAAGCCTATTCATTTCCATGCCATTGATTTTCTTTTCTTTTCTTTTCTTTTTTTAATTTATTTTTTTCCTAAAAAAACAGAATTATTTATTTTATAAAATGTACGATATATTGTTTTTAATTGAGAAAATGGTGTTATGTTAGATTGTGTTTTTAATTTCTTGTTTTACTCAAGCATAAAGATTATTAATGTAATTTTGAACGGATTGAGGCAAAATTTATATTATATTCTTAGTACTGTATTACTTTCCCATTAACTTGCTCTATCGGAGCATCGGTGATGGAGTTTTTTTTAAAAAAATTTTATTCCGCTCTATCTTTGAGTTTTTTTAGTCTTTTAGTTAGATTAGAAATTATGAGGGTAGAGATGACCTTCATCTTGGATTTGTTCTGGTCTCGCAAGTAGATACAGTGCTAGGGCTTCCTAAAAATCGCGAGCATTTGAATTTTCGTAAGAGTTTGTTCATGCATTTATTTATTTGATCGATTTTAATTCTTATAGCGCGTGGAAATAAGACGAAATAAGATTTTATAGGATTTAACTTTTTACACACAAAAAAGAAAAGAAAAAAGAAAAAAAAAGGAGAAGAAGAAGAAGATTTTAGTGGATTTTATTTAGAAAAGGTGGGGTGGAGTGGTAGTGGAGTTGGTCTAATGTTTGACTTAACCATAATGAGCTACAATTTGAGGAAAAAGAAAAACATACTTTAAAGATTAATTTCCACTGGGTTGCTGAGAATGGAAAAAAACAAGGATATGATGGCCAGGTTTTCTTCATTTTTAAAAGATAAAGGTATAATACATTCACTTAATTAAGCATAATCTTATGAATTTTTTATTTTTGGTGAATTTATTAGTCTTATTGAGGAAAAAACAACCAGCATAAAACATACGATTTTAAAATTTCATCTTCTTTTGTTTTTGTCAGTTCTCAGCAACCAATTGGAGGATTAGATTGTTATAATTTTGGAAAAAAAGTAATTATTATCTGAGGTGAGTTTCAATTTTCGGAGTTGTCATGTATAATGGTTTACAAATGTTGAAAGCTATTCAGCTTCTAGTTTTATCTAGGCTATAACAACTCTGGTACCTATTTTTGGGTGTTCAACTTCCTCTTTTTTGCGTGTCTTTGTTGGAATTTTAGGTATGAATTGGCTGAAGATTGTGCTGATGATGATGAAGCAAAGCTTGCAATTACCGAGTTGAGAAAGGGTGTCTTAGAGGAGCTAAAGATGCATAATTTGTTTGTACAGGTTAGATGATGAGCTGTTGTTCTCTCATGCAGCCTTTTTATATTATTATTCCTGCACTTAATCACCCTCCTGTTCAGTGCTTTAAGTACTAAAATCTGTAAGAATATAAGGTTTTTAAATTTCACCATTTTAATCTATCATTAGAACCCATTTTAGAAATTGGTTTGCTTCCTTATTTATTCTTGCAGCTAATCACTTTTCAAGAATGTTGCTTGAAGTCCTTATCCTGTTACACTCCTTGCCTTGACTTCAGTTTCTAACTTACATGTTGTGATGAGAAATATTTGTCAATGGAACCTGATATAGTTGATTTAAGCAATTCCTTCTTTATTGTTCTGTACCTTTTTTTTAAGAGTATTAGGCTGCAATCATATTGAGTGTCACTATAGTGTTTTTTAGAAGAAAAATCATGATTTAGTGAATGTATATAAAAGAGGTACAGAACTTTGTTGAATAATTGGACAAGTGCTTTCCTATGTGGGTTGTATCATGTTTTTATCAAACAGAAAAAAAAATTGTAAAAGTCTGCTTTGAAAAGACTTTCTGTAAGATTGGTAAAGGCATGAGATATCGTTGTTGACCATATGGATTTGTATGAGTGTTCTAAATCTTTTTGTGGAGCACAATACTCCCATGGTCTTGGTACAATGGGAAAAATGATTCGTGAGAAATAATGAGAACGATGGCTTCTGAAAGTATTTTATCTTTTCATCCCTTGTAATTGATTGTTTCCTGTTTATTACTGGTCCAGCTGTCATTGAAATGATAGAAAGGATATTTATTTTTGGTAGATAAGTGATGATATTGATGTTGGTGTTGGTGTTGCAATATAATCTGCACAGAAAATGGTTACCTGACTGTGAGTGCAACATGTGGATGATAAATTACTCCCTTGCTGCATATGTTATGCATCAGATGAAATGATTATGAGACCTAAGACCTGTTGGAGTTAAGTTGAGTGTTGGTGGTGGTAATGATCCTCTGGCCTGGAAGAGCTATTGCTGTGTTGTGTGGTTCAATATTACCCTAAAATTTTTGTATGTCTTATTATAATTTGTTTCCATTGTAATGCATTTGCAGCTTCACTTGTAATTTCCTTTTTTTATATTAAAGAAGCTCATTCTTTCAATATAGCCATTCAGATTTTAATGCTCAGGTCTCAAGTGCTTTAATCTTTTGTGTGATATTTTTAGATATATAATTGCTGGTATGATTGTTATTTGTAAGCAATTGCTGTTGGTGTGCCTTCCTTAATTGTGATAACTTTGTTATAGAAAATGAAAATCTTAACCAGACCAGAGGAAGGAGGAACAGTTTAATTTATCACTTAGATTTTGGGCCTTGGGAGATGGGGCATTATGTTTTGCATGAGAATAATTTTTGTATCTTTTGTTTTGGCATTTGGTGAGATTGTTCATTCGATGGAAATTGGTCTCTGCTTTTACGGCAAGTATGATCATCAAATAACCAACTGTTAAATGTGAATCTGTTTTGGTAATTCTCGGGGGTAATTGGTCAAGTATCACTTACATCCATACTGTTAAAACTTTCAGTAGATTTTTGGGCTTGAAAATTCTTATTGTAACAAGTTGAAAGAACCAACTCATAGTGAAGTATAATTCATGGACTAGTGTTTTTGCTTGATGGCTCCAGAATTCGGAACCTTGCTTGTAACATTCACTTTCTTCACATAGAATGGGCAATTGACCAGTTTTATGAAATGGCAGTGACACTTATGGGATGCTTTTAGCAATAGTTTTTTGTTCTTAATATAGAAGGATAATTTAGATTCAAGCAGCAATTTACCGTATTCATCACTTTCGTTGCCTTTTTGTCTTGAAGATTCAATGTTTCATGCTTCCTTAGTCTCTATCATGGACATTTTTTTCCCTGTTTGTCTTCTTCGTTTGAATATAATTTAGTTTAATACAGTAGTAGAAATTTATTTTTTAGTCCTTGCTTGTGTATTAATTATTATCCTACATTCAAGAATTTTGTTTCATGCTCTTATATTCAAATTATGTAGGAATGGGGTATAGATCCTTCCAAAGACTTCAATAAAAATTTTGCAACTGTAAAATACACAGATTTCTTGTTGACCACTGCCTCTGGAAAGGTTGAAGGAGTAAAAGGTCCTGGTAAACTTGCAACTCCTTTTGAAAGAACAAAGGTTGCTGCTTACACTCTTGGTGCCATGACACCTTGCATGCGGCTGTATGCCTTTCTTGGTAAGGAATTGCAGGCACTTACTGATTCAGCGGGTGGAAATCATCCTTACAAGAAGTGGATTGACAGTTACTCATCTGAAGGTTTTCAGGTAAGCCATATTCTAAGTGCAGTAGTATGTTGTTTTATCTAATCAGGTTACATTGTGTTGATTACAGTCTGGGTTAAAAATACATTACTCAAAAGTGGCCTTCTGTACCATCACCCCTTCCTATGATTTATAGGCATCTGCTCTGCAAACTGAAGACTTGCTGGATAAACTTAGTGTTCCTTTGACAGGTGAAGAGCTTGACATCATTGAAAAGCTTTATCACCAAGCCATGAAACTTGAAATAGAGTTCTTCAATGCGCAGCTGCTTGCTCAGCCCACTGTTGTTCCTCTGACAAAAGAGCATAACCCTGTAGAAGACCGCCTTGTGATATTTTCTGATTTTGATTTGACATGCACTGTTGATTCCTCTGCCATTTTGGCAGAGATTGCAATTGTAACAGCTCCAAAGTCAGATCAGGTTCAACCTGAGAATCAAATTGCTAGGATGTCATCTGTCGAGCTGAGGAACACTTGGGGTCTTCTTTCTGGACAGTATACGGAAGAGTATGAACAATGCATTGAAATAATTCTGCCCTCTCAAAAAGGTGTGGTTATTAAGTGGTCTTCCCCTATAGTACTCAGAATATTTATGGGAAATATGATGCTGGCAAATCATTTGACAATGTTACTTTATCAAGTTGGTTTTGACTTTTGTGTTTTTGCAGTGGTGTTCAACTATGAAGTTCTGTGTAAAGCACTCGAGCAACTTTCAGATTTTGAGTGCAGGGCAAACTCTAGAGTGATTGAATCTGGGGTTCTTAAGGGTCTGAATCTTGAAGACATAAAACGAGCTGGTGAATGTCTGATTCTTCAAGATGGTTGCTCCAAGTTCTTTCAGAAAATTGTGAAGAACGAACACTTGAATGCTGATGTACACATGCTCTCGTATTGCTGGTGTGCTGATCTCATTAGATCTGCTTTCTCATCAGGTATTTTCCTTGTGCTTAAGAAATCTGAGGATAGAACACACATGTGATTGCATTAACACTTGTATGGTGCGTGTTCTTGTTTTAGTACTGAATATTTTGATTTGTACTTCTCACAAGTCCAACTTATATTATCAATATTATTCACATTATAGTCTAAAATTATTGTTATTATTCTTGTCGTCATCACCAGCATCATTATGATTATTATTACTTTTTTGAAAAGAAATTCTTCCCTCATAGATTGGGTACCCAGTAACTGATGGTTCTCAGTCCATTTACTCTCATGGCCTCATGTTTGCAAGTTGGATTAAAATACAAGGCCATATGTTTTGATATTATTGTGCTTTGGATTACGTGAACAACTTTATACTCTATCCCTTTCTGATGAAAAGAAATGTAATGTCTTTCACCACTATTGTATAAAAGTTACCATACAAAACTGTATTATATTCAGCTATTAATTACTTATTGGTTTTGCAGGGGATTTGAATGCTCTGAATATACATGCAAATGAGTTTACTTTTGAAAAATCAATTTCCACTGGTGAGATTGTGAAGAAGATGGAATCTCCTATCGATAAAGTTAAAGCTTTCAGTAATATTTTAAAGAATTATAGCAATGACAGAAAGAACTTGACTGTCTATATTGGAGATTCGGTTGGTGACCTGCTTTGTCTGCTGCAGGCTGATATTGGCATTGTGATTGGATCTAGCGCAAGCCTAAGGAGGGTGGGAAGTCAGTTTGGTGTGTCATTTTTACCATTGTTCCCTGGCTTGGTTAAAAAACAGAAAGAATATAATAAAGAAGGCTGTTCCAATTGGAAGGGGCAATCTGGCATTCTATACACAGTTGCTTGCTGGGCTGAAATACATGCCTTCATTTTGGGCTGGTAGAATCATTTTTTATCTTCCCCAATTTAGTTAGGACAAATGACGGAATTATTCATCATATAATGGAACACAGATACAAATGGTGGCCAATTTTATCAGGGGGCCATGGATCCTTTTTTTTTTCTTTTTTCTTTTTTCTTTACAGGGTCATCCATTCCAAAACATAGTTTTCGATATGTTGACTGGATAATGCTATGATTCTGGGTATGAACATTCTCCTGTACTTTTTTCTTTTGCAACCTTGACATTGTTGCTTCCTTTTCTGGTCAGCAGCATCATTTTTATGCTGACATGTTTCGTGTTGATTTTTTTCCTTTTTTCTTTTTCTTTTTCTATTTTTTTTTTCAGGCATCCAGAGGCGTAGGCAGGATGTCATATAGAAAGAGTTATCAATTTTTTGTCAATATGAAATATTTGCAGATCTAGATACTGCCTGTGGTATATTTGTATTCATATGCAATTGGTATTTGATATTCTGCAAGAAAAGCAATTTAGGGATGATAATATTTTGATATAGTTCCCCATAGGGGAAGTGCTATTTCTTGCTAAGCTTGACTTTATAGTCAATCTTTCTTTGTATTTTAACTTTCAATGCTTTTATCCGTTCCCTTGGTAATTAGGAGCTGTTTGTTATTACTTTTGGGAAGCTTTTCAATATATATATAATTTTTTATTTTGAGTTTTAAAAACTGTTTTTGGAGAGAAACATATAAATAAATAATTTTTTTTCAGAATTACATATAAGAACAATATTTTATAAAAAAATTTTAAAAAACAAGTCAACTAAAAAAAATTTTAAATTTATAATTTTTTTAAAATATCCAAAAACAATTTTAAATACTCAGATAAGGTATTTTTGGCAAATGATAAACTTGGTTTGCCCTGTATTATGAATTTATGAATGAATTTTCCATATGTAGAGAAAGACAGATTTGGAATTTGTTTTTTGTTTTTTTGGGTTACAGATATATAATTAAATACTGCTCAAATAATAATAATAATAATAATCGATGAGATTTCTGAAATGCAAGATTGCTTGATATATTGTCTAATGAATTAGGGTTTCACATTTGAGTTGTGGCTTGTGATAATCCCAACGTTCAGTGTTGACTTCCCTAAACTAAGTTAAACAATGCTGGCTCAAAGTCATTTTCAATAATGTCTACATAGTCATTGTTCTACGTAGGTTGCAATGTTTGTCGAGGTATTGTTGAATCGTGTAATTGTCCCCACACGTATTTACAAAATGTCGGATTATCCCAAGAGCTGTATCACCTTCACCGTCAAATTTAATTTTCAATTTCCTCTCTTTTTTTTTAAAAAAAAAAAAAAAAACAATGCAATGGGAAATATGACTTTTGTTGGTTAAAAGATCTCTATGGTTTTTCGCTTACAAGTGTCATTACAACACTAATTAAGGGAGTATTAGATATTATTCTTTATCAACTCGTAAGAATATCTGATTTTATGGTTCACTACGCAAAACTATTTAACAATACTCAATAGGTAGTGCAAAATAATTATCCAATATTTTTTTTCTTTTTTTTAAAAAAAAAAATTCTTTGACATAGTTTAGAATTGGAGTTGACAAGATCTAATACAAATCCACCCCTGAAAAGTAAAAAATCTGGTTTAATTATTATACATCGTACATGCACTCTCCCTACTTTGTGGAAGATTTTAGATATAGTTCAGATATGTTATTACAGAAAAAAAAAATTAATAATATATATATATAGAGAGAGAAACAATAAATAGAAAAAGGCATGTTGACTCTTCCCTTTGTGGGTTCTTTCATTTCAATAAATAATTTTCGCCATTCTATTCCACACTATATATATTGTATGTATATGCTTCTTCAAATAAAGTTAAATAATAAGGAAAAAAACCATAAAATAATTATACCCCATATAATGGGTTTCTTGAAACATTATTTTCTTAACAACCATTATTTCTCACTTCCTTATAACTCTATCATGCTTATTTGGCTTTGTAAATAAATAAATAATTATGAAAATGTTAGTGTTAGGTGCAAAACAAAAATATTGTTTGGTGGAAACCATGATATGGATGGGGACATAATTTACATGTCTACTTGTACAATAATCATGTTTTCCAATAGTTTTTTGATTCTTCTATCATTATTACTAATCCATAATGTTACTTTAATTTAATTTAGAATCATTATCAGCACTCTTATTTTTATTTTTGTAAAAAAAAAAAAGCTTTCTTCTAATGGAGCTTAGTGTTTCATTCATCTGTCCTCAACTCAGTTTATCTTTCATTGGGTTCCTTATTATTAAATCTTAATTAATGTATGATTATATTTCTTAGTGCATCTGTTAATTTGTCTTAATCAAATTTGGGTAAGTTCAAAGTAGATAAACAATTAAGTATTTAACAAAGCTAAACTATATATACCAAAAGAAAAAAAAAAGATTAAAATTAGAAACTAAAGATTGATTATCTTCATTCAATCAAGAAGGAATTGGTGGAATTCATATATTATAGTGGAAATATAAAATTATATAATACTCCCATGCATGTCACCTAAAATGTGTTTGTGGGAAAAAAAAATTGAGTAAATGCCAAAAAATTAGCCCAACTTAAAAGTAGATTCAGAATTGGAATCCTTTAATTTGATTTAAGAAATTTTAGTATCATGTTAAAAATAAGTGTTTAATCTAACTTTAAAATCCATAAATAAGAATTGGAACCTAGAATATTCTAGTGCATTCTAATTTGCAACTTTAGTGAATCACAATTAACAATATCCCTAATACTCTAAATTTGGGATGTGGAGGGGTTGAAGAGAATAATTTGGATTATAACTTAATTAGTTGGATTAACACTTTCTAACCCAAAAAGGAAAAAAAAAAAAAAGAAGGATTAGCACTTGGAATCATATATACCTACATCATTAAAAAGGTTTCCACTTTCACAAATTTTGGATTATTACAAAGTTGTCACTAAGCAAAGAGTGGTTAAGGTCTAATGGTTTATGAAGTACGGAGGTTAGAATGTAAAAGTTCCAACATACATTCATTTCAAGGGGTGGGTTTACTACACTAGTTTTTTTTCGGATCAATGATGAAAAGTTCCATTTCTTTCATACCAGAAATATTCACATGAATTTTTTTTTAATAATTATTTATCATTGTTACACCCAAATTGTATTTTCTAATAAAAAAAAATTGATCCGCAAAAGAAAAATTTTACTTTTTATGGTTTAATTCTAAAATTCAAATTCTAGTGTCCAAACCATATTAACGGTTTTATATAAACCAAGCTAATAATAATTATCATATAAAAAAATACTTTTATAATTAATTTTGTATTTATAGTGTAAAAATTAATTTTGTTAATATAATAATATATTATTAAGTCAATTTATAACTAAATGAAGTCTATGATAAATTATTCAAAGAAAATTGACATATTAACTAAACTAAGCTAAGACTTAAAATTATATATTCATTTATTGAGTAGCCCATCTCTTAAAATTCATATGGAGTTGTTTTAGTTGAGCGTAAGATTTGGCCACTTTGCAAAACTTTAAGTAATGGCATCATGTTCTTTTTAGGCTGAATTTGTTGTCAGCTTCCACTGAATGTGTTTACAGTTTAGAATGAGAACAAATGCTACACAAATCATCAAAATTTTAATTTTTATAAATTAAAATTTTAGTTAATTATATAGACCAATTATACAGTAAAT
The DNA here is from genome assembly GCA_023653625.1 of Triadica sebifera. NCBI lineage: Eukaryota > Viridiplantae > Streptophyta > Magnoliopsida > Malpighiales > Euphorbiaceae > Triadica > Triadica sebifera. Next base: position 17,888,522 of record CM042892.1, on the reverse strand, counting down.
ATCTAAAATAATATTAAAAATAAAGTGTTGCTAGATAATTCAATTCATAATTAAGTTGGTTGCAAAGAAAAATAATTAAAGATTCTTAATTATTTAGTTTGTTCAATTATAAATAAATAAATAAATAAGCAGAATGAGAGAGAATCCCCCAGATAGCAATGTGGACAAGAACAGCACCAAAAAAAGGAGAAAGAAAAGAAACAGTTGCACTATTGGGTTTCCCTTTAATTTAAGTATTCTCATATGAATTAATTTCTCTGTAACAAAAAATATTTTTTTATTTTTTCTTGTTTCTTGTCCTAACCTTTACATTATCATCTTATGGACTTTTGTCTTAGTTTTTCTCGTCCGTACATATTTTTCAAGGGCCATCCACTTTATTTTTATTTTTATTTTTTTGTCGATACCAATCCACTTTAAATTTTTAAATTATATACTTTAGTTTTCGTTTCAAAATAAAATAAAAACAAACAATTAATTCCAGAATTTATTAATTTTCGCTACTTGATTCTCCCACCTTTTTGTTAACCTAAAAAAAAGGCTAATTTTTTTGGGTACAGATTCTAATTTATTTTTTGTTTTTAAAATTATATATAGTTGAGTTATTAATTATTCATGTGTCGCTTTTTGATGTGTCCTATTAATAGTAATAATTATAAATTTTAATTTTCAGATATGTTTTTAATTAATTCAAGAGTATATCAAGAAAATATATACTCTTGTTATATTATTTATTTTTATTTTGTTTGGATGAAAGAGTATATATGTATTCCTCAATCTATAGTCCAATAATATTGAATCAACCGAATCACAAAGTATAATTTTTTTTTTATCAACTTTCAATAGTGCCAATTTCTTTATCCACGTGACCAATTATTGAATTCTAAACAATACCCCAACATCACTTTTTTTTAATTAAGAATTATTTATTTCTCTCTTCATTTATATATGTAAATATTATTTCTGGTGAAAATAAATATATATTATTTAGCTTAATGGACCCGACATTAAGATGGTTCACCATAGATTCCCACTAAAGTGTTCTAATTTTCATTTTCTATTTTCACTTAAAAAAGAAAAAAATATATTATGTTCATTATTTTGTTAACATACAATAAGTTATAAAAGAACATGTGAAGTAGAGCCCCACAAGTACACGTGGCTTTGATTATTTTTCATTTTGATTACTTTGTATCATCCGCCTTTACTACTAATACCTAAGAAATTATCTAACAAATTTTATTGTATTTATAATATATCATTTATATTATATAGTGTATATCTCTTTCTCTATATATATTACTAAAATCTCTAATATGCTCACAATCATAACTTCTTCTTCTTCTTCTTCTTCTTCATTTGGTTGATATAGTTTTTCAATTATTGATTTTCTTGGAGTTGAAGAAAGGAGATGAGGCAGACAATTTTCAAGATGAGAAGAAGATCAATAAGATGCCATCTTTCATCGATGTTTAAGAGTATTTTTACTCTCTGCTTTACAGAATTAGTCTCAGACTAAAGATCCATAGTTTTGGATGCTGAATTTGAGGAAAACCCACCTCTAGGCAAGTCTGATGCTTGGCTCTGAACTTTTTTTCTCCTTTTTTTAATTTTAATTTTAATAAGAGAAAAAAAAAACCTTCCTTGTTTGCTTTTTTTTTTGTTTTTGTTTTTGTTTGGTTGCCAAGAGGATGGAGGAAAAACTGGAAAGAAATAAAACAATATTTGATGTTGTTTACTGCTTCGTGTAGATTCCTAAGATTTTAGTCTTTTTACCATGTCTTTTTTGGCAACCAAACAGTTTTTCTCCTTAGTAATTTGTGTGCTTAATTAATCACTAAGAGAGAGATTAATGTTTCAAAACATAAAAACAGTACTTTTGTTTCTTGTTTCATCAATTACTATTTTATCTTTGATATGATATAACATTGTAGCAAATCCCAACTCAGCCAAAAAAATTCCTTGCATAGCAACCATATCCCTGTTCTTTATATATATATATATATTCTGCTAGTTAGCTCAAAGATCAATAATGGTGATAAGATGAAGGGATAGCATTTAAAAATACAAGCAAACAGACGCAATATATCGGTAGGGGACTGAAAATTAATGCTAATTGAAATTGAGTTTTGCTTATAAAAGAAATTGTCAATAATGTTTGAAATATAAATTGAACATGGTTCATTATTATCAGCTGAATTATTGAGATGGGGCCATAAATACATTATTTGCCTCCAAAATTTAATTTAATTACTGCATAATTGAAATGATAATATGGCTTCTCCAATATACTTGAGAAAGAATAACAATATCAGTGACCATGTCCAAAAATCTATATACCTATTCGAAAACCAGGAAATAGAAAAATGGGATGGGAAAAATAAAATACAAATATAAAAGAAGAATGCAGCTTTCTTGTATGCCAATATATACGTAGGGTGACAGGGATTCAAGAATGAAGATGTTCTTTCAGCAAGGCAGGATTGTATATAAGGGACAGCAAAATTGGTTAATTGGCTCCAAATATATTGGAATGAAAATAATGTATTTAAAAGGGAATCAGAAAAGAATATTCTTAACTTTGAAGAATATATTTTCTGCCTATATTATTTCTCTTTAAGGCTTGTAAATTGAAATAAACTTGGATTAGCTTGAAGAGAGAATGTTGTTATTATAGGTCATTTGTTGATGGTAGTTAGTGTTAAATGTTAATCTTGGTAAGTGATAGACCCTACCCATGTGATCATGTATCTCTATACAGATGATACCTTTGGAATGTGGCATCTTTTAATTTCTAGCCAACTTTTATGTTAATTTATAAAATAAAATAAAAATTTTGTAGCTTTTCTGCAAGATTAATAGTTGTCAAGAACCATAGCTTTAGGATAAGGATGATGAAAAAAATTTCCATCTTTTATAATGTCATTTTTCTTCTACAGTTATTATTATTTTGATCTAGCAGCCATGTGTCCCCATTAGTGGAAAATGACAATCAACTCAACTATATGGCAAAATGATAAAGCAAGTCTGTCAATTAGCATTTTTCTATTGGCTCAATGACTCATATTACAAGCTAATATAATCATTAACAACAGTGGGTTAATTCAATCACAGAAAGATTGGGAACCTACCAATATCAATGAAAGATTTCATATCTGCCTTTTTAATTAGTCTCCACTTAAAGTTGACTGAATTATCTGGTTATTAATGGTGGAAAAAAAATTGATATTCAAATTTGGATTTTTTTTCCCCTTTCCTTTTCATTTGGTGGATTGCTTTCTCGTCATATCCTGTAGGATTTAAAGTTTTTGGTACATGAATATTCAGCAGCTAGGGAGCTACTTGCTTCAAAGATTAGGATCCAATCTCTTTGATTTCTTTTTTTTTTTTCCTCCCCCAATGTTATCAAATCCAGTCTGGTCAATGAATCAGAAAAGATAGAGAATTAAGAGTTAGAAATTGAATCGAAATTAAATCGGTTAAAGTGAAATTTTTACAAAACATAATATTGTTTGAAAATACTTACATTATACATGTTCCATACATAACAGTGTGTTCAAAATATTAAATATTCAAATTTAAATTAATACACAAATATTTTCAACTGTAATAATATATATATATATATATATATATATATATATATATATATTATTTTAAAAAATAATAAAGTTGATTTATTTGAACATTCTGTAATTTTTTAAAAAGTATAATAAATAATAATTTTCAAAAAATAATATTTAACATACATTCATTTTTCAAATATTTTTTGATAGAAATAAAATAATTTAAAAAATAATATATATAAATTTTTTTTCATATTATATATTAATAATGAAAACATAAATATTTAAATTCAAATTAATGAATTATTCATATTTCTTGAATAATGTGAATAATTAAAATTAATACTTAGTCATGTATTGATTATACAATCATATTCAGATATTCTCAAATATAATATAATGCTTATATTTATAATTATTAATTATTAAACAATATGATTAATTAATTAATATATTTTTCAATTTTTAACATCAAAATAGATAATACTTTATACAAAAATACAATATAGTGTATATTTATTTCTCAATAAAATTACAATTATTTAAAAAATTATTTATTTAAAAAATTTATCATAATTTATAATGAAAATATAAATAATGAAATTTTACTTTATTAATTATATATATCTTTTGAATAGTATGAATAATTATCAACTATATAAAAGTTATATATTATGGTTTATAAACTATACTTTATTAATTATATATATCTTTTGAATAGTATGAATGTTATTATAATGAATAAAGTATAATATTATTAAACTTATTAATTATATATATCTTTGGAATAGTATGAACAATAATATTGCAATAATTAAATTAATTATAATTTTTTGTATTATGGTTTGTAGGCTATTTGAGCTCTGTAGAAATTATATAAATAATGCTAAACTAATAGGCTAGTTTAAATATTGGGTCAGTTTTATGAATAACTAATTAATCATTAATATAACAAAAGTTAAAAAAATATTTAGTAACCAAGACGAGAGTGTGGTCTAATGGTAGGAGTGTAAGAAACAGTAACAGAGTTCAACACCCAGCAGAAACATAAAAATGTCTTTAAAAATTTTTCAACTAATCAAACCGGTTCACTCGGTTTCGGTTGAACCGGAAGGATAACCGATTTTTTCGCTGACAAATATACCTCCGGTTTCGGGCTGGACCGGTTTTAATAACACTGCTCTCTCTCTTTCTCAGAGAAATCTTTAAGTACATTACAAATTGATTGAATAAGATGTATTTAATTTTTTAATTAATGAATTCTTTTACGCAAGCTTTCATTGTCTATCCCCCATAAAGTAAACTACTTTTCTTTATCGCAGCCATAACAGGAGTGCACAATGCTACCCTAGGCCTAGGATGAGTTGGACAATTGACTAGTGATGTGGATATGTTGAAATTAGGTAATTTATTTAATGCAAAAAAGAGATTGTCACTCTCATTTGTAAGTGAAAGAATAAAGATCAGAACAGTATCAGATGAAATTCATCTGGGATGTCAATTCCAAGGTTGACTAGTTGTATCATACGAATACAAATGTAAATTCACGTCAAATCATCAAATGAAGCTATATGTTTAAATAATTAGCATTTTAAGAATTTGCTCTCCAACAACTTGAGATGAAAAAATCTCTAGTCAGAACCAAGAAACTATAAATCAATAGAATGTAGGTGCACTATGATGAAAAGATATCAAATGCTCATTCCCTATCAGAATGTGGAGTTTTAACAGAGAAATTGGTAGAACCCTCCAGCTATTGCATCATTTACCATGAGCCACCACCATGGTCAAGCCAGAAACTATAACATCAACGATGAAAAATTTTCAAACATTTACATTTTTTAATTATATTTTGAAAGGTTCAAAATTGAATGAAACATCATTAAAACTATGATCACACTGTTCCTCAAAGAATATTACAACAAAACCCCCTTGAAGAAAGGCATTCCTCTACTCTTGACACTTACAAATCAATCTCAATTAATAGAATCTTGAATAGAATAGATTACACCTACATTTGTCATCTTTAAGATACTTGGTCAATCTTAGACACATGTGCCCCTTGCTCGTGTAGTGTCCCGATCTTCAAAGCCTTTCAAAAATGATCTCGTTGCAAGGTGCTCGGAAGCATATGTCATTAAAGATGCTAAAATAATGCCTCCTGCAACCACCAACCCCAACCTGCAATCATATCACATAAAATTTATCAATTCCCATTCTCCTCGGAAGTCAAAAAATCTGAGAAAGATAGTTCAAATCTTGAAAAGGCAGTCAAAACTTCAACGTTTCAATATAAATGGTCAATAAAATTACCTTGCAAATAGAGCGGTAATTCCAAATATACATGGTAAAGATGGAGCAGCAATAGCCAGAAATGCCATTCCTAAACCATAATACGATGTAGCAACATCACAAGATGATCCTTGCCGTTGATGACCTGTGGCAGTTACGAGAATTAAAATTTTTTAAAGGAAAGAATTAGCAACTGATATGAAATCCTAGCCTACGAACCTTTTCCAGATTCGTAGTCAGCAGATTCGGGAAGAGAGGAAAGAGATACTTGAGTTGCTGTCATCTTTCCCCATAAATAGGTTAAATGAAGAAAACCTCCAAATAAAAGGAAGAAGATCGTGAACGTCCACTCGTACATCAAGAGCATACCAATCCATGGCATCACTTGCCGAGGCACAACTGAGAGACTAAATGCAAGAGAAACCAACGCAGCCATAAAACAGACAATGATGGAAAGTCCGCCCAAATAAGCAGGCACCTTTGACTGTGCACTATTGGCAAACTGTTTGACATCAGAACTGAACTTTAAGATATATAAAGAGTTATCGAACAAATGAAAGAAATTCCAAGTGATCACCATTGTTTCAGAGAATAATTATGCTTTGAGCAACCCATTCACATCAAATCCAAAAGAAAAGGAAGAGAGAACTTACAAGATTAGCCAAATTGAAGGTAGATGACGTAGAAACACCAGCATATCCATTAGATCTAATTTTGTAGTAGAGGCGTCTGATATGATCACATAATGAATGTCTGCAAAATGCCTGTGTCTGCCCAACAAGATACCCTTAGAGATTCAAATGAAAAGTGTCTCTTTACTGTAAACATCTGAGTAAAAACAGCTAGACAACAGCTCACCTGAAGAAATGATCGATAGTAGCACAAGAATACAACACATAATGGTAACAGGAAAAGAAACTTTACAAGTAGTTCATCATTAGGATTTCTACCACCTCCAGTTCCAGGAAGGGATTCCTCAAGCTGTTCCCTGACATTCTGCAGCATTAGCAAAAAAATCATATTTTTTGGCTAATTTATAAATCCTCTTCACTGTCCAAAGTAATGAATTATATAATGAAATCCAACATGTGACACAATTATGCGTAAGCAATGCAACCAGCTAATTTCCCATCACTATGGGGAAATGTGCGGCAATAAACCATTAAAGAAGCACATGGTTCACTAAAATTTCAAACCACCAATCCTCTCATCCCAACCAGAAAAAAGAGCTCAAACTCTCAACAACCACCACACCCTAATGAGTAATGACTCTGAGAAAGGGGTAAGAAAAGATGGTGGTTGATATCATAAAACAATATACAGTTAATTTCCTAGAGGGAATAGGAGTAATACCAGCCACACATCAACAGGTTTAAAAAGCCCAGAGGGAATAGAAGTAATACCTGCCACACATCAACAGGTTTAAAAAGCCCAGAGGGAATAGAAGTAATACCTGCCACACATCAACAGGTTTTAACAGCCAAGATGTCCACCAGTCCCAAGGTTTAAGGGGGCCAAGAGTATAGTGAATAACATGAAGTTCAGTCTCATTTACCATCCACTGCACAAAAAGGCCTAGAAAGGTAAGGACATCAACCATCAAACTAAATGCAAATTGTAAATTGGCATTATTGCTCTTAACAGTTATAAAAAAAGTGACAAGTGGAGTTTATAACAGTCTTTTGATAAAATAAAATTAAAAATAAAATAAAAATAAAAAACTGCACCACCCATGTAGCAAATAGATTTTCTATGTCAAATGTTAACCCATGAATAGTATATAGGGATTACATGCTTGAGAAGAAAAATGAGTGAACAATATATGACTATAAAATACTCTATAGTATTGCACCACAGCTGCTACTCTTCCATTACACACAATCACAACAATGCGAGAATCAGTGTGTTCAGCAATAATTTAGTCAGTTAAACTATGGCATTGATCATACTAATGTCTATGCATTTAGTACCTTGTTAGCAAGCATGTAGAGACCAACATCTGCATTATAGAGAGTAGAAAGTCGCTCCATAGCAGGTACAGGTCTAGAATTCAAAACTTCCTGGGACAAAGTAGGTTCAAAAACATGGGCATTGGGAAATTCAGAGTAGTATGAATTCAGAAACCCCTGATCTCCTGTTATTAAAAGAAAACAGAGAAACTAATGATGATACCTATACAAATAGAACAAAAGGAGAGAGATATTAGAAAATATAGCAAAACCAACTACAATAGATAGTTCATTTGGAAGTTTAAATAGCCAACACGAGCTTGTCCATGTGTATAAGCACCAAGAATCATTTAGATCAACAGAAAGTGAAAATTAAATTGTCATGCAGATGTCATTAAATCCAATTTTCAGTCATGTACAAAAAGGGCGCCTTTCATTATTTGCTATTATAGAGACATGCACCACATTATCCCCCATGTGACAAGGGTATTTTGTTTCTTGAAGAAGTAAACACAACTATCCAAAGGCCACGCACTGGAACACCCTTTGGATTTTCAGTAAAGAAAAATAAGCAAAGGACAAACAGTCAACTAACAGAAGCAAAAATAAACTATGTTGCGTGAAAGGAAGATTAGAATTGATTAGTAAGATATAGGCAGTGGATTATAGCTAGAAATGTGAAGAAAAATATGCTTCACCTCCAGTGTAAGAATGCAAAGTGTTCACTTTGCTCATCATGTCATTGAAAACTGATTGAGATGGTTCCACTACCATGACTCCTGAATTCAACCTCTCCGAATGCTTCAGGTTAGCACAAAATTTTGCACATTTGAACAGATCCTCAATACTTTTAACCACAATTGTATCCGCATCAAGATATACAACTGCACAAATGAGTTCCCAGGAAAGAATCAACAGAAATACCAAAACAAGTGGCACATCAATCATTCAAGAAGAAAAAGGGAAAACAAAGAAACTCAAACAGCTCCTTCTAAGAGTCGATAAATAATGGAAAAGAAAAAGCAACAAAATCTTATATTAAACAATTAAATTTTGAATTTTAATTGAAGCTCAAACAAATTTAACTGTTTGCTCTCAATAACTGATGCATCTTATATTGGTAACAGGAATCAGTAGCTTGTTGTCGATAATATTCACACAAAAGGCCTTTGCTTTACGTCCCCAGGAAAATACAAACACACATGCGGATATAGCAACATTAAACAGTAGACATCAGTATCCAGACTAGTTTTTTCACACCAGGCCCAGGTAAAGGAAAAATTATTACATTATCAAATTCCACTTCAAATGTAAATAATACCAAAACAATCTAAAACTTGAAATGCTTGTTAGTACATTCCATCTTTATATTCTGAGCAATTTGGAGGAGAATAGATTTACCTTTCTTGTAGTTTGTCATATTAAAGATTTTAAGCTTGGTATAGACACCCCAAAACCTCTTTGGCCGCACTTGATTAGGGTTCGCCAATAAGCTAATCTTCTCCACTATCCACCCGTCAGCCTGTGCAACATCAACCCCAAAATCAACTCAAAAAAATGGAATATTAAAAAAATCAGTAATACGTTGCTGAGCTTAAAATGAAATTGTAAGCATAAGTTAAGCAAGAATTAGGAAAAAGATGCAAATAAATATCCCTACAAGCTTTCCAGTTTTTCCAAAAATTGAAAATTGTGAATTCAGTTATATCGGCATTAAGCACAATATCTAAACATCTCTGCAATTGCAATGAACAAACAAATTAATTAATTAAAAGAAACCATATAATAACTCCATTTAACAAACTAGCTTCAGTAAAACTTCTGCTAGATTTGCTTTCCAAATTAGCAGTGACAAACTTCATGCTGTCACAACATCTGAACACACCATCTAATAAAGCTCAAGGAAAAAGAACCCTCTAATTAATCCTAAAGTCCGCTTAAACGTGTTCTCGTCTAGTCAAATTTTTAAGAAATCAAAATGAAGACCCAAATAATTCAAAGACCAAACAAGAAAGACATCAAATTCATTTGTGATACGAATGCAAAAGTTCTCTCAGTCAAAAAGGATTTTCTCAGCAAACAAACAAACATGGATCATCAAAACGACAGCATACCTCGAGAAGCTTCATGGCGTAATCAGAGACACCATCAGAGACCAAAACGACCATATCCTTCTTGGATCCAGTATCCCGAATGGACTTCCCTAAAACCCTAACTCCCAACAGGAACTCATCTCCATACAATAACGTAACGTAGGCCTGATCAGTTTTCTGCGATCGAAGCGAAGCTCCAGATTGAATCGATATTAATGCTACAATTACAAACAAAGCTCTGAGTGTTGACAATTTCATCATAAACCAATAAATTCTGGTGATTTCAAATGAGAAAAAATCCGATGTTCTCGAGAAAATTGGTCCTGACTTTCCCGAGAAAGCAACAGAAAAACAAAAATTAAATCTTTGGTTTATGATACGGAGGAGGAGTGCCTGCGTGCGTGTATTCAGATATTTTGAAAGGGGTTTGAATTTAATTAATTAATTATTATTCTTATGAAGTGGGAAGACGTCGCTTTATGACTCTTCTGTTATTTGATCGGTCTTCGCGGTTTCGTAACTTGAAGGTAGCGATCCACTGTGCTAAGGCATGCCTGAGCTTTTCAATATAAAAAAAAATATTTTTTTAATTATAAAATATTATTAATTTTTATGAAAAAAAAATTATAAAAAAATACCTTTTTTACGTTGAAAATATATCACAACGCGCATAAGTATTGATAGGATTTATTGGTATAAAAAAATTATACAAAATTGAAAATGTGACAATTCTATTTCCCCCTTCAAGTGAATTCCATTTTTTTAATCTCAAATTTATTAACTTTTTAAAATTATTTAATTTTAATTGAATTAAAATTAAAAAAATACTAGAATAATGAATGGGTTTTTATGTACCAATGGCCAATTACAACATAGTATAAATGTGTTGTCATTATTTTCGATTTAATTTTTTGAAAACCTATGATCTAATATGCTATTAAATTTCACTATCCAATAAAATATAGAATTTCTTTTTTAAAACAAATAAATATATATTGTTGAAATATGAATTACACTAATTTGTAACACACAAAAAAAAAAGCGCAAGAAATTAATAATAATAATAATAATAATAATAAATAGATATTTATATTGATTAATTGCTTAATTACAGAAAATAAAACAAGACAGGAATTATAATAATAAAATGCATTCAGACATTTTACGTCCGCAAAGTAAAAGCACCATAATTTTACTAATGATAAAACTGAAACAAACAAGTCAAAAAACGGTGTCGGACCGTAATTTCTTTTTTCATTTTTAAGTAAACAGCTTCTTGACACTGCTGGTACCACTTTCCATAAGCTTCTTACCAATTTTATAAGCAGCATAAGCATCAGCAGCAGCACATTCAATCTGTTCGGTACTAAGATTGTGATCGAACCAATTCGACCATAAAACAGTATAAGGTTTAGGTTCGACCTTAAAATAGACGATTTTATGAGCCAATTCTCTTCCGGTTAAAAACACAAACCGAGGATGATCATAAATTTTAGCAGCCCATTCACTTAATTCCACAGCATTCCTAATAACAACTCCGTAGCTCTCTTTTAATTTTACAACATCTTCCTTAATGTGAACCCCTACAAAAACAATGTCCTTAATGGCAAGAAAACGTTTTAAAGATGCAGAGATTGATTTAGGACTTAACCTGATCAGGACACAACCAAGTCTAGTACACAATGTTAGGAGTGCAATGTGATGTTCAACTTTCCTGGAGTGATGTTCGGATCGATCAGAGTTATTAACGTTGTGATCAGAACCATGTCGGCCAGAACTTGATCGGCTGATCGAATATCCCTTGAATCCCCATTCCATTTCGAAACCGACTACTGTATCACCCGCTTTCAGCATGTCTTGAAGCAGAACATAGAGGCAGAGGTGTGAGTCTTCGTCGGAGACCACCTCGGTCACTAGTGTTGTGCCATCGCTCATTGTCAATTGTTGTCCGCGTATTGTTTCCATTTCCTGTCCTATTTCTTCTCTTGATTTCTTGTCGATCGGAATCGCTATGATATTGGCTGAATTATTTGCAGATACTTCAAAACTGTATCACCAAGCCAACGATTTGCTTAAAAATTTGAAAAAGGAAATTATGAACCCAAAAAGGAAAAACTAGGGGCAGAAGAAAGTCCCTTAAATTCAGATAGTAACAAAATTTTCCTTAAATTACGCACTGCTGCTGTTTAAGGTTCAAACCGAAAACTATTAGCAGCCATGAATGTAATTTGAATCCTAGGATGTACACGTAGGCTTGGCAAATAAATTAATATATAATATAAAGCAGAGTATTTATCCATATTTTTCTGAATTTTAAAATTTTTTATAATTTCTTTTAAGGCTACACAAAAATACTTATAATGTTATATCAACTCTTCATGTCTATCGCTCTACGTTTTAAATATATATATATATATATATATATATATATATATATATATATAACACTAATTATTCCAATCTTATTTTATAGATTACCAATCTCAATCTCAATTCTCTTGCACATAGTATAGATCTATCATCTATCAGTATTGGTCTCTGCGCCATTGGCCATCGCCGCAACCGCTCACTGTCGAACAACCAAGAGAGCCGTTTCCTTCCAGTTCCAGCATTTCCTGTTCGTCCGCAGCGTAGGCTACCCAAACAAAAACAGTCTCCTCCTTTTCTCTCAACAAACAACTCTCAAGTGATGCGTTTATCACTGATTTTGGTATTGTTGATTATAACATAAAGATTGTTATGAACTGAATTCGGTTGGTGATGAGTATACTTGCACAATATTGGAGGAGCAGAAAGAAACTTGGTGGGGAATCCAGGCAATGACGTTATTTCGAGCATTTGAATTGACCATCAGGGAATTCTTACCATTGATTTTAGCTTACATTGTTCTAATTCCATTGCGATCGAAAATCGTTTTTTATTAGTTCTCTAATCTAGTTAAAACAAAGAACGAACAGAAGCAGAAAGCCAATACCAAACTTTAAGCACTGAACAGATCAGTTGCTTGTAAGATTTGAACAAAAGGTAAAAGGAACGAAAGAGAAACTCCAGCAAGAGAAAAAAATAAAATGAATTTTGGTGATTTAAGTATTTGATGAAAAAATTTCACTCTTGATGTTTACTTTTGGGTACACAACAGCTAGAAAAAACTAGACATAGAAATAAGATGTCCCCTATTTTAGATTTATTTTTAGTGTTTTATTTAGAATATTTTAGGTTTAATGTTTACAGTTTAATTTCCTTTTTCTAAAAAAAAAAATTATCATTGAGAAATTGAGATTGATTAGGGCTTATGACAGTGCTTTGGGGCTTGCAATTGAAGAAGAGGTTCCTAACTAGGTTTTTCCCATTTTGATATCAAGTAAGAAAAATTCTTAAATAAAGATGTAAACTAATTAAATTATTTAATAATATATATGCATGTTGTATTCACATTAACTAATGAGAGTAAAATAATTAAATATATATCATTGTATGATTGAATTAACTTATAAATGACGTGATAAACTGAGTCTAAGAATTTCTTCATATTTTTATTTAAAACTTGCTCGAAAATGTTTTCGATTTCTTTCCTTAGTTAATTTCCCATTTGTCATTTGTGTTCCAGCATAAAAACACATCTAAATTTGCCTTTCTTTTTTAATCATAATGTCCAAAGTTATATCAGTTTATTTATTTGATTATTGTTGCTGCAGGCACTGATAGATTTGAACATATAAGCCTAATAAACCTAACTCTTAATTTCTTTCCTTTTCATTTTGTTTATTTCAATAATGATATGAGAATAATGAATTAAGCATTTTATTTTATTTATCATAAATGCAATATCTATTCAATAAATTAATAAAATTATCCTTTTTACCTGCACAAAGCGTGAAAAAAGAATAGTTAAAATATATAAGTGAATTTTTTATTGTTTAAAGTGTTGATTGCTCCCTATGTAATAAGCCATTTTTCAAATGAAAGTGCATTAAATTTGAGGAAATTCTAATGATAAATTAGGATCATGGTGTGATTCCAATTCTTATGTTGTTTTCTCTATATAAGGCAAAGAAAAGTAAATCCATATCCATGGGATTAATTGTTAAATAAACTAGTCTATGGGATTTACATATAGCAAAGGCATACCCCAACTCAAATCAATTTGTAGTAAAAAAATATATATTTTTTTCCCTTTCTTTTATTTAATTTTAAAATTTTCTCTAACTAAAAAAAGAGTGAAATCTGATAAGGAGAAATGGGGTTGTAAAAGAAGTGCATGTGGAGGCATGCACAAGCTCAGTTGATGGCATTAGAGGCACCAAATTATGGCCTTAATGCTGTCAACTGAGCATATGTCTGCCCATACTGTTCCCGTTGCAAATATCTTTCTCCGGGTATGAATATTGTAAAATAATATTTTTGTTGTATAAATATTTTTTTATTATTGTTTATTTGATTTTTTTAATTACTAAGTTTTAATTTAATAATAGTTTTTTTTTATTGCACATTTGTGAGATTCCGAGTCGAAATCTCAATCGAATCACTTTGAAATCTTTTTTAAAAATTTCTTAAGAAAATTGATATGAATTGAGATTATGAAATCATGTATGAGCACCCACACTTATTTTGAATATCTCTTCATAATAAACACACACACACACACACACACACACATATATATATATATATATATATATATATATATATATATATATATATATATGAGATGAAACATTTATAAGCCTAGGTTTTTTTATTGGAAGAAAACAATAACATAATGATTTGCAAGGTTTGAATTAAATATTTTTCTAAATTATTTTTTCCCTACATTTTTCAAATTTATTAGTTTTCTAACATCATGTTAAACATATTTAGCAAATGATCGTGGTATATGGTTTATTTTCTCAAAATTTAAGTGAGATGTTCCTTAAAAAAATAAAATTTAATAATAATAATAATAATAATAATAATTAGAGTAAATTACTGTAAGCCCCCTGAGATTTATAGTTAAATATACTATTTCATCCATCCATTCTTAGAAATGCATTATAAAATCTCTCAAGTTTGGTTATGTTACCTAAAATGTTCATTTATTACTTGTGAATGAAATATTTTGTAATGTTGCTAAAAATAATCAAAATTAATTTGAAAAATTTGATATTTTGTTAACTGAAAAATTACATAAAAAAATAAAGACAAATTTGATATTTTAGTTTCAAGTTGATGACATTAAAAAAAAATAGTATTTTTTGAGACAAAAAAAGAAGGCAAAGTTGACATATCCTTTGTCTGTAATAGTAAAAATAAATGAAAGAACTATATAGTATATTCAACTGAATTTTAGGATTTCATAATATATTTAAAAAAAATGATTGGTTGAATAATTTATCCTTATTATAATGGGCTAAAGCCTAAAGGGAGCCCATAGCTAAAAAAAATAGAAACGACATGCTATTGCCCAATAACGGTCCATTCAAGCGGTAGTTGCTGAAATTTGATCAGAACTCCAGCTCAAAACTTTCTTTAGTGTGTCCAAATTAAATGCTGCCCATAATAGCCCAAAACTAAGTTCGTATTTTCTTTTCGCCAGCCAATTCAAAATTATCACTTAAATTCCGTACATGCGGGTAAATAACTTGTTCCTATGTCAATTTTTTTTTTCAATCAGTTTCTATTTATAAAATAAAAATTAATATTTTTAAATGACAATATATTATTGTCCTGGTTTATAAGTAAATACACTGATCTAATATAAGATAGAATTTCAAAAAAAAAATCAAGAAAATTTCAATTTTGATCATTAGAAATTGCCCTTAAATCGGCAGATATAAGTTATATTCCATGAAGTGATCATAATTTAAAAGAACATTTTGTAGTGAATAAATTTACAAGAGTAAAAAAAAATTATTAAAAAATTATGTCTACTTGACAAAATTGTTCAATAGTAAATAGAACAGTGCTAATAAAATTATAATCACTGAACTACTAATTCAGTAGTAATCTATTTGAATAATTTTTATCAAAAGTTGGAGTTGTAAAAGTAAAACCAAAGAGAAAAAAGAATATCATAGGTGAGATTGGGCTTTGATAATGATTTTAATCTTTTATAACTACACACAATAACAAATTTTAATTAAAAAAAGTGGAGGTCCCCCCCAAAAAAAAAAAGAAAAATAAAACAAAATACTTTTCATATGCACTAACAACTTTATACCCCCATCACTTTCATTTTGTGTTCTTGATTATGATCTTAATTGAGAACCCTAATGATGAAATGATAGATGGGAGTGGTGGCTTTGGCATAAAGCCATGTGGGAGCACCTAATCTTGCACTCTCATGTTTTTGTACTCAAATGGGCCACACAAAAATATAAGGCAAAAGATACTTTGTTGTTTTGCAACTCCCTCAAGGCAATGTGAATATGTCTCATTTCAATGAAGGGAAATTTTAAGTCCTTTGCTTGCACATGGCCTCCAGCCTCAACACCAAGTTTTATGGTTTTAATTATTACCCTTTAATTGCCCCATCCATTAAATATTTTTTCCCCATTTCATATCATATATTTGTAATTATTGGTAAGAGCCAGATGTGTGCATGTGCAAACTTAGAAATTAGGCCCTAAAATATGTTTTTGCCCAAGGAATTGTGTTTGGTTTTGGTACGTTAAGACAATGATTGTTCTTCCCTCATGGGACCCATTCTTTCTCTCTCTATCTTTCATAGAAAGTTCCAAGTTGTCTATTTTTGTTTTTCATTTTCTTTCTTGTAACATGAAGAGATTCTCCTATTACAAATTATAATAATGGAGTTAACATTTTAACAATAATCATACTGGAGTTAACATTTTAACATTTAAAGTATCTACTTTTAATGCTAAGGGAATAAGAAAATAGTTAAAACTATGCATGTTTTGGCTGTAGTTTCATTCTAAAATGCGGCTATTGCAATATTGAGGATTATCCTTAATTACTACATTAATTACCCAAATTGCGATTTTTGTTTTATTTCTAAGATTAGGCAAAAAGAAATGGCATTTTGCCTATATGTGTTCACAAGGACTAGAAACTAATATCACTATTGAGAAATTTTTATATAAATCTGAGTTTATATAAAACCAAACTAATAAAATAGTATCATATAAATTATTTTATTTACATAATATTCTTGTTTATTTGGCCTATATAAACTCAATTTACGTATTAGTTAGTATTCTTTTGATACATCATGAGTATTAATCATTAAAGATAGTTTGTTAACATGGAATTTTTCTAAGTAAAAGAGAATTAGATAAAGTGGTACTAAGTACAAACTTCAGTTAAATGTCAAAGAACATTAATGAAATTATATAGAAAAAATCATAGTTACTAATTGATTAATCCACATGGGTTGACCATGATCAAATAATATAACAACAAATCATTTTCAGCTTCTATCTCTGAAAACACATTCTCTCCATGTTTTCATGTGTGAAAGATCTCCAATAAGTACAAAGCTTTACAGTCAATCAGAGCAGATAACGAGCTGGTTCAGATCCCAAGAACCCACGTAATCACATTAATTAATTACTTATTACTCATTAATTATAACGAGATTGCTCTGCTCATCATCTTCTCTCTCTCTCTCATATAAGATATCCCTCTTGCTTGCTACCTTCTTCTTCTGCTCCACAGAGCTGGAAATGTCACACAACTAGAAATAAAGAAACAAAATTGTCTTAAGATAAAGAAAATGCAAACCCAGTTGCTGTTTTTCTACTGTTTCATTGGTCTCTCTCTTGTTTTAGTTGAGGGAGATCAAACCATGCAGTATGATGAATTATGGAGTCTATTAGAGATGAAATCTAGCCTAATCGATCCATCGAATCAGCTCAAGGATTGGAAAATGCCAAGCAATGTAGCTGAGAATGAGTCACCCCATTGTAACTGGACTGGAGTATGGTGCAACTCTAAAGGCTTTGTGGAGAAGCTCAACCTGTCTGACATGAATCTGAGTGGAAGTGTATCAGATCACATTCAAGGATTGCGTAGTATTTCTTTCATCGATATTTCTTGTAATGAGCTCGCTTCTTCGTTGCCCAAATCATTAGGAAATTTGACTTTGCTGAGAAGCATTGATGTGAGTCAGAACAATTTCATTGGCAGCTTTCCTACTGGCCTTGGACGGGCATCAGGATTGACTTCTGTTAATGCATCGAGCAACAACTTCTCGGGTTATCTCCCGGAGGATCTTGGCAATGCAACATTGCTCGAAAGCTTAGATTTTCGAGGGAGTTTCTTCGAGGGTTCTATTCCTAGTTCTTTCAAGAACATGCAGAAGCTGAAGTTTCTTGGCCTTTCTGGGAATAATCTGACTGGAAATATACCAAGAGAGATCGGCCAACTTTCTTCTTTAGAGACCATAATTCTTGGATATAATGAGTTTGAAGGTGAAATCCCGGCGGAGATTGGCAACCTCACCAATCTGCAGTATCTTGACTTGGCAGTAGGCACCCTAAGTGATCAGATTCCTGCTGAATTGGGTAGGCTGAAGAAACTAACGACTGTTTATTTGTATAAGAACAATTTTACAGGAAAGATTCCACCAGAATTTGGCAACATCAAATCACTCCAGTTCCTGGATCTGTCCGATAATCAGATTTCAGGAGAAATCCCAGTAGAGATGGCAGAACTGAACAACTTGCAGCTCTTGAATTTGATGTGCAACCAGCTGACGGGTCCAATTCCCAGCAAGCTTGGTGAGTTAGCCAAATTAGAGGTGCTTGAGCTGTGGAGGAATTCTTTAACAGGCTCTTTGCCATTGAATCTCGGACAGAAATCACCGTTGCGTTGGATAGATGTGTCATCAAATTCATTATCTGGTGACATTCCATCAGGTTTATGTCAGTATGGCAATCTCAGCAAACTCATCCTCTTCAACAATTCTTTCACAGGCCCCGTTCCTGCTGGTCTCTCAGCCTGCAAGTCACTTGTCCGAGTTCGAATGCAGAATAATCTGATTTCTGGAACAATTCCAGTTGGCCTTGGAAGTCTCCCTATACTTCAAAGGCTGGAATTGGCCAGCAACAATCTCACTGGTGAAATACCAGACGATATTGCTCTGTCTTCCTCGCTTTCTTTCATTGATATATCTCGAAACCACCTTGGTTCATTCATCCCATATAACATCCTCTCCATTCCTGACCTCCAGACATTCATGGCCTCCAACAACAACTTGGAAGGAAAAATTCCAGATCAATTCCAAGACTGCCAATCTCTTTCAGTGCTCGACCTTTCGGGCAATCATTTCTCTGGAAAAATTCCAGCGAGCATTGCTTCGTGCGAAAAACTGGTGAACCTGAATCTGAAAAACAATCAGCTTACTGGAGAAATCCCAAAAGCAATCTCAACAATGCCGACATTAGCCATTCTTGACCTGTCTAATAATTCCTTAGTCGGTCATATACCACCCAACTTTGGGAATTCACCTGCTCTTGAAATGGTCAATTTGTCATACAATATGCTTGATGGTCCAGTCCCCTCTAATGGCATATTAATGACCATAAATGCTAATGATCTCATTAATAATGCTGGTCTTTGCGGCGGCATACTTCCACCATGTCCCTCTTCAACTTCTTCAACACCGAAACAAAGAGAAAATCTTCACATCCATCGCATCCTCGGTGGATTCATCGTAGGAATCTTAGTAATCTTATCTCTTGGTATTGCATTTTTGGCTGGGAGATGGGTGTATAAAAGATGGGACCTGTATAACAGTTTGTTTTGTGATTGGTTTAAGAGGAGCGGCAAAGAGTGGCCATGGATATTAGTAGCATTCCAGCGAGTTAGTTTCACTAGCAGTAATATTCTAGCTTGCATAAAGGAGTCAAATATCATTGGCATGGGAGGGACAGGTATTGTTTACAAGGCTGAAGTCAATAGACCTCACGTAGTTGTGGCAATTAAGAAGCTTTGGAGAACAGACACCGACGTTGAAAATGGCGACGATCTCTTCGCAGAAGTAAGCCTGCTTGGGAGGCTCCGGCATCGAA
The DNA here is from genome assembly GCA_023653625.1 of Triadica sebifera. Classification (NCBI taxonomy): domain Eukaryota; kingdom Viridiplantae; phylum Streptophyta; class Magnoliopsida; order Malpighiales; family Euphorbiaceae; genus Triadica; species Triadica sebifera. Next base: position 17,868,612 of record CM042892.1, on the reverse strand, counting down.
ACATTGTGCGGCTGTTGGGGTATCTTCACAACGAAACAGATGTAATAATGATATACGAATACATGCCAAATGGAAATCTATGGTCAGCTTTGCACGGTAAAGAAGCTGGAAAGCTATTGGTTGACTGGGTATCAAGGTATAACGTAGCAGTTGGGGTTGCACAGGGGCTGAACTACCTTCACCATGATTGTCAACCGCCGGTTATCCACCGAGATATCAAATCCAACAATATATTGCTTGATGCAAACATAGATGCAAGGATAGCAGACTTCGGATTGGCGAGGATGATGGTTCACAAGAATGAGACAGTATCAATGGTGGCTGGCTCTTATGGATATATCGCACCTGGTAAGTTGCTCATCCATATTCTAAAAGTTAACATTCTGGAGTTGAGTCATGGAATCGGTAGCTGTAAAACCCATCTAACATCCTTCAAATTTTACTAATGTTTATGCCTTGCCAATGCAGAATATGGATACACTTTGAAGGTTGATGAGAAGAGCGACATTTACAGCTTCGGTGTCGTACTTTTGGAGCTTCTAACAGGGAAAAAACCTCTAGACCCAGCATTTGGAGAATCCACAGATATCGTCGAATGGATTCAAAGAAAGACTGGAAACAACAGAGCATTAAAAGAGGCATTAGATCCCAGTATTGCAGGACAATTTAAACATGTGCAGGACGAGATGCTTCTTGTGCTTCGTATTGCGATTCTTTGCACTGCCAAGAACCCCAAGGGCAGACCATCTATGAGGGATGTCATTACAATGCTTGGAGAAGCAAAACCGCGAAGAAAAAGCGTTTGTGACGATGGAGTTCACAACCCTAGTAAAGAAAAACAAGTCTTTAGCAACTCACCTGTAATAGGCCTTCTGTAGAAACAAGTTCTCAGGCTGCTGTTTCACTGTAATTTTTGCTAATTTTATGTAAAATCTTTTTTCAACTTAAATTGATCCTTGTGTTCAATTGCAGGAAAAATGCAGAAAAACATTCATAAAATGAATAAATTTATCACATTGCTCACTGCAGTACAAATAGGCATAAATTCTTATGTTTCTCATGCCAGATAATAGATTATAGATCCATTTCAAAGTATTCAAGTTATTCCCGATCATCAAAGAACTATACAAACATCAAAAAAAATATATATGTTCAGATCTATTTTTCTTAGCAAATATTGTATTATTCTACAGGAACTTATACTTCATAGTACTCATTCTTGCTCGAGCACCTCCCCAGTGGTTCGCATTCATTGCAATTAGCATCAAGGAGTCCTTTCAAAGCAAATATTACTCTCCCACGCCCGAGCATGTCCATATAATATCTGTAACTTATCAAATCACATCCTTTTATTACTGTACACAAAAAAGGAAAAAAAAAAACAAAATCTTTGCTTTGAAGAAGTTACAATGTAAAGGGAAGCATTTTTCTCCAACCCTATATAACTGAAACTAACAGTTGAGAAGGAAAAAGTTGAACCTCTTCTCAATATAAGCTACTTCCTGTACAAACACATTCCATAACGTTTTCATAATGAGACAATTTTCAAAATACGACAGAGGAACATATACATGATGAAGCATTCTAAGCTCATCGGAAAAAAAAATGTTTCTTCAACTTTGACAATTAATGTATCAGAGCTTCCTTCAATCTAGTTAGGTGCACCTGAAAGAGCAGTGAAAAAGATCAAGGATGGGATAAAGAGGTTCAGTCTATCATTAAATATTCAAAAATGAAGTCGCATAAAGAAAACAAAAATCACTTAATTGAAAAATCACTGTCCTTAAAAAAAATCAGAAGTCACCAAGATCAAGTGTTTGTAATCTTGAAGTGTCCTAACTTATCTGACCGTTCAAAGCTATTTACAGAAATCAAGAATGTCATGTCACACATAGCCAAATCATCTTGAATTCTGGTTCTAACTATGAAAAAAAGGATTTAACAAGAATAATGTCCCTTTCATTACTAGAGTTTCTTAATTTGGTTTATCCACATTAACATAATTTCTACATTTCAGATTATTTCTTGCATCTAAATATGGTAACCAGTAAATTTATAATTTCTGGTTCTAGAATGCCGGAAGTTCTTTTCAAGTTTGGCTCTTGCAGGCTTTATGCCATTTTCCCTCTGATTTGGTTATCCTCAAGTAACAAAAGCTTAATCATTTGCAGATCTTTTAAATCACTGCATTTGAACGATGCTTAAATAGGTATGCACACCCACACAATTTGGAGACTATCAGTGCTCAGAATTTATTGCGGTCTCTCAATTGAAATTTCTTGCAGCATTGATCCGATTGCATTATTCATGGTATAAATCCACTGGGCAATGACTTCAAAAAATTCAATGGAAGAATATCTTCTTTCCCTCCGATGCTGCAACCCTATGCTGCATAAAGTGAGGTCATGCTTAAAGCACTTCTATGAACCAGTGGCCAGAACATAATTTTTTTCACCCGCATCATTCAATAAATCAATCACAAACATTAGCAATTACTTGCAAATATTGGGTCCACTACAATAACAAAATACATACAAGAAGATCTCAAGACTTTTTGCCACCATAATTTGCAACAAGTTACTCATACAGGTACAATCTCCTCTTTTTGTTATCCAGTGAAGTTCTTTTTTCTTTGCTAGCCACTCGTGTAAAAAATTTACACAATCAAGTTCCTTATCTTTCCTCTTTGTTAGAAATGGCTCAAAACTTTCCCCTGTTCTATGCTTCTAGCAAATCAATCGAAGAAAAAACTTAAAACACTTGTTACATAATAGTTTTTGCTATTCAAGTTCAATCCATATCTTCCCCATGCGACACAATTAAGAATAAGCAACTTGATAATTTTTTCATTCAATTTTATTTTAATGGAGGCTTCTTATTAGTTGTTGACTTGTGATGAAATGATCCTTTGTCCCCTTTTTGGACTCTATCTGCTTCTTTTCTCCTATTAATTTAACCCATTCACTATTCTGCACCTTTGAATCCAAAAGTCCACTTTGGACATGGCAAACTATCTCAGTTGGTCCAACCATGTAGCCAAAGAGGATAAATTCCAACAAAATTAAGCCAAAATTATATTTATACCTCTGTAATTAACTTTAGAAAGGAAAAAAAGGCTCTTTCTCCTGAGTCCGGCCATTACTGTCAAGTATTCTTTCCAGATCCTGCAAACAAATAAAAGATAAGTGATCTTTACTTTTACAATCTGAAAATCACATTGGCAATCCCCAAGAGCTTAATAAACAGAATGTATAGAGCAACTCCTAAAATGCAGAAGCTTTGAGTCTTTGACCAGATAACCATTTCACTTTCAGCAAAATGACTTCAGTTACACATACAAAAACCAGGTAAAATATTAGCTGAATGAACTCAATCATTACAAAGTTACTAGATATGCAAATACTTGAAATACTTGTTTCAATATTTAAATTGGTTGGTTGAAAATTAAATTCAAAACAATTATTTGTATTTCAGAGTAGCTTGGTTTAAAAGAAAGGATATGTTACAAAACTTTCTCTATCATAACTCCAAAGGAGTTGGATATGTAAAGAAGAGACCAAGATATTTCGTTCATTGGAAATTGCATAATGCGAGAGTCAAATTAAGGAGCTTTCTATTACAGCATGATGGTTCGAACAATTTTAGGCTAACAGCTCTTTAACTTGCCAGTCAAGATCTCAAATTCAAGGAATTCTTCAACAATCTTTTCAAGAACTCAACGATTCTTCTGAAGCATTTCCTTTGCTTTAACAAATGCTAAGCCATACATCTGCAAATATAAGAAAATATATATATATATATATATATATATATATGTGGTCCGTAGAATAATCTCCTAATCAAATACTAGGCATAAAGGCTGTTCCCACAGTTGGAATCTGTAAGAAAAGAGAGCAAACATTCAGGAAGCAAGTACAAGAATACCTTTTCAACTTTAACTTCCATCTCATACTCATGGTTGTTTCCCATGCTTAAGGATGTAACCTACAGCAGGCAAAAACATACAACAAGAATATTAACATGGCAACTCAAAGCTCCAAATTGAATTCTTGAAGATGATAGTCATATATCACCTAAAGGATTGTGGCACAATAATATATAACCATATCACAAAGAGGGAAAGCATTATCCTAAAAATGGAGCAACATAAAGCAAACAGAAGGGTAAGAAATTACCCAATCAGGTGCTCTAAAATTAAGACTATAATATAGGAAGAGAAGCACAACATTTTTCTTTTCTTTATCAGCCAAAACATTATATGCTCGAAACTATTAGGAATACCGCATTGTTACTATAGTAAATTGCAGGAATATCATCAGGCCCCCATCCATACTGAATCACCATCCGTCTAGCTATCTGGAACAATTTTCAGCTACATAATCAGGCATGTATTCAAATGAACTTCCAATACAAACAAGTATATTAATTATTGAATGGCACTAACCTCTTGAGCTTGCCTTAATTCTGAAGAAGAAAATTTTCTTCACCAAAGGGAAGTAAAAGCTGTAATGCAACATATGAACCAAAACAAAAGACAAGCTTTTTTCTCAAGATATGATCTTGATTCCACATTCCCATTCAGGGAACCTTCATTTCTGTCCTTACTGATCTTGGTACATCAGATTCCCTGCAAAAAAAAAGTGCAAAATTTCTCTCAGCTTCTTTATTTCTAAATTCATGAAACAACTTGAGTACTAATAATTCTTGCACCAAACCTAGAGAGGATCAGCTCCACACTTTTCAGCTTCTCTTGTTATTAACAATACTATGATTAGCATAAATGTCAAAGCAAGATTCACAAAAGAGGACCTGACAACTCCCATGTAGAACTGAAAGACTATGATTCTTACGATTAAGATAACCACCCAACATTCAACTGACAGATATTTCCCAGTAAAAAACATGGTTATTCATGGGATTGAGAAAGTTAACTCTTCAAATTCCATCCTTAGTAAATTAGAATTTAATGGTTGAATGGATATAGAACATACAACCTTAAAATTCTCTAATCATATCTGTGATAACCCGGATTTTCATTAATTTATTATTATTATTATTATGAAGTAAAATTTATTTATCTATTATAAATGTATATTTTTATTTACTATCCTTATAACCAAACAATACTTAACCTTTACTATTTTTGTAGCCAAACAACTTTTCCTTCTTTATATACCTACTAAAACCCTAATAGAATACATCAGATATCTATCCCTGTGTTTCTACGTTCTCTTCTCCACCTGTACTTTCAAAATTCTGCCCTAGTCACTCAAATGTAATACTGCAAAATTGGTAAGTTCAATTTTTTTTATTAATTGATTTGACATCTATTATTTTAATTGAAGTTGCTGTAAACTATTTCCCTTTTCAATTTTTATTTTATTTCCTTGTCTCTTCTTCCATCCATCCATTGTTGTACCGTTGAACCATTTTGCCTATTGACTAATAGTATTTTATTTCTTTTCTTCTCCCATCCAAAGGTGCAGTGTCCTTTTTTTTTTTTCCTGCTTTCTTTTGTTTCCTTCATCCGTTCACAGTGGTAATTTTCTTTTATTGATTAATATTATTTTATTTAATTTTTGTTCCTTCTCCCATCCACAGTGGAAACTCTTTGCTTATTTTTTTGTATTATTATATTATTTTCATTCTTTTCTTTCTAAGAAAATCAATTTATTATTTTTTTCATTGATTGATTGGACAAAACTTTTTTTTTTACTCATTTGGTTTTCTCCCTTCCACGTTGACTCTTCTGCAACTTACCACATATACTATTCATCTTATTATTAATTTTCCTTTTCTTAAATTTCATCGTAATCATTGTGGAATGTTTCTTTATTCCTTTTCTTCGCCTATCCGTGACAACCATTGCAGCAATCCTCCTTAATATTCTATTATTACTACACAACCTACACTCTTCTACTTGTGGGACAAAATTGAAATATCTAATTCTTTAATTTATATATATAGTTATATATATTACTTCATATTTTAAGGATAGTAATTATTTTAAGTAGCAGATTATTAGATATTCTTAGAATAATAATTTTTCCTCACTTTATCATATTAATTAGGCAATTCAAATACTCTTTTGGTGGATTGAGTAACTGTACCTTCAATTTTGGACCCGGTTTATATTGGATTCTAGATAAGTGGTAATTATGGTGCACAACCCATTTTCTGTAAAATAATTTTCTTTTATATCATGAATATGAATGGTGATTATTAAATTTTTATATTTATTTTTGAAAAGTATTTCACACAAATAATTTTTTTTTGTAAAATATGTTATTTGATTACATTGATTATTTTGTATTATTAGTTAAATTAATTATTGTTAAAATTCTCTAAAGCTTTAGGTATCTGGGAACTGGATCTTAATATTTGTTGATTTAAATATCATCTATATTGATATTTTGAAATTATCTGAATTGGTTTATAATTATTTTTGTTCGAAAAGAGTATTAGTGAAATTGTTACTTTTGGAAATTGTAATTGCTTTTGTTATTTGAGATTGAATTGATTTTGTTGAATGAATTTTTCGTTTGAATATTGTTTTCAAACCGTTACATTACTCAGTTATCTGTTATCTGATTCCATCATAAGCAATTTATATTTATTATCTAGCTCCGTTGTGAGCAATATATTTGTTATATATTATCTGGACTCCCATTGATATCACATCATTAGGATCGCATTCATTATCTTTTATGTGTCGTGTCATCCCATTTACATTAGAAACATGCACATTGATATCTGTAGTGAATGATATATTTTATCTGTATTTGTTAGATATCTGTGGTGAATGATATATGTTATCTGTATTTGTTACTGGTAGCGCACTTACCAATTATCTAGCCTTTAATAGTGTGGAATATCAATTATCACCACTGTATTGTATCATGTGTTCTAAATGATTTCACAACATATATTTTTATATATTGTTTTGTTTTATTTTTCAGTACAATTTTATATATATATATTGAATTATTTGTGAAATTTTGAATTTGACAGTATTTGAATTTTATTAGATATTTGTTTGACTATTGAAATCATGTTTTGAATATTTGAAAATATTTGAAAATTTATCCAAGCGTTTGTCTGTTCTCAGTCCGTTATGTGCTATAATTATCATTTATTGAGTGTGTTGTATAATCATGCCACGTTTTCTCTATTTTTTTCAAATATTGGAGATGAACTTATGATCATTGGAGTTTAGAAAATGTCGGACAACAAGATTTTTGTTGTTTTTAGAGTTTTATTTGAGTTATATCTAAGGCTAGCAATAGCATAGGTTAAGTTAATCTTAATCTATGCATCGGTCATGACTAGTTTTGGTCGTGACAATATCATTTTTCCATCCATCCTTTCATCAATTTGATTTTCCACAGAATGACATCTTTATTTTCAATTCAATTGCTTTAATTCACATCTACAAATGATATAAATCTAATCATAATCTGATGAAATGTCAAAATTCCGTATCCCATGTATGGTTGCAAGCATAATTGAGTTAAATGTGGTCACAGGAAAATATTGCACAACTTACCTGCCAAGAACATGGCTCCAGCCATAGATTGTTGACAATGTCAAAGTTTGGCAACAGAAGAGCAGTAAGTCCACAGCCAGCAGCCCAAACAGCATACGGGAACTTGGTCTCCCTCGTCCACTAACACATTCCAAACTCCTGTTAGTTTAAACTTTCACACCAACAGAATGGAAGAATGGCTTCTACAAGATTGCAAACATATCCTTGCATTAGGATGACGAGAAAAAGGAAAGCAAATAGATATTGCTTTCTTTTTCATTAAAAAGACCGAGTTGCCTCCTTTCCCAACATTAAGCTGCTTGAGCTTGACATATTTGAGCAGAAGAACTCATAATTTGGTAAATGAAAACTGAGTTTAGTTTCACAGTTTTTGATGATGCTAGAGTGTCCAGTCCAAAAGCTTAAGACAGCAAATGAAAAAATTCATATGTTATAAAAGGCTGTAAAACATCATAACAGTCAGCAGGTAGAGTTGTAGAGATAGTCCATCATAAATGGTCATGTCAAGCTTCATACACAGCAGGAGTCAGGGTAAGTTAACTGAAACTAAATGCTAGCAACCATCTTTCCCATAAATTACGAGATGTCTTACTCAGTTTTATCAAATAATCACAAAATATAACTTGTTCTCAGAAATACAGCAGTGCAAATATTTATTCAATGACCTTAAAAGACATGATATTTTCTTACATCAAGCGGAGGATTCAGAAGTTCCATTCCATTGCTTATCTGACCATATGGCTCCATTAGATCAACTACACACTGCAAATCCTCTTTAGTCAGTTCTAGCCAGAGATGGTTCACCAGCATCCTGCTCATCTTCCTCACAATTTTGGTATTCCGAATCCATTTCGGGAAAATAAAACTGAAAGTCTACAAAAAACACTGATAATTATGACTATATCCATAAAAAAAAAAACAACTCAGCACACCATTATGAAGGAATCTAAGCAAAATAAAAACCTGAAGAAAAGGGAAAGGATAAAAAGAGATGATTCCAATATACGAGAGACCAGATGAAGCAGGCAATTATTCAAATGATAAGTTATACAATATTAAATAGAAGCTGATCAAGTTTAAAAATAAAAGTCAGATAATGATATATGGATACTTTAATATTTTGTAAAGTTTAGTGCTTACCACAAACCAACTGCAGTAGCTCATAAGTTCATCCGCATCAACAAATTTGCTCCTAAAGGCACTGCCTTCCAAAGCAACAGGAACAAGTTTTAATTCTACAGGGCATAAAAGAGCTGTTTTCTCAGCAACCTGAAATAGCAAAGGCTGCCAAATCAAGGGAGGTACTAAATACAAAAGAAAAGAAGAGAATAAGACAAACCAATAGGGATAACCGGTAACCCAATCAGCATAACTAACCTAAAAGGGAAAAAAAAAAGTTAACATCCATAAATTTATAGATTAGGTGAAAAGTTGGCTATTGGTAGAAAAAGGATGATTAGGTGATTCTTCGACAAATAACCTACAAACAAAAACTTTTTGCTAGTATCAAAACAACCTCTAGAGGTCATAAGGCAAGCAAAGCATCATATAATCAAACAATACATTACAATATGCTATCTAAACATGCTAAAATTCAGCCATTTGAGGACCTAACATCAAACAGACCATTACAAAGAAACTATGAGAACATCAAAAAGCAAAACAGTTTGACTGCTCCAGTAACAACCTCAACTAGCTTCAAAACTGCCACTGATGAAAACTAGCTCCTCAATAGGTGGTAGACTTTTGCAAAACAAATTCATCCATCCAGCAACTATTTCTATCTATGCACAAGCATCCAATATCTGATCAGGATTACCTTTTTCCAGTCTACAAAATCTATGAGGTCTTCATCCATGGTTTCTTTTGCAGCATTTTGCAAAATCTTCTCCCTTTCTGCCTGAGTTGTCTGTTGAAGATAAAATACTCTATCCATCCGACCAGGTCTCTGCAAAGCCTCATCAATTTGCTTGATATTTCTAGTTGTAGCCATCAGAACAACTCCATCTTGCTTCTCAAAACTGGAAAGGTATAATATTTTTTTGAGATTTAACCACACAAAAAAATAAATAAATATTCTACTGAATTATCATAACAATGATGAATGATCCCAAAAAAAAATGAAGTATCATGATCAGAAGAATTACAATGGGTCTTAAAAGCCAATAGATGAAATAACAGTTTGAAGGTAACAATTGTGTGAAAATAGAAGTACCATTTAATGTCCATTTATGTGATGGTCAAAATACAGTTACTGTGACGTTTAACACTGCAAAGTACAGAAACAATAAGATATTAATAGGGGCAAGAAACTGACATGTGATAATGACAGAAAGATATTCATAAACATTGAAAAAAACATAGACTCAGTATGCATTAGTATATCTACAAGTACTGGTATAAATAGTGAATGATGCCACGGGTTTAGAACAGTGAATGTTATAATAATGCAACCAGTAGTAAGCAATGACTAGTAAGCAGATATAACTCTTTATATGAGAAGTCCTCCAGCACTAAGGACATGTTATCAAGAGAACTTTTGCCAAAAAGCTAGAGGGGAATTTGGACATTTCGATTAATACAGAGGTAAGAATTTTCAAGATGCTAGCCATGCAAACAATAATCCTGGTCCCTATGAATTATTTCATCAAATTAAGATAGACCCCACATAAATACTTGTACAGTCCCATTGGAGTCCATTTCATATGATAATGTCAGTTTCATCAGATTGAACACTATCTGTTGATACACTTCATTCCAAAGTTAACATTCCTTATTCGATGAATACAAAGGGCATTGAACTGAGATATATTAACCAATTGCTAAAGGAAAACGGCATAAATTACATCCATAAGTTCCAAAAGAAACATTTTTATAGAGATAAGATGCTTTATAGCAAAATCAAAACTCCAATGCCACATTCTAAGTTTGGGAGAAAGGCATTAGGAAAATAGATGATCCCCAAGGAGTTGACCAAAAATATGGATCAGCCCAAGCACCCAACTGCAAGTGAGTTTTATTGTTACATCCTTGATGCAAAAGACTCCCTAGTTCCAAAGTGACAAGAAATTGATGGGTACAGAAAGTCATCATGCACCTACTACCCTGACCATTATCTGCCTCCTAACACATGCCTAAACAACACAAGAAAGTGCACTGTGAATGCTAAATTAGTCATGTTAAACCATGTAGACATTAAATCCCAAAACTACAAATAAAAAAGTATTGCATACTTGAAATCCACTGCAATCATCATGTGGAAAAACGTTGAGAAAAAGAATATTCCTTCAAATCAAACTAAGGAATTTTGCTTAAAGAAGAAGACAAGGTGCAATCACCCATCAAATTCCATGAGAAGCTGATTAATGAAAGCCTCATGATCCTGCTGCTTAGTATGGATAAACTTGCCACGAACACCAGCAAAAAGGTCAAAATCCTCCACAAAAATTATCATGGGTGCCTATAGAAGATAGAGTCAGCAAACATGAATTATATATATTTAACTTCTCCTTTCTTTCAAAAATTTAAAACTGTTAAATCATGTCATTTTTTTGAACAGAAAAATTCAATTCCAATGGCAATTATGGATGAAAAGGTAAATACTATAACATTAATTGCCACAAAATTTAGTCTACAAGGTATATTCTGCTAAGTAATAGAGTTTTCAGTCAAATATCCAAGCCTATATAACAATTAGGGAATTTTATGGTCAACAAAATCAACAGTACAAGATAAAATTATGTTCATGAGGCAGACGTATTGCAATGATTAGCTAGCACATGAAAACTCATTCAAACAAAAGACGGAATTGTCAAAAAGTCTGCATATTATTATATATTCTCAAGAAAAATATTACCACTTGTTAACAAATACTCAATGTGGAAATAACATTCAAAAAAATAGAAACTGCACTTACTAGCTTTACCAGGAATACTCAGCAAAATAAACTAAAGAACAAAATATAAAATTCTTAATTTTGAGATTTTAAATCATTTTCATGATAAAATGAGATCATGAAAGATGATAACCCCCCTAGAATCCAGATGAGATTCTCAAAATATTAATTAGAATTGACAACTCTAAACCAGGAGACCATTGAGACAGTGACCCATCACAGTAACACCCAGCAACTTTTAAGCAACAGTTTAGTCTCAAACCGAATATTTGTTTAAATCAACATACTGAAAAAGCATAATCAATTTCTGACTCCACAAGTAATTTAACATAAATCAAAGTGGAAGCCCATTAGGTGAATTGCCTTGCTTACAGGTCAAGTAGCCTACCATTAAAGCAGGTAATCAAAGTTTCAAACTCCTGATTCTCCCTACCCTCCCACTGTCACAGATATATAAATATTTGTGACAAAAAGCCACAAATAGAATTAAACTGGGAATATACAATAGGATTATAGGACAACCAGATCTCTAGCTGTTTGAAACAGTTCCCGAACATTTGATGCACTTTGACCAACCCATAGTCCAGCCTCCAACTGCTGGGCTGCAACTTTGATCACAGGAACCTTGGCTTCTGCAGCAATAGCCAGTACCAAAGATGTCTTTCCTGTTCCTCTCTCTCTCACAATAAGAACTCCCTGCAACATGACAATGAACAACTTCAAAGCAATTACTACCATATTATGCTTTGCAGCACTAATAAGTTATATGAAATATTCCACGTGCATGCAGCTTGAGTTACATGCTATACAGGCAAAAAGTGGATGTTGAACATGCAAAACTACAACAGCTATACAATTGATGAATTCATTTTATCCAACTATATAAGCTCATATATAGTTTTGATTTATCAAACTGTCTTAGAGTTTCATATTCATCACTCTCACACAAAAGCTCATCATCAAAAGTTCAAGTTCTACCCAATCCTTTAAAGGAAACCATAGGTATGTTTGACCAATAGTTTATTTACTCTAACTTGTGAAAACACAACACTTGTACAATAGAATATGCAAGTGGGGGATTCAGCATGAGAAGCAAACACGACATAAACAACCCACAAGGCAGATGACAAAATAGAAAATTTTTTATCGAGCAATATATTTAATGAAAGAAGAAGAATCTTCCATTCAATGAAAGATTCAAAGCTACAACCTCGTGTATTAGAGCTAGCTGGTGGATTCATTGTCAAGTGTTAGACTATCTACGATCAATAGTTTCGTACAAAAGGACTCTGCAGGCTTTAAGCCATGGGTTGCTATAATGTTGATTCCCGTCTTAGCACATTTGCACAGTTGGCTTATCAAAAGGCTACAGTCTTGATAAGGATGACATTTGCACAGAACACAGAGTATGTATGTTATGCTGATTTGATCAGTTTTAAGTTCTTTTTCACTTGCAATTTGCATTTTCCTTTAATATCTTTTCTCTTTCACTTAGACATATTTGTCTATATGCTATATTGCTTCTGTACTTCCACTACATGTCTATGATGCCTTACAAGTTATAACTCTATCTACAACATGAGGAAACAAAATATATGCACTTAAATTCTCATCACAATACAGTTGAAATTTATGACAATTTCAATAATACGAGAACACAGGAGGAGAAAGAAAAAGGAAAAACATGTTTTGATACTTATATATATAAGAATATTGAATGTCTTACCAATCTCATACCTAAGGTGCATGGACACCTATTTCTTGGAATGCACCAGGATTTTGTAGAAATGCTACAACTTCATTAATTTCCTCCCTCATAGAGTCAATACTAGCAAAGTCCTTCAATGGTATAGGAGGATTCTTCACTCTCTGGAAATTAATCATTAATATTAGAACTATCCCAGCAATGACTAAATATACACTTGAGTACCAGGTACGAACCTTCATTCGGTCAAAAGCATTTTTTATAGGATCAACACCAGCCTTTTTCTTACGTTTGATTCTCCTCACCTTGTAATTAATACAATATAGGCTTTACACTTGAGTAACAGGTATGAACCTTCATTCGGTCAAAAGCATTTTTTATAGGATCAACACCAGCCTTTTTCTTAAGTTTGATTCTCCTCACCTTGTAATTAATACAATATAGGCTTTCTGCAAGAAACATAAACCAGTATTTGTTCAGTCAGCTTACCTGTATGTTAGACGAGATCTATCAACAATAACCCTATCTTTCTAAATCAAAGAAAGCCAGTTGTTTAGTAAATGGAGACTCAGTAGAAGACATATAAGAGAGAGAAAGGGGAATAAGAAATACCACTCTCCATAACTTCCACAAGTTTGGATTTTTATGTAAAGGTCCAAAACCAAGAAGTGGCAGAACTTTTCTCTTCATAAAACTGAAAATATGGAGCAAAATATATCCATATATAGCAATTCTAATGAGAAACCAAACAAACCACTGGATTTCATCTTTCTTTCTGGACTTAAAACTCATTTCAGCCTCTGATTGCCATTTCAAGTACCATGTTGAAGCAACACTTTGTTCTATTTCCTCAGGCCATGCCATCCCCAACTGTATCCTTACCTGTAATAGAAGCATAGAACTATGAAATTATTATGAGCATAAAATAAAAAATGAGAATAAAGATATGTAAAAAGACAAGTCATTAGTTGATATAATAAATACCGGAAAAGGAATGATGAAATCTACCAAGGAAATCGCAATTATCATCATTATGTCATCATTTATGTTTCTAATTTTCTCAAGCACCCAATTCCTTCCATCTGAAACAGTTTTGGTCTTCCATATTCCATTTATGCATTGACGAGCCAGCCTCAATGTCAAAAGGAACTGTTCTTGCAAACTCAATTCTGAAAAGGGGATCCACATCATATGAACAGCAGTTGGAATGCCCTGGACAAGCATTTTCATATATAAACCATCGAACCCACCAAAATCTTCATAAAGCATGTCAAATTCCTGGACCAAAAACCCTAAGGTTAAAAGCATGACAAACATAATTCCCTAGGAAAGATTAAATAGACAATATGCATAGAAAACCTTAATGTCAACATAGAATTCTTTGTCATCCCCTTTCAGTGCAATATACATGGCACCCCAATCATGCCTGATTCGAGCATGCTCCACTAATTTCTTTGAAACAGCATATGCAACTGCTATTGGGTCCATTTCCCACCTGTTCTTCTCTTCATTGTACCAAGTGTCTTTGAGACCACTCTACCTCGATCTAGAGGAATACAATTCCTGCAATTTGATGATAACAACATCAATTAAACCAAAAGAAATGCATCAAATTTTTAATAAAATCAACCAACCAAAACATCAATATGCAAGCATGAGGTAAGATTCAATTGGGCAAATGCTGTAAATATGGCGAAACCAAAAAGATTTTCCATCTATCTGATAATGTTTCCACAACATTAAGAAAAATAGGCCACCAAAGAACAAACTATAACTATAACTTTTTGGTATCCAATATTTTCAATTGATAATTGTAAACCCAGCAGTTGCAAGATTCTTCTTACAAGTTCCAATACCTCCACATATTTACTACTATATGGTCAATGGAAAAGTTACCTGTATTTGGGCCACATACTGTTTAGCAAAATCAACATCTTCCATTAAATTTCTTTTTAAGTTTGCATTTGCTTTTTCTCGCCATTTCTTCCAGCCATGGTATAAATGCAAGCGAATAGCTTTAGGAACCACAACCTCCTTATGTCCAAACATCCACTTCAACTCGACTTCTGGAAAACCCTTCACAACCTCATGCACTGGTGTCATTACACTAAACGCTTTTCTTCACCAAGTTTTTTCATCTTTTTTCTAACATAAGCCTCCATATCCTTCTGTAGCTTCCTTGAATATTTGAGGCCTTGTTTGATGTGGCTAACAAAATCCACCAAATCTTGATAAAATAGAGGTCCAAAGCCTTCAACTTCCACAACACTAGGCAGAATCATTTGTTCCAATAATTTCCTTTGTGCAGTTTCCAGATCTTTCTGAATTTTAGATCTGGAAAGCTTGGAAAAGGAGCTCTTTTGCAGACAGCAAACATATTAAGATGCTCACATAAGGAAAAATCACAATATATAACCTCATTATGCACAGGGAATATAGCACTGAACACCATGTAATGCCAAGAACAATAAATTGACAACAGACCATCAAAACCCTGAAAGCTAGTAAATCTCCAATAACACAAAAAGGAAGAACAGTACAGATGGAGAGAATGCAATTTTATTTGTACCTCTACAATGTACAACCAAGAAACTATCGAACAAGGGAGCACAGAACATATCATATGTTACTAGGCAATGCATATCAGAGTTCGCATCTTGCAAATCTCTGCTAGCCATAGAACAATATGGTGAAAAGGTGTCCCAGTGCTCAAGGTTTTCAGCATTGCAGGTTATGCAGAAGGTATCTATATGGCCTTCCTCTGATATTGCTATAAGGTCAGACTGAACAACTAAGCAATAAGCATATAAGATATCTTCTTCTCATATAAGTAATTGCATGCCAAAGTAAATATAACATTTTCCTAGTTCCATTCCCTATGTGATGCCTTTTCATCTGACTTACTAGTAGTTAAATTAAACAATGCTTGCTATATGCATTACATGCTGATTGTTTGGTTTTGCACCTTGTGAACCCTGAAGTTTCATTCAAGTTGCCGTACTCATCACGCTCCCTAGAGAAGATTAGCGCATGAAACAGAAGGAACTACCATATATTCACGTTAAAACCTTAAATGATGATCCATTTAAGAAATTACCTTTCTGTACTCTTTTGTTTCATTTCTTGGTTGAACCTCTTGACCAAATCCTCACACACTCTCAATGAAGCAAAGCTCCCTGATCCCAAGGTTCATTGCCAGTGTCTCCGTCCTCAAAATTGCATCCCCAATCTCGCCGACCTATCCCACACCAGACTATGCTCATCGTCTATCACTCTCATTCTTTCCTCTAACTCCTCCATCCTTTCTTTCTCAGCACTTCCCTCCAAACATTCGTACTCTCTTATACATTCACTGTTTCACACATGATCTCCTCTGCTCGGTTCTCCAAACTCTCCTTTTCTTTTTTCAACTCCATCACTTTAGAATGTAGTTCCTCCATTATTTGCCCTTCTAATCCTTCTTTTTTTGCTTTTACAGCCTTCAACGCCAATCTCACTTCATCCAACCCTCCATTTCCCTTCCTAGTCTCCTCTATACACTTCAACAAGGAATAAACCTCTTGTAACAGACTTCCAGTATACTCTGAATATTCATGACCCTTTGAATAAGATTCTTCATTTAATTCTTTCTCCTTCTTTTTCGATGTAACTTCACTGGCAACAGTGGCAACAGCTGCATGAGCTGACAATGTACGAATTGAACAAAACCCAGCTGCAGACTTGGTCCATAGAGATGGCAATTGGACCGTCATGCGGTGCTCCGTTTAGATATACATCTTCCTCCTCAAAATATATATTTTTATATAATAATTATTTATATTTTAATATAATAATAATTTTAAAAAATAAAATAAAATAAAAATATAATATTTAAAAATTATATAATTAACAAATTATTTAAAAATATATATATATTTTTTGAATATTAAAATAAAATAAAAAAATTTAATAAAAACAAGGGAACGTAACGAGATCAGGATTTCAATTCTCTAGTAATGTGAGAATAGAAATTTAAAAATTTTTTCCAATGTAATATAGGATATGATTTTTTAAATCGGAGATAAAAATGATAAACTCCGTCTTAAATATGTCCTATTATCATTCTAGAGGAGAAAGATAAAATATAGTGCAATTTAGTTCATGGTTGTCCCGATTTTCTTTTTTTGGTCGCATTACAATTTATTTTTAAAAACTGTTTTCATATTTCTTTAAATGGTTATATTATATATATTAATATTAATATAATCAATAAAATTTCAAATTTAAATCTTACCGTAATATAAATATTTAAATTTTAATTTGTAACTTTTCGATTTTAGTTTAAATTGATTTAGAGACAATTTTAAGTCATATTTTAGTCAAATTTAGGCAATTGTTTAATTATTTCTAAAATTAAAAAAAATTGAAAATATATTTCCTAAAAAATATAACATATATATAATCATTAAAAAAAAGGTTTTTGTAAGAAAAGAATTTCCAATTATATTATAAAATAATATAAAGCATAATCAAATATAATTTATATTATATTAATGTGGCAGTCATAGGAAGAGGAAACGACATATTTTCTATTTATTTTTTTTACAAAATATTGAGATATTTTATAATATTTTAGTAATAAAATTAATTTTTAATTTTTAATTAAAAAATTATATATTATCATATTCAAATATAGATGTCATACATCAGTAAAAAATTTAATGTAAATAAAATTACTAATTTCTGAATAAAATTTTAATATTTATGCAAAAATTTTGAGTTTTTCTACATAGAATTTCCATATTTGAGGTTAATAAAAATAAATTATAAGTTTTTTCTAGTGCAAAGCTATAATTTTTTCACTGTCATAGTGAACTATATATTTTTTTTCTTCCGAAAATTCCGTAGTATCCTTATTAAATGTACACAGAATGGATTGTTTGGCTTTCTAATGCTTCTAAAAACATTACAAATCATGTTATCTACTCACTCATATAATAAGATAAAAAATAAAATGTTCAAAAAAGTCTGAAAATGATATAAATTTGTTAATATTGATTTTATAAATATAAAAAATGAAAAAAATATATTGATCATATTATGATATTTATTTTGTTAGTGATATTTTCTAATACTTTAGGAAAAACAAAAGACATTTCCCTTAAATTTTAAGTATTTAATTTGATAAGTCTAAAAACTGAAATTTTTTTATTATTATAATGTATGAAATTTTTATGAATTCATTTTATTTTGGAGCATTTTTATCCCGACACTTAACTTTGCAATTGCAAGATATAGTTTTTTGTTATATTTCAATTATATTTTCAAACCATTTTTATCACTAAAATTACAAATAATTTCAATATGTGAAACTCGTTTAATATTTTAATGTATTATATTCATATTTTAATTTAAAATATTATATTTTTTGTTTATTATCAAATAAATTAGATTTTATTGTTAAAACTAATAAATTGTCTAAACAAAAATAATTATAAATCTCAATGAAAATTAAAGGAAAAGCACAACATTTCATTTATAAGAAAAAAATCTAACATAGAAAAATCATAAAATATAATTAAAATCTAACATAAAAAATTAAAAAATTGAAAACATGTGTTGCGATTAGATTTACATTCATGAATTTCATGTTATGGTCGCTAATTCCTTGTCATTGTTGCTAATTTCTTATCGTCGTAGTTAATTCATACAGTAGCTAATTCTTTGTCCTTGTCAAGGTCGCTAATTAATTATTGTGGTCGCTAATTCCTTATTCCGATTACTAATTTTTTGTCACCCTTATTTAATATACAAAATTATATTTATATTAATTATATTAATATTATTTAAATTAATTTTATAATAATTTCATTAATTATATTAATTATTAATTGCATATTTATTAATATTAAGTACATTAATTAATAAAATATATATTATTTATTTATTTTGATTATAAAATAATGAAAGTAGCCATTGAATTTTTTTATTCAATTGAAATTGTTTTTCTTATATTTCTAATATTATAAGCACCACATAAACATTTACAAATTTTATTGATAAAAATACTCTAATATATTTTTAAAATTCATACAAAAAAATGAAAACTGTTGACCTTATAATTGAAGTATTTGAAATTGTTGTTGATGTTAAAAAAAATAAGTCTAAATTTTTTTAATTTAATTTACTACTGTTTTATTTTTTTATAAATTATTTTTCTCAAATCTAATTCTAAAAAATATTTATTTATTTATTTTTCTATAAAAATAAAAATAATTTTCAAAATTTAAAAAAATTAAAAATAATATTTTTTTTTCAAAAATAACCTCGCCGGTTAAACGTTAAATCTTAATATTATTTGAAATTACCGAAATAACCCAGAGTATTATTTCGAAATTACCATAAAACCCACCTAACGCATTTTATTGCTCAACCAGTAAATAACTAAACTCAATTTTCAATTTTCTTTTTTCTTTCTCCAGAAGTAAAAGGATCCTAAAATATCAAATAGATTTCCTTACATTTTCTGCCTTGTCCCTCCCCGTCCCTGCAAAGCCTACAGCCGATTGTTATTCACTTATTCTTATTGCCCTAGGCGCCTTAAGGTCAGTCATCAACTCCAACTCCATTTTCAACTCCCTCTCTGTTATTCAACGAGTTTCCGATGTCATTCTGGGGTTAATCACGTTTTCTTTCATTCATATTTTATACTTTTTGGTATTGAGCTGAGTTTTTCCTAGTCAAAATTTAGCAACTTTACAAGCTAAGAGTCGCTCCATTGTTTTGCTGGTTTGTTCCTTTTATTGGTTCTGGTAGGTTCTGTTGAATTAATATTGATGGTTTTTTTTTTGTTTTTAACGAAAAGTTGCAAATTTTGGAAAGCTGAGTTTAGTTCTGTTTTTTATGGAAGTGCTTTTACTGTTTTTTTATGAGTGGGAACAGAATGCTTCATCTTTATGAGCTTGAATTCTGAAGTATGGTAAGCACTGTGGAATTTAGATTTGTATGCTACTGAATTGGTAATTTGATGTTTGTTCTATTGATTTGTGTTCTTGATAATATTTTATTGCTTAATCAAATGTTTTATTTTTTCCTTCCACAAATGTGTACATAAATGGAGGGAGAGAACGGGATAAAATTAGGGGTTCTGTCTTCCAGTCTTAGCTGTGATAAAGTCGAAGTTTTTCTGTGATAAAGTATATACTAGAAGTCGTTTGCTTTGTGTTTCATTTTGTATCTATGTTCATATGGTTGTTGGGGTTATTTTTTATCCCTTTGTTTGGAGTTGTGAACATTTTATGCTTAGTCTTATGGACAGCAGCTGTATTTGGTCAATTTTTAAGTAAACTAGGATTAGAATATGTTAGAACCGATTGTGTGATTGGACATTTAAAATCTTTCATTATATCTAAATTGCAGTTTGATAAAGTTGAGATGCTTGCATTAGTTCATAGGATTTAAAGTATTTTAGCCCTCTTCGATTAATGTGGAATGGGGTATTGAGGAATTGCCTTGATGTCTTATGGACATTTATGGTTTCTGATACTTGGTCCTTATGTGGGCATTAAACTTACGAAGAAAGGCTGCTATTTGGCCTGTATGTGTATTTATGGCAGACTGCTGAAAGCTTGGAAAATGACCCATTTCCTGGTTTTTGATTCCTTGTAATTAGAAGTGCCTTAATTTCTAGTCTAATTCTCCAATTCCTGTTTGGATTTATTTTTGGGGTCAAGATTTTATGTTTATAAAATCTATGAGGAAGTGTTGGGATACTGGAACTTGTTTGTGGGGCAGTCAATCCTGTTATGGAATGGGTAGATGGCTAGGATAGGAAAGGATCATCTGGGTGAAAGACAAGCCCATGAGCTTGAGCGGTGCTAGGCTTTAACTCTTTTTTCTTTCTTTTCATTTCAAAGATTGTCCAGAAGCCATTTTATATGGATCTATCACATGTTGGTATGCAATAAGGGTCTGTGGCAGTAACAGTCTAGTGGGAAATCAAGCAAAACACCGTTCTGATATATAGTTATGAACACAAAAGGTCTTTCTGGAATGTAACTACTGCATTTTAAACTAAGAATGGTTGTTATTGTACTAGCATAATTGCATTGAATTCTAATGCTCAATTTTGGATGGTTTACTTTTCTAGTTAATTTGATCTTGCAGGTACTGTCTTGGAGGCTACTCTCTATCTGATGTAAGTTGGAGAATATGGAAGAGAAAAATGAGCAAGTTGAAGATGTTGAGAGTGCCTCCAGTGATTCTTTTGTTGTTGATTCAGATGATGATGAGCCGTCTACATCTGGACAAGATGTTAAAATACAACTTGAGGCAAGTCACTCTAGATATTTTCTCTTATTTTTCCTTTGTTTTTTTAACTAACTTCTAACTCATCTTTGTTAATACTATTCTTCTGCTTGTTGGCATAGCTTTCAATTCATATTAGGCATTTATTCCAAAAAGTTTGAAACTAGTTGATGGAGAGGCACTAACTTTATAACTATTTTAGGTTAGCAGCACTTCATTACTTACCATTGTAGAGTTATTGAATATTCCTAATGTATGGTGTAGCCAAATATTTTTTAACATGGAAAATAGCTTTTAGCACTACAAATTGGCCTAGTATATGGCCAAAATAATGATGAGTATAATGACAAAATACAAGCAAAAGATAGTAATAATTTGCTTTATAAGCTTAAAATAAAGACCATTTACAATCAATATTCACTTCTTAGCATTCACAAGAAAATTCAAAATATATGGATCTATCATTGGATTTCTTTTGGTGTCCATTTTACAGGAACCTTTGACTGAGCAAGAAATAGAAGAGATAGTTGTTGAGTTTCTGGAAGTTGAGAGCAAAGTATCACCATTTCTTGATTGAGTTCTTATATTCCTTTTTGTTGATTTGTTTTAGAAGGTTATCTAATGCTAATTTTAGGCTGCAGAAGCTCAAGAAGCACTTGAAAAGGAGTCTCTTTCCAAAGTGGAGAATGACGTGAGAGAAGAGTTGGCTCAAACTCTTCACGGTGATGAAGTGAGTTAATTCTTCTTTGTCCACATTTCCTTGAAGTCTTCAACTTGGTCTTTTGCTAATCCATTTTTTATTATCTGTAAAATTATTAGCTGGAGCCCGCTATTCAATATGAGATGATTACTTTCAAGGAGGAGTGGGAAACTGTGCTTGATGAGCTAGAGACTGAAAGTGCTCACTTGTTGGTCCGCTTCTTCCTTCAATTTGAGTAAATGATGTGATTCTGATTGCTATTTCAATGCTTGCATAATCTTGGAGCGGTGGTTTTCCTTCTACTAGATCAATTGCAATCTCTCCTTAAAATGCATACTTCTTTTGTTACAGATCTAAATAATTTTTATCTTTTCCAACATTATTCACAAATCCATTTCAAATTTTAACCTTATCCGCAACATTGAACTTCCAGTGAACTTTTGTTATGTCTTCCCTTCATCCAATTTGTCTTTTGGAATTCAATTGTTGGGTCAAAATTAGGAACACTGAGTTATGATAAAACATTTTTCTTATGATTCCCTAAGTTGCAATTTTAAGTTAAACCATTTGCTTAATTTGTGTGTTAGGTGCAGCTTATTCCTACTCTAATTATTTCTTGTTGGATGTGTTATGTTCCCTTTTCCATTTCTTTCCTTTTCTTGTTTTTCACTTACCATCTTCTGTTCACAGGAACAACTTGATGGGGCTGGTATTGAGCTCCCAAGCCTGTATAAGTGGATAGAAAGTCAGGCTCCAAATGGCTGTTGGACTGAAGCATGGAAAAGAAGAGCACACTGGGTAGGATTTCAAGTGACCACTGAAATCACAGAGGCAGTAGCTGATGCAGAGAAGTATCTTCAAAGCCAAAGGCCAGTAAGAAGGTATTCTTTTGCTTGCATTTTACACGATGAGTTCTGCAGATTTTATAGTTCATTGAAAATAGATGTATGATGTGCATTCAGACGGCATGGGAAATTATTAGAGGAGGGTGCCAGTGGATTTCTAGAGAAAAAATTTTGTACAGATGGAATCAAGGGGGATATAGTAGAAAATGGAGATGTAGATTGGGGCTCTCTCAAGAAACTATTTTCAGGCAGTCATTGCAAGGATGTTGCTTCATTTGGTAGTAAGTACTGGGCTGCTGTCTACCTGGCCAATACTCCCCAGGAAGCTGCAGAGATGGGACTCAGATTTCCTGGAGTGGATGAGGTCAGATATTTAATTCTAATGCTTAATAATTTACTACCTTGTGCATTTCTGCTTTCAGCTCTTTAATCACAAGTTTTAAGTTGTGTATCAACTAATTTTGTGTCTGAGATGCCAATATCTTAATGCCAGTTCAAACTTCAAAGCATGTTTACTTTATTGCTATTGTCCACTAGAAAAACAGCATAAGTTGTAGGAATAAAATTGAACTCAAACTTTGGGGATTTGCCTAAGAGTCTCAGACTGACTAGGAAATAGATTAAAAAGTAGAAGTCCTGAACCAAATAGGAAACTAGGAAGCCAAGGTTTGGTAAATGAAGAAAGCTTTGTTAAATGGGAAGTAATAAAGAACATTTTGTCATTGATAAAAAAAAAGTTAACATTTCTGCTGTTTGCTATTATAGATCAGAACAGCTTGTATGTGAACCATGCTTAGGATGCTGATTTAATGAGCCTCTAGATGGTCATTGATCTAAAAGGGAAAAGAATATAGTATGCAGGATGACACTATAAGTTGTAATCTATAATTTATTCTATTACAAAGAAACAAAAAAATTCCGAAGATGCAAATATTTGTGTATAATAGAATTTGGATGCTTTCCCAGTATTCTTATTCATGCAAACAATAAAGGAAACATCAAATAAAGGAGATATCTTCCATTTGCACCTTTGTTTTATTGCTGTGGATGAGCTTGATTGCTCTCATATTACTGTTATACATACGACAAAATTCACTGTTATCCTTTATTATCTTGATTATTGGTAGTTGACTTTGGTATTTCATTGAAAAACTCTACTTTGGGATGCACCTTAAATTGGGGATGAATTTACTCTGATCAATTTAATCTAGCTGTATGAAATGGGAAATGAAATACCATGGATTCAATTCCCTTTGGTTGTCAATAATGAGTGAACATTCTCTTTGTACCTAATAATAAGAGGTACAGGCTGCTTTACAGATTGATTGACAGATGTACAATGGTTCAGATAGATGTGACTCATATTATTTTTTTCCCACTTCTTAAATCTGGTCTCTTTTCATCTCCCTTGAATTATAGTTTATTTTTAAACTCGCAGTATTTTTCTGCTAATTGATTGAGTTTTGCTCTTTGTCAGGTCGAGGAGATTGAAGATGTTGATGGCAGTTCTAGTGATCCATTCATTGCTGATGCCATAGCAAACGAAAAAGAACTTGTTCTCTCTGAGGAACAAGGAAAAAACTATAAAAAGGTTTGTCAGTGCTGTTGTGACGCGTGTTTTATTGTTCTTTCCTCAAGTTTTCAGATTAAGATTTTGGATATGGAATCAGTGCTCTCTTTTTTTTTCTGTCTTCTACAGCCTTTTTCCAAGTTAAGAAACTCAAGTAGATTGCTTGTCTATATATATATATATAAGAAATGCTTCTCATTTTCTATGTGATTCATCATACACCTATTGGAGAATTTATTAAGTGGAAATAACATCAGTTTGCTCTAATTCCAGCTGTTTTTATCCCCGAGGAAGAGATGCAAATAACTCCTAAAAATTTTCTTGCTTAGTTTTCAGCAACTGGCGTCATGGTCTACACAGTTGACTGCAACAATCTATGCTAACTGATTTATTTTAGTTGTGGGATCTCTATGCATGTATGGATTGCATCTGGTAAGGGCCTTCTAGTTGACCTTAATGGTAGTAGGTGATGCGGTGAAATTATATTGTCCAGTAACTCTTATGGAGTTCTCAATATATGATTTTTTTTTCTGGCCATATTTTGTTTGATTTCAATTGTTAAGCTTGAAAGGAAGAGTTCAGTACATCATTTAAATGCTCCAGTGCAGTTTGCTTTTACGTCATATGTTTTTCCACATAATGTTTACTCTCAAACTTGGGAGATTATGATATATCACATTATCTTTGCAATATCTGGGGAAGGTAGTTCCATGTTTTCCCTCTTTGCATCTGCCTTATTGTAGTGTTGAAGGGACTTTTTATCTGTCTGTCAGTCTCTGCATTTAAGGTGATGTTTGCCAATCTGTTTTACTTGTGGCTGCGCCATATTGATGGTTTTCTAATGTTTCTAGACATAATTTCTAGTTGCACTTGAAAACTAAGACCCATCAGGGCTTAATGCGACTCATCCTTTGTTGGTTTAGTACAGTGATTGTCAAGCTTTGTTATGCTTGTATGCACAGAAATATCTAAATTTGTGTGGTTCTTTTCTCTTTCCTTTAAAAGGTCAAAGAGGAAGATGATGCAATAATTGATCGGAAACTTCAACTTCATCTAAAAAGAAGGAGATATCGTAAGAGAGATAAACAGGTTTTGATCTGAGCTCTTTAATTTTATTGTTTGATTAGTTTTGTATTGTCATTTAGTTTTTAGATAATGGATTCTGGCCATTCTTCGTTGGCACATTTGAATAGAGAACTCACTCACAGTATGTCATAGATGTCTGTCATCAATGGTTGCTGGAATGCTATGCTCATTGTTTAGATATCACTTTCAGTGAGTTAACTTGGGCAATTTTAGTGTTGCGTTGTGGAGAAGTTGTAATTTGAAATGGTTTTGAATCCAGTTCAAGAGAGGTTTTCTTTTTGGCCTAATTGATTATGTGGTTCAGTTCCCTATGTGTTTAATATTTCAGATCTTTATTTTTGAGTTTTAAAGCTTAAATTAGGGGAACACAATACTCCCAATTGCCTCCCCCCTCCACCCCATCTTTCTGCTCTCTTTACTGGTAGAAGGTACTAATGTGCTTGTCTGTAAATTGACATTCTTTTGGAATAGATTTTACCTTTTTATTGGTACCAATCATTAAGCATTCTTATTAATTAGGGTGTCATTTAACAGAAAAGCACAACTCTTTTATCAGGTGATGGAAGGCAAGATAAATGATATGCTTCCTGGTTGTCACATTTCTGATGAGAAAACACATGATCATGTGAAAGGTGTGCCAAATAACTCTACTGAATGCACAAGTGAAAATTTGAAGAAAGATGTGTCAGAAAATTCTAAGAACTTGGAATCAGAACAAGCAATGAATAATGGCAATCCAGTGTTTTCCGAGTCTGTGTTGGCAGAAGTCACTGAACCAAGAACATCCAAGCGTCCAAATGAGAGTGAGGAACAAGGAAGTGATGCTAAAAGGATTAGAACTGTTATTGTTGACAGTGATGATGAAGCAGATGTTGAGATGACTAAGTCAGTCTGTGACGCCAGTGAAGTGGAAGATATGTCAACTTTGCAAGAAAATATTGGCAGCTCTAATGCTGATGGTCCTCTTTCACAGCATGTGGATGGAAAGTTTTGTTGTACTGTCTGTGATAAAATTGCTGTCGAAGTGCATTCCCATCCCCTTTTGAAAGTTATTATTTGCAAGGATTGCAAATGCTTAATTGAGGAAAAAATGCATATGAAGGTATGGATTTTGACAGTATCTTGTCTCATAACAAGATGGGTTAAATATGCAATGATGGAATGCTAAAGTGCCAGTTCTTGTATTTAGAATACATTTAGAATAGTGATTTTTGTTCTATTGAGAAAATTGCATTTGGAATTTCTCAGAGGGTAAAGGTTGTTCTTCGGTAAAGGACATTGGATGCAATTATTGTCTCGGCCACAGATTGCCAAATCATTATTACCTTCTAACTACAAGCATTGAGCACCTTTTGTGGGTTCGGGAAGCAGTTCATTGTTTGCTTATGAGATGATTGAAATTTTCCAGGCAAACTGCTATAACTAACTTTTTCAAGCATTTCGATTGTGATAGTGGAAGATCACTGGCACCTGATAGTCGTTTGTGTAAAATAATTGCTTATCTTTTTTAATCTTCTACAATATTCCAGTACTATGGATTTAAATTATGACACATCTTTTGATATTTTGTTCCTCTATTTTAATATTAAAGCTAATGCTGAGCTAATTAGTTGTCACAGGATCCTGAATGTTCTGAATGCTATTGTGGGTGGTGTCGACAAGGCAATGACTTAGTAAGTTGCAAGTCATGCAAAACATTATTTTGTACCACTTGTATAAAGAGGAATATTGGTGAAGAATTTTTGTCCAAGGTACAAGCTTCTGGGTGGCAGTGCTGTTGTTGCTCTCCTAGTCAACTACAAAGATTGACATTTGAACTGGAGAAAGCCATGGGGTTGGGAGATGTCAGTGTTTCAAGCTCTCATAGTGAGTCAGAGAACTCAGATGCGGATAGAAGCATTGCAGAAAGGTATTTTATTATGACTTACGCAACTGGTATCTGTAGTCTCTAGTTTCTTTTTTAACCCAGAAAATTGTGGCTTCATTAATTTTTCTAATGTCTCATGTTTTGAGAATAATTGTATTTGACTCCCATTTCCATCTGATATAATATGTTGCTTCCCAGACAATTTTTTTTGCCCTAATCAGTCAAATGTTTGTTATGAGCTTTATCTCTTAGATGTAAATCTCAAATTACTTTTTTTTTTTTTTTTTGTGTATTTGCAGCAAGAGAAAGAGGAAAAAAAGGATTCGAAGGATCCTTGATGATGCTGAATTAGGAGAAGAGACCAAAAGTAAAATTGCAATTGAAAAGGTGCCTAAGGTTACATATTTTATTATTTTATTTAGTCAAATCTGGATTAGTAGCACTAAATTGTCTATCTTATTTCCATCTTATGTAGGAACGTCAAGAACGTCTTAAGTCTCTGAAAGTACAGTTTACTGATAAATCCAAGATGACGAGCTCTGTGGGCTGCAATGGAAACTTACCTGAAGGTGCTAGTGTCGAAGTACTTGGTGATGCTTCAACTGGTTATATAGTGAATGTTGTCAGGGAAAAAGGCGAGGAGGCTGTGCGGATTCCTCCAAGCATATCAGCTCAACTGAAAGCCCATCAGGTTTTCCTTCTACTTATGAACTTCTCAATATAATCATAGTTCTATATTGTTCTTCAACTGAGTTGTTTCATATTTGCTTTTGATGTGATATCTTTCCATTTCTGGAACCTGATTTATGATGACGATGGATAAGTTAGGTTGCTCTTCACATTTAAATTATTTATTTGGTTATTTGTTAATCGCCATTGAATGATTCTTGAAATTTATTCATCCATCACACGCGGTATTTGAATGCATGAAATTTGAGTTTCCAATTGGCAGAAGTGGTCTATCAATTGAGTTTCCAATTTGAGTTTCCAATTGTATTAGTGTCATTATGGATTTTTGAAGGTCTTTACTGACAATGGTATTTTTTGGCATTGTTTAAATTTCATTATACTGGTGGTGTTGTGTTGTTTTTTATAAGTTGACATTTTAATTGCAGGTGGCTGGAATAAGATTCATGTGGGAGAACATCATTCAGTCAATTGGGAAAGTTAAGTCTGGAGATAGGGGTCTTGGATGCATTCTAGCTCATACAATGGGCCTGGGTAAAACTTTTCAGGTATAATGGTCAACTTCTGTCTTCGTCATGTCTGTTTTATATTTCATAAATTAAGACCATTAGACTGCATGATTGTGGGTGAAAAATAACAAGGTTCATGTAAAGAAAATGGAGGAAAAAAAATAACAGCATGGATTGTTGCGTCTGCAACTCCGAAGAAGAAGTTAGTCTCACAATTATGAAGTGCTGCCATTAGATGAAGGCATAACTTAATCACTAACTAATTCAATCACCACTGTAGTGCCAAATTCTCCCACAAGCTTAAAACTACTAAATCATTTAGAAGAGAAAAGTAGAGTGGCAAAATAAAGGGAGAAGAAAAGAGAGAGAGGCAAGCAGAGTTATTGAAAGATGGTCAAAGAAATACTCAAGAATCATGAGACATCAAGTTTAATTCAACTTCTTGTGTACGCCTTCATTGTTTTGACGGTTTTAATAATACCTGCATGTTTCAATAAGGCAAACTGTTAATAGTTGCAATTTAGGTGGTCTGATAGGTAAATGGCATTGCTAGTAACTGATATGAAGTTAACTGTGGTGCTCATAATGTTATCAGTTATTCTCATATTGTAAAATGCAGTGTTGTTACTTGGTTGGAGCATGTAGTTGCCTGATCATTATATTCTATCTGCAGGTCATAGCTTTCCTGTACACTGCCATGAGAAGTGTTGATTTGGGGTTAAAAACTGCACTTATTGTTACCCCTGTGAATGTGCTTCATAATTGGCAGCAGGAGTTCACGAAGTGGAGGCCTTCCGAAGTAAAGCCTCTACGCATTTTTATGCTGGAAGATGTGTTGAGGTTTTATTATATTCCCTTTCTTCCGTTTTAGTTGTATTAAGAAAAAATAAGTTTTACAGTGTTGGGTTTGCTGGCATTAGGGAGCGACGAGCAGAATTGCTTGCAAAATGGAGAGCTAAGGGTGGTGTTTTTCTTATTGGCTATGCTGCTTTTCGAAACTTATCTCTTGGAAAGAATGTCAAGGATCAAAATATGGCTAGGGAGATTTGTTATGCTCTGCAGGTACCTGTTATAGTCCCTGAAATTCTCTTCTGTCATTTTACTTTATTCTTTTTGATTGGTTGTTTGCTTCATTTGGATCATTCAGATTCAAACTTTATCCAGTTCCACACATACTAGAATGTGCTTTGGCCTTGAAGAATCTCTGTTTATATCTACCTTCTATTAAATTAATTTGTTCTTTTTGGTCTTGTTCTTTAATAAAAAAAAAATTGCATTTATTTGGTGATATGCATACTGGGGATCACCTATCTTTTATTAAAATTAATTTGTTCTTCATGGTCTTTTTCTTTTAATGAAAAAGTTGAGTTTTCATTTGATGATATGCTTACGGAATTACTCATTTTGTTGGCTTTTTAACAATATCACATGCAAAACCAAAACATAGGAACTCATTCATATAGTTCTCTTGATTCTCTATGCATTATCACTAGCAATACATTAACTTCTGATAGGAAAAGACTATTATCTTATTTGAAGAAAATTTTTAAGTTTCAATTTCATGGGTGTCTCTACAGTTAAATGATAATGAATTTTTTGCTTGAATGTAATTATATAATTTACATGATTCCATGTGACTTAGATTTAACCCTAACACGGATGATTGGAGCATTAAGCTATTTCTTTAGTTAATGAGAATGATGTAGAAGAGTGTGAATTATCAGTTATGTTGAAGTCTATTTTTAACATGATGTTCGTCATTAATCAGTGGAGAATTGTGTTTTTCCATTTCTGTTTGATTCTTTACTATTTTGATGAGAGAGAGAGAGAGAAGATTCCAGTTGGGAGGATAGAAGATCCTTATTGGACAAATGTTCATACAGATTAAAAAGAGTAGGAGAAATTAGAAAAGTATTGTCCTCCATTTATGTTGAATAAGATTTAAAAATACACATATTTTGAGGCCCCCGAAGCATAAGCCCTCAAAGATTTTTCTAGAAATTTTGTTTGTTAGGCATTTAGTTTTTGACTTTAAAAGCTTTGAGTTTGATTGATTGTAAGGGGTCTTTATAGCTGTAGGGCTCACAATTATATGAGAGCCAGTTACATCTAAACAGTGCTATCAAATAGAGCTTAATGTTAAATGCCCCCCTTTTTTATCAAACTGTCTTGAAGCTGTTGAAATTTATGTCATTAAAAAAGTGACGCTTGCCTTTACCTGTAATTGTACTTCTATCCATGGTTTTAATTAACAGCAACGTAACGGCCATTATTTGAAGAAAAATGACCCTTCCGTTTTGCAAATGTGTTTTATTCTTTCCAAAGAAAACAGGTAACAGAGTTACATAATGGGAAACTGCCATTACTTAACATTTCTTTATTCTTTTAGTAAAATAAATTCTGATTTTTTTTAATAAGATAACTTAAATGGATAATTTAGTCTTTAAGCTCTCAAGCTCAAAGCCAACAAGAAGATTGTCAAGACCCTCCTAGACACTCATTTCAATGGTAGTAGTATGTTAGATGATGTAATATTCCGAACATCTATTGTGTTTTGTGCTAGCTATAGTACTTATTGTGTAACAATGGCTCAAATCTTTGAACTAAATATGTTTTTCTTTTGAATTTATGCTAATTAGATAGTTATATTTCTTAATTTTAGTGAATTCCTTTAAAATACATTAATTCCATAAGTTTTGCAATTTTTACAAAAAACATTTGTGCTATGGTAGTCCATTCCCGTTACGGATCCGTTTTCGTTGCATGCGATCACGTCCGCGATCATAGCCATTGCTACGATTTAAATCCATGCTTCTATATTCCCCTCATTAGGAATTTATCCGAACAAAAGGAACCAATCTTGAAAGTGAGGTTTGCAATTGCCTTTGCTTGCAATTATATCTTCTATTCTCCCTCTGATAGGAATTAATCCAAGTAAGCGGAACCAATGTTTTCCTGTACTTGTTCCCAAATTCTTTAGTTCAGTTTTAAGCTTATAGAAGTTGTTGAACACTTTTTGTTTCAGTATGCCTACTAGATCCAATAAGCATCATAAAAGTAGATGACTCAAACTCTCAACTGCAACTGACAGTTTGACACCCTATGTAAACCCATGTGAAAAAGATTTATTTATTTTCGATATTTCTGAAAATTAACTTAATAAAGCTTTTGTCAGTTTTCAGTGCACTTTTCTTATTAGAATTTTTGTAAATCTTAGATGTTAGCTATTTGGTATGGACTGCTAATTTGCACTTAATCATGAATCATGACACAATTTTATATGTTTGAGTTATTGATGAAATTTTCTTTTCAATTGTCAGGATGGACCTGATATACTTGTCTGTGATGAAGCTCATATAATAAAGAATACCCAAGCAGATACAACCCAAGCATTGAAACAAGTGAAATGCCAGAGGAGGATTGCATTAACGGGATCACCTCTTCAGAATAATCTAATGGATTATTATTGTGTAGGTTATTATTTTGTGAACAAACTAATAAAAGAAGTAGCTTATACTTTTGTCTGCTTTTATGATTCTTATTGGATTTATATATTAAACAGATGGTTGATTTTATTAGAGAAGGTTTTCTAGGGAGCAGCCATGAGTTTAGAAACCGGCAAGGCTTCTTCCCCTGCAGTATTTTGGTTATGATCTTTTTACTTGTTTCAGAGTGTCTCAATTCTGTTTGGCCTTGTGTTGCAGCTATCAAAATCCAATAGAGAACGGACAGCATACTAATTCAACTGCCAACGATGTTAAAATTATGAACCAGAGATCTCATATCCTTTATGAACAGTTAAAAGGATTTGTCCAGAGAATGGACATGAGTGTGGCGAAGAAGGACCTGCCACCTAAAACTGTTCTGGTAATAGCTGTGAAATTATCTCCATTGCAGAGGAAATTATACAAAAGGTTCCTTGATGTGCATGGGTTCACAAAGGACAAAGTTTCCAATGAAAAGATAAAAAAGAATTTTTTTGCTGGATACCAGGCATTGGCTCAGGTATATTTTCAATTACAAATTACAATGTATGGCAGGTTTCTTAGTTCTTTCTTACAGTATATGGATATGCATACAAATAAAAAGTGTCAGTTTCAAAGCCACTTCATACATGCATTTGCAAGTGCTCATGCATGCACCTTATTTTCCTAAACCAAGTAAAGAAAAATGTTTAAAATGATTGTCTAGTCTGGCATAGAACCTATAAATAAAGTTATGGATGAATGTCTGAGAAATCTTGTGAAAACTGAAATGTGTTTTTGCAAATAAAGTTGTGAAATTTAAAGGTTGCTGCTTGAAATGAAGAGAGGGAAGTGAGAGAATTCCTTTGTAACTGTCAAAAAGCTATCTGGGAATTGAAACAAGGAAAGTGGAGTTTGAAAGTGTATTTTTCATGGTGCCTGCTAACATGTTGGAATCATATGGGGTAAAATAATCTAATTACTGTAGTAGCAAAAGTTAAACAGTATGTTTCTCACATGATTCCCAAATGAAATGTTGAAACAGCCTGTAATGTAACAGTAGGCTGAAGGAGCAACACAGTATAGTTGTTATTGAAGACCATTCTTGGGCTTTAGCCAACTGGTGAAGGAATGGGAGCGGACTAGTGCATATTAGTATATCTAACAATATCTTGAAATACTTGCTCTTTTATGAATTGTGTCATTTTGAATAAGAACTTTGTGCATACGAGAAATGAATGCTTGTGGAAATTATTTGGCTGCAAATGAAGAAGAGCTGGATTGTTCCCCAATGCATATTGAGGCACATTGTTATTATTATTAATATTATTATTTAATTAATGGCCTTCTTTCTCTGTGTTTGCTTGTTTTAATGAAAATTTTGTTGTGTTTGGTAGATATGGAACCATCCTGGGATTTTGCAATTGAGAAAAGATAGAGATTACATCAGTCGTGAGGAAACTGTTGATAATTTTGTTGCAGATGAAAGTTCTAGTGATGAAAATGTAGACTATAATACAATTATTGGGGGTAAATTTCCATTTTTTCTTGCCATAGTTTCTCATCTCAAGCGTGTCTGATGCTTAATAACTTTTCACATAGTGTTGGATATCTCTTGTGTATTATTTTACAGGTCAAAATTGTTTTTTGATTGTTAATTATTGCTAATTATTTTTCAATTTAATCTGACTTTGGCTAATGTTTATTTTTTATGCTGCAAATAGATGGAATTTGGAAATATGTTTGAACTAAGCAAACTATTTTAATAAAAAACAAACTATGTTGATCTCATATTGAGCTGAAAAATGAAAATTTTGGTTTAGGGTTTTAGTTCAAAATTAATCAATGTGATTGAGGTCATAATATATATGGGATTCCTAAAATTATCAATAGAAAGTAGATCCTTGATTGAGATAAATCAAGGAATTATTGATGAATGTACAAAAAAAACAAACAAACTATTTATGTTATGTAAGCCTGATCTAAGAGCCAAAAACCAAATCAGAAATCTGTTTTACATTGTGAAATTTTTTTGTTAAATGATCCTATACGAATCCAATTCTTTAAGCTTTTGCATTCCATGAAATAATGCTTGTTGGCCAGGTAAGGGCTGATATAAAGCTTTTTTCATAAGGATTAGCCAAAGCGGAATCAGGCATGCAAAATTAGAGGAAGTCGAACTGTGGAAATCCTTCTACTGCATTATTTGCATTTTAGCAGAAATAGCTTTTATCCTGTCGCCATTTCCGTTGAAGCTTGTGTTCACACTGTCACTTATTTTCCCTTTCTTCTTGTTTGTATATGAGTTTTTTTTTTAATGGCTGTTTTTGATACTCAACAGAGAAGACAAGGAATGTGAATGGCTTTACACAAGGGAGAACTGATGAGGGACTTTTTCAGAAGGTATGAATTTTGTGATTTTAATTTATTATCTATGCTTGCTAAAATTGTTATTATTTCTCACCATCTAATTATGTGTCTTTACTCTTACCAATGTATAAATTTGCTCTGAAGTTCGTCAATATTCTTTCCTCTATATTTGCGAGGTTTTGTTTTGGTCATTGTGTTGATGGATGCATATTCTTCATCTTTTCAGGATTGGTGGAATGATCTTCTTCAAGAAAATAATTATAAAGAGCTTGATTACAGTGGCAAAATGGTGTTGCTGCTTGACATTTTAACCATGTGTTCTCATGTGGGTGATAAAGCATTGGTTTTTAGTCAGAGTATACCCACTTTAGATCTCATTGAATTTTATCTGTCAAAATTGCCCTGGCATGGAAAAAGGGGAAAGTTTTGGAGAAAAGGAAAAGACTGGTACAGGTGGGGTTATATATTGCCATGAACCTATTATATACATGAGAATTTTGTATTTGAAATAAAAAGAATTGTGAAGTTAACTTCCTCTGAGTTGTCCAACAGGCTAGATGGAAGAACAGAGAGTTCTGAAAGGCAAAGATTGGTGGAGAAGTTTAATCACCCTGAGAACAAAAGAGTAAAATGTACTTTGATTTCAACCAGAGCTGGATCTCTGGGAATTAATCTTCATGCTGCTAACCGTGTAGTTATTGTTGATGGTTCTTGGAACCCGACTTATGATCTTCAGGCCATTTATCGGGCTTGGAGGTGGGTTTTACTTAATCCTTCTTGCTTAATTGGAACATTAAGCAGTTAGAATCATACAATTGAACCTAATGGAAATATTTTCCATTTCTTCAGATATGGCCAGAAAAAGCCAGTCTTTGCTTACAGATTGTTGGCACATGGAACTATGGAAGAAAAAATCTACAAGCGTCAGGTAATGGAA
This sequence comes from Triadica sebifera, assembly GCA_023653625.1. NCBI lineage: Eukaryota > Viridiplantae > Streptophyta > Magnoliopsida > Malpighiales > Euphorbiaceae > Triadica > Triadica sebifera. The sequence goes on along the minus strand of CM042892.1, from coordinate 17,833,145 downwards.
TCATAAACTGCACTTTTAAATTTGGTCTGTTTTTTGGAACCAAATTGTGAAGAGCATGTTCTAAACAGGTGACTAAGGAGGGGCTTGCTGCAAGGGTTGTTGATAGACAACAAGTACATAGAACTATTTCTAAAGAAGAAATGTTGCATCTCTTTGAATTTGGTGATGATAATTCTGACCCTCTAATTGAGCTTAGCCAAGAGGATATACACACGGATGACCAGAACATGAGCTGCCAAGCAGGAAATTCACTGAAACGGAAGGTGCCCCTTTCTCATGGTAGCTGCTCTTCTGACAAGTTAATGGAGAGTTTACTTGGCAAGCACCTTCCAAGGTTTTTCTTAATATGATCATTAGTTTTTACTGATGCCCTGTCAGTTTTTTTTTTCCTGCATTTGGAGTTGCCTCTTGATTCTTATTTGATTTGTCAGTAGATCACAATATTCTGTCACTGTGGGAACTGAGTTTGACAACAGACGTTACCTGATACATCACCTTGTAGGTGGATTGCCAACTACCACGAACATGAGACCCTTTTGCAAGAGAATGAAGAGGAGAAGCTGACTAAGGAGGAGCAAGACATGGCTTGGGAAGTATATAGGAGATCATTAGAATGGGAAGAAGTACAACGAGTTTCACTTGATGAATCTGCATTTGCGCGAAAGCCATCCATATCAAATGTTGTTCCTTCTGCACCAGGTACAAAAAACACTCCGTCATCAAGCATGCCCCCTCCTGTACCTGAGGCTCCCGGCTCCAACATTCCACCTTCTAAGGGCATTTTAAGGAGCCGAATCATGCAGAGAAAATGCACTAATCTTTCACACTTGTTAACCCTTAGAAGCCAGGGCACAAAAATTGGTTGTAGTACAGTTTGTGGAGAATGTGCCCAGGAGATAAGCTGGGAGGACCTGAACAAGGATGGGAGGACGGCACGCTAAGAATGTGGTAAGCCTGCTTTGTTGATACAAGCATTTTATATTGTGTAATTGATTATGATTGTAAAGGGCAGCAGCTGTAGTATCCATTTCATTCATTTTTGGTAGTTTTGGGCAGCAAGGATCCTGCATAATTGTTTTTGTCATTTTGCTATTTTTATTTTTGAGGGGTATAGCAATGAATAGCCATTTGAGGAAATTTTTGAGTGGGTGGGTTATTGTAAATTGAATCTGTAAATGTGAGGTCATAATTCTAATGTCTAATTGTAATGAAAGCCATTTACCATTTCTTAAGAGTAGATGACTTTCAGCCCCAATTATACACTACTCACAATTATTTATCATCCCTCTCTCTCTCAACATTTTTGTTTTTCTTTCATTTTTTTTTCCTTTTATTAATGGATGAGCTGTATTAAGCAACTTTCTCCTTTTACCTAAATTAACAGGATTGTAGCCTGAGATCTAACAAAATAAATTTTAATTACCGGTACCAATTCTCTCTGAGTGCCATTTCACCATTTACCTGTTAGTTCGTATAGAGAGAGAGAGAGAGAGGTGTTGTGGTTTGGGTGTCTTTATCTTTTATTGTTCTCCAGAGGTTAAAGCCAGTGATGTCCTCCATTTGCCAACATTCATGAAACTGCATTAGGTATTGATTAATTTCATTTTTGGCAAATCATGTCATAAGGATTCTAAACTTGTCATGTTTTGATTATTAAGTCATTAAAATTTTGCTTGAGCCTTTAAACAAATATTAAATTATTTATCACGTTTTTATTGAAAGATAAAAATTGGGAATTAATGTCCATAATACAAGTAAAATATGTGGGTTGTATCAGGCATGAAGAGTTTTTTTATTTAAGAAAAAGACAAAAAAAAGTATGTGTTTTTTTGTTTTTGTTAATATCGTCTTTTATATTTTATTTGTATGGTTACAATTTTCAGGAAGACAAGTCCACACTATATATATGTACGTCTATATATATTTCAAAAGCACATTCCAAATTTCCAATCAATATAAAATAAAATAATACTCATATTTTTATCATAAAGATAGATACACAAAATGATAATTAATTAAAGGACTTGATGTGATGATTAAAATTCAAGAGTTCAATACTTGAAAGACGAAAAATGAAGGGTCCTCAAAAAAAAAAATGGCCAGGCTTCATCTTTTCTTAAAAATAGCACTGCATTTGCCAACTTGCTCAACATTTAAACCTATTTGCAATTATCTCTAGTATACATACTCATTTCAAGTCTATAATTATCTATTTAACACTATTTTTATTACCTAAAAGTATAAATAAAAATATTTAGAAAAAGAACAAATAAAGTACTAACATAAATTCTTATAATTTGATATAGATAAAAAAAAATAATCTATTAATTTTTTTGTTTATTAAATAGCACACTATAGAACACAAAATTTTTTAATTTATAAATATCAAATTATAATTACATCATAAAAACTGAACAAATATAATTGCATTTGAAAGGCACAAACCCATCAGCCTAAACTTTTATCCTACCTAAATCTTATTATAATTGAGACAAATTGAATTTAATACCCCTAAAATATGTTACCCCGAGTAAAAGGCCATGCATCATTGACCTGAACACACAAGAATGGGCTTGAACAGTGGCAATATCAGCACCCGTAGCCTCATACGAATTCCTCTTAACAATTGAAAACACCCAGTTGAGTTCAGTACATATTTCAAATGGCGCACCAAAAGTGATATTGGTACTTTTGAAGCATAATTTTGCATTGTTTGCACTTTGCAGTATAAACATCTTGTCTGCTAACTATGTAATCTATACAACACCCTTTCCCTGTCTTCAACACAAGGCAAAGCACACTAGCAAAGCAAGAGCCAATCTTCTAGCCTTTAAAACAAGAATAAGCACACTCTGCACTAAAAATGAAGATGGTAATATGGTTGAATGAGAATTTGCGTGGAGCCAAACTAGCATATCTCGTCTTCCACCCAGTTATCCTTCTCCTTTGGTCCGGTTGGCCCCTCCTCGCCGTAAAGCTCTGTTGGAAACAGCTCGAATATGTTCTCAACTGAAAGTCGAACAAAAAATGGGAGTAGATTGATTATCTTATCTATTTCCGATCGCGAGTCATACAAAATGGTGGGTCCCCATTCTCTCATATACTGCAACCAACATGGTTCTGTAACAACTCCTTTTCCTAGATACTCCGCGGCAATTAGCTCATACTTCACGTTTGAATCCACATAATATTTGCTTTGAGCAGTGTCGTTTCTCACTCCAATTCCAAGTTTTGTTGACCCTTGAAGGTAAGTACCGGCATGAGGGTAACTTGCGTGACCATGTTTCGACGAATAAACAATAGGCCTATTCCCTTCAATGAACTCCAATTCTGAAGCATCTACCCATCGGCCACCACTGTGCTCTGAGAAGAAGACTTGCCACAATTCTCCAGTGAAGTTGCTCACACGAAGGGTATAGTGCTCCCAGTCACCCACATGTTGACCAATCCTGGTCATAGGTATAGTCATCAGCCCAACTTTCAGGGTAGCTGGTCCATTGAAAGGACAAAATATCCACATTGCAATATCAGTAAAAGTTCCTCCCAGTGCTGGTTTCACGTGAACATAGAGCACAGCGCTCTCCATATCTCCCCTTTTGATGCTATTTATTGCATCATCATCAATTGGCAAACCTATCCAATATTCTCTGTCATTTTCTCCTCCAGTGGGCAAGATTGAACCCTCGTAATCAATTGGCTGTTCTTTCTGCTTGCCATCTTGATACAGAAGTGCTCCATTTTTGAAGAACCACTGCACTGATGATGGCAAGTACTCTTCATCAGGATGGAAGAATACGGTAGGACCATAGTGCTTAATGAGTGCATGAATCTGATCAAGATTTGGCATCGCATGTAGGCTGCGGTCAAGATTATTCAAGCATGCAACCTCTATTAGATCATCTCCAAAATTCAAATATGTACCGCAGTAGAATGTCCCAACGGAAACACCTTTAGCGAACATCCCCCTTCTGCAGGGTCTTGTGTTCCAAACCTGAAACTGGTTCTTGAAAGTTTTTGAATCTGAGGAAAATATGAGTTCCCAAGTTTCACATTTATCTGTAAGACCTGCTCGAACACACCTAACTTCTTCAATGTCAGGCTCCTCAGGCTCATTAGTGACCAAAATGCCCATAGCCTTATAACCGGCAGGGGGGTTTGGCTGCCAAAAGTAACCAGCACCATCCTCATTTGAATTGCTACTCCAAACCAAAGTGTAGTTAAGGGGCTTTTTTAGAGCTGGCGCATCTGATTTTGAGTCATGTACACGACAAACTTCAGGCTTCTCAGCATTGGCCTCAGAAGCAACAAGAACATATCCCCTCAATGGCTGGTCATTGGACTGACAGTAGTGACCAAGGCAGTAGAAACCATCAGGGATCCCAACAGGTCTATAAAATGTGAATCCTTTCTTTTCCCCGCGCAAATAGCAGCTCCACACACTCTCAAATTGGGTAATCTGGATGACTTCTATTTCTCCTAAGTTTATTCTTTTAGTAGCAAATCCGCGACCTGATAATATAAACAAGCACATTGTCAGTAGGATGCATAATATTTGCCAGCAAAGTCATGATAGAGAGAATGAATAATGTGGACATCAAAAGTAAGTTGGCCAATTGAAATGCTAATTCATGGATTACTTGAATGTTTAAACAAATAAATTGGAAACTAGCTGTGGTTCCCATATGCAACCCCAACCGACAAATGCATAACCCAAGATTCTCAAATCATATAAAATATATAAATCTTCATGTTTTCTTGCAAGCAAGGAGTCCTTAAACTTCCCACCTAGGAGCATCGATGCATTGAAAATATATCCACTAAGAAACTAATTCAATTTAAAAAAGTTGCATCCATAAGCAACACAATGAGTTCTTCGTTTAAAGCGCACAAAAGAACAAATAGATGTTGCTACATTGCTTAAACCACAAAGAAAGATAAAAATGCTTGATAATAATAATAATAATAATAATAATAATAATAATAATAAATTAAAAGTTATAAAAAAAAAAAAAAAGGATTCCAATTCTTATAAAAAGAAGAAAAAAGACAAGTATGGAGCTAAAAGTATCATAAAGCTTTAGATTTTAATAGTTTGAGAGTTCCAAATGCCCCCAACTTTGAAGGCATGTCAAATTCTGTAAGCTTTGACCAGTTCCATAAATGTTTTTTCAACAAACTTCTCAGTAGCCGCAGACGACAATATGGAAAAACTATAATTTGATCCTTGAGCATTTTTATCTCAAACAGAGAAAACAGAGGATTGCAGATTGCCAACAAATTTTTCATTGTACTTCTTGAGGTTGCAAGGAAATTAATAACATAAAAATCATCAAATCTTGAAAAAGCAAACTAGAAGCTAAAAGCAAATAAATATATAGCAGTCATTACCCATTTAATTTTGAGCTATCTAAAGATTAGAGAGAGAGAGAGTACAGAAATTGCTAATTATATCAGAGCGTGATTTAGTTATTAGCTGATCCACAGATATGGCTCAAAATTAACTTCCTTTCTTGGCGGGCAGACAGAGAGAGTGGATTTAGCATTATATAAAAAGAAAAATCAGATTAGATATCATCAATAATTGAACAGAGAAAAGGTCAATCGAGTTTCAAACAATCATCTCCTGATCATTTACTCTCAAGAAATCCAAGAAATAAATTCTAAATTCTAAAAAAATAGAAAAAAACGGTACAATCGTTGGGAAAGTTTCTTATGGGAGGAAAGTCTATACCTTGAGGCCATTCAGGGATTGGAGCAGGCAAAGAGAAAGGTTTTGGGTCAGAAAAGTGGAACTCAGCCACTTGATTCCAGTAAAAACAATTACAACCATACATTTTGAAGAATCTGTAACTAAAGAATCTTTCAAAAAAACAAAAAACCCAGTAATTATTTCCAAATTCTCGATCGTTAACCTCCTTTCAAACAAAAGACTAAGTCAAGATAGGTCCTTTGCTTCTCTCAATGGCTGCTTCCAAAATTCAGAGAGAACACAAAGATAGAAGAAAAGAAGGCTTCTTTCCCTTTAAAACTTTCTCTCAAACACCATTTATCTGAATGGAAGAACACAGTTAAGACCCGCGACACTTGATCAAGGCCACAGAGAGAGAAAAGGGGCGAGGGGTGTACTTTGTCTTGAAGAGAGAGAGATGTTGGAGTGAAAAGAGAGGAACCAAGAGAGAGAAAAAGAGAGAGGGAGCTGTAGAGAGAGGGACATTGATGACGTTTAAGACTTCTAAGTTAATTATTTGGCACTAGAGGATTTGTTGGGTTAGAAATGCTACAAACTCTTTCTTTTTCATTTTTTTTTTTTACAAATACGTTCACAGTATAAAAAAATTAATTTATAAAATTTACTATTTTATTTAATAAAATAAATTTAATAATATAAAAATATTAAAAATATATTGATAGCATTCCTCTCAGTTAGATTAGGTAAAGTTTTGTCCTTTGATGGGCAAATTATGTAGACTATAATACAACTCTTTCAAGCTATGTTTTTTAATATAATTATAGATGACAAATTATGTAATATGTAATATGTATTATTATTTTTTTTTTTTTTCATTAGTTCAACTAACTCACATTGATAAGCTATGCAATTAATAAAGTGTTTTGTTCAAAAGTTTGGAATAATTGTATCATTTCTATTTTCAGTTTCTAAAACTGAAACAAAAAAAAGTATTTAGTTAATAAAAATTAGTATATATAATACATTCAAACTATTTCTTTGTCCATAATTTCGAGGGCCAACCCAACCGGCCAAAACTCTCATATTCATCCTCTCCATCTGCCACGAATATTGTAATCAAACCCACGTCATAATTATGATAATTAAAAAAAGTCATCCAATTGACCCAACAGAATATAATACTCCTATAGAATTTTTTTTTATTGATTTGTCTTTTGGGATTAAATACAAAGAATTTATTGGTTACTTGTTTGTTGGACATTGGCAATAAGAGTCAACAATGGCACACCATTTATTGATTAATTTTTTATTAACAAATAAAAATTTCCACTATTTATTTCTTTTTTGGTCTTGTTTTGCGGATGAGGGCCACGTAAGAATATACGGAATAGAGTATTTATTTTAACTATATTATTTATTTTAAAGAATTAGTTCACAAAAAAAATTTAATATATTCTCAATATTTAAATATTAGAGTGTAAAGTAAATTTAACTCTCCAAATTTAGATAAATTCTATTATAAATTTTAATTAATATATTTTCACTTTATATATATATTTTTTATTTTTTTATTGGTATATCTTTTAAAAAATATTTATTTTTTTATAATAAAAATTATTTATTTTTTTTTAATAAATATTAATTTGTATGAGATAAAATAAAACGAAAAATAAAAATACAAAGAGTTTGTTGGATTTATAAAAAAATTATTTTTTATATTTAGAAATGGTATAAAACAAATACCAAATATATTCTTTAAAATAAAAAATACTGATTGAAAGTTCTCTAAGCATATCTAACGATTTGATTACAATACACGTGGCAGATGGAGAGGATCAATTATATAGAAAATCACTTTAATACTATTTATTTTAATTATATTATTTATTTTAAAGAATTAGTTCACAAAAAGAAATTTTAATCAATAATTAGTATTGATAATGAGCACTTTTGGTTCTTTAATAGCCTAATAAATAAAATTAATTGTATTTAGTTCAGTGTCTAAAGATTTTTATTTTATGCACCATGCAGTTGTAATAAAAATGAATTTTTTTAAAAAAAAATATGACAAAAAGATATGGAAAAAAATGAGAAGGAAAATTCATATAATAAATCACAAATGCATTTAAGCTAATTAAGTTAACACACTATTAGTGTTGCAGAATTGATAATTGCAATTTACAGGTAATTGTCATTTGATTCCCACTTCTAACTAATAATTGGTAACTAATTAATTAAACCAAACTAATAATCATATTGAGGGGCCATTTTAATTAATTATCAGATTGGGACTATGGCATATTCCAAAGCATATATATGCAATTCAATCATTCATTATTTTTTATTTTTTATTTTTTATTTTTATGAAATGAACATTTCTTATTATTTCACTGGAAAAGATGCGAATGCTAAAATAGGGATATTCCGAGAAAGTATTGGCATATAATCACTTCATTATATGCTAATAAGAAGAGGAGATCTCACCAGTGAGTCAGTGACCACTCCTAATTTTCAGCCCTTCATTTTGTCTTTGGCCTAATGCATTTTCTATTTTTCCATATTTAATATATTTCTTTATTTGGCAAAACGAATATAAGAAAAATACTTATTTGGCCCAATTATTTTTCATAAATTATCGTTTTAATAGGATGGAGGGCTTTAAGCCTATACTGGTACAAATCTATTTCATGAAATTGAGGAATTTGATTCTTTCAAAAAAAAATCCTGATACGTTTGGTATTTTCTTACATTCACATCTAAAAATGCATGAATAGATATAAAGAAATAAATATATTAATTTTTAGATTAAACTTTAATCAAAAGGTGATTACAAAATTTGTGTCATTCTGTGGGATTGGCCCGAAAAGTAGGGTCATGCTCGGTTGTTCCAATGATATAGTTTGCGTCATTCTGTGGGATTGGCCCACAAGCGCCGCCCCATTGGACTTGAACAGTGTAATGCTCAAAACGACAAACCTCATCGGCAGACGCAGACGCAGACGCAGAACATTAGTTCGAAATTATTAAAAGCACAAGCTGATGGTCACACCATCAATATGGACAAATATGTGGACAAGCAACAAAAACAATAATAAGTAATTCATTATACCCCTAAAACCATAATCGCATTCTTAAATTCTTTAAATTCCTAATTATAAACAATTAATTACTTTATTCTCCTTTGGGGAAATTTAAAATATAATTGTATTGTTGATGTGACTGTATTATGGGTCCATTGTTTAGAAAGTGGGTTTGGCCCATTGTCTTTTTTAGTTTGATTGATAGATTGGCCCACCTTCTCTAAATCCAATAAGGATGAAAGGAGATGAACACCGTGTTACGATGTATTGTGGATTCAGATTTAAAACAACAGTATATTCTTTAATGATTCGTACATAATATGTTTTTAGTATTTATCATGCATTTTTTTCCATTGTATTCTCTTCTTTTTATTCTTCTTTCTCTATTTTTTTAAATTTTTTGTTTATTTTAAATTTGTTTTAAATAGTAAAAATTTTTAATTTACATATTTGATTTTATTTTTAATATTTTTTTTAATAATATGGTTACTGTTTATTATTTTTTATGATAAAAAATATTAGTTTTGATATATTTTGTGGAATAAAATGGTTAAAAATGAAGATATTTAAACTAAAAAGAAAAAAAAATCAAATTGTTGGGGGGTTAAAGACTAAATTTTGGAAGAAACAATAAATCTGTAAATAATGAATCTGTAAATGAAAAAACAGTAAATTTTAAATGATACGATAAATCTGTAAATTTTTAACGATGAATTTGTAATTTTAAAATAATGAACTTATAAGTTCAAAATAACTTTTCAAGTTGTATACGATAAATCTATAAGTAATAAAACAACAAATTTTAAACGATAAACTTATAAGTTTTAAATGATAAATATATAGTTTTAAAATAATGAACTTGCAAGTTCAAAATGATAAAATATACAAATTGTAAATAATAAACCTCTAACTTATAAACGATAAACCTATAAATTCAGAAAAATGAATATTTAAATTTAAAACAATAAATTTATAAGTTAAGACTGATGAATTTATAAGTTCAAAAAGATAAAATTATAAGTTATAATTGATAAATTTGTTAAATCCAATTCTGGAAAAAAAACGTATATGTTGTTTTGTTTTTGCATGTATAAAAAAAAGATTAATAATATAACATAGATCTGAATTCATTATATAACAACTTATGTGTCCACTTATTATTGTTATTATTATTATTGAAAATGACAAATATATTAAAGCAAAACACCAACTACAAAACTAAAGGAATAGCGAAGCGAAGCTTAGAAAATATCACTCATCCGACCCAATAAAGCCTTTTAATGCAACTAGACTTAAGATTTTATGCCAAAACTTCTAAAAAAATCAGAATAAAAAGACCAATAATAAAGGCTAGTGTATAAAATAATTAGTCTTATTATTATTTTAAGGTGACACGCCATGCAAGTGACTAATAAGGTCAAATTTTATGTGCATATATTAGTTCCATAAATAAATATAATGAAAATATGTAGTTTTTTTTAGATGAATAAAGAGTAATATAAATAATATGGATAAATATAAAACTATAAAAGAAAATACAATAATCACAAATTTAAATGAGTTAATTCCATTTATCAATATTTCAAAAGAAAATTGAGCATAATTTATTAGGGGAAATAAAATTTTAGAGGACTTATCATATGATATCCAAGAGAGTTGTGACCTCCATGAACTAGTTGAGTAAACAGCGGCCTCTATCCCTACGAAAAGGCGGCAAACCATCTCATTCATCTCCGCCTGCGCCGCCGACTCCTCATTCTTCAAAAGGTGAAAGGAGATAAAAGAATATTTATCAGGTGAATTAGGCTCCAAAATTTTATTTTGAATTTGTTTTTCTCTATCGACATATTCTCGGAAAATTTCACCGTCATGTGATGATTGATCTTAATTTGATCATCGAGATTTTTCATGGGAGATTGTTGACATGATCCCAAATGCAATTGAATGTTTTTAGTGATGATTGATGAATGGATGATGATCCAAATATCCAATCAATCAATTTTTTGATTCATCACTTCATCATTTTATCTTGACCCTTTTTTCTTCATCCAAAAACCGCCATTTGTCAAAAAAAAAAAAAAAAAAAGGCTTTTCAGTTTGCGGGGTTTGTTATTTCCCGTGATAAAATTGTACACAACTTATTAATATTCCCATAATCCTCAAAGAAAATGTTAACATTCTCATAATTCATTTGACTTCTTGAAAGTAATACCATTATTTTTTTTAATTTTGCAATATTTAAGGTTATATTTAGTATGAATGAATTTCATAAAATTAGTAGATCAATTCATTTATAAATCCCTTCTAAATTTTAATATATTATCTTGTTTTTACATTCATATTTTTCTTTCTTTTTCATAATTATATAGGTAAAAAAGAAAGTATGAATATACTAATTTTTGTACGAATTTTCAGAAAATTTTTGCAAATGAATTCCACCAATTCTGTTAAATGTATTTGTACCAAACATGGATTAATTATTTTAATTTTTTTGGTACATTCTTAATTAATGCAAAGACAAAAATTAAAATAAATCTATTTTTTTTTATAGGGAAGGTGGGAACAGAATAGAATAGCCCTAATGGGTCTCTTGGGTCTTCTCGAAAATTTGAGAGTTTGATAAAAATAATATTTTTTTATTAAAAAAATAAAAGATTGGAAATATTTTATAAATCTAGCATAATCTTACTAAATATAAATAATTCCAAATTCATGGTATATATTTCAGAATTTCAAGAAAAGAGAAATCACAAAATAAAAAAAATCGAATTAATGTCATTTTTTTCAAAATAAAAACTTTAGAGATGATGCAAAATTATTCATTTTACAGAATATTTTAATTCCTTACCAAAATATTTATATGTATTCTTTCAGTGTGTCTGTAGAGTACCCAATATTTGTGTGAGTGAGTGGATGAAGTGTGTAGGTTCTGCTGTATATATATTTGCACCATTCTTTGTGTACATATGACTATGTGGAACATGGGAACTGGTTCCTTTCTTGATATCAAACAGTGAAACAGGTGGGTATTGAAGGATATTGCTAAAAAGGTTGACTTTTGGTTGAGCAAGACTCCTGGAAATTGCGGCCATCGTGTGGTGCGGGTATCGGGAAATTTCCTGCTTATATTCCTTTTTGATAGATCGCCAGTCTCTTTTGTTTCACCAGGGTTCATCAATATCCTGTTAACTGGAAGCTCACAAGTGTTTTCGGGCATAAAGACGAAAAGATATTCGAGGTAAACTTATGGCCTTACTTTTTTTTTTTTTTTGTATGCTTGTTTTCTAAGAATTATTGGTGAAGAGCCTGTTAGGATTGTTTCTTTTTTTTTTTTTCTTCTCATTCAGTTATGCAAAGATCAAATCCATCACAGATTTTGATTTGTAGGGTTTTTAGATTTTGAAAATCTTGGATAACGATGTATAGCTTTTCAATTCAGCTATCGCGGTTTCGATTGAAATTAAAGATCTCTTTTTTCACTGAATACTGCAATTCTTTCTTTTTATATGTTTTTGGGTATCTACTTGATAATTATCGGCACCGTCCGAACATGTGATGCTGTAAAATTGTTGCTGAAGAACTAAAAGATTCTTGGAAAAGTATGCAGTATTACTCTTTAGACGTTCAATGTTCTTGCATATTGGTTTTGAGAGAATCTATTTTTGGAATTGGCGTCAGGAAATACTTCCTGGCGTGATTAACATGGAAATTGGGTGTATTATTTTGACACATTTAATACATGAGTTAGACAGGATGCCTCTCCAAATATATGTTGATCTCTTTGCAATTTATGCTCACTCTATTAATAAAGAAACAACTTACGTCAGTTAGTTTTAATAATATATGATGAGCTCTTTGCAATTTATGCTGACTTTGATTGTAGCTGAACTTTTTTCACGAATGTTCCAAATGAATATTGTTGATAAATTTTAATAATATTTCTCAACATCTGTCCTGTTCAATGTCAAATGACTGAGAACAGAAAAGGATAGAGATATTCATAGTTGAACCAATTAATAATATTTATGTGAATTGCTCTGTTTACTAGGTTTATAGATTTATATTTATGTTATGGGTGACATGGTGAGGATCATTGTCTCCAGTTCCACATCTTCATGTTTTAGAATCTACTTATCAAAGTGTTATTCAATAATCCATATATGTATGTCATCTAAAGAAAGCTAGTGAAAAATATATGATTAAATTTTTGTTTATTTTGACTACAGGCTTAGGTTTTTGTTTATACAAACTACTATGGAGAGGTTTTCTGTCAGTTCTGGTTTAGATAGAATCACTGACCTTCCAAGCAATGTGATAGATCACATCCTCGCTTGTTTGCCATTAAAAGATGCTGTGAGGACCAGTACCTTGTCAAAGAAGTGGAAGGAAAAATGGCATACATTGCCACACATTATAGTTGATGAGAACTTCTTTCATGAAAGATCACAGCGGAAACTTGAAGGCATAATCAATTATATTCTCACTAGACATGAAGGGAAAATTGAGAAATTTTCTGTTTTGGTCGAAAAAGTGAAAGACTGCTACAATATGAAAGTGTGGATATGGAAGCTATCACAGAAGTGTGTTCAGGAGTTGACCCTTGTTATCCGGAAAGGTCGGCGCCATGAAGTGCCATCTGTTCTGTTTTCCTGTCAGCAGCTGAGAAAATTGAACCTCCGCCATTGTGAGGTTAAGAGAGCGCATTCATTCAGAGGATTTCATAGTCTTGTTAGCCTTCAATTGAACAAAGTCAACATAGCAACTGCTGACTTTGAAAAGCTTATTGCTAGCTGCCCTTTGCTTGAACAATTGACAGTAAGAAACTTGAGTTGTGTCGATCATCTTCATATCAATGTTCCCAAACTCAAGTACTTTTGCTTTGATGGAGAATTCAAATCAATGTGTTTCATCACTCCATTTCTAGAAATATTTTCTATTAATTTATATCGAGTTGGTTCTGAAAATAACCAGTTTGACCTAAGATTCAAATTTCGTGGTTTGCCATCTGCAATTAAGGAGCTTTATGTGCGATGTCACTTTCGAAAGGTAAGAACACTTCTAATATTTTGTTGGACACTTGTCTAGAAAGTAATTTTGCTAATTTTATGTTGCTTTTGCTTCTATAGTACTTGGCTGCCGGCGATACATTCACTGAAGTTGTAACTTCTTATAGCCATCTAAGGACACTTGGACTCCATGCATTTTGTTTTGAAAAGGTGGACGAAGTCTTATGTCTTCTCTCCTTGCTTGGAAGCTCCGTCAACTTAAAAGTACTTGATATAACTGTGGGTATTAACAGGAGATAAAGATTTAAAGTTGTTTTTTGGTTGTCTAGAAATGGCTGATGATCTCAAATTTATCATGCAGGCATGCAGCTCCAACAGTGAAGCTGCCTCTGAACCTGTTATAAAATTTTGGGAAGAACAAAACAGTACTTCTTTTTCCTTGAACCAATTAGAGAGAGTGAGAGTGAGATCATTCCATGGTAAAGATCCTGAGGTTAAATTCATCCAATTTGTAATGGCCAATTCATCTATGCTGAAGGAGATGACTGTTGAATGCATGAAGAATCCTGACTTTGATGAGGATGAAGTAAAGGGAATGCTGCTGTCTTTATGTCCAGCTTCAACAGAATTCAAATTTATTGGAGGGAACTTTGACTCCAGCAGTGACGATTCTTCAGATTCTGATGACAACTCGAATGGTTCTTACTCTTCTGATAGTGATTAGGTCGCTAGCATATTTTTTTGCTATGATTTATTCTGGTTTCCAAATGGTAGAGGACAACACTAAAAAGGAATGCTGATGTTTGATATCAGAGTCTTGGTTCTTGACCTAGATACAGATCTGCTTTGATTTAGGTTGAGAAATGCTGCTGTTGAAAACTTTCATGAATAAATTGAAAAGTGCTTCTTTTTGTATATACACACATTTCTTTGCCTGTCATATATGCCTTTCATCATCTGCTACTGCAGTGGCATATATAGAGCTAGCGGGCAATGAATATAAGGTCATCTCTATTTAGGTTGCTCTGTATTTTTCTCTTTGTAGCAAAATGCATGTCCATGGAGTGCAGGGTTGCGTATTTAGGTTTTACAACTCTTCTCTAGATATATTTTCAGTATATCAGCTTTGGTCCCCAAGAACTTACTAGTGTTTGAGCGTTAGCCTTAAAATGACTAAAACAAAAGCAATTTGGGCTTTGAAACTTGGGTTGAAATAAGATTTTAAAACTAGTCTCTTTTCTCCTGATCTTCAATCATAAATAATTTGCAATTTATGACTAATATTAAATTTCTAATTATTAATTTGAATTGTTTTATTTTTAATTAAATTTTTTTTAAAAGTTTTTAAAGAATAATTTATGTTATTAAATAGTCAAATCGACTGTTAAAAGAGGAATAAGAAAATTGAGAGGGCTATCTCACTTTTGAAGGGGAGCATAGGAAATTGGAGCTCTCGTTTAAAGCATGGGCGACTAAATGCGCTTGTCTTATAAACCAGCTAACTAATCAAGAGAATAGTTTTGCAATTACCAATTATCATACAAAAATCTAAAAAATTAATTGCTTCCCACTTTAAAGTCCAAACCAGTTCTTGAAAATCTGTCTTAATAACTCCACGACCCGAAAAAGAAGTTGTCCACTCTAATCCATATTTATTTTAAAGAGCATTTTTAGTAAAATAAATAACATCTTAAAATATTTTTAAATTTAGAGAGTAAATTTTTTTATAAGTTTAATAGATTTTTTATATTTTTACTCATTGTTTTATTTTATCCTATATAAATTAATATTTAACAAAAATAGTAAATGACTTTATTATAAGGAAAAAAATATTTTTAAAGAAATATACCAATAAAAAGATAGAATATGCATAGAAAGTGGAGTTGTATTAATTATAATTAGAATAAATAGTGAAATTTGGTTCTCTAAATGTAGAAAGTAAAAAATATTCACTCTAAATTTTAAATATAATAAAGAGTCAATTGAAATTTTTTTTTATAAAATACTTCTTTAAAATAAAGAGTATAATTTAAATAGAGAATTTATTGAAAATGCTCTAACTAAAAGACTTCTTAATTATCATTAATTAAATACTAATTTTTGTATAGATTAAGTTTATATAAACTTAATTAATGATAAAGTGTTAACTTACGTGATGATCTTTCATTGATTTGGTCCACATAAACTCGATTTATACAATAATTTCACAAGAAATTAACTTACTTGAAATTAATTAAGGATCAAAGTTAATTTAAAATTGATAATTAAAAGGGTCAAAATATAAACAAATTTTTAGCGGAGAAGCTAAATGCAAAAAAAAATGTAAAATTCAATGGCTAAATTATGCTTTCTTATACAACAAATAAAGCAAAGGCTTTACATGCATAACATTAAGGACATAGCACAAAAATCTTTAAAGAGCGGCAGTTGACCCTTTAACAAAGGGGAAAATAAATAAAAATATAATCTTATGTCGTAGCTAAAAAGTCCAATTTTAGTGGCGAAAACATAATGGCCTTTCATTTCTCGTTTGGTCGTTTACGAGGATTCTCCTCTAGGCTTCTTGCTTGCCTTCATCTCCGTCATCTCGCCCTGGCTTCCACTATAAACCGCAGACTCTTCATCAGTCACCAGATCATTCTGCATGCCATAACAAGGACAAACTGAAGCCAATGGATAAAAACTAACACCTTTTCTTTCTCCCCACATACAATTAGTAGGAAAATGGTGGCTGCCCACAAGAGTTAACCCATTCTTAATCAACTCTTTTCTATGAAAATTTCTGTGACAATCACAGGCCTCACATAGCAGAGCTTCTTTAGTACCTTGATTGCCTTTGGGAATAAACTCACCGCAGCCATCTGCTGCGTACCCACCAATCAACACTGCATGATTACGCCAACACTCTCTGTACATGACAGAAATTTCTTCTGCAGATTCTTGATTGAGAATCTTGGACTTTGATGAGTTACTGTTTGCCATTATACAGAGAGGAGAGGAAGGTGGAAGTTAGAAGGGGAAGTTGGGCATGTAAATTTTGGATTGAGGAAAGTAGCTTGTTTTAATTGTTTGGATGTGTGGGCCTATGCCAAACAAAAGGGAGGTGGTAATTTGGTGAGAGCCACAGGAATCATGGCTTTAGTTTGGTAGTTAAATGGTGCTGGTTAGATTTCTAAAATTATGTATCTGCTGATTAAGACTGCCTATCCTTTTTTGGGGATTAAAGATAAAACTCATTCTGGACTCTTATTTATGATTGCTAAAGCCTAAAGCGGGCCTTTTATACACTGTTCCTTCGGCAAATCTAACTTTTCTGTCGTCAATAAAGGGTTGGTACATGCATCCAGCAAAATCCAAAACCACTTTTCTTTACATTTTAAGTCTAGGAATAAAGCGCTCTACTGCTCCAATGTATTTAAATAATGGGAAGGTTGCAAATCTTCAGTACTACATATTCAAGCAATTAATTAGCTCCTCCGGCTATGTTTGTTTTAAAGGTGGAAAGAAATGTATTTGGTCGATTCATATCTGGTTCTGTTATTGACAAAGTTCAAATCTTTTCTGTTTTCTATCCATCCAAACAAACATTGCCCAAGACCCTTTCTAAATTAAAGGGTATATTAGAAAATTAGAAATTAAAAAACTCAAATTTGCCCCTTGCCCTCATTACCTGATCATCCGCTTATGGCTTCTTTGAAGAATATAAATCTTGAATTTCCATGGCAATTTTGAGTCTTTAATTAAATATTCATGCACTGTCAGCCTAAAATGATGAACAGATTTCAAAACCAGCAAAGAAAGAGTAGAAGGTGGATTACTTCATGTCTAGAAGATCTATATAAAGAAAAGAAAGAAGAATTTATTTTGCTTGCAATTATGTGATTCTGTCAAATGGGATTTTATCATATGTACCTCTGAAGTCTGAACAACAAAATAAATTGGATGCATACTATTAGCATATATAATTAAAAGGAGAAGTCACATGTGCTTGAAGGATATCATTACTCTCATATTCTCTTGCATGGAATAATGACAAAATACAAAAAGAAAAATAAAGAAAAAGAAAAGAAAAGAAAAAATCTGATAATTAATCTTCCTATCATCCCTCATCAGTGCACATTCTCTGATTCTAAACCAAGCCTTGGCCACTGTACATAGCTCACCAATTCCCCAATAAATACAATTTTGCAGAGGCAAAGCACAAACAAATGGCCGCCTTCTGAACAAACATCATGATAAATTAATCTCATAAATATGATTGACTGTCCACAGAACTTAGGTGACAAACCTTACCATCATATTTCTTGCTGTCACTTCCTCCGCAAGTAATCGAAATCTCGCAGCCGAAAACATTACCGAAACAGGTGAATAATCTTGGTCTCGCCGATGACCGCCTCCGGTGAGCCTTTCGCCTGCTTTTCGATTTCATTTTTTTAGCATCACTATCATATATTGGGGGTAGTTCTGTTCTCCATCTTTCTAGCTTTGTTCTTAGTCCTTCGGCGCTGTCAGTATCCGTCCAATCGTCCAGTATTGAGCTACCTCCGCTTTTCGTTGGAGTATTCGTCGCATTTCCTGGTGTTTTAATCAAACCTTTAGCAATTGCTGCCGCCACAACCGACGCAGATGGCCCTACGTCGGAGAGAAGTGATCCGTTTACCATGCTGCTATTGCCGTTCCCAGGTGTGCTAGTTTCGAATTTCCCTTTATCTTTGCTACTGGTTTTGGGTTTTACTGTTAATGAATTAACTAAGGAACCGCCATTGATGCCTAAATATCTCCCAACGGCGCTTCCTTTTACGCCGAATTCATCTGTGGTGGTCAAATCGGTTCGGTCACTTCGTGTTCTGCGCAATTTCGCCGTCTTCTCGTCCATGCTTTGTTTATTATTAAGGGTTTTGGCATCGATGAGATCGTTAAATCCAACGGCGGAGGCGCTGAGCTCGGTGTAGAGAGGCATACTGCGCATTGTATTGTCGAGAAGCTGAACGCCCATGTTGAGAATCCCTTGGGGGCGGCCCGAAGATCGGCGAATCTGAAGAGCGACGAATCGCATTTTGGAGTTATTGGAAGGAGCAGAAGGGAATAGATTGCTGATCAGAACTCTAACGGAACCAATCTGAACATCACGGAGCCAAGCAGCAGCGTAAATCTCGATCATGATAGCCGATGTTTCAGCATTCAAGAAGGTATCGTCCACACGAAACACAAACTTCTCGTTCCATTGAGGGTTGGTGTGGCCGTGCTGATCAATCCTGGTGGTGAGTTTTCTCTCTGGATGAACCCAAATTACTGCATAGGTACGCATTGATTTGGAAACAGGAGCCAAATCCTGCGCTGAAATCACATTTATTTCCAGAAGCTGAAAAGGATGCGCATTGTACGACATGATTATTCTTTACAACAACAATGGTTAGTTGCTTAATCCGTTGCGCTGCGGCGGTGAGGCGGCGGGCCGGCGAGAGTTTTAAAAAAAAAAGGGAGGAAGAAAAGAGATAAAAAGAAAATTGAATCTTTCCACACGCCACCCAAGCAGAGAGGGTATGGAAAGATACAAAGAATGTAGGAGTAAGGAGTATAAATTCGGAGAAGATTGAAAATGGGGAGAAAGAAACCGAAACCGAAACCGAAATCGAAGGGTGAAGATGAAGATGTCTTTGTAGAAAGTCTACATTTAGACTATGATTTTGTTAGGATTCATGGCGTGAGCACAATGTGCAGACTTTGCTGCGGCTTTAGCTCCTCTCCATAGCTTTCAGATAAATAAATAAATAAATAAATTGGTAATTCCCTTACCATTTTCCTCACTCGTTTTATTCATTTTATATAAATACATATATTATGTTTTGTCATAATATATATCAACTGATTCAGGTTTATAACATTCATCACAAAAATTAACATAACTGGTTTGATATTTGTTAATTCAGGTTTGACATTAAAATTTTAATGTTGTGTACCGATGATGATAGAGCAACTGTATTGATAACTTTTCTCTTTGTTAGTTTAACAAATTCTCTCTAAAATTGCAACATCCATATGTTGTATTACTTGTATTACAAATCATAATTGTTATATCACCCTGTCTTATTGAAAAAAATTTAAAAAAAAAAAAACAAAGTAGTTTTACCTATGCTTTTGAACTACATTTTTTTTTCTTCTATCAAAAAAAAAAAAAACTACATTTTTCAGGTTTAACAAAATAACCCTCAGTCCCCAATAAAGAAAAAAAAATAACAAAATCTAATATTAGCTATCTTAACTTAATATATTGCTTTCTCTTTTACTTTTTTTATAAAAATACTAGTAAGACTTTCTGTTTAGTATATTTTTAAACACTTACTCTCTAATTAATCACGTCACTAAAATTTTAATTCCAAAATTTTAATTTACAAAATTTATTACTTTATTTAACAAATTAAACTTGATACGTGGACTAATATATAAAATAAGTGTTAATGAAAATGTTGAAAAAAAAAATTCATTCTCTAAATATCTCATGATTATTTGCTCCAAAATAAAGTTAATTAGACCAAATTTTATCTGTTATTTTGGCTATGTTAGATAAGAGTAGGTTTGAAAATATAACTCAAAAACCCAAATTCTCAACTGATCCCATCCATCAGATTTCATTAAACCATTTTTATATAAAATATATAATAATTACTTCACCTCTCAATTAATGGATTTTTTCTTTCTTTTTGGTGTCCCATGCATTAACTTTTGATCTGAAAATGGATACAACCATGAAAAGATTGCTGCAAATTTATCTGTTGCTAATTCTACTACCCTGCAGTTTGATGCTTTTTCTTCCACTTGTTAAATCTCATACTGACTATAACTCCTTAGTATACACCAAATGTGCAAATCCAATACTCACAGTTTCTATTGATTCACACTCGCAAGCCCTCTCCTCTCTCTTTCAGCAACTCTTAGCCCAATCCTCTCGTTCCAACTTCTTCAAAACCATCGCAGCCGGCAGAGAAACTTTCATCTCGGGTCTCTATCAGTGCAGAGGCGATTTACGCGGCCAAGAATGCTACGACTGCATAAACAACACCCTTGCTCATCACTTACCAACCAATCCATGTAAAGCAGGTAGAATTGAACTCAATGGGTGCTATTTCCAGTACGAAACGGATGGATTGGACGGCGATGGTGATGATTATGAAACGCCTAACTATGAGCTGGTTCATGAAAGTTGCGGAGAGAAAAAGGCGGTGCAGGGTGGTTTTGCGGAGGTGAGAGATGCAGCTTTTATGGAGATGGAGAGTGATGATGGAATGAGGGAGAAGGGATTTTACGAAGGGGATTATGAGTATGTGAGTGTGATTGGGCAGTGTGAAGGCGATTTAAGGGGTTGTAAGTGTGGTGAATGTGTAGGGAGTGCTGTGGAAATTGCTCAACGGGATTGCGGAAGCTCATTTTCCGGGAAAATTTATATGGATAAGTGCTTTCTTAGCTATAATTATAATCTACATGGGAAACACCCAGGTAAAATTAATTATATTTTGTTTTAATTCATATTTAATTTTGAATTTATTGTCAAATTATTTCATTTTATTCTCAAAAACCCTTTTTTTTAACAAAAATTCTTACTTACCTTAAATTGAATTTCTATTGTAATTTTACAGTGGATTAGCTAAACTTTATAATAAAAGCAAAAAATAAAGAAAAAAATATAATATTTGCGAAGATGAAATGGGTAACTTTGCAACAAATTGAAAATTATATGAGGCTAAAAATTTGTATTGTTGCTAAAAAGTTAATTACAGAAAATAAATTGATAATTAAGTGTTTTATGAAATTTATAAATAAACTGTGTGCGTATTATCAATGAAATTAAAATATGGTTTCGATGATAGAGGAAAAGACGGGCAATGGAGGTGACACTGGGAAAAAGGTTGCAATTGTTGTAGGCGGAGCAGCAGCTTTAGCTGCTGCAGTTGTATTTCTGAAGCACGTGAAATCTAGATGCAATAAAGATGATATATAGTAAGTTATTTTTTTTCTCTCTATTGGAAAAAAATACATATAATTTTTTTTTCGGTTTATGAATTTATCAACTAAAAATGTATTCAATTAACTATTTTTATTCTAAAGTAATTTAAATTTTCAACCGGTCAATCTGTCCAGTCAACTATTATTGGTCAAATAAATAGGAATTAATTGAAAATTTATTCAATTAATTAATTCCTTTAACTAGGTATTAAATATTTTATAGTAGGTTCAAAATTGATAATTACATGCGTGGATCATAAATTAACCTGTAAAGATAATTAAGTTTCATTCCGATTATCTGTGTAAAAAAATAATAATTGTTCTACTTCAAATGACTTTTTAGATTACTGATAAAAAATAAATTCATTATTTTTAATTGTATCTATATTTTGGTTTTATAGAAACAAATTTTATTAGAATAATTATAATTTATTACTACTTTTATTTTTTAATATAGTCATTTTATACTTATAATTATAACTATTAAATAACATTTGAAAAAAAAACTTCAAAGGATAGTTATAATGAAATCGATGAAATAATTAATTACACATATTAATCATTGGCATATTTCTATTCTCCTTAGATTTAAGGAAAAAGAACAAAAACAAAATAAAAATTGGATGAGCGTATTTGTACTTCAGATCATAATTATAATGAGCAGGTAAATGATTAGATTGTATTGTTTGGGGGGTAAATTTTGTGCAGAGACTATTGATGAGTATTGAGTATCGATGAAGGAAGACCAACTCGATATATATATATGCGCTATATTTTCTTGGTGTTTTCAACAAAACTTGTTGGAAATATTGTGTCTGGTTGGGAGAAGTTAACGAAGGATAACGTATATGGTTGGGAAAATTAATCAACTAATTGTGAAAGTCTCAATAATTTTTGAGGAAAAAAAAAACTATCACAATCCTTCATTCAATTGGCAGTCCACTTTCTCAACTATTAATAAGTTGTTTGCTAAATACTAATTCATATGTTATTGGTTGTATTTCCTAAAGTTCTGGTAGCATCTCGTCTATTTTTCATTATCATGTTTGTTATTACTCGCCCTGTACCTGTAATTGTGCAATTTTAGTTTTTAAAAGAACCGGGCATATCTCAATCTCATGTGTGCTTAACAAAATCTTCAATCAAATAATAAATCTTGGATTAATTAAAAGCAATTACAGGTAATGTTACGTCCTCTTATTCATCAATTATCCAATAGAATAAGAGGGTGTTACATGTCAATTAAAAAAAACAAATTATTTCTATATATGTAGGTAGTAAATTATTATAATTTTCTTTTACATAATATTTATTATTCATTTTAGTTCAAGAATAAAATCGTGAATAAATTCTTAATATAATTTTATTTTTAAGAGAAGTTACTGTGAAGGAAAAAATATTTGTCTAGAAATTGTAATGAGTCCTCTAGTCTTATAAAGTGTTTGATATTAATATTGAATGTTGAAAAAACAGATTTAAATTTTCTTTTATTTAATCGATTGATTTTTTTAATTTTTTTACAAACTGTTTTTTTTAAATATGCTTATGAAAAAATCATTTATTAATCTATTTTTTTCAAAAATGATTTAAAAAAAAATAAAAAAATTTCTCCAAAAACGTAATTTTAAATAGACTCTTAATCAATTAACAACCAACTTTCCTTGTGTTGCAGCTGCACCATTATAAGTAAGAAATTGCATTGACCATTAACTGTGGTTATTTCAGTAATTAATTAAAATAATATTGCATCTCTAAGGCTTTAGCTCATAATCGTTGTCCAAGGTAAAACTACTGATCTAATACATAAAAAAATGCAATGCAATGCAATGAATATAAAATATTGATAACTTTATTCAAAGGTCTTTGTTGACGTCAAATCGAATGATATGACTTAATATTCTTTTATCATATATGTGAAAACTCTCAATATTTCTGTTTTTTTTCCCAATAAACGTTCGACTAATTTTTTTTTTTGGAATGTTTGAAATCCTATAAATAAAATAGTACTAAGAGCTTATTTGGTATAAATGAGGTTTACATAAATTTTTAAAATTTATTTTAAAATCTAAATTTTATATGTTTTGATTTTTGAGTGAGATTTCATGTAATTCAATATATTGAATTGATTATATAACTAAAACCAAATCTTATCAAAATTGACAAAATTATTCTTGACTTTTACATTTTTATTATGATAATGTTTCCTTCCCTCTTCTCCCTTTCTCTCCCCCTCTCTCTTCACTATCAAATTTCTTTTAATATCTCAATATTTTTTTGTATATATTTTTTAAAATTACACATTCTTTTTTGGAAATGCATTATATATTTTTTAAAAAATTGACCTTTTTCATTTAAAAAGTAAAAAATATATATAGTCATTACTAAAGATATAGAGGTATTTTTGAGAAAATAACACCTTTTTTTTTTAATCTAGAATTGGATTCGTTTTTCAATCCAAATATAAATGAAATAACTTTCACATTTTATATAAATTATGTCAAATATATAAAGATTAAAATTCATTTATGAATAAACTTTAATCGTAGAGTAAAAATTTAAATAAATTTCTTAATATAATTTAATTGAATGCGGTTAAAAATATATGATTTCAAAAAAAAATATTGCACATGTTGAGGAACACATTGAGATCCCCTCAAGTTCATCCTGACATGGTAGATCGTATTAGGGTGATCTTAGTAATTTATTCAAAATTAAATGACTAAAATTAAATTTTATTAAATAACTTTTCTTTTCTAAATTTTTATAAAATTCAATTTTAACTATTCATTTATAAATAAATGGTTAACTTGGGTGAAATTGAGGGGAAATTAATCCTATTAGATTCTACCCCTAAATTCCTTAATATGTCAAGTTTTTGGACAAAACTTTCTCAAACTTAGCTCAATATAAAAGCAGGCAATGGGCAGTCCATATTGGGTTGTGATACTTAAAGATAAAGTCGCTATCCACTTCAAAAACTTGTACATTTTTAAATACATGCATTCACTTCAAATACAAATTATTTTAAATTTAATGTTACTCATAATTATTTTTTTGAAATAACTGTCCAATAATTGTAACTTCATTAATTGATATGTTAATGTTCAATAAAAAAAAAAGAAAAAACAATTAATTATCTTTTTAATTTTTTCTTTATTAAGATGATGAATGTTACAAATAAATAACAAATTGTTTTTATCATTTCTCAAAATTGATGGAATATTTACAAGTACTTTTTATAATTGTTTCAACATCACTTTTTCCATGAGATAGTTTTTGGGTGAATTTCAAGGTATATTTTTAATTTTCAACAAATTGAAAAGTGAGTTTAATCCTTTGAAACAGTGCTGGTTTTATATAATTCAGTTAGTGTAACAGAAATATTCTGTTTTAAAGTCTATTCAAGTGTGACCTGGGCAGACATAACATGACATTATCAGTTTTTTGTGGTAACAAATCTGATATTTTATCTGTTAGTAATATTACAAATCCATTAAAATTCATCAAGGGGATGTAGCTCAAATGGTAGAGCGCTCGCTTTGCATGCGAGAGGTACAGGGTTCGATCCCCTGCATCTCCACTCTGTTTCCCCTTTTTTAGCGCAGTCTTCTCTGAAATAGACAAGCAAGATTTATCTAGTTTTGTTTGGATTCTTAAAAGAACAGAGAAAAAAGTAGGAAGACTCATTTCATATGAATGGGTTCATCTCACCCGGTCAGCAATAAATTGTTGTTTTGGGTTTTCCCACTTTTTTTTTTCAAAAAAAAAGTGAATTTTTGGTAATTAGACATTATTTTTCAATTTGGTAATTAATGCAATTTGAATTGCATTTATATGTTAAAGTATTATTAGTTTTTTGAATAAATCAGTAATCTTTAAATTTTCTTCTGATTTTTTTAAAAAAAAGAAAAAAGATTATTTAAACAACAAAAAAAATTACTTTTTTGTTCTCAATTTTGATCATTTGACCAAAATTACCAATTAATTGACCTAATTAAAACTAAACCGAAAGTTAAGTGCTTAATTAAAAAAAAAATGGGCTATCTTAAAATCAAGAGGGAGCGTTCAAACATTAAAATACATATATAAGCCTATAACTAGTAACTACGGAATAAAATAACTATTTTATTTACATGATTATAATATTGAAATAGGAATATTTGTTGCATTCTTTCTTTGTTCAATTATTCTTTTATATATATATGATTCCTTAAACCAAACATGTCATTCAAGCACATACAAATTCAATTAATCCTTGTCACGATTTGTAACAGCCAATTCGCGGTCCCATAAATATTGGACCGAAACTAGAAAGAAGTTGATTCGAAACTGTCCAGTTCCAGTTTAAGAATCGGCAATTCAATTTATTTCAATATTTTTTTATTTTTTAAATTATACAATTAAGTAATTAATATAATAAATAAATGCAATTAAAACTATTAAAGTTAAGAAATTAAACTTAATTATTGGGTGAATTTGAAGCAAAAAATTAATTTAATTTATTAAAAAAAATATTAAGTTAGAAATAAGTGAAAAAATTGAAAAATAATATAGTTAGAAAAAATGTACTTGTGTGTGCAATGCATAAAAGAGGAGACAACGGTCTCATGACTGTTGTTTTTATTTTAAGAAAAATAATTTTCTTTTTTGTGTTGAAACTGGAAATGGGTAGTTTCCAATTTCTTGATGTAAAGGATGTAATACTTTATGTTTTAATTTTTATTAATTAATATTTTTTAAAATTATTTTATATCTTAATAATTTTATTTGAATAAAATTTCATTAAAAATCTAAAAACTTGGTGAAAAATTACTAAATTTTTCCGAAATATTTATATATATAAAGGTTGGAGGGACTAAAATAGTAAAATTTATTTTTCTCTCTCCTTTCTTCTTTCTCTCTCTTTCATTCTGGCTATACTATTACTATCTCCGTTCATCATCTAAATGACCTCCGATCTTCTTTAAATTTGAACAAAAAGTAGTTTTTAACATTTTTATCATTCCGATGACATCTAATTTTTAAAAAACTGATCGAAAATTTAGGATCGATGAGAAGAAAATGGAGTGACAGGATTGCCCTCTCTTTTCTCATACTTTTCGGTCTCTTTTCTCAATTCTGACAGTGAGAATGAACTTAAGATATAAAAATCTTTGTTTGGACAGTTTAAGCTTTATAAACTGCCGTTTAGGAACTGATCGGAGCTAGATTTTCTAGCTGGAGCCGCGTGCATGTTTGTTTTTTTGAACTGCTGGAAGAGGTTATGGTTCTTCCAATTGCATTTAAATGTTTGCTTCTAAATGCTGTTATATTTTCACCCTTTAGTTTGATCTAGAGTTCCAAGTGGAGGTAGAGAGAGAGAGAGAGATGGAAAAATATCTTAGCTGCTTGTATAGCAATTAAAAGAACAATTTGAAGTTGTGAAGAAAAATAACTAACATATCCTCTGGAATTGTCTTTAAATAGAAACACTGTTGGGTATGCCTTGGCCTGTTAGTCCTTCTCCGCTAGTTGGAAACAGCAAAGTGTATGGCATGTTTACTGGTCCAACACGGTTCTTCAGACTTGGATTTTTGTTCCTTTCCATGATTCCGTCCCCAATTTCTTTAAGTTTCTCCTGAAATTTCTTAAATGCTTGCTCAGGTTCTTTATCCGAAGTCCATTCAGGGGTTCGCTGATTAAGATATTCCTCGTCTGATGAATGCTTTGACAGAATTTCTACCAGGGAAATGCCAAGAATGGCCAGTGGCTTGGCAGTGACAGTTTTCAAGAAAATTTCTTCCAAATATTCAGGATGCAACTCTAGCTTCTTATACTCATTAGAGTCGACTTCTGGCATCAACCTGCGGGTTATTGTTGGACGATTAGGGAGGTAACCTCCATAAGGATACTGTCCAAAATTTATAGCAGCATGCAGAGCAGAAGATATCCAAATGATTATAGTGCATGTTTCTACTAGCTCATCACAAGTTTGCATCCTAGGCCACCATAGTTCTCCCTTCTTGTCTCCATGACCCTCCTCTCGGAGTTCCTTCCACCAGGATTGGAGTTCATAATCTTGTCGGACCATGGCATTTGTCCGGTAGTAGTAGGAGCAGTAACGTTTAACCCATTGTTTGATTGCTGACCATATCTCAAGACCATCAACAGCAAATGGGTAATCTTCTATCATCAGGCGAAGGCCATGCGGTGCATTGTCATCCTCAACTGCCATTCCTCTGAATAAACCAATCAATGATATCACATAAAATAATAGAGGTGTCAAGCTTTTATCTAAAATAACACAACTTGTTTAAGTACTCATCTTTATCCATCTATTTTCTAATACTGGTCCTTTTTTTTTTTTCTATCGCAAGTTCATGATATGCGGATGCATTATCAGTGTGCATTAGATAAGGATTTACCTTTTCTTGAGATCTTCAGGGAGTGCTTGGTCAGTGAAAACCCAGTCTTTGTAGATTGCAGAAGACAGCTCCAAGGCATACTTTCCGGGAAAAACAGTCATCTCAAGAATTCCTTCAGCATTAATGAGGATCTGCCTAGCTAGTGCATTTATATACAGGGTGTCTCTGAAATGAGGATGCAGGAGCTTATAAATTGGATGAAGCACACTTAGCTGCCTATTTGTTGCAATTACAAATGGTTCGATCACCGCATGTGTGTGCAACCTATGAGCGAAAAGGTAAAGATAATTTGATGTTTAAATTAATGTTTGTTATAGGTCAGAATTATTCGAAATTAGAAACTTTATTAAAATTAATGTTTGTTATAGGTCAGAATTATTTGAAATTTGAGCATCTTACCAATGACTAATAAGTTGATGATAACCTCCATCATTTACAGCTACATGAGCCTTAGCCAAATGCCAAAGGGAACGTCCAATGCCATGTTCAACAGGTGTGTATACTTGGCTTACTGCTCCAAATTGATCTCCCTTAGGATGAGGCAAGCTTAATTCAATTGCCACTGGCTTCAGGATACCATCGTCCTTCAAGTAAAGGAGTGTTCTTGATGCATAAATCTTTACTGAAGTCTCATTTATTTGCCTAACATATGGCATTAGTGCATCATGGTAATCCAGTATGAACAACTTGTTCCTTGCGATTGCCTGTTAAGAAAAATAAATAAAAAGGAAAATTTCAGATATTTAACTAAACCTAAGTTAATAGAGTTGCAAAGCATCCAAAGATTTACAGATTGAGGAGAAAAACAGGGAAACATTACCTGATCTATAGTCATCTCACCAACGTAGTTCTCTATATGATCTTTGGTTATTGAACTATTCTGATCGCCATATTGCTTATGGTCTAGCTTGCTTCTGGGGGGAAATTCCTGCACTCAACTTTCTCCTATATTTACTATCTTTGGCAAGTAATAGGGGAAAAAGGAAAATTTGCTAATGGAAGCTTCAGCTAACCTCAAGACAACAAATGACAACAGGATTTACTCCAGCTAACATTTCCCTAGCAAATTCTTCATCACTCATCCATGCAGAAGGATTCACTGCTCCAATCATTAGAACATCAAAGTTCGATAGCTCAGAAAGAAAACCATGTCGATTTCCATTATCAAACACTCAAAATGTTTTTATTAATTTGAATACCAAACCGATCACAATACCTTCAATCACTTGAGGTTTAGAAAATTTGAAAATCGGCCCCTCGGATCGAAATATGGCCTGAAAAATACCCAGCGGATTGTTGTTTCCCATGCTATTATGTAGAGGGACATCAGGTAGCTTGATTCCTTCGTAAAGAGTCAACACATCTTCAAAAGAGTGAAATTCTTTGTCAAATAGAGCTGCTAGCTCAGGTTTAATAGTGTGAGCAATAGCTTTCAGTGAATTCTTAAGGAATTCCTTGTGCTTCGTGGGACTAAATTGCTCATCTCTTGGTACATATATGCTTAAACTCTTGTGTAGAGGCAGCCTGCTCTCACGGTTAGAATCTGTTTAACATAATGGCATATGTATAAGCGCAATTTGCATAAATTACATATGAGTATGAAAAACAGTTATGAATTTGTAACCTGGTCTTGTTAGCGCTCGGCCTGTCCATAGTCTGCGAGGATAAGGGTGATTTGCAGAGCCACCAAGAACAGGACGATCCTCTCCCAGATCATTGTAGTGAGCATAATCGTAAACTCGGTCAGCTTTCTGGAGCTCTCCTCTTCCGTTTCCTCTTAAATTCACCATCTCTTCTTCCCTGTACTTGCGCAATTGCATTGGAGTCATATGGGGAAGGTATGCCTGCACCATTTTTCATCAAATATTAGGCACTATTGTTGAGTGCAATTTGGGGCTAAAAAAATTGGTAATCCTAGTTTAAGCACTGATTTGTATAAGATTTACTTACCTTGTTAGAGAAGAAGAGGCGATCCTGTTGTGGGGAAATCCAAGAGTTGCAAACAAAGTGGATAAGGCCATGGCCAGGAACATCTTCAAGAGTGAGAGTCTTGAGGAAGAATTCAGAATGGTGATCATTTCTTATAATGAAAGCACCTGGAATTGCAATTTCCTTTTCCCGATCAAAAGTAACATGAAGATTTATTTCATCATCCCCTTTATGGTGATCAAATATATTTCTTGTTTCCAAGTATGCTGCAGCTCCTAATTTCCCTCGATTTCCATCTTCTGCAACAGGAATTTTCTCACAAACATTCAAAAACAAAAACTAGCAAAGAAGAAAATAAATAAAACCCATCAAAGCAAACTCACCAGGATCACAATTGACAGAGCTGATAAGCTTGAGGGAGACCTTTTTGTCCTTAAACCCATCAAAGATATCCTTGAAGGCATTGTGATCAAAGTTCGTCAAAATAATGCTGCCTCTGATTTTGGTGCTCTCACATTTCAGTTTCTTGCTTCCATGTTCACCAGTGATCACTGAAGTGAAATTGTGCAGCATGTTTGCTTCAGCAACCACACCAAGGGAAGACAGATTAGACTGTGAAGTAAGAAGGTTTGGTGTCAAATGTGAGGAAACTGACTTGTTATTTATAGAGAAATAAAAATGTTGAAACCTTTTTCCTTTAATTTGTTAATTTTTTTTAAAGACTTGGGATGAGAGACATTGACTTCTTACAAAAGTATCTAATTAAGAAGACTTCATTAACATCTTTCTCACACCTTTTTAATATCTTTATTTGTTTCCAGTGATGTTTCTTAATGCAATTTGACTATATATAAAATTATAAATAATTATATTGAAAAATGGCATATAATATGATGTTTTATATTATTATTAAAAATGACCAAATTAATCAATTTAATCTAATTTTTTTTATAAGTTTGACGTAAAAATAATCTAATTCAATGAGTAACTTGAATTTTAGCTTAAAAAAAATCAAATTTAGTTCAGAAATTATTATGAGACTAGAATTTATAAAAAATTTGATATGAAAACAGGTGATCCAAAATCATCCGATCGGAATATTGCTTTGATAATTATATATTATGGATGTAAGCGATTAATATATTTATACGAATGTACATACAGTCTTTTCAGCATTATAATAATCAACATGGAAGTATGATACTGTGGGCGTTGTCTGGCAGTTTCGTATCAATTTGATCAAATAAATTGGTAGTGAAATTATTTTTTGTTTTTAATCTAGAATAAGAATTAATCCGACTAATTTATGAGGGGTAGTGACATTTTCAGTAAATAAACAATTCACGCTTCTGCCTTGAAGCAAATGCCATCAATAACTCATAAGTCAGAACACACCTATACTGACCTTATATAATTTAGATACTTATCGCCCGCTGAAGTTGTTACTATCAATACCAGAAAATAATAGGATAATGTAATTCCATGAATTAATACAATTTCTTTAAACATTGTGAATTAATTTTTGCCTTCATTCTGTGTATTTCTGGATTAGTATTTTGAATTGGGGTGTCAAATTAGGTTTGCGTGTCTTATTCGTTTCGATCCACTCTAATGATACAATTAGAGTAAATATAGACACGATTAGAATCAATACGAACATAATTTATTTATTAATCGGATTGACATGAACACGATATAAAAATTAAACGGTTTACACGTTTCATAAGAAATATGACACAATTATGCTTTTTTGGATTACCCAATATAACTTGACATGATACGATTATGTTTTTAGGATTAACTGACACAACACGACTAGCACAATACGAAAATAATATTTAAAAATTTATTTTTAATAAAATGACACTATAAACTTTCATATTTTAACAAATTTATATGTATTATAAATGAATTGAGTCGAATTGACACGATATGTAAAAATTAAATGAGTTGTAATATAATTACGTATCAACTTGTAACACACCCCATTTTGAATTGTGTTATAAACAGATTAACCTGTTTATGACATAAATCGATTTATACTCAATACTAACACACTAATTTTGTGTGTTACTTGTGTCGAGTTCGTATATCCTCATACATTTTTACATTCCCTAATTTTGACAGTTTCATGTACATATGTTGAGCTGAGCTATCATTTTCCTCAAAAATTAAACAATATTCCCACTTGAGAAGCTAAGCTTACGGTCAATTTTTGTTATATATTTCTCTTATTATTTAGGAGTTGGAATGTTATGGATGACTAAATTGCAAAGTGATATATTCTCTTTGTTTCAAATGAAATCTTTCATTTTTTAGAATTAAAGAAATTATTAATAACGCAAGTAGTTGACAATAATATTTTTTAAAATTTAGAAAATTCGAAAATTGTGAAATATTTTCTAAAATAAATAATAGAATTAACTAAAAAAATTATATTATTTTTATAAAATGTACTAGATGAAATTTCTCAATAAATAAAAATATGACCGAGAATATATAATTTCAACGAGGATCCTTAGGATGCCCCTGTTTTTGTGGTCAACTTTCAATTAAAAAAGAAGAAGTGGAGAATCAATGGTAACGTAGCCAGTTTGAGTTGGTTGTATAAAATCATACGAACAAAGACTTGGTTGACTTGAACGCCATTTGGTAGGAAACTTCTTTTCATATATATATATATATTTTTTCATTTTTTATTTTACTGGAGATTCGAACGAAAAAAACTTATCACCAGATCAGTGCCTTCAACCTAAAATTTATTATTCATATTCTTCTTATCAATCCTTTTACTCTAGTCTCTATATTAATTAAGATTGAGATAACCGGTAATTACAGGTCTTATTCCGATATTTTGTCTGTTTGACACAGTACATGATCTCTTCATGTTTTTTTTTTTAAATTTATTTTTTATTATAATGAATTTCATGTTGGGTTTCAATGCTCATCTCTTAAATCCGTTTCTCCCTTATTATTAAAACCGATTGGACTTTTTATTAAGAAGAGATTATATAAAAAATTATGTAGTCTTTATTTTAATATCAAAATAATTTTTTTAATTTTTAGATATATATACTTTTAATTTCATTATATCAAACGGAACAACTCAAATGTATCAGATAAATGATTTTAATTTAGTTTGTTAGTGACCTGACATTTTAAATTTAATTTATTTTTGATTTAGCATATATTAATAAGTTAAAAAAATACATAAATACAGGTAAAACTAGTCCAATACTAAAAATAAAACTAAATTTTTGTAAATATATTTAGATATGTAGAAAACTAATTATCGAAGAATTTAACTCTAAACACCAAAAGCAATATAAGATTGCGTAAATATAAATAAATTTACTATATGGCCTAGATTTACGTATATATAATTAAATTAATGCATACATAATTTTAATATGAAAATCGTTTACATAACTAGATCAATGTAAATCTATTTAAAAAATACTAAAAGTTACAAATACATATTAATATATATCAACAGTGTCAAATAAAAAATAAATTCGTTGCTGCTTTGAAAAAGTATTTTTCTTATGAAAATTGGCCTCTTATTAATATATTTCTTCATTTTAATCTTCTTAATCTTTATATTTAGTTCTGGTTAAATTTGGAGGGTTCGAATTTCCAAGTTTTTAAAACGACGACGTCTTGAGAGGAATTTGCATTCCCTTTCCTAATTTAAAGCGCTGTCGTTCAGTCCGCTTAAAGTAAAAAACTAAACGACATTACAGCACATTGAAATAGTTCACGACTGGTCATTTTGTAAACTGCAAGATAGAATTAGAAACGACAGGACGATGAAATAGTTCAGAATCAGATGCCCACCCCCCCACCCCCTCTTGATAAGAACAAAGATAATAAGAACAAAAGCACTGGGACTAGAGAAGAAGAGGATCTCAAAAGTTCAAAACAGAACCAGATAATCCATTTCTGCAAAAAGAGGAAGATATATTATTGATCAAGAGTAGGTAGAAGATGTTGTTTCAAGTAGGAGGGCAAGGCACCCGTCCCACCTTCTTTGAGATGGCCGCCGCTCAACAGCTTCCCGCCAGTCTCCGTGCTGCTCTTACCTACTCCATAGGCGTAAGCATTTATTATAAATTTTTATACTTTATCCATCTCCGCAATGTTCTTTTCAGTTTTCATGCTGTGGGAATTTGATTTCTCTGAGCTTTTTCGTTTGGGCCTATCTAAATTGCCACGTTCCTGTGTGAAATTGAAATTCGCAACTTTTTCTTTTTGGTTTATTTAAACTCACATTTCTTAGGTGCACAATATGTAATTTCTTAGTTGATCGACTGCTTAAGTCTTTTTATTATTTGTATTATACATGATTAAATGTTATTTGTCTCTACTTGTGATCTTAAAGGTATTAGCATTAAGAAGACCAATCCTCCATAAAGTGTTGGACTACGAAGATGAATTCTTTGCTTTGCTTATGATGGTTCTCGAGACACATAGTTTACGAACAACAGGTTTCCTTTTTCTTGTTGTATATTTACTTTTCTTGCAATTAGTATTTGCTTCCAAATTCCGCGAATCTTATGTTAGTTTGATTTTGGTGTGGATATATTTTAATATTGTTGGCGTTTCTTCCAAGAGTATGTAGCAATTGGGCGTACTCTTTTGTAATAGAAAAGCAATTTCATATACTCTTATGAAAGAAAAAATTTGTTTTGTCTTGTATAGCACAATGCTCATGGTAGTTATACATCTATTGGTTGCTGTTGAACCATTACTACATAATGATTTGGAGTACTAAATAGCCATGCTGGTTATTATTGCAAATTAAGAATAAAATTTCTTTCTTGCTGTAAATTGTTGTGTGCTCTATGTTGTCATGCACATAACTGTGTTTTGTTTCTTCCCTTTTGGATGCCTCGAAATTGGAAGGTTCTATGACCTCTACTGCTGAATATGTTGGAAGTAATGATTAGAGAAAATGTAGAGAAATACGTTCACCAATTTAGTGGAAGTCTGAATGTGAGAAAGCTGGAGTTATAATGAACCAGGGTTTTCTTTCCAGAAAAAAAAAAATTGTATGTTGCAATTTGGTTTACAAAGTGTAGTCTCTTATTGTGGATAAAACATCTCAATTATGCGTAGAAGTTTGGTGGGTGGTCCCCAACTGCGAATAGCAGTTATGGAGTAAGTTAATCAGACCTAGAAAATTGGAATTTATTGTTATGGAGTAGGAGGTTTTTAGTTGAGGGGAAAGATATGGAGTTTGAATGAATTCCAATAACACGTTCTTTCATGAATCATTATTTAGAATTGTGGGGCTTGAACTGCATTTTCTCAAGTCATGTGTCCTTTCACATTGCAATACAGGTCTCTGAAGTTTAGCATTTTCCTTGTCTCCCATGATCCTTTTTTTCTAAACTGTCTCCCATGAACTTGGAAGACTGATTTTGTACTCATGTGCTTGATGCTCATTATTGTGTGTATTTTTCCTTTTTAGATGCTTCTTTTTCTGAGTCTTTATATGGATTGCGGAGAAGAGCCGTAAGTATAAGAGTAAAGAAGATTGAAGCTCGTTCAAACTCAGGGGATGGAATTGAGCTATCAGGGTTAAAAAAGCGCCAAAGAATTCTTTCAGTTGCTTTTCTGGTATTATGCTCTGCTTCTTTTAGATGATTACTCTTATATTGAAGTTTCATCCGGTTTTAATTCATTGTTCAAATGGACCATCCTTGGGTTACCCAAAATTATAGCGGACTTCGTATCTTCGTAAATCATAATTAGAAACATAGTGGAGTCTAACTCATTGAAAAAACAATTTCAAACATTGGCATGTTATCTAGATAAGGGTGATAACTCGTGAATACGATAAATTTGATTAGGTTGTGTTGCCTTATTTTAAGTCAAAGCTGCATTCGATATATAACAAAGAAAGGGAAGCCAGGCTTCAAGCGAGTTTATGGGGAGATGGTGATGGAGGATTTGATGAGTCTGATTATTTTGATAGAGGTGGGGATTCTTTTGTTTCTAGAGGAACTATGGAGGCAGAAGCAACAGTTAGAGAATGCTTGACAAGGAGAATTCAGAAGGTTATATTTGCTTGCTACCCATGGATACATGCTACTGGTGAAGGTACATGCACTTTAACTTCTCACTGAACCTTTGATTGCAACATTGCTGGTTAGTTTTTAACTTGGAGCTTGTACTTGAGAAAGTATGGGTTCAAAAATGGTTTATGACCTTCCATTTTTTCATAACTTGATGATGGTAAAGCTTATATCTTTATGTTGTTCTTCTGGTGAAATAAAACTCAAGCAGGAAATTACATCTAAAGCATATTTTGTTCCTTTATGTTTTTTTTTTTCACTTGCACTGGAACTAAAATAACTGCAGAAGCAGGAATGTCATAATTTAATACAATTGTGGGATGTGGCGAACCTTGGTATTTCTTAGCCAGAATTTCAGTGCACTTTATTTGCTATTTTTACAGGTTGATTTGGTGGGTTTTTTCCCTTGACTCAACCATATGAAATCTCTGACCATTTTGGGTCTGCTTTTTTGGGCTTCAAGACAGATGTGTCTTTCAAGCTGATCTATTCCATAATGTTTGTTTGGAAGTGGCAGGCAAATTTCGAAATCTTCCTGTATAATCTAGAGTTTTATGATGCAGGATTGTCGTTCACTTATCAGCTCCTATATCTTCTTGATGCTACTGGGTTTTATTCTTTAGGATTACATGCACTCGGGATTCATGTTTGTCGAGCAACTGGGCAAGAGCTGGTATAGACTTTGTGATCATTTATGTTAGGGATTTTAATTTATGAAGCATTTATCTTTCTCAGCATTTGCTTCCAACCACCACCCCCTTTATACTCCATCTTTTAGACACAAACCCTTAACTTTTCACCTCATCTTTGTTATTTGCATGAATAATTTTCTACAGGAAGAGTTGGTTAAGAATCATTGATGTAGGAATAACTGAAATACCACATCGTTTTCTAGCCTATTTGGTGAATCTTCATCAATTTTTCAACGGTGAAAAGGATTTGCTTAACTGTGATTGATGCTTTTAGTGGATCATGTTATGAGCCAATAGAAAACTGGATCTTTAGTTTTTTTATGCTTATAATGAAATTGGAGCTCAATGATTCACTGGCGTGAAATTTTTAGAATTAGATGAATTCAGGCATTCATTTAAAGTGTCTAATTGTATCTTTACTTGATTTTTTTCCCTGGGCAAACCATATGAATCTGATTACTTTGTTCAATTATTTTGTGGTCAAGGTAGATGGATACTTCTTCTAGAATCTCTAAGATAAGAAGTCGAGAACGTGAGAGACTACGCGGCCCTCCATGGTTGAAGGTATGATGGAAATGTTTTCATTGTCACAGTACTGTATTTGTTTGCTGATGGCAATTCAGTTGTACTAGCTGTATTGCATTTTATGATACTGATTTAGGATCATGATTCCTTTCAGACAATACAAGGAGCATTACTGAGCTGTTCATATGCAGTGCTTGATTATGCACAAACTGGCCTAATTGCGGCAGTCTTCTTTTTCAAAGTGAGTATGATTTAACTGTGTTGACATGTCCTTTAATCAATTATCTATGAAAGATGTATACATGAACTACATTGTATGTTGTGTTAGGAATCATGGGTTAGTTGTTTGTTAGTCACAGATTAGTTAACTGATATCAGTTAGCTACACATTGTTACAAATTGTGATGTGAAAAGGGCCAATATGTATGAGATAATCAATCCAGAACAGAACTGCAAAACTTTTTTCTTTCTATAATTCTTTCTCACTCTGGGCTATCTCTCTCTCTCTCTCACTGTCCCTCAATTTTCTTCTTTTCCTCCTCATTCCTCTATAACTTGTAAATTTTATTCCTTTCCCTCATTTCTTGCTGTGACTATTATGTATGATCTGGGAATGGCTTCTACAAACCTGGGTCATGACATATTGCTTCTCTTGTTGCACTATTCTGTGGATGCTGACGTTAACTTTCCACTTCACATATGTCAACTGTACCGCCATACCTACACGGATTATGATTTGAACACTTGGCCTGACCAACAATCTCCTTTCCTTTCCTCTTTCTTCTGCTCTTCCTTCAGTTTTCCCCTAATAATAAAATGTTAACGGCTACTATTTTCCATGTGAAGATGCATGTCTCTTCCAGTGGTAACATTCCACTGGCATTGTAATTCTGGCTTCTGTACCTAAGCTCGTCTTACTGAATTTGAGTTTCCAAAAAAAAAAAATCCTGATCTCAAACTTGTTTTCCATGTGTTCAACCTCTCAGAAACTAGGCTTATGTGATGTACTTTGTTCATTCTAGTATCTGGATACTAGATATCTGTTTCACGCAATTAGACATGATTTGATATGATACAATAACCTTATGATATTAAATCATCCATAATTTACTTTTTTTATTCACATTTTTTTAACCATTGTTAATGCTGTGTGAAACACACAGATGATGGAATGGTGGTACCAATCTGCAGAGGAGAGAATGTCAGCTCCAACTGTGTATCCGCCTCCACCTCCACCTCCTCCTCCGAAGGTGAATATGGAACTTTCCATATCTTAGAATGCCTGATCTCTCTCTCTCTCTCTCTCTCTGCCTTTTTCAAACATTCACACACATTTTTCAGTCAAATAGGTTTTTTTTTTTGTTGCACTAGTTCCATAGAAGTATATTACTTGACAAGCAGAAAATATATGGGAAAATTAGAGGATGTCTTTCCATGGATATTGAAGCCAACATCTATTTTTTTCTTGGATTTTTCTTTCTTTTTTTCATATGATAATATGATGACTCAAATATTATTTAGTCTTACTGATCTTTATGATAAGATCCTTTAAGATCTCTGAAACCAGAAAGTTTAAATATAGGTTGTATCATAATGTCATACTTTGTGATTAAACAGATTGCTAAAGAGGGTATTCCACTGCCACCTGATAGAACAATATGCCCATTATGCTCACAGAAACGTGCGAATCCTTCTGCGGTTACAGTATCAGGATTTGTTTTCTGTTATGCTTGCATATTCAAATATGTGTCTCAGGTTAGGCCTTATATTCAACTATTCAGCTATTACAATATCTGCAAAGCGAAAATATGCATGATTCGAACTATTAGTCTTCTAGTGCATACTCTTTCTAAACCACCATTTATTTGATGATTTTGTTTTGTTGCGTTGCATTGTAACAGTATAACCGCTGTCCAGTCACATTGATGCCGGCAACTACTGACCAGATAAGGAGGCTCTTTCATGATATGTAGGGACCTTGTTGGATGTTATGGAGGATTTATTAAATGCAGTTTTGGTTCGAAGGATTCAATGCTCAAAATCATTGTGCAGACAAGGATGTGACATGCAAGCTCATCAAAATATGCAAATATTTCTTCAATTTGAACCCTCAATCGTGTGTCAATAGCTGTGCCATGTGAAATTGTC
Organism: Triadica sebifera; assembly: GCA_023653625.1. Taxonomy (NCBI): domain Eukaryota; kingdom Viridiplantae; phylum Streptophyta; class Magnoliopsida; order Malpighiales; family Euphorbiaceae; genus Triadica; species Triadica sebifera. The sequence continues at coordinate 17,793,591 of CM042892.1, read as the reverse complement.
TCTCCTGGAAAATAATTATACCCAGCTAACGTATATCTAACAGAAACATGTTCACTGCTGGGGACTTGTAGTCTGAACAATCTTTTCCCCTCCTTTTCCACTCTTCATTTTACAGGTTAAACATGTAGTTTTAGCAGGTTATTGTTGAATGGGCTTGATTCAAGTCAGTTATACTTCAATGATTCAAATTGAGGCAAAAGCAATAAAATTGTTAGCAATGATTCTGCTCACAAGAAGGGGTCAGACTATAAAGGAAATATAACAGTCTAATAGAGAATTAAAATTGAAGTAGCAATACGTTCCATCAACCATCTGTAGAAGCAAAACAACGGTTGAATATGCACAGGACGCCAAAATACCAACATAAAATTGCAGAAGGAACAGTTCTCATCGAAACCATTCATTCCCTATTGAATGCCTGCAAAACCAGGGCAATAATTTTGTCCAAAGATCTATCTAACCTTGCTTCAAAAGAGCTAGAGTTGCAATTTTCTCTCTCATCCTGCACGCAAACCAAAAGAATAATCAGAATACTTCCAAGTAGAATGCCACGTAAGTATGAATTTGCTTAATAGTACCTCTTGAATATTTCCTTTTAGCGTTCAACATTCCTTTACTATAAGAGTTAGAATCTGAATCCACCATCTGGCCGGTATGAAGCCAGTAGCTTCCAGCAGTCCCTAAAATGGGTGTAACTTCTCGACTCAGGCTCCTTCGCTGTCTAGGAGTAGCAGATCCAGGAACTTGTTCCATTGTCAGTTCTCCTAAAATATGCCTATCTCCATGATTTCTTGGGGAATTTCTCTTTCCATATGCTGAATTCGCGACAGAATTAGCATTGCCCTTGGATAAGGGTGTTGTTTCAGATTCAACCAGCCAACTGGATAGGCTAAGTATATACTGCAATTCCTTGATCCAAAAGCTTCTTCTTCTGATCAACATTTGCTTTTCCCTTTTTAGACAGTAACACAGAACTAGGCTCTTGACTAATAATGCACGTACTGATATCTTGCTCCATAGTGATATTTTCCTTGTGTTGATGGCGCAACGGTAAGGTTGCTCTTGCTTTGACTGCTTTCCACTGGGTAAGATTTTCTACTGGCTCAGCACAGAATCAACATATTGAGTCCTCTCTCTAGAATCTTGTTTAGGCCCCATTGGCTTAAGTTTCTCATGAGACGAGCCACATATTGGCATCGGACTAGAGACCTTCTCCTTTTCACCCACTTCACCTCCATATGCTTTTTTACTTGAATCTATTGAAAGTGAGAACGATAATTCGGATGATTCTTCTTGAACCAAAATTTTACTGTCGCTCCCATCATCTAAATCAACATCTTGTAAGAATTCTTCCTTTGAATTATTTTGATATATGTGGTCTGAAGAACAGGATGCTTCATTTGATGAAATCGCATTAGAAATTGATTTGATTTCATTGGATGGTTCTTCTTTTTCACTCTCTTCTCTTCATTGTTTCCTACTATATTATTAGGACCTCCCCTGTGGAGATAAAGCCTCATAGCTCTTAGCATTCAAATCGTTGGTAGCATCCCTTTCCCCATTGCAGCTCAATTGTTCCTCAAGCTTCTTCTCTCTAAGCACATTAACAAATAAACAATTATCAATCCAGACTATCATAAACGGATGGGGAGGGGGAAAAACAATAAATATCCCAACTCAACAAATAAAGTAAAAATCAAAACTTTCAAGCTCATAATACTGAATATAGGTTACTTCGATTCTGCAACGGGTTGAATGGGTTCTTAAATAACTCGATGCTCTGTCTCAGTGGTAATATTAAGTTCTACAATAAATCAACTAAGGGGCTCTAGAATTAAATAAAGAATTGCTTAGAAAAAATGAAGAATAAAGATTGAATTGACATGTATAGAGGGAGTTGTATTCACCGAATACATTAGCTTTTTATGCTTAGAAGAAGCAATAAGACAAACGAAAAGGCACCTCATTACTGCTACTCAATATTGACTTGTATGTAAAAGTGGAAATTTTTTTATGGGGAAGAGGATGAAAGGGTCAAAGAAAATGTAGAGAACCTGCGGGGCCTGAAAATATGACCGGTGGTAATCTTCGGCCGATCTCTCTCTCTCTCTCTGCAGCACTCTGACTTCAAATAATGAAACAAGTTCAAATAAATCTTTTTAATAATTATCCAAATAACTATTTCAGCCCAATAGGCTTAAACTAATGAGTAGAAAGGCCAGTTTAAGCCCAATGCGCTTAGTTCCATTAAAAGGCCCAAAAAAACGGCTGTCAATACTTTATCGTGTTTATACCAGAACGATAAATTAAATTTATCGTATCATGAAGCACGATAAATCAGATTGTCTATGATCAATCCAACTAAAACTAAAATCCCCTTCTGAGTCAGCCCACCCCCTCTGAAGGTTTAGTTACACATTTTTGTTTGGCACAATTTTATTTTGTTTATGTAAGAGCATCATATAATTAATAGTATTATTAAGTACAAAATTATTCAGCTGCCCATTTCGTTTATACAATTTCTTCACCGTAATAATTAATATTTATTTTTATATTTTAAAAATCGTGTGGTTTAGTAATTAGTATTAGGAAAAATTATCATTTATTTTTGAAATTTGATCTATACTAGTAAACTTTTTGAGATTCAAAAATTATACAATTTGCTCTATATATTTTATCATATTCTATTAATATGCATTTTTATTAGTTTTGTCACGTCCGTCAATTTAGGTCACGGTCGACACAAGTGTTTCGCGATTGGAAGCGTCGGTCTTACCGGAAATCGTGCGCATACGGACCGGAATTGAGCCGATACGATCGGAGTCTAAATTCAGATAATTATTTTTCATTAAAATCGGAAGCACCAGTATGTATAATAAATTATTTCGTAAATAATGACGTATTTAATTAACCAATCTTAAATCACTTAGAAACTTAAAATTTAAGAAATTTAATTTGAAGGATAAATAGATATATATAATAAAAATAAAATATTTAAAATTTATTCATTCATACTACCATTTTATCATTATTATTATTATTATTATTATTATTATTAGTAACTAATTTCTTTACATTCTAACTAAACTCCATCCTTAGCCACTCTTCCTTCACCAAACTATTCTTCTCTTTTTCCCATATTATATGTACAATTGAGTTGACAATTAAAAGATGTCATGACCGGCCATACCTTATTTCACTTTCCCAATGTTATTCTATAAGTTTCTATTCCTACTTTTCTCTTTCTTTCTTATCTTTTCCATCTTCTCATCCTCCTCCTTATTCTTCTTCTTGTTCTCACCCAACTCGAGACATCGTCCCCTCCATTTTTTTTTCTTTCTCTCTTTTCTTTTACTTTTCTTGATTTCTCGTCACTCAAACACAATATTAGCAAAAAAAAAGGGGGGGGGGGAGGTTAAGTGTTATGCATGTAAGGAAGAGTGGAGGAAAGATTTTGTAAGAAGGGAATTTAAGCTAAAAGGTAAAGGAAGAAGAGTGAGTAGTTTCGGGAGGTGAAAGACAAAGTTAAGGTAAAATTTTTATTTTTTCTTCTAGGCTGAAGCTCTTTGATTTTTTTTGTATCTTAACCTCTTTTGCTTTATTCTCCTTCCCCTTCCTTGAAAATGAATTCTAACTCCATCTTAGTTCCTTATTCCTAGGTATTGTTGAAGCTTGCAATTTTTTTTATGATGGAAGTAAAGGGTGGATGCTAGCCGAGACTTATGTGAAGATTGGTTTGAATTGTTTTAATGAATTATAAACCTATTTGGAAATTTGGATACTTGAAATTAGATTGAAACTTTGGCTAAGTGTTGAATCCAGATGGATATACTTAGGATATACTTAAGACAGTTAAATATTGAAGTATTATTTAAAACCTTAAGAACTCTTGTGAAACCATGAGCTGTAGACTGGTGATTTAATATGTAATGACTTGACTGAGAGCTAAAAAGATGAAAATAATATTTTGGCTACCTATTGTAACTGAAGGGTCACATATTGAGGAAAATTGAGTTAAATTATGATCTAACCAAAATCTAATAATAATAAGAAGAATAAAATAATAATAATAATTTAGGCCGTGAATTTATCTTGAAGGCTAGGCAGATCTTGATATATATATATATATATATTATAATGTATAGTAGTAAATATTAGACATGAGTTTCTGAACTATTAATTAACTTAAATCTGGAACTCATGAAATTCCATGAGGGATGTAAAGTATTATTTTTAATAACTGTCCTTAATTGTAAATAAATAAATAAATAAATATATATTTATTTATTTATTTATATTTAGAAGCTTAATGTTTAATGATGTATATTCTAATAGGCGCATATTTAACATCAACGCCTGTATTGGATAAAGAAAAAGGACCGGCAGACGAGAGAAAAGTTTAAAACAAGTTTGTGCAAACTCTTATAATAGTGGTCAAATACATTAAATTTTATTATAATATTAAACATATGTTGTATTTTTATATGAAATAAGTTTGAGAATAGTTTTGTGCATATATATATATATATATATATATATATATATATATATATATAAGTTTTAATTATTTATTTTATGAAAGTCAATATATTTTGGCTCACGTATTAACTTAGACTTGAGTCAGGGATTTGTTGGCATGCCAATAGGGTAGGAACTCCATGATCTTGTGGTTATCTTGGTCATGAGAGGTATTAACTAATCCTGTGGTTATCTTGTATTAGCTGTGGGGTTATGATTTAACCCTGATCTTGTGGTTATCTTGGACCAAACATGTTATATATATATATATATATATATATATATATATATATATATATATATATATATATATATATATATATATATATTATGATCTTGTGGTTATTTTGGATCGAGATTGATCTTGTGGTTATCTTGGATTAGCTGAGTGGTTATGATTTGACCACGGTCCTGTGAATTTCTTGGACCATGATTTTTCAGTCGATTGACGATACCCCTTGTTTCCCTATGATTGAGTCTATAACGTCTTAATATATGGGTTTGACAAAAGTTTTTATTTCAGTAAATGAATATAGTGTTATGTTTTAATTATATGTTTATGATATGACACGTGAACAAAATTATATTCCAAAAAGTTTTACTGTTACATCCATTTATCGAAAATGTTTATACCAATTTATTTATACAAGTATAATTATTATTAAAAATATTGTTTTATGCAAAAATAAAAAGAACTTCTATGATTTTCAGTTTTATATATATAGTCATTTAAAATGGTTACTATTATACATTATTGCACCACTGAGTCAAAACTCAGTGCGAAAGTTTATTTTTCCTCTCGCACAGATATCATGACAAAAGCCAAGAATAACGAGTTATTTGAGAATGCCGCTAGCCCAATAAGTCCCACAATGGAACAGATCAGCAGTGGTAGCCATCCGGACAAGATTGGTTTCTTTTTGTAACCACTTATATATATATGTATATAAATAGTCTGTAAATATTTATAACCATTTGTGGTCATATGGACCATATGTATAAAAATAAATATGTAAATTAAAGTTTTCTCTATGCATATATAAGATGCGAATATATTGTATTATACAGAAAATTGTGAGTAGAGATAGGTATATGGATATACTTATATGTTAATTTATATAAATTGATATGGTCAGTGTTACAAATTTTTTTATTAGAAAAATATTAAATTATGGTAAAATGATTAAAAATACTATTTATTTAATAAAATTTAATCTATTATATTAGTATCATATAAATTTGATTTATTAAATTAATATTTTTCTAAAATTTGATTTATTGTACAAATATTTTTTTTGAATAAAATAATTTTTTTTTGTTATTAATAAATATTTTAAAATTTAATATAGTTTAAAAGAGAAGTAATACTTTTTAGGTAAATGATAATTTTTTTCCTTTTATTATAAAAAAATTATGTAATTTTTTTCCTTTTATTATAAAAAAATTATGACATTTTAAAGTTGAAAAGAATAAAAAAACAGTGATAAAAAATTATGACATTTTAAAGTTGAAATGAATAAAAAAAAGTGATAAAAGATTATTTTCAAAAAAGATGATATGATATTTTAAATAATTAAAAAATACAAAAAAGATTGTTAATTAATGCTACAAACTCGCACGTAATAAACAAATGAAAATGACTGAAGTGTGGAATCAAATAAAGTAAAGCAATGACTTGTCTTCGCTTGCTGCCTTCGTCCATAATAATTGTAATGATTATAATAATAACAAAAATCCTCAATCTACTCATTAAACTATTATAATAAACTCTAATTATTAATTATTAATTATTCTGCAGGATTATCATTTTTACTTTTGGATTTGCTTGTCTGCAGCAAGGTGCATGAGATGAATCAACTTTGCTGTGCTAAAACTAAAAGAAAGTTGTCCAGTAGGACCTCTTGATGGTGACGTGTAGCTCTTTACAAGCAATAAGCCAATTAGGTATTTGTCCGTATATGTTATGATTGCTTCCTTGTTTGTTCCTATTCTTACTTTTTTTTTTCTTCTTTTTAGTATATATTTGATCTTATTTTTTATTAAAATAATAATAATTATTATTATTATTATGGAACTACACCTATTAAACAACTTGTCGTCTATTGTCTCAACTACTAAAGTTTTATTTTCGTATTTTTCCTTCTTCCAAATTTTAACTAAAAAAAAAGGATATTTATTCCATTAATTCATTTTTTCCTAATCCAGTAGAAGAGTTACAATTACAAGGACCCGTAATGAAGGTGAGTTCAACTTTCTCTCAACATTCTTCCCTCTCTCTTTCAACTGCTTATGCGAATGCTGTGTTTAGTTTTTTTTTGAACAGGAATAATCTGTTTAGTTTATTACTTAATAATGTACTAATTTCTTGTAGTTTCCTCTGAAATATTAACCAACTTTGATTATTTTCCAATCCAGAAGCAATCTTTATTGATTGATTTTTGTTATTTCTTGAATTAGAAATGTTGGACAGCTGGTGATGAATAATCATGATCATAAAGATGTTTTGTAAAATGGGGTCCCACATAAATATATATATTCAGTATGTGTCTGCACCAAATGAAATGATCCTCAGTTGTTTTTGGCTTGGCTTTGCTTCACTCTATCTAGGCACTAGTAAAAAGAGGCTGCCCCCAAAGTGATATAAAATAAAAACAATAATCGAGTGTAAAACCCAACTGGGGGCAATCCAGTCAGAGAAGGGACTGTATGTCCGTTTGTTTCTTGAGAATCTGAAACTGGAATATATTGGGTTAGTTTTCCAATGTTCCTTTCAATCCCTCCCTTTCTTCCTGACATTCTGACACTCCTGCTTTTCTTGCCCTTTTCGATATCAAAAAGCAAAATCACATTTTCTTTCTTTTTTTTTTTGTTTTGTTTTTGTGAATGATAAAATCTTTTTTCACTTCACAATTAATCCCAGTTTGTCGTCTTTATCTCTCACTGTAAATTTTAAAAATTTAAACTCTAGAGTTTGGGAGTTTCTGGTAAATTTTACTTTTTTAGATGCTGATCTTGTTGAAGTTGTTTGCTTGTGTATTTAGCATGGCATGTGTCTTTCTGCATGCTCTCTCTCTTTAATGATATTTTTTGAACCCAGCTCCGAGTTTGTGTTTTTTGAAAAAAAAAAAACTCTTTAACCAGCAAAATAATCCATGGTTGTGATCATTTTTTTTATAACTTTTATTTCAAACGTATTTATTTATTTAGATATTTAAAAATTTTATTTGTTTTTGTAGTATTCGAAGTGGACTGCATTAATTAAAAGAAGGTGGCTGACAAAATTTGTGAATTTGTTTAATTTCTTGGTGTACTTTCAGGTAAGCCCATACTTATGGTTTTATTTGAATCAGGAAAAAAATGCCATTTACATGCTTAAAAGAAAAGTAGTTTATTTATATAACTTACTTTCATGTGATTTCTGAAGCAAGCCGTTTGGCCTGCAATTAAAATGAGTTTCCTTTAGGTTCTTCTTGATCTTGACTTGAAGAAAAGGGAAAAATGGAGCCATCGAATCAAAAATCTCTTGAAAGAGTAGTATCACAGAGGGCTTTGCAAATGGGAAGTTCATTTCCATGTCAAATATGTGTGGTGGGTTTTCTCTGTGGAGTTTGTCTTACCTCTTTGTTTCTTGCTTCTCTTACTTCAATTGGGACTTTTGGGTTTGTTGGAATTTCATTTTCTGCTATTCCAATGAGGAATTCATCGCCCAGAAATTCAACTCCTGAATTCACCAGTAAGTTATTTTGTTCATCTTTGTTCCTATGCTGATTTTATGTACGGAACAAAATTTTTCTTCACTTTCATCTTTCTTTTTCTTTTTTTCGGTTTGCCTGACCAAAGCAAAACGATAATATCTTGAAGAAAAGATATTAGTTGACAGGAATCTACCTGATTAAATGAAAATTAAACCGCCTTAATAAATTATATGAAATAAAAATGTAAATATTGCTGTAATTCAGATAATCTGTTAAGGTTAGATCGCGCCAGTTTTAATTCTGAATTTATTGTTGAAATTAATCAGAGTGATATTTTTGGTATTGAGTTAAAATGAAAGAAATTCATGCATGGAAAGTGATAGTTAAAATAATTAAAGGGTGTAATTGCAGGTACTTATCTGCTTTACTTTGACTAAAGTTTCTAAATTACTGTTTATCATAATTAGCTCGTCCGCTTACTTCAAAATGAAGCCAGAAACCCTATTCTTTGAGTTGTTAATTTGACAAGTAATTTTGAAGTAATATATCTCTACTTGACTTTAACTACATTTTCTGGATTACTCTTCATCATTATTTGTTAATCCATTAATTATCTAATATACTTCAAATTGAAGCCACCCTCTCTTTTTGACCTGGTCATTTTTTTCATGCAACTTTTAAGGTTCAAAAAGAACTATGATCTTTAAGAATTCAGCCTTTATGATGAAGCAAAGCAATAAAATTATATCTCGAGTTTTGGCCATGGAATGTATAGCTAGACTGTAGCAAATTTTGATTTTCATTATTTTAGAACATGCAATTTTTTCTGCAACATGTGATTTATAGTACAAGCCCCTGATTTTCTGCAACACAAAGCAGGCATTTCACAATTGGCAAGCAAATATGCTTTGATCATTGATTTGTGTAAAATGAATTCTCATTGCCTAATGATTTCTTTCTTCATATTGCTGTAATTTGGTACCTAAATTATAGTATTTTGATGTGTTGAATTGTAGATGAGATTACAAGTAGACACTGCAAAATTAAAGTAATGGAAATGAAGAGATATGATGATTCACAAAGAAGTAGAAATGAAGTTAATGATGATAGAGTTTCATTATTGCATTCGGCTTGGATTGGATCCCTATCTGAATCACTAGATGGAGAAAATGAGTTATTTGAGAGTCTTAGACTGAGCAACTCTGCTCTGCCTAATGCTCCTCATTTGGAGAACTGTAAATTGAATGAACAAATAAACAAACGACTTGATAGGCGTGCTGAGAATGAGAGTCTTCCTCCTTGGACAACTTGGAAAGGATTACTAGACATGCACCCAGCCGCAACAGCCAATGAACAGCTTAGTTTCTATAGGCATCAAGCTATATCTGAAGGTGCTTATACTCCCTGGGTATGTTCCTGAATGTTATCTATAATCCAATCAGAATGTGTTATAATTGAATATGAACTTGGAATCCTGCTATGCACATTTGATCGATCATTATTTATCTATAATGACTGGTAGATGTGACAGCTACATAGTCGGTAGTAGTTTTCATCCAGATGGCTTATTGATTTCTGTAACCAAGCAATAAGTAGACATATGATATATCCTTCTGAAGAAACATCTTACTCATTTCGAGATTTGCTAGTAAGTGATTTTTCTGATTAATTTTATCATAATGACATACGCAACAGTCCTGGTATATCAAAATTAGTCGTATGAAGCGGATATAGCCATCCAATTCAGAATTAATTGCATCCATAATGTCACATTTCTTAAACACTATCAGGAATTGATTTCTTAACAAAATCTTTGATTTCATAGAAACAGGGAAAAGAAGCAAAATTGGTGAGGAATTCACAGATTTTCTTAGATGGGATAAGGAGGGCGGATGGCAAGATGATGTTAGAGAAATTTGTTTGAAGAGAAATGCCATACTAATTCCTTTTAATCTTGATCTTTGTTGATTTAGCTTATTGGTAAAAAAAATTCTCAGATTACTGGATCAGATGAAGAAAATTATCCTCTTACTAGGAAAGTGCAACGTGACATATGGATCCATCAGCATCCAATAAATTGCAGAGATCCTAATATAAGGTTTCTTGTGGCTGATTGGGAGAAATCACCTGGTTTTGGCATCGGAGCCCAGCTAGCAGGAATGTGCGGACTTCTTTCTATTGCAATCAAGGAGAAGAGAGTCCTTGTTACCAGCTACTATAATCGAGCAGACCATGATGGCTGTAAGGGTAAAGAGCAAAATCAAATGCAATTAACATTCTGACAATTCTTCTGATGAATAAATCAATTTAGAAGAAATATATGCTATTGATAAATGACTTGTGATCTATGTTTCTATAGGTTCTTCGCGCTCTAGTTGGTCTTGCTACTTCTTTCCAGAAACATCCCAAGAATGCCGAGATCAGGCATTTGAGCTTATGAACAATAAACAAGCATTGGAAACTGGAATTGTAACTACAAAAGACAGCTATAATTCAAAGGAAATATGGGCTGGACAAACACCAAGGCAAGTAATTGAATGTATAATTGGTTCTTAGTCATGATAAATCATTGTTATGTTAATTTGCAGATTACTGTTATACAATGCAGAATATGGGGCCATCCTTGGAGTTATTTACAGCCAACGACAGATATAAATGGAAGTTTGATCACTTATCATCGGAAGATGGACCGTAGGTGGTGGAGAGCTCAGGTAACAGATCAATCATTTCAGTACCTAAGTAATTTCAATTTATAAAATTTTCTTCATAAATTTATAACTCTTTTGCCGTTTGCAGCAAGACAAAAATGGGTAAATAATAAATTTTCAAAGTTGATAAAATGATTTTATATCACCACAAGCTTTTAGCGGAGAGCAAAATGTATAGCTGAGCTATTCAAGGATTAAGTGGCTAGGCAATTAGTCTTTTCTTTTATGGCTCAAAATGTATAGCTGGATTTCATTGTTCTTTCCAGTCTTCTGAGATCATAGAGAACTGCTAATTTGAATATGATATTATTTGATAATTTTCAGGCAATACGCTACTTTATGAGATTTCAAACTGAGTATATGTGCAGTTTGATGAATGTCGCCCGCAATTCTGCATTTGGAAAGGAAGTTGCAAAGATGGTTCTTGAAAGTATTGGTGATGAATGGCCAAAGGTTTTTCAATCTTGTAATTCATTTTGTTGGTCTTGCAGGTCATATTCAAAATGAATCTTATTAGGGTTGTCTTCTTCACAGGAAATCAGAAACAAGCCAAGGTCAGATATTCAAGAATTTGTTTGGTCAAATCACAAACCATGGATCCCTCGGCCAATGCTAAGCATGCATGTAAGAATGGGAGACAAGGCATGCGAAATGAAAGTGGTCGAATTTGAAGAGTACATGCGTCTTGCTGATAGGATCAGACAGCGTTTTCCTCAACTTAATAGCATTTGGCTGTCAACTGAAATGCAGGTATAGAGCCTGATACATGACAGTTGATTTTTACTCATTTTTCTATTTACGCGTTGTACTAAACTCACGCTTTTGTTTTTTTTTATCTTATCTTCAGGAGGTTATTGACAAATCAAAACTGTACGGGAAATGGGAGTTTTACTACAGCAACGTGACACGCCAAGTAGGAAACATGACAATGGCCAAATACGAGGCTAGTCTGGGCAGGCAAATGAGCACTAACTATCCTCTTGTTAATTTCTTGATGGCAACAGAAGCAGATTTCTTCATCGGTGCATTGGGTTCTACATGGTGCTTTCTCATAGACGGAATGAGGAATACTGGTGGAAAAGTAATGGCTGGTTACCTGAGTGTTAACAAAGATAGATTTTGGTAGGAATCTGGGCCAAGATGAAGTAAAATCGACATGTAAATTAGAATATTCTTTGTGAATGTATATCCCTCTTGTACGTTCTCCCTGTTACGCAAAGTTTATTAATAAAATGAGCAGGTACCATATGTTTCTTCTAAATTTATTGCAGACTGCTTCGGAAAGGAAAATATAACTTATTCAGGATAAGCATACAATTTGAACATTTAAAGCATAACATGAAACTGCTGGCCTAAAGTTGGCATAAAATTAATCAAGTTGAAGGTATAAATATCTCCATTACAAAAGTCTCATATACATGTCGAAAAAAATTGCCATAATTTCTTCATTCCAAGTTTCCATAACAAACACTGCAGGTCAAAATGACCAAGGGAAAAAGAATGCCAATCACGGAAGTGCATGCTTGATAATCAACTGATTTTGATACAAAGATTAATGTCTAAAGAACGAATGATAATAAAATATTGGATGGTAAAAGGGCTACTTTGCTCCTCTTCAATTTCTCATCACATAAACAATACAACAGAGGAAGACAACAGTCGTTCATAATCAACAAGTGATTGCCTAAAAAATCTCCTCTAAATCATCCAGTGCGAGACCAGAATGAAGAATGAAAGTCAGATGTGCAAGCAGAGTCTTAATTTCTCTTTTCCCTTACAAACCATTTTGATGCGGCTAGTTTTCCTCAGGATAGTTAATCCAGTTATTCTTCCACATCTTCACTCAAATGATTTATTGCAGCATCACCACCTCTGGCTGCTGCCTGTTTCCTATGTTTCTTGGTCTTTGATTTCTTGGCTTTCATCCGCCGTTTCTTTTCATTGGCATCAACCCATGTATAGTCTGATGGTATGTGGAACGGATCAACCTCATCTTTGAACCTGTGACTATCACTATCACTTGATTGCCCACCTCGATTCCCTCTCATCCATGAAATCCACGAGGTGGACCCTTCTGAATCCTTGGATTTGGCATCCTGGAAATGTGCTGGGCTGGAAAGAGGGGTTGAGAACTCCTCCACTGGCTGAAGCTCCTCAAATTTTGTAAAAGTAATAAGAACTCGAATAGTTGGGACAATGGGGATGGCAACCTGCAGTGTAAATAAGATATTATCTTGCCATGTAGAGCAGCCATTGAATGCAAAGAGGATGGGCCTATATATCACATGCAATATCTCCTTTCAGAATAGATTAGCATTATACAGAGTAATTCCAATACTGGTTGAACAAAAAGTATTTACCAAGTCATAATATCACATCTTTCACTGAAGCTCTTCACTTGTATTCATAATCACAGTTTCCAAATACTTTATTTAGCATCTAAGCAAGAAAAAAAGGGGAAATAGTTTTCACGTTCATGGTGCTTCTTGCTGTTGCTGATAATTCAATGGGAAAGGCATAGAATTACTTAACTTGAACAATAATGTCTGATAAAAGTATGCATAATATAAGGTTCAATTGCCCCTACGCGCAGCATAAATTACCTACCTATTTGACATGCGGCACCTATCATCACTATTATTATGCATGCTGTAATTAATAAAAGTTCTAAATATGTTAATCAAGAAATAATACTAAAAAATTGTGCTGCTCATGGGCCAGGATGAACGTATAAGCTAAAGTCAGGCTCATGTTAGACTTGCAACATTATTACTGCAACATCTGAAACCAAGTCCAGGCTCAAGTGTACACCTGACAATTCAAACTTAATCTAATCCACTTAATCTGCAAGCTAAGAATTCTGATTAAAGACCATATCAATGCAAGTCAAGAAGCAGCACCTGGGCCTCTAAAGAATGGATTGGACATAATAAAAATAAGGCCTCAAATACATGCCAGTTACAGGCCCAGATCTGTAGCACTATGCTACTATGATACTGAGTGCATTTCCCACTTTCAAGTGCCACTAGTTATCAGAGAACACTGTTAGCTCTTAATAAAAATGAACCTCCACATTCCAAGACAATCTTTAAAGTGCCAAAATATCATGCCAGCAGCAAGGAATGTGAAAAAGTTTTTCTGAAAGCATTTTCTGCACGTGAATTTCACACAATGAGGACAGTCAACGTATTACTCTAATGAGTTATGCATGAACGAGCAAACACCTATCCAATCCAATTTAGTTGACTACTCTATGGTACTATAGATAATTAGAACATTGACAGGCCTTATTCACTAGCAACAATCTTATTCCTCCATTAACAAAACCACAACAAACCACAAAGATATTCCTTTAGCACAAGCAATAATGCACAACTTGTAAATTATGTTAAACCATATTATCTAATTTTACTTAATATGGAAGCACATTCTCTTGATCTCTTCTCAGAGTTATAACTCTATTAAATATTTATCAATTTGATATACTTTCACAATATAATACCACAGGTAATCCTGAATACCGCATGCAAATAATACATTCATGAAAGTTTCCACACTTGTAACAGTAAATTTTAATTTGATATGTTAAAAGAAGTTACAAAGCCATAATTTTGTATAGCATAAGAAGGGCGTAAGGGTCCAGAAATTGGAAGATTTAGCTTATTATGCATTAATGGCCGGAAAAACGGTGATAGGTTTTCTTCAGTCTCAAGTCACAAATAACAGCAATCTATGGAGAATACAGCCCATGCATTATCACGCAATTAAACAAAATAAATAAGGGTTCGTTGGGTATTGTGTTTGGCAAAAAAAAATTATTTTAAAATTTTTTGAGTTCTGAAAACTATTTTTGGAGAGAAGCAGTTAAATAGATATTTTTCCTAAAAACAGTTTTGAGAAAAACAGTTTATAAAAAATTAAAAAAATCAGTCAATTAAATCAAAAAAATTTTAAACCTGCTTTTTGGACACCCAACAGCAATCCCAAACACACTCTAAGTAGGAGAAGCAAATAAATAACATGTTTAAAGCATGGATTCAGAGATAAAATTAAATGGGGGAAATCCATAAAAAAACATGTCAATGCAAACGTTCAGATTTTCCTATAAAATATCCTAGAAAGGAACCATCCACTCACTTTGTAAGTTCCCTGTGAACAACCTTTAGCTTTCTTTCTTAGTATATCATAGGTTTGCAGGCTTTGGTTCCTTAGACCCTCTATCTATTCTTCTACTCAAGATATCCAACAACTTTCTTAGTATATCAGATGTTTGCAGGCTTTGGTTCCTTTTACCCTCTATCAATTTTTGTTCTAGATATCCAATAGCCCTAGCCTCTGTTCTGATTGATGCAATGCAATAAAAGTTTGTGGGGCTACAGTACAGAACCTTATTACATAATCCTCCCTTTGCATGAAATTTCAGAAAGCAATTAAATAATTCGAACACAGAAGATTTCAACCAAGAATCTAATATCCAATTCTGCCCTTATCTCCCTTCACTCCACCCCCAAGCATGAACAATCTCAAGAAAGGGTAATGGGAAGGGAGGAGGAAGAGAATGCACCTACAGCAGTAGGAAACCATTGTGTGTGAAATAAAATTCATATGTTTATTACCATAAATATTGCAGAATATAATACAAGCATATAAATCTGAATATCTGAAAAGAAAAGGATGTAAACCTTAGCACAGTCAGCACCATTATAAAATAGCAGAAGACAAGATACTCAAATTACCTTGACAGGAAATGTTCCAACAGGTAGTTTAGTTGTCAGAAGTTCCCTAAGCCTCCTAACAGCCTTGACTTTGTTGGCTAATATATCGAGTAAAGGCAAGAGCTCCTCAGTTTTCAAAGGAAAATCTGGTGTCAACCACAAGACAGGTCTTAAACCCTTCTTGTACTCACTCTCATGCTTACCCTCACCACCTACCCCCTTCTTCTTTTTCTTCTTGTTTCCTTTATCCTTTCCCTTCTTGGCATCTACCAAATCCTCCCTAGCAAATTCAGATGATGATTTCTGCTGATCAACTGTTCTTTGAGTTCCACCTTCGGGTGCCAACTTTGAGAACTTTTTCAAGATCTTTGAATCTTCAGGATCATCATTATTGTTCTTTGAACCTTTGTTCTTCCATCCAAACCAACTCTTCTTTTCTTTAATGGAACCATTGGATTCCCCATTTTCATATGAACCTCCTGAACCATTTTCTTGGTACTCAGTAACCCCAGGTTCCTCATCTTCACAGAGACCATCTGAGTTCCCCATACGAAGTGCAGTATCCAACTGCTTCCTCTCTTCAGCTGTCAATACATCATCAAACTCATCATTGTCAGCACCATTAATTAACCTTTCTTCATCATCCACAGTGAAAAGCTCCTCATCAGTCATTGCACCGGGAACCCGCCTAGATTTCACACTCACCATTACATGAAGCATATCGTAAACTTTGGCCTTCCAATTTCCAACCATCTCTGTCCTCTCTTGCCGCCTCCAATTCAAATGAGGAACAAGTTCTGCCTGAGTAACATCAATGCCTGGCCTATACATATTAGTTTGAGACATTAAAGCGACTTCATGGGCAACTTCTGCTTCTGTTGGTTGGGCACCAGCCCCCTCTAAAGCATTAGTAACTTCTTTTTCCTTGTGAGCTAGAACAATCAAGGAACCCGATGGCAAGGATATGTTTCCCTCCTCCGAGGAATACCCCTCTCCCAAGAAGAGAAATGTTTGATCTGACCTCTGAATGCGAAAACCATCAAACCCAGCAAGGGTCATATCAGCACGAAGGTTAGAGCCACGCTTCCAAATGCGGTATGTATCTGATGGGGCAATTCGGCTAATAAATGGAATAACTGAACTCTCAAAATGAAAAGTTATCTCCATGTAAAAGTCCCTAATGCGAGCTGCTGAAGCAACAATTCGTGGAAGCCTACGACACCATTTTGCCCAAGCAAGAGGCTGGTAATGCCGAGCAATTATCATTGCAATTTGCTCCTCCCTTGTGCAAACTGCTTCTTGAAGAGCACTCCAGCCATTCTCATTCTGCAGGCTCCAATCTGCACCAGCTGCCATCAAAATCTCCGCAGATATTGGGTCCCGCAATTTGACAGCAAGATGCAGCGGAGTCTCACGACCAGGAACATCTCGACGATCAATGACAGCAGAGATAGCATCAGCTCGTTCCTCAGCAGCAATGGACTCTTCTTCTGTATTAACTTGCCCAGCCTCGGCAAGCCTTGGGAGGGTTGAAATAATGCGCCTAAGGCTAGCATGATCACGGAGTGCAACTGCTAGATGGGCAGGACTGTGGGCATACTTGGAAGTATCTTCCATTGATCTTTTCTCTTTCTGTTTCTTTCTCTATCTCCAAGCTATGACGCTTGTCCCATTTTTTACAAGTATACTTCCATATAAATTTCTAGGGCTTCATTCAGTAGAAACCACCCACTAAATTACGGCTTCTACTATTCCGCCCTATTATGCCAGAAAAGAACTACGAGTCCTTCTGAGAATTCAAATAGCACCCAAAGGAAAGTGATCAATTATCATCAACTTTAATGCAAACTATATCATTTGCAACAAAATTCCCCAAATTTCTTCCATTTTTCTGAGCATCAAAATACTAAATCGCACTTCAATCAAGTGATATAAAGGTCCAACACTGTGGAATCAAAGCTTCCACAGCTCAAATCTGAAATGATTTAAAAAAAAAGAAAATATTAAAAAACAGGCCATAAAAAGTTACTAAAAAGTAAAACACGTCAAGCTTAGCCATTCAAGGAAAATTTTGCATGACATAAAGTCACAAACATCTCCAGTTAAGACAAATTAACAGAACTGAGCAAATATTTTTTTCACTTCCTTGAACAACACAGGCACCACGCAACTAAATCACAGCACAAGTAACTTCCGTTAACTAACTTCATTTCCCTCCCAAACGAAAATATGTACATCTAAAAAAAAGGATCCCACAATTTAGCTTTTGCTCTGCTTCCTTATCCTTTGATTTCCTCTTCAGCAAGTAAATAGACAATTCCAATACATCTAGCAAATTACCTGAGAAAGCGCCAACTGGTTGCAAGGGGGGAACAGAAATCCGACCCGATCGTTCCTTTTCGAAGTTGAAGCTTCTTCCTTTTTAGATTGTAGACTTCAAATTCTTAGAGCCAGCGTGAGAGAGAGGAAGAGAGGACTGAAACAATTGATAAGGATGGGATCAGACGGTCAGGATAATTTCTTCTGCTAATTAATGCTGACAGCATGAGAGTGTGACGTAACCTAACTCGGGATTGACTCGGTCACAAACTCAGATCTCTCCCTCCCGCTCTCTCTATCTATCCGTCTCTGTTATCATTTGTTTTGGTTCTTTGCAGCTGTTTCTAGTCCCTCTCCCGCTCTACGGCCCTATGCTCACTGCATTTTCCATTTTCTTTTCTCCGAGTTTCGTATTTTCTTTGCCAGTTCGCAGTTTGAACAAACAAACGCCCTTAGTGTTATCTAAAATCACATTTATGCCATCACAAGTTTATTAATTTTACATGCCAATAAATGATTTAGATTTTAGAAATATTTAGCATAAAATCTTTGGAGAAATATAATATTAAGATCTTTTGCTTTTCTTTTCTTTTTTTTTTAAAAAAATTGAACTCATTGTTTTGATTAATTAAGTTGTGTAAATCTTTGCCTAACGGGTTTTTAGAAGTGTATAAATCCCGACTATCCAATACAAATTTTTATCATTTATAATATTCAAACTCGATATCTTATTTTGATTAATTAAGTTATACTCTAATCTTTTGCTCATATTTCATTTTTATGGAGGATTTCATCTAAATTGAGTGACATATATTAAAAGTCACCTAATATGGATAAATTGTTATGATCCTATTCCATTGACGGAGAAAAATAAAAGACACAAAATTTTAGATTTTTTAGAGTGTCTAACAGTTCTCACAAAATTTCTTCTCTTTTCTCTAATGGTCAATGATAGAAAAATAATTTATTAATATCATAGTACTTTTAATACATGTCACTCAATTAGAATAAAATAATTTAAAAAGGTATAATATATATAAAAATTAAATTATTCAAAATAAAATATCAAAGTTTAATAGAAAAGAAATGAAAAGTTGAATAATTAATACTTAATTTGCATTTTTGCCAAGATTTTTTCATTATATATTTCTAAAAACAAACCGATTATGGATTTTATATATATGAGTTTGGAAATTTGTTTTTGTTTTAAATTAAAATTTAATATTAATTTATTAATAAAAAATATAATTTTAATAAATAAGAGTAAAATGAAAAAATATGTATTAAATATTATTTTAAATTTTAAAATGAATATATAAAATGAACAATAAAAATAAAAATAAAATAGTAAGTAATGGTGGCAACTCAGTTGTATATTGGAAAATGTTTCCTTATTTATTAAGTGAAGACATTAAAATCACTTAATAAATGATTTTAGTTAGTACTTAGTAGAGTTTTGAAGAAGAAGAAGGACATGTCTTTTTTGGATTATCAACAATTAATAAATTTATCCACATAATTGAATTTATCCAGTTGTCTTTCTTTTTTTCTTTTTTCTTTTTTTTGTGTGTGGGGGATTTATACATTTGCCCTTCACTTCGGTTGGAGTTACGATTGGAGCCCCCCATTTGATTTTCTTTTGAAATTCCCAATTGAATGTTAAGTACGTGGGGGCATTGCCGCAATAATAAGCAGAAAGTGAGAGATCCAAAGATCCCCAAAGCTGATCCAGCAATGCGACAGAGACTGCTGTGAAAATGATTTTTCTTTTGGAATTGATAATTATGATTCTCTCCTATTAAGAAAAAAGAAATAATAAGATAATAAATAGCGATCCCACAACAAGCAAGTATTTCAATTTCCATGAATTTTCTCAGGATAATAAATACGCCTTACTTAATATCATAATATTTTATTTATTGAATTCTTTAATTAGTAAAAAAATATTAGCATTTAAATTTTCAAAATAAACAATTTATATATATAATTTTTTTTAATAGTTCGACTGGAGATTTCAATTCGATACTTTACAGTTCTGATAGTTATATATTTATATATGTAAATTGAAATACATTAATTGTTATTAAAAAAACTGGACAGTTAATTAAATTGATTATTGATGGGGGTTAAAGCTGTATTAAAAAAAATAAAGTGTTGATTAAGTTAATGCAAAATGATGAGAGAATTACAAACGTAGAGCTTAAGATGTGGATAAATCAAGAGCCGGCGCCACCGACAGTGAGTTTAGGCGCTATCAACGCTCTTAATTATTCCAACCCAAGCACCCACCGGGCAAAGCAAAATCCGACTAAATCTAATTGAATCGATTAAATCACATAAAAAAGAAATAAAAGATTTGATTCCTTTATTTCAAGTAAATTCTTAAGAAATGAAATATGATATTTTGGTTCGGATCCAATCAGTTGACCGTATATTATTTGATTTGAATTCGATTGATCTAAATCAACTCAAATTGAATATTTTTTAAAAAAATTAAAAAAATTGAGTCGATTCGGCTTAAATTAATTATTGACCCGATACGCTCCGACTGTTGCAAGCCCATAGTCACAGGTAAGGTACGCAAGTGGCCTAATGTCGTCGTCACTCATAACCCAGCTATTTGGAAGCAAATTAACATCACGTGAAATCCCATTGGTTTGTACTTTGTACTCTTTAATAGGCATGTGACAGCTTCAAAGCATTATATACCAAATAAATTAATTTCTCCCTCAATTTAAAAAAATAAAAAATATATGCATCTATAAAAATATAAAATTCAAATAAATTACTATTTTTGTTCCTAAATATATATCATTTAAGATTTTTATACAATAAGTAAGAAATGCATTTAAATTGTTAATAAGATACTATATTATTCTTAGATAATTAATTATTTGTATATGGAATTGATAATTTTAAATAAGGGTATAATATGTAAAAACAGTTAATATTTATAAATAATGGTAAAACGTCAAATATTTTAGAATAAAAATAAAAATCTTAAACGATATTTATTTAAAAAGAGAGAAAGAGTTACTTTTTTTTATTATTTTCTTCATCTTTCCATTTATGTTAATTTTATGAGGGTTAGTAATCGGAATAAATAAGGAATCGCCTTTGTTTGTTTGAATAGATTTAGAAACAAATTCAATAAGCTAAATTCTTTTAAATTCAAGACTTGTTGACGTTGAAACTAAACTTTTTATCATATCTTTATATAGGGAGACTTCTTTTCTTTCTCTGTTGAGGAATATTGTTTATATAGATGATTTTATCGTTTAATGGATTTTACATTCTCATTCAAAAAAAAAAGAATAATTACTGAATAAGAAGTGATATTTTTGAAATAATTTATTTCAATGTGTTAGTTTCTTCTATTTAATAAAAACTTTGACATTAACCACAGCTCCATGATAGATTGATAATGAAAGGGAGGTTTAGGTAAAGGTCATCAATTTATACAATCTTCTCCTTCATTTTTTTTAAAAAAAAAGAAACTTTAATTATAAAAAATAAACTTCTTCTTATTGACAGATAAATTTGTAGTTTCAAGTTTGATATAAAATAAATAAACAATATAATATGTAATGTTATATACAAAATTAAAAGCCAAACAAAGAAACAAGAAAAGTTCATACAGATTCTTGTTTTTTTATAAGGTAAGTTCACGTGACAGATCAAACAAGTTGCATCTTTTGCCACTTAGAGCTTTGATTTTTCCTTCCATTTTAAAAATTTTTAGTACCCATTTTTTAAAAAATTAAAAATAAAAAAAGTAATGCATATTTTTTGGTACCTCAAAATTGTGATAAACTCTCTATGGGGACCATAGGCAAGGCCCACATGGTTTAATGGCCTGATCCCTCTTGTGACCTTCTGCCTATATACATAAATAATATGGCTTCCTAACAGCTACGTGGGGGGTGGCCTCCTTTGTTCGACCCACACATGCTTTGTTCTAAAAAATTGCCCAATGGACCCCTGAGCCCCATGTGGTGAACTGGTGATGGCTTACTAAAGTCACAGCCTTTTTGGTGAGTGAAAGCCCCCACATTTAGCCATAAGGAAATTTTAAAATTAAAATTTAGAATAAAAAGTTGGGTCTTGTATTTTATTCTCTTTTGGTCTCTAAACTAAGAAGGAAACTAAATATGCCCATTAAAAGAATTGCATCCACATAGCTAAAGCTGAAAATAAATGAATAATCTAACCGAAACTGAAAATTTAAAGAACATAATGTAATTCATTCATTCTATTCGTTTCAATCACTAATGTTAATAGAAGAAATTATATTTTTATGATATTCCATTGCTTTTAAATATTTAGAAATTGAAACTATCGATGGCACACCCTACTTAGTAAATTAACCCATTTGCACAAATACATTAAAAGAGCATATGATTCCCCCAATTATATAATGCCCAACATGATATTTAAAATACATGTCTAGTTTTATTGAGAGCCTTGATTAGTACTTTAACTTATGAATGGACTCTCTTGCCTGGTCCCAGCTGTACCAAAAACTCTTGATGATTTTCTTTTTCTTTTTTTTTTTGAATTTATACTGCTATAAAAAAGAGGGAGCATTGAGGTTATATGCATGTATGGTATAAAACAAGCAAGCCTTGTCCGTAAGGTAACAAGTAGTTATAATTATTGCAAGAAAATATTTTCTCATTTTTCAATAAATTTTTTCACTTTGTATTTTTGTGTATGCATTTGATATGATTGATAATTGATATTGTGATGATGTAGAGGATGACCTTTAGCTTCTTGAAGGCAAGAGAGAGGAACCATTGTACAAGCATTGTCTTTTTGCAAATGGGACATTTGATGGCTAGATTGTTTCTACTCACATTGTCCCTTCTTTCTTTCTTCTCTTTTCTTTTCTTTTCTTTTTCTTTCTAAATTCTGTCAATCAGAATCAGGCTTTATCCTAAGATAAGATAAGCTCTTCTCGAGAGTAGAGGAGGTTTCACTTTTTTTTTCATAGACATTCTCTATCCCTTGTATTTAATGTATCTTTTTTATTAAAAAAAAAAACCCATTTTGGAAAGCAAATGTAACAGCTTGCTATAACATTCATAGGTTTTTAATAATTATAGGGAAATTTAATTTATATTAATTGCCAAAAGCTATAATAGCAAAGTTATTACATCAAGGAAGATGTATAAAATTAAAAAAAGTTATTTCATATATTTTGATTTAGTGTAATTTGTTTTTTTTTTAAAATTAAAACTGTAAGATTCCAAATTTTCATTTTAAGTTTTCAGCTTAGATTTGCTCCTAGTGGAAGTGATGGGCTGCGGCCGAGTTTGGCCTATGAGCCTTTGTGCCAACGATAATTGTTGGCCTTTATCTACGACCGATTATTCATAAAAAGGCTAGGTTGGCTGAACCAAGCAAGAGTTTTGATCCAAGTATTTGTATGATCAATTACGAATTTTTATATGCATCCATGATATTTAAAATAAAAGTACGTATTATTCAAATGATATAGAAAATAAAAAATAGTGGAAAATATAATTACCATTTCTCGAAGTTTTAATATTAAGTAGACCATTAATTCTTTCAATATTTGAAAGACAATATTCTGTCCATTTTTACAGAAAAAAAAAAATCACTTTTATATCCATACAAATATGATTAATCTTATATATATTTTTAATACTTTTATATTAATTAACAAAATCTCAAAAAATTAAATAATAATATATTATATTTTTTAATCGATATCAAGAAGACAATTTGAACGAGTACAAAATAATATCAATACTACAATAAGTTAAACAAGATATCAATAATACAATAAACAAATAATATACATTCGTGAAGTTACATAACCAAATTTATTAATTTTTAAATTTTTAAAATTTTTGTTGACAAATTTATTTGGGAAAATCTATGGCAAATTTTTTTTTTTTTTAGTTTCCAGTTAAATTTTGATAAAAAAAAATGGACTGAAACATCCCATTAAAAAAATCCAGTTGTTGGCAAAAAATACGAAAGTCAAATGACTATGAATCTATTTGGTATTGTGTATGGATAAAACGCTTTGAGAGAAATTTTTTTTTTTTAAGTTTTAAAAACTGTTTTTGGAAAGAAGAGAAACAAGTTTGAAAAAAATAATTTATAAAAAATTAAAAAATTCAGTCAATTAAATCAAAAAAACTACATTTTGAACACCCATCAATAATTCCAAATATTCATATCTAATTAAACAAACAGTAAATTGATAAAAAAAAAAATTTAATTAAAAAAAGTATACAAAAAAAAAAAATTTATCTGTAGAGGACTGATAATAATCATTACATTCCCCAACTTTACGGGACATAAAACAGTAATTTAAAACAAATGTCAGCGTTACAAAAAGGTAATGGCCCCATGAAAATCTCCATTTTTATCCTTTTCTTGGTTGACACCTGAAACGAACGTTTTGACAAGAAGGTGATAAATTGTATTATAATTATAAACGAAAAAAAAAAATCAAATTCCAGATAATTAGCTACTTGATTTTTCACTTTAATACAATGAAGAGATCTCTAATTATAAGATTATACATAAAACCTTTCACAAGTATGAAAATTAAAATTTTGAGTAATTGTTTTCCATTTAATCACTAAATTCGGGCATGAAATAATTACCATCACAGAGAAGGGAGAAAGGGAGAATGAATAAGAAAATAATATTTTTCCTGCCTTGTATAAAGTGAAGAGCACACACTTCAAAACATCAACTATATTGAATCATCTCACAAACACAACTTTCTGACAAATGCCGTTGGGAATAAAGCAACTAATCAATAGAAGCTGTTATATGCCTCCAAAATCTAAGTATTTTGTTCTTAATGAATTTCTAATGGAAAACAAAGAATACCATGTGATTCATGATGCAACAAGATTCAGGATTTCTGAGCTAATAATTCACAGGTGATTAAATTATTCATAGATGCTGCAGACTTACCAGCACCCAAGACCGGAATGATAATGAACATGGGTTCTGTCACGATTTCAATCCTCCTGCCTACTTCAGAAAGTTCTTTGAAAGCACTTGTGAGGCCGAGTGACAGTGTCTCGAGATTCATGTCAAGATTTGTTGGGACGTAAAACCTCAATGTCTGTGAAAGCCAAGATAATGTAAGTTACCAATAAAAAGGATAAAATAAATAGCAATGAGGAAAAGAACACAATGTATTTGGATTAACAATCAAATTATTAATAATTCACGACGCACAAAACAGTTGCACAAAATATAATTGGATTAACAATCAAATTATCAAAAGTAATCATGTTCTAAAAAAAAATCAAGTGTGATCAGAAAATAGGGCTAAGATACTGACCATTATGTCTTCCCACGAAAAATCATTCTCTATAATCACTTTATCAAGAAGAAAAATGCAAAATGTTGAAACCCTTTGCATTTGCACCTTAATGAAAGATGTATGGTGGCCCCCCTCATTCTCTTTGGAATCTGAAGACTCTTTGAGCAGTATCATTTGTAATAGACAAAACTGCACATTCTTCCCATTCACAATACATTTCTTAATGCAAGAATCATGCCAATTGGCCTGCTGAAAACCCCATGAATTAGGTAGCATGGTAGAAGAAGGATTATGAACAGTTGTATTTGCCATGTCTGCCTCCTTTGAGACAAAAAGAAGTGGCTTTACTTCAACAAATGCTCTGCAAAAACCAGAAAAATGATGAATGCGCATTTCTTGAACATGTCCAAAGAAAAACTCTCAGAGAAAATGGAAAAGAAAATGAATTTAAAGATCTGAAAAAGAATGCAAAATCAAGCATTCATAATGATAAAATGCTACTACGTTATGATAATATAGCCAAGAGATTAGTCACCAAGACTGAATTATTTCCTAGTGCCACAACAATTAGGGGAACCAATAATCTACACCATACTTTCGACAAATTAGGAAATATGTTTCTTTAGGTTTCATTTGGTTCTTAACCTCTGGATGTTCTTTCTCATCCCCATGTTTTGCAGCCATGAAGAACAAATCCACAAATTTTGATTTGGCATCGTTTATAAATTATTATTATTATGAATCATTGCCCCGACAAATTATTTAAAGAAAGTTTGCATGTGTTTCTCATTAAATTTCTCATTTAACTGAAGTATACAGTTGAATTTATTTGATTCCAGAGACAAATGTTTTAGATACTCTTTATAGTGACTGCTGTTTTGATAGACTAGAATCAAACACCATATCAATACAGGTATGTCAAAAATCATTTTGATAACTTAGTTTTCGAATTCTAAGTATGCAATTCCCAAACTATAAACTATCCATGCATTGCAGAAAGGTTTTCTACTTGCTGATAAAATATCAAAATGACATGATGTACAGAAGGTGAATAATGATTTCAAAAACTAGGTACTAATACAGAAAAACCAAACAAATCTAAGCAAGACTTGCCTTTTTGGCAGATCAGGCACAAGTACATATAGAAATATAGCATCAAGAAATTTAAGTGAGCTTTGCTTTTCTAGTTCAAGTATTCTCATCTGCTTAAGAAAAGAGTCCAGCTTGTCTTGAATCTTGAGTCTCTCTGACAATGGAATATTTTGCGAACAGTAAATTGTAAAGAGAATAGCTGACGTACTTGTTGAACAGTTGAAGGATTTTGCCACTGCTTCACTGTTTTCTAGTGCTTGTTCCAGCTCAGAAATAGGGCCTCCACTGTGCAGAGTCATTGTGGGAGGGTCAAGACCTAACTGCCCAGCCATGTGAAGTATTTCCTTATTCAAGGTTGCCTGGAAGAAAAACAATTAACAGAAGAAAAAAAAAATTTATATCTAATTGTGCTCATAAACAGATCTAAGCAATCTATAAATGCCCAAGAAAGTGTCGAGTTTAATCAACTATAAATTGATCATAGCATGTTATTCAGGTTCACCTCTTATCATTAGAACTAGAGGAATTTTCATAATCCTGCATTCTCAGAACACAGGATAGCCTCTATCTATCCATTGAATCAAGATCATTCTCACTAAATAATACTCAGTGCAATGAACTTGGCATTAAACCTCA
This sequence comes from Triadica sebifera, assembly GCA_023653625.1. NCBI lineage: Eukaryota > Viridiplantae > Streptophyta > Magnoliopsida > Malpighiales > Euphorbiaceae > Triadica > Triadica sebifera. The sequence goes on along the minus strand of CM042892.1, from coordinate 17,766,587 downwards.
TGAAAAAAACCACTCCTGGTTCAAATAAACTAAAGTTATAATACTTGGCTATATGGTCCAATGCAACTAGGTGCCCATGAGGAGATACTTTGTACATGCAATACACTTTTGCCCTGGTCATTTGTCACTAGAACTTCAACGTATGCCTTTCCCAAACCCACTTGAAACAAAGGCAACTCTATTGTACTGCATGATGGAACACCAAAAGGGCATTTCTCCTGTGTAATGAACCTAATATTTCATTCATATCAGCAATACAGAGATGAATATACAGGACATGCTCCCAGCCCAAACTATATCTTGAAAGTTGTGATTCGATGTGCTTTAGAACAAACTTCAGATCTTCATGCAAAGCTGAAAAAAAAAATGGAAAAGACTCAGAAATAATGATGAAAATTGCATGGACAAAGACAAATACTTTTCAATATTCTACCTGTTGAAGTTTTGCATGAATCTTGCAACCAGCATGAAATAGAAAATGTATCATTCTTCTTTGTTCTAGAGATGAGAAGCCTCTTATATCCAACTTCAACCAAATCAGAGATATCAGCAGCAGACTGACAGGTAGACAAACTTTCGATGGGGTCCCGGTCCTGGTTCTTTATGTTTAAGTGATAGATAAAGATCGAAATGCAGTTCTGCAATGGTAGTAACACCAGCAGTTGACCCGCTTTCTATGAACTCATCTGATCCAATGTCATATCCAGTTGACCGGGTCGAACTATCAGCAGTGGAAAAGGCAACAAGAGCACCACAAAAAAGGGCGGAGATATAACCAGCGGCAGAGGTAACATCTAAGCCAGTACTGGGCCAGTTGGCTTCATCGACTCAGCAATTGAAGTGGTTGATCTTGAACCAATTTGTTCATCAGTTGCCCCATTACCCGGTAAACTCCCCTGGATCAATAGCATTGGATCGGGAATCTGGCCATTCGGCTTCTGGCTTCAGCCTCAGATTAGTCTCACTTCTTTTCAAGCAGTCTCCTTCAATTTCAAACACAGAACCTGTTTTCTCTTGGCATAAATCATTGATTTTATCATTATCACTCGATAAAGCAGCCTTCTCCTTGTTTTCCAGATGAAATGCTAAAGGGTGAATGACCCCAACTGGAGCTATAGAATCTGAAGAGTGTAGTACAATTTTAAACTCATCGAGCACAATTCTGCCATTCTAAAATTTCAAATGTTATGAAGGTGACAAATTCAAGAGAAAAATTAAGAAAAGAAGTGCAAAACAAAACAAACTTTACAAGCAACAGCATTACCAAAATAAACAATGACTAGAAGAAATTCTCACTTAGCAAATCATGGATCATTTAGCGAGAGAGAAATTGGCAGAGAAAGGGACAGAAATCTCTTCTCAAATCATAAAATAATGTAAGAATACACAGCATGATAGATGAACTAAAATCTCTTTTTAGATCATAAATTAATGTAAGAATGCATAATATGATAGACATGAAAAGAAGCAGTGTTGGAAGAATAATTGGATCACATTTATTTCTATAGGATTATCTGGTAAACTTACAACAAAAAGTGGGCAGTCAAGGGTCAATGTTTCATATTCCCCTCCTTCACCACATACATTAATGCTATACAACCTGAGAAAAGGGTACCATAGCAAATTATGTAGGTATATGGTTATGCTTCAAGAACAGAACAACTATAATAAGCAGAAGAAATGTCTTTACTCTTTCAACTTATGCAGATAGGATTCCAAGGAAGCTATTTATTTGCCTAAGTGCTTTGCTGGGTCCAACCCCATGGCTGCAACCTATAGCATTGGAAAAGCAAAAGCATTCTCATTTATAATTGACTCCACCAGCCAGTCAAACCACTCAAAAAATATTTCTTCATATGTACTAAGACTCCCATGTATAGTAAATACTTGTTCCACTGATTCACAATCTGAACTAACATGAGTCATGAATGGAAAATATTAAGTCACATGATATGGGTATTAGCTGGTCCATGTCGGAATTCAAGAGTGAATCAGGTAAACCATAATGATCAGATGACAAGGTGATGAGAATTAAAACAAAAGGTAAATACTTTGAAGGTTTAAAACCTCATCATTCCTTAGTTTAAATTTCACAAGCATAGTACTCAATGAAAAGGAATCAGCATGCATGAAAGATCATTTAAAATAAGTGATAAGGAAAATACATTCATATGAAAAGCATACAGATAGAAGTTGCACATCCTTTTGCCAAGAACAGAAAACACTAGTGAGATAATCCATACCTTTACAGTGATAGCTAAAATCCCATTTGTTTTCTGGCTGGACAAAATCAAAATTATTCCATGAGAAAATAGTAACAATATCTTGAGCAGTTAGCATTCATGTAGACCAAATAGAATTTACCATTTCTTGAAGGAGCATTGACTGATCTTGTTTCCATATTATGCTAGAGAAACAAACCCTAACCTTGAACAAACACTTTCTACTCGTAGTCTCTGATAGTCTGATGCAATTGCACCAGAAGATACAGCTGAGATAGAGGGTATCTGTCTTTTACACTTCATTTAACAAGACAAACATATCTTCGACTTCATCACCTGGAGTTGTCCTGTAATTAAGTTTCTGATGCCTGTATAATGCACAAATATTCTTAGAAACTCTAAACTGAGCTAATGACATTCACCTACTTCACTGTGCAAACTGCAATTTCCGAGGAAAATCTTCGCCTTTTATCCCATAAAGTCTAATTTGAGAATAATTGATCTATGAAACATAGCCATACAGACTTCATACAACAAATGGTACGACATTTTAAGAGCTTCCCTACCAATTCATACTTTTAACAACTAAACATGGATTTCACTCTGTCTAGTGTCTAGAATATGTTAAATGTCAATCCAATTCTGGAGATATACTCACTAACCCAAAAATAATCTAATTGGTTATACCAATAACATCATAAACTCATAGTTATTTTCACACAATTATACAATTTTATTCTTGAGAATAGTTAAATATCTTCAGCTAACAGCTTGCCTCGTTGATCCTTGTATTCGCCTTCGGAACAAGGGCACTCCTATGCATTCCGCATAGCTGACAATTATTTGGTGCCCGACCTGCCAATGGCCTTCAAAGAGTGAAAAAACATAATACAACTAGAAAACTCATGTAATTCGAACTTTAGCAGCGTCCTTCGTTCATCACATATACAGCTTCAAGAAATTGATACTGACACAGAGAGTATATCAATTTTATGTCCACATATGCACAGATAAAAGAAGGATATAGAAAATATGTATAATGACAACAAAAAATATATAAACTTACGTTTTGATACATGTAGGTAGCTATCCAACTCATCAACCAAATCATTAGAAGACAGCAGATTTTCCAATGCAACAATCTACCGTATAGCAATCGAAAAACCATTCAGAATAAGCAAAACATAGTTAGGAAATAAAAAGCAGCAGAAAAAAAAAGGAGTTGAGTTTCTGCTTTGTATTTTCTCAATAAACAAACACGAACCTGGTGGCCGTACTGGATGCATTTCATCATCGCGTAACAGCTGTCCTTTCCACTGCTTACAAGCGCCACTACCTTCATCTTTTCTGACGGATAATCTTCACCGGCCTCGGTGGCCGGCCTTAACTGATGGTTAGGGTTTTAACTTTGGAAGCTAACTTAAGACAACCAGTGCTTTTGACTTGTCTTGAAAGTTGAAACAGAGGCCTGTCTTTTACTTGTTCTTCTTGATTGTGTCGTTGGAAAATTCTTGCTATCATTTTGTAGGGAAAACAATTTATTTATTTTTTGTTTGGTTACAATAAAATATGATCATTTAGTGATTAAAAAAAACATAAAATAAAGTTTGCTTTCAATGTGCAGAAATATTGTTTGGTTACAATAAACATAAAATCTAGGCAAATATATATATATATATATTTGGAGCTATTAAAATAAGTTTTTTTTTTCAATAGCCAAAAACATATTTTACTCTAAAATTTAAATATTTATTTCATTTATTTCTTTATGTTATATTTATATCTAATAATCTTGATACACAGTGAATTTTATTACTGGTAGATTTAATAAAGTAATAATATTTACTAAATGTCGTTACTAGTTAGTTATTATAATAAAAAAAAATTATTTATATTTTTAACAGATTAAAATGACAATATTTTTTTTTATTCATAATTCTAATCAATCTCAAAATAAACGCATCTCTCCTAATAAGTTCATTTGGATTGAGAGAAATGAGAGCAAAAGAAAGCATACTAAATATAATTTTATTTGAAATCTTATCCAGTACGAGTATAATTAATTTTAGTACGTAGTTTTAATTGATTGATTAAAAATATCTATATATTCTGGTAAAAAAAAGTTTAACAAAAAAATGAGAGTAAAACAAATATAGTTTACTTTATTTTACTTTTTATTATTTATTATATTTACTATTGAAAAAGAAGAGAAATTATATTTATCTCTTAAAATTATGAAAAAGAACTAAACTAAAGTAAAAACAGATAGGAGTAAATCAAGTTCACTCTATTTTACTTAAATCTAATTTCTCTTCAATTCAAACAATAAAAATATATATACTTTCACCTAAATTACATATAAACGAATTTAATATTTCTCATTAAAGTAAATCTAATTTTTCTTGCATATAAATATAGAGTTAGTTACGTATTATTAATTGTAGGAATATGTTAATTCTATCAACTTAAGTAACTACTACGTATCGAAATGATTATATAAGACTAACAAAATACAAGAAAATTTGAGAGATCAAATTGAAAAAATATTAAAATTTAAGGACTAAAATATATATTTTTCATAATAAAATAAGAATATTAAAATGCTATGCAGGTAATTAACAAATAAAAATACAAAGCAAAAATTTTAATATTCTGAAAAAAAAACAGAAAAATTGGCAGCCCAATACAAAAATGCAGTACGGCCATTTAATACAAGCCCAGCCCAGGCATGAATTAGGGTTTTGAATCCAAACCCTAACTCCCGCAATCAGAAGCCATGGTAATTGGTTATTGGTCAATTCAATTAAATCTTTGAATTTAAGTATAACACGACAGTGAAGTGCGATTTCATGTCGAATTCCAACAATTTGATTGGTAATATGAACAACCACGAATATGCTTAAGATCTCCACAGTTAGCAAACATCTTTTGATATTGACAAGCATAAAATCGATTAATACGCTTAAAAGATAGGCAAACCATGCACCAAACATCAAGAAGCTGAAAAGTGAACATTGAGCGGATGGAAGAGACAAGGAGAGTCTCTCATAGGAACCTTCGAGTAATGGTCCAATGTTTTCATCCATTTCAATTTCATGTTTCAACGCAAGTACTTTCACATTCACCAATGATTAAGTAACATGTCTTGATTTGAAAATTTTAAAAAAGGGCGTTGATGTTTTTCGCAGACAACATGCTACAATCTTGTATACATTAAGTGGGGATGAGGTGGGGGAGGGAAAAACCCTACAAAACAGTAATAATGATGTATGACAATCCAAAAAATAAATTGCAATGCCTAACCACCCCAGATATTACCGTAAAGACAAGTTATCAAAAGCACCGACTGCTAAATTGAAAGGGGAAAGACCTTGACATAGATTATATATCTTACAAATTGATAAATGAAAAATGCGGTTAATGTCTGAGCTACTTCAACCTGAACAGTCAAAATCTCACCCTCGGCCAACTGCTCCTCTTTTCCAAGGAACTTGAGCATCACGAAAAGGGTTTCCATTGCAATATTCCTCATTGCTTGTCAATATGCAACACAAGCCTAATGATTTATCTGCTGGCAATCAGAAAAAATGCATTTTACCCAGCGACGCTTCGGATTTTCCCTTTAATGAAGTTCAGAGCTGCCACATCCCACGAGAAGAATGATCCTTTTGACTTTACTGTTCCTCAGGCCTCCGTAGAAGAAGAATTCACAGGTTTCAACAAGCACCTTCAGCCAACAGCAAACTAATAAATCAAGAAGTGTTAATAGAAAACTGGACCAGAGATGAAAAACATTCTATTTGATGCAGGAACGTGAAGCACTTAAACAAGCTCAGGAACATTTCAATTAACAGCCTGAAAACACATTTGACAAAAAGAGAATACCAACAAATTAATGGATTGATTTCATTTAACTATTACAAGCCATGTGTTATAATCAAGCAGCAATGCCTGTGGTATTGCCAACAAAAAAAATAAGTTTGACCTCAAGTGGCTTTAAAGACAACATTTCCATGATAAGCACACCCACAATAAGGAAAAACAATTGAACAAAAAATATTGCTCTTTGAATTTATTCTCACTGATTTCTTTCAGTGACTAAATCGAACAGCCAGTCTTCTAAGACATAAACATACCACATGCATAAATGCATTACTAGGATTTGAGTGCTCAGATTTTCCTACCTCGACGTAAGTGCCAGCTTGTAACATGTACAAGGAAAAAAGTGTGACCTAGAATGATAAGCCATTAATAAACTATATCATTGCATAAATCAAAGTGGTTTACCTATTAACCTCAAAATGGAGCCTCAAGTGATTCATCCCAGACCTCTGCACTTCCATTTGAGGCATCTTCAACATCTTCCTCCATTGAAAGTCTGATATATTCTCTATGTGCAAATCGATCCCACTCTGTCAATGTTGGATTCTCACGCTCCTGTTTGTTACAATGTCTTAAGACCATTACCAAAAGTCTCCACGAACTAGAGTACTCCAACAGTTCTTAAATCATAATTAAACAATAAACTCAAATATAGAATTTACCTGACGAATCAGAAATGGATCACGAGTCTCAAAGGCCATAAACTTATTGAGGTTGAAAAGAATATTGAAAACACTTCCTGAAAGTTTACAACCTTTCAGGTCATGCAGTGTGATAAAGCTCTCATTCTGCATGCACGAAAACTTCAAGTATCAAAAGTCAAATATCTCAAAAAGAGGTGCACATAGAGCAATAATGAAAAAAAGTATGTGCAATGTGTTATCTTCTGATATACACTCAAGAAAAGTCAAACTACCCACAGAATTACAGAAGGGCAAAAGTCAAACCTCTGGACCAATCATGTCAATTATCTGGCACAATATATCTTCAAAGAGCACAGGCTCCTGGGCCATGCATTCCATGCGATGCAACTGCTCTTCATAAAAGAATTGCATCTCATTTCGCGTCAAAACTCCATTTCCATCTAAATCTATGCACTTGAACCTAAGAACGAAAAAGTATTGTCAACACTCATTCAATCAAGTCTTACTTACTATTTGCCAAAATTAGTTATGCACATTATGTAGTACAAAGTTAACATGCAACAAAATATATCTGTATAATACATTATGATAATGAAACAAGAAGAAAGGTACATTCAAACTGCCTTTAGTAAGTACAATAAATTGGAAACAATGACCAAATAAGTTGGTAATCAGCCCAATCTTCTCGCATTATTAATTGCCTTAGATGATGATATTTCTTTGTTTTCCACAAACATCACCCAGATGTATATCTGCTTTGTTCCCATAGTATTATGATGATTATGCAATTAGCTCTTTTTCCTAAATGCGTATCTGTTTTTTTCCCATATTGAAATGTTTGCTTCAAAAAATAATTCATTGCAAGTAACAAGTGCATTTAAAAAAAATAAATAATTTCATAGACTATACGTGTAAGCATTTTACAGATGCAACATAACTTTTTAAATATAATTTCATGCTTTTCTAGTTATAAGGTTGTATATAAAGGAAAAAAGAGGTAACTTTGGATTAGAACCTTTGGTTCTTGAACGCTGAGATTCAGTTTGCACTGGAGTTCTATCCAAAAACCTAAAAGTTACAATTATATATAAAATTCAAATGCTAGCAGTGTAAGCTTTCAAACAGCTACTTTGACAACTTCTGTGACCACGTACTAACTGTAGCAGTCAAGTGTCATACCATCAATTATTTATCAACAGAAGTTGAACCAAATATACATTTAAAATCCATCTTCCAAACAATAGAAAAATATGGTTCATTTGGTCTAGATTAAACTTCATAATGCTTCCTCAATCATGAATTCAAGATTACGTTTTAACACCACAAAGTAATATAATGGAATCAAGAAATATAAAGTGAAGATATTCCCATACTCTGGCAAAACTAAAATCATTTCTGAATATGTTTTGACATGAAAATATACCAGTACTCAAGGCTAGGTTCAGATGACTTATCCTCCTCCGATAGTATGAAGTACACAAAATCTTCATATCCCATCTTCCCTTCGACCTTACTAGTGAACTTTCTGGGAACCTGGAATGGTATTTAACCGAGTAAGATCTTCAAAAGATTAGATACAGAATGAGCTAGATGATGTGTGATTGTTGAACAGGAGGAATTTTCTTTTTGCTGATAGCAGGTGAGTGGGCTCCAAGTACAAAAGATAATCTGACGGGAACGAACCTGGGAAAATATTCTATCAACAATCCGGTAGGTAAGTGCATGGTTACCATATCTGATCAGGTTCTCTTTGTCAATCAAAAAATCGTGATCTGTGTCCAGTTCCCAAAACTTGCAGTATATCACATAAAAGTGTTCATAAGAGAAGTACCTGTATACAGGATGCATTAAAAACATCATCATCATTGAGAGTTTAAAACATTATAACATGTTTCTCACCATATATTTCATAGAACTTTTCAAATTTAGTTCAAATTTTACAAGCTTTTGGTTGATAAAAAATTCCTAAAATTCAGCTTAGTTGAGTCTTGTAAGAGAAATGCATGACAAATTTTTGACAGCTACCAACCTCAAGACTTTATTTATGTCCTCTTCTTCATCTGCATGTTGCATTGCATCAATCAAGTTTCCACGTTTAAGCTCCCTGAGGGTAAGATGACCATTCCCAGATCTATTTATGTAGTAAAATATTCTGTATATTACAGTTTCAGCTGGAAAATTGAGAAAGAAAACTTGAGTTAACGAACTGCACCATATAGAAGGTACACTTTACACAATATTGCAACATCCAATTTTGATTTTTTTTTTAATGAATCATATAAGTCTATAAAGGTTTCTGATAACTGTTAGTCTCATTCAATACTACTGTCTGAATAGGAAACAAACATTCCAAAATGGGGATAAAAGTCAAGTTACAAAAAGCTCATGTCAAACTTTACCAGAAGATTATTCCAGTTAAAAATGCCTAATCAACAGCAAGCCAGTGCTCAATTAACAAAAGCAGCATTCAACTAAAGATGGGAGCAAATTGTCAAACTCCACACATTACAATACCTATTAGGAAAAAAGTTTCATCTTTATCTCTGTATTCCCAAGGTAATGGATTTATACACAAAGCAGAAGCAGTTCGAAGATCATAAGAAAAACAAAAGCGTGGCAACTCTCTCTTATTTGAAGCTGAAACATGACTCTCTATCCCTTTAGGTCCTCCAAAAATGATTAGGTCAAAATGCCATCAATTTGACAACATAAAAAAAATTGGGGCTACTGCAAAAAGATGTTTAATTTTACAACTGCCATTTGAAAACAACAAACTTTACAACCACTGTCATCCAACATGTTTTCTTTTTGTAAAAATATTGACAGAGAACATTTGATAACCCATTTTTGCTCACATTGCTGATGTAGAATTTTATTGAATTCGATCAAATGCTTAAACTATCAAAAAGACAAAAAAGAAAAGGAACACATGAACAAAGCAAGGCACTAACACTGCCATTAAAGCCTTTTCTAATCCCATCCTTAGAAGGCAGAGACTCCAAGCACTCTAGATCACCCACCTTGTTTCTTTTTTCGAACCCTGCTATCCCATTTTATAGTTTCATCCTTACAGCTACTTCTTCGCAATGAAACTGTAATCTCTCTTAAACAAGTAACTACATGCTACGAGAGTTGCTTGTGGGCAAGATTTGAATTGTTACAATATTTACGAGGCACTAAGTAAAAATTGGAATCAGGCATGTCAGACCCAATTATTTGTATAGTCCTCTCTCTCCCAAATGATTGCAAGCTCCTATTTTTGGCTGGGGAAAAGAATGGATGTGTGAAGATGGCAAAATAGTTCTCTAAACTGCAAATTTTCAATGCTTCAGATCAAGCAATTTCTTTCCACATCACCGGGAGGGAGACAAATTATAAGGAAAAAGGAATGAGAAAAAAATTAATTAGAAAAGAAAAGAAATAGGCACAATAAATTAAAAACCTGTTTAAATGCCGCATCAGCATATGCAATTGTTTTCCAATGTCAGCATTGATCAGCTTAATCATCATGGCTGAATTAACTAACTTAATTGCACTATTATGACCAGTCAAGAGTTTGAAATGTGGTAGATAGGAAACGCAGGGCCACACTGAATTCTTTAATAATTTATGAGTTTCTTTGATTTTAGGCCTAAACCATCTTAAATGGGACTCTGTAAAATGACATCTTCTGAAATACCAGATACTAGGAACTAAAAAGCAGAGCATGAAATGATTCATGTGTTTAACTTTGGCGACAGATTCACTTGTCTTGGCCTGATTTAATAATAAACCCAAATCCCATAAGACTTATTATGTTTCATTCAATCTTTGCAGACTAACCAAATGTACCACAACCATATCCTCTTCAAAATATTTTTAAAGATGCAAATTTAAGAGTTTAGGCATGGTGATTCCCCGGAACAGTGATACAATACCACTTAACATAAAACATAATCAGAACCTCATTCATTTAAACATACGTGTTTGTAGGTGTAAATACAACCTATTATAATCCAGTGTTTCCATAGTATTCATTTGAATTGAAAAACAATCAAGAGCTGCCCAACAGGCAGAGTACTAACCATATCTTTCCTGAAACTCGGGTGTGCTTTGTAAGAACTCTAATCCTGGATGAGTTGCTAACAGTTCTCGAAGAACAGGTTTGAAGTCTTCCTGTTATCATTTTTGAAACATTCTAAACATGAAATGAAAACAGAATTATGGAGATAAATGACTTAAAACAAATTGGCAGTTATTCCATAACTATAGAATCAAATAAGTGACATGATTACAATGTGTATTAGCATATAATGAACTTCAGACAGAAACAAAGTGTTCACACACCTGAGTAAGGTATTTGAGATCCAGTTGCTTAAGAATTTTAAATATTTGGCTTGCCATATCCATTGTCAGCATTTTTCCATTTATCCAATAATTAACAAAGGCATCCCTACAAGCAATTTAGGAAAAAAACCTTCAGTGGAACAATCAAATTTATTAGTCACAGAAGTCAGGCACCAATGGAAAAGCAAACAAAGAAAATTACATCAGTCAAGCTCAGCCTATAATTTTTATTTCTTATGTGCCAATTGCCCATCTCATAAGCAGAGCAATCTATCATACAAATTACTAAATCCATAAATTGATCTGGGGGGTACTAGAAACATAGACAGAATGGGAAGAGGAAGTCCTCATTGGATTGGGAAGAAATCATTTCCCTTTTAATTTTCTTTAGGAATCTAAATCCCTGTAGGACTAAGATTAGTTTTAGGGTTGGATGCCTTTAAGGTTTAGGAATAGATTGTATCTGTAAATATTAATACCCCATGTTTGTAATGCCTTCTATTCAGTTTTCAGTCAGTTACTAAAAATTTCAGCTATCATGCTTTGCATTGTTTCATGCGATTCAACATGGGTTTAATGCCTACAGGACACTTGAATTGTGAGACTAAAGGCTTCCTATGTGGGTTCCATGGAATTCTATCTATTCAAACCCAAAATCTAGCAGCCCAGAGAGCCATCTTAGACAACCATTTTAAACTAGTTCATGGCTACAACTCAATCATAAAGTTTGAGCACAATAGTAAAGACATTGCTCTGCACATTCTTGTTGGCTCAAGGGCTACAATCCATTTATCACAAATTTTGATGATTAAAAACCATGATTAATGCCTTTTATTCAGTTTTTAGTCAATTACTATAAATTTCAGATATCATGCTTTGCATTGTTTGATGCGATTCAACATGGGTTTAATGCCTACAGGACTCTTGCACTTGTGATGCCCTATGAAGCACGGACAATGCAACTGCAGAGTGTATCATGTTTCCGACATTGACACTCACAAGACACTAACATAAAACGTTTTAAATGAGTTACATAATTTTTTAAAAATTAGAAACGCGTTTCTTACGTTAGAAACACGTTTTTCCCTTCCAAAAAAACTAAAACATCCGTTCGACAAAAAGTTCAAAATCATGATAATGCTTTATAAATTATGATTATAAAGCTTTTAGATTTTTAGTTATAATTTATAAATTGTCATTATGGAATTTGTGTTTCTTTTTTAAGTTCATTATCGTGATAATATTATTATGTTCTTTTATGCTTGAATAATAATTGCTCAATATATTTGATTGTATATCATTTTTATTTAATTTTTTATAAAAATAAAAATTTGCAATTATATTCCTTGAATTTAATTATTTATAAATTTGTCCCTATACTTTTTAGAAATGTTGTTTTCCAGTGTCCATTTATGTGTCTATGTTTGTACCTGTGTCCGTGCTACATAGGTAGTGCCTAAAGACTTTCTAGGTGGGATCCATGGAATTCTATCTATTTGAACCCAAAATCTAGCAGCCCAGAGAGCCATCTTAGATCACCATTTTAAACTAGTTCATGGCTACAACTCAATCATAAAGATAGAGCACAATAGTAAAGAAACTGATCTGCACATTCTTGTTGGCTCAAGGACTACAATCCATTTATCCCAAATTTTGATGATAAAAAAAACCATGATTCAATAGTTAGAATTTGTTATATTTTGTTTTAATCTCAGATTATCTCATGCAAAAGTGAAGCAAAAAGGGAATATTTAAGAGAAAGAGACATGTGCAACAAAGAAGTATATTAGAGCATTGATGTAAAGTCCATGTGATTTATGTTTAAAAGTGAAGCTCAAAGTACAAAAATATTCCTAGGCAGAAGTATTTTACATTGTCAAAAAAGTGATTTTCTAACAGTTTTCTAATAGTATTCTAATTGCTCAAATTGACAAGTTTTCACTAAAAGACTATGGTTAGTTTTTGAAAAATGAAAATATGTCTCTACTGGCTAGTTTTTGACCCCGAAGGTATAAATACCTGTTCAAACAAGGTTTCAAATGTTGGAAAATCAAAAAAATTTCATAAGAAAAGTGCTCTATACTTCCTTAGATAATTTTCCTTCCATGTTGAGTTTCATTCTTAAATATCTCTTTCATCTTGACTCTAATTCTTCTTTGGTGTAATTTGTTTTCTGATCTTGAGGGTGGTTTATCTTTGTGAAAGTTTTCAAGTTTAGCTTCAAAACTTGTTTGTGGGTTGTTTAACATCTTGAGTATAAAAGCTAATCAAGTGTTTTCAAGTTTTATTTTCTAAAAACTTGGATTTAGATCTGAGAGCTTGGGCTAAAATCGTTTAGGACTGTATTTGACTTGATTTTTGCCTTAAAGAATCATTATTAGAGGAAAACTCTCAAGATTTAGTATTGAGGAGTGGATTAAGCATAAGCGTCGAACCACCATAAATCCAAGTGTCTAAAGCTATTCTTCTCTCTTTTATTTTCAAGCTTTATATTTCCGGTTTGCTGGTGTATTCAGTATTTCCAGATTTGATTTTTAAGTTAAAAAGTGTTCCAAGTATTTTTGCAAAAATCCATTTGCATTTAAATTTATTTGAAGTTTTCATTGCAAATAAAATAGATGATTTATTTGACAAAAACTAGTTCAAGAGGTTAATTTCTGGTCATAAACTCTGACTTATAAAAAAGAATTTTGAAAATATTCTCATGTGAGTATTCTGCCCAATATTAGAATACTCGATTTCGTGAACAGTTTTATAAGGGCCATAAATTTATAAAAGCTCAATTCACCCCCCCCCCCTTCTTGAGCTATTTTAGGACCTAATATTTTCATCCATCCTTCCCTTGGAAATATTTCACCAATTTCGATACAAGAGCACTTAATTGTTCACTTTAGGAATATAACTCATATCAAGCATCCAAATGCTGGCTAAATGAAGTTAATTAGTTTTGAGCACATGCAAGAGCTAGAACTTCTGCCAATGAAGGGAACTTAATTATTAACCCAGGAAAAAAGTATTACTTGAATTGACAACAAATTTGTCATCATAACCACAAGCCTGGATTTCTACAAAACTAAACTCAACCACTTTAACTCTTAAAAAAATGTAAACATAAAAATCAATGAACTTCTAATGCTAAGAAAAGATGTATGAAATACTTCCGGTTACAAATGCAGATATGTAACATCCACTTCAGGTACTGAGATTAAAATAATTCCAATGAAATATTGAATGAAACAGGCAAGATTTTGCAAATATTTCCAACATGAATTATAAGGAAAATTGTCAAAGATGAGAAAAATGCACTTAAGATATACATTGTTCCTCTCCAAATTTACTCTCTAGCTAACAGGAGAAGCACATACCTCATCACAAAACCAGTGCCATTAATATCAATCCTTTTGAAAAGAGTCGCGGAGAAGAAAGATGGTAGCTTGCATATTTCCTTGGTGATAGATTTGAATTCTGAACATGCAAAAAAGAAAAAAAAACAACAATAATATAATAACGACAAGATCAGTTCCATAAATACATCAGCTGGACAAGTTTCATGTATAGCTCACCATGAATTTGCAGTCCATCCAAGCGGCCATAGAAAAAGTGATTGATCCGTAGCAAACATTGTTCTTTCAGTTCATTCGGAGGTGGACGACCATCTTGAAAGTAAAACTTCAAGGATTTGCACATTCAAAAGTATAAGTAACCTCAAAGCAGAAAAGGTGCTAACAGATAAAATAAAACACAACATATTAAATAATGAAAAAAGAGATATTAAATAAACCTGAGGTATCAACTCCTTGACTGGCTCACTAACTACTTTTAAAGGAGAACCTAAATTAGAAGGGCCAGCCCTCTGTTTTGTTATACGAGGGGAACCAGATGTACTCCTGGGAGAAAGAGGAGGAGTACTTCCTCCAGGAAACATAGAAGGTAAAGCACTGCTTGTGGTTGAAGTTGCAGTAGAAGAGTTTCCGGAGACATTCAAGGGAGCACCTGTCTTTGCATCATTGAGCAATGATGTCACCTAGCATAAAAGGATGACAAATTAGATGAGCAAATCATATAATCTAAATTCAAAGACAATCCCTATGACAGATTTCAAAACATTCAAGGGAGCACAATAACAATGCAAGAAATAATACAAAATAAATGCATAACATTGTCATAATTGATATACTATTCAACCTTAACTTCCACTCTTTGAAAAATCATTATGGTTTAATTACCTGTTAAGCCAAAAAAGGTTGGCAAAGGAAAAGGTTCAGCCAATGCAAAGCAAAAAAATGTTAATACTGCTATCAATATGTTGCATGTAAATAATATTTTAAAACGTAAAGCAGGCGGGACCAATTCAAGCAATTTGTTAATCACTATGCTTCTCCTATTCTTTTCCTATCATTGTTCTTTCTCTTAAGTTCTTGCAATTACTGTATCGTCAAATTAAATAACAATCAAATGCTCCCTCCATTGACAAAGATAGGCTTGTTATATTTTCATATAGATTAAGGAATTTAGTTGAGATGGTTGGAACACTATTTTTTCCTAATATACCCTTACATTAATTAGGAGCATATTGAGAAACTAAGAAATAACTATACTTGTTGATGACAAGATGCATTAAACAGGGGGTATAATAGAGAATTAACAAATCAACTATATTTTCAAAAAGGTTAGTGGCCTATAATTTAGGATATATGAAAACGAAAAGTCTATCATTGTAGGATGGAGGGTGTAATAAAATAGATAGCCCTAAAACCCTAATTCAAGCGTTATAATGAACCACTTTAACACTAACCCTATTTTCCATTACGAATCTTCCTGCAGATATTCAGAAACACCACATGTCAACTTCCTCTAGAACTCCGGCCATAGTATGTATATTGCAGAAAAGAAGAAGGAGAATAAAGAGAAGAAGATTTCCTATTATGCTTGCATCAACGAGGCCGCCAAGTTAGCCTCTGACAACCACTACAACCACAGCCTATACTGGAAACCTACCATTTCAAGAAGATGAAACAGCATCAAGAAGCAGTTTCATAATGATGCCATATCTCTGAACCAAAAGCAGCCCATCACCATTCATGCACATCCAAATGAAAAGAAGTTTCTTCAACATTTCAAGATTAAAATTGATCAAAAAATTGATTAATGTAATGCAACCGGAGGCAGACATAATACCAAAAGTTGCAAGAACCATATACCATAATTTTAGTTTTCCTCTGACTGACCTCACTGTCATCACATGGCAATCTCATTCCTGATGAACCTCAGCAATTACATAAGTTCTCAACAAGATATCTTAACAGCCTCACATTCAAACAAAATTTTCTTCGGTAGGACGCTATTACAGCTCCAGCTCTCAAGCCTCAATGCTTTGTAAGCTGAACTTCTTTGCCAAGTTTTTCACCCATTTTCCAAAGGATATCTTTACCAAGGGGAAATATCTTCCATACTATTCAATCATTTCATGGCATTATCCTTACTTATTCAATTCCTTTATAAGTCCACGCTATAGTCTACCCAATCAACTATCAAATCTAAAAATGCTATTAAAAAATATAACAGCTTTACTAGGCCACGAGATAAAGATATTGTAACTGAATTAGAAATTGATGACTAAACACCCCAAAATCATATCAAACGGTTTAAAAGATAATATGTGAATAAGAAGAAAAAAGGTACCAGCCGGTTAGCATCAGGAAGCGCAAGCCACTGCTCGAAGAGCTTCTGAGCAAAGTCCGGGTACGATTTGAAGGCCAAAGGAGCCACCTCTTGTAGCTGCAACAACTCCGGGTCCAGCATCACCACATCGCCAACAGCAATCGGACTCGCATCCATAATTTATATCAAATCGAATCAGGCCAAACATATAGATCACAGAACCCCAGATTCAAAAACAGAACGCTCTCAATTTCGCTTTCCGATGGATACGTAAATGAATTGGAAATTGATATATGCGCAAAGAAATATGATTGACAGACTCAGATTTAAAACTCTAGGAGGCCAAACAACCCTAGATCTTTACAAAGCAAAACGATTGTTTATCTTTCATTCTTCCCCGGTGAACTGAAGAGACGATAAGAATAATAGAAAATGGAGGAGAATTTGATGCGTAGGTGAAGATGAATAGGGAATGAATTAGGCTTTAGCAATAGGAAATTCAGAGATATGAGTAAAGGAGATGGAGAGAGAGGGAGTGATGAGGGTGTTTCTGTAAATAAAACCTGAAAATAGTTGAACTAAAAGAGAAGGGACACGTGTCATCTTAGGTCACGTGCAGGAACATGTGATTTGTGAACACAAATTTTTTCCGGCCCAATTAGTCAATTTCTTGGTGAATCGGTATTCGGTTTAGAAATAGTTTGGTTCAGTGGCCTAAATCTTTGTTTCATTTTCATTTTCAATAATTAAGGCTTTTTTTTATAAAAAAAATTCAATAATTAGGTTAGTTAATATGTAAATTAACGAAATTGACAGCAACAATGGTAACTGATTAGTAGCTTGTTGGTCAATTTTGATGATATAATAAAAGTTAATTAAATGTAAAAACAATTTAATAATATTTGAAAAATCATAAGAATAAAATATAAAAATTTATATTATTAAAGAGAAACAATTAAATACAAAAATTCAATTATATCGTTGAAGGCCGAGTTTAAAAGAGGACATATCCAAATAAGATTTTATTTTATTTTAGAGTGGACTGAAACAAAATGTGAATAGATAATAATAATAATAATAATAATAATAATAATAATAATAATGATAATAATAATAAATCATAATGGCATTATTCTTTTCTTTTTTCTTAATTTATATTTGAATTTGTTAAGACCAAGGAATTTCTCTTACTTGGTAGTAACAAAAACTGATAGACAAGGCAATTGTAACAAAGAGTTATTATAATATGCCAACCAGTGGGCCTACATTGAACATTCTAGCTGAAAATTCTGACTCCATTTGGTCAAAAGTAAAATAAATTATGCAAAATGTCTTAATCATTAGATACTATAATCAAATTCAACTGCTCAATAAGGAAATTGAGTACCCCAAATCCAATCAGATTTTAAATAAAATCAGGTTGAATTGAACCGAAGGGAAAAATTTCTTATTCAAACCCAACAGGTCTGGATTGCAGCCCACATTTTAGAGTATACTAGCCGCCAGACCAGGTTTTTGAGGAAATTTATGAATAAAGTCCATAAAAATATGTTTGCATTACATTGATGGATTTTAAATAGATCAAATTTAAGCAAGTGATTTACTAACTGATATAATCATATTGAAATGGACAAACAGCTCCAGACCATGAGACTAATTTTTGAACTTGCAATGAATGGTATAAGCAGATAAGTATTCTACCGGAGTTGATAGTTTCAATCCTATATGGCAAGAATAAGCCTCGATACCCAGCGGTTTCTGGAAATTAGTGTCTTCTTCCTCGTGAATTTACAAAGCTAAACCATACCAACTCACAAGGAACCAGTAACATATATTGCATCTGTGATTTCCTTCGAAAAGGCAAGGTGCAATGTAATTTTCTCAAAGAATAATGGGTATTGATTGCGTGATAAAGAATGGATAACAAACTGTTCCCTAGAAAATAGCAGATCTTTTATACCGAAGGCAATATGCAGTATTACTCATCGTTTGCTCCTATCTGTGCCAATGGCAAGGTGCTCGAAGCTGCGGAGCTGATCATGATGATTGTCTCTTGTAGCAATAGCATGGGATACTTTGGACTCAGCACCAGAATGGATTCTGTGGCTTGTAGACAGACGGCTGCTGTTTGAGAACAGCCAACTGGATCGACTCTCGCTGCCTGTAAGGTTGGAGGAGCTTAACCTGCTGCTTGAAGCAACAGCCTTCTTCGACATGCTGCCATTGCGCGAAAGGCGGCCTCTTTCTGAACTAGGTCGCTGAAAAAGATGAAGGGAAATTAATGGCTGATAATAATATTAAAGATAAGTTATTCAAAGTATTTGCAGTTGCCTCTCACAGCTTTATTGCCAATCAACAAGTCACGTGAAACCTTTTTGCCATTACTTACTGCACCCTTAGATGACGATGCATCCTCCGATGTCCTGTGCTTCAAGCGATCACCATGCTGTCCAACACCAGAACCAAGTTTTCTACTGAATGCTTCAAGGGCTCCTGAAGATTTATCACGAGCCTCATTCCCTAGTACTGAAAACACATAAACAGGAACAGGGAGGCTGTCAATATTATAGAATGAGGAGGTGACAGTAGCTTGCTAAAATTACCAGCTGGAAAGACTAACTACAGATTATGTTTACTTTGACTATTGCTTAATCGCAAAGTCTTGAGTTGAGTAAGGAATTAAGGACACCCAGAAATGGCATGACATCAAAAGTTAGTGGAAAATCTATGAAATTTTGGAAAATATGCAAATCCAACACTGCATATACTCGCATCAGATATTGATTCCCAACCCCCGGTAATACAGATTTGATGAAATGAGGAATGCTAATTACAATCACTGTTTCAAGTGACTGTCCAACACTCACCACCCTATTGGTTGGTGAGGAGAAAGAAACTTCCTAAAATAATTTGTGTATTTTCTCTCTCCTTATATTTTGAATTTTTTCTCTCCTCACCAACCAATAGGGTGATAAGTGTTGACCAATCATTTGAAAAGGTGACTGTGCTTAACATTGCTCTTGATGAAATTCAATATCAAGGCACATTACAACAAATGTTAATTGATAAATATGCTTACGCTAATTCAACACAGTTACGCAATAAAAAGCTATCTCAAGCACATCAATGTCACACAGGCTAAGCATTCCCCTCTATACCTTCCTATCTTGAGAAGGAACACACCTGGAGCCTTTTCTGTTTGTTCGAGAGATTGTCGAGGTTTTAAACCAGTTCTCCCACTAGACTGCTGAAACAAATAGAAGTAACAGAATAATGAATATGAGATAAAGAAAAAATCCATAAAACAAGAGAAACAAGAGCTGACCCGTTGCCTGGAACTGGAACCAATCTGAGGATACTTTAGTATAGTCCAGTCAAAGACATAGTCAAACTGATAACCTGCATAACAAATCCCATGTCAATAACTAGACAAGACCACAAAATTTTTTTGTAGCCTACACAGTTTGCTATTCCCACCTACTAGGCTACTGAGGCAGAAGTAACATCTTGCTCTCACTAGACATCATTACAACAGTAGTCCTAAATGCATGAGTATGCAATGAAGAAGTTGCTTGTGAAATTGCAGATAACTTTACCAATGAAAATATTTCTTTCTTGCACCATACTGAAATAACATATAATAAAACCCTGATGTACCAACAATTATCCCTCTTTTTTACCTTCTCGAACGAATAAATCACGGAAAAGCCTTTTCAAATAGGAATAATCTGGCTTGTCTTCGAAACGCAATGATCTACAATAATGGAAGTATGATATGAACTCTGATGGATATGATTTGCAGAGGACCTGAGAAAGAGTTTTCAGAATATTCAATTTTATGCCACTAATGGTTATGCAACTACACCAGAAAGATATACTGATGTGTAAGTCCAACAATAATAAATCATCAGAACACCATCCTAGAATTAAGTGTCAAAAGAAATGTAGCATGCACAGTAGAGGCATACAATGCTACATGTAGGTGTTAGGTTGATTTTGTATTACCTCAACAGGAGTTAACATCTTCTTCTCACTGATTTTATCATATTTCTGCTTTTTCGTCCCTGCTTTGAGACCCTGCCAAGGAAGGCTGAAACCAATGGTACAAAGTCTTAGAAGATATCATTGTTCAATATGAAGCACTCCAAAAGGAAAATTAGACAAGGGTAGCCTATATTTTCCAACCTTCCCCTTAGGAAATACATGAGAACATAACCAAGAGACTCCAAGTCATCTCTTCTGCTTTGTTCTGCAGATAAGCAAAACAACTATTAGACTGGATTTTATGCAATTTGATGCAAAGAAAAATTAAGCTGAAATTTTTTTGACAAGTAATTAAAATTGAATAACCAACATGTTATTTTACTCACCAACTCCAAGATGGGTGTTCACACTAGCATATCGAGCTGTGCCTGTAAGATTCTTATTTTCCCTGTCAAGATACACCAGATTCATAATAATATAAGTAATCCACAACATGTCTAGATGAGTTCAAATACAAGATCAAAGAAAAATGGCAACCAGAATTTTAGTAAACCATTTGCACTTCAAAAATTTTCAGGATGAATTCCATTAGTCAAAAATCTACGATATACTCAACCATGAGCTAACTGCATATGTTGCCTAAAAGAGACCAAAATATGAGCAAAATTAGTCTAAGGATCATAGGGATTTGAATAAAGTTTGATTAACAATACAGAAATACTTGCTAGCCTATAATATGATAAAAAAAATTCTCTTTACTTAGCAACTTCCAGGGGAGTATCCAGCCTTAACTTCAAACCTACTCAGCGTTCTGTTCAACCTTTTGAACAATGAAAATTTCACATGGAGTTGCTATATAAATAAATAAGATGAAACAAGGGGAAGCCCAAGATGCTGATGCACATTTTAGAACTACCAGAAAGGAGGGAGCAAATATAAGAAAAGGAAAGCCACAGGGAGTACCTGTACGGTATATGCTTATGAGTTTGAAGATCCCGGAACTTTTTGGCAAGCCCATAATCAATAATGTAAACCTGTTGCATAATCAAGCAAAAAGATAGCACTTTAATAAATAAGAAAAGAAAATCTCCTCACTTCAGTAAAGTCAGGGAATGCATGGGGATAGAAAATGCTGTAACTAGGTAATATTTAAAAGTGTAAGTATGATGAGAGCCATCTCAAATCAAAGATAACCATATGACATAGCAGCATATGACACTTCACACTTCTAATCAATTAAATAAACTACCACTTAACCATATTTCTAAAACATTATAATATATGTTTTCTATGCCAAGCCAAGTTTCAGTTACTGCACTAGTATCTAACGATTATAGCATTCCTATGCCCAGTGTCACTGCAATTTTACACATTCAACTAGGTTACCTACTATTTAAAACAAAAAATGATATCTCCAGATTTAACAACAATTAACATCCTCTAATGCTATAACATAATTTACACTTATACATCCACTGGGAGATTGCTGGTTTTATTAACAGGCTATGGAAATGATGGAGCAAAATGAAATCTCACCACAATGCAAAGAGCGAACTAGTAATTCACACAGGCTTACACATCCATCACATGGACATATTTGTTTATTTATAGGCTATGGAAAGGATGGAGCAAAATTAAGTCTCATAACACTGCAAAGAGAAAGCTAGTAGTTCACACAGTGCACATCCTCCAATGAACATAATAGCTGGCACCATAAAAATACAAGTTGAAGTGTTATTCCACATCAGAAAAGATTTATGAAAATTGGCTTCACAGAGTAAGATAACAGTATCATTTGTACACTATGTCAACTTGAAAAAAAAAGATAGAAAAGAAAAAAATAGAGAAGGTCAAACTTAACCAGGAAACAAACTCTTTTCTGATGCACAAGACATTTCAAAAAACATTTGGTTTCCATAAAGACAAAAAAATGAAAATTAATTTCATGATATAAACTCCAAAATGTACATGCAATGCAGTCAACTAAGCGCCCACATGAGTACAAACCTGATTGGCTTTGCGCCCTAACCCCATGAGAAAGTTGTCAGGCTTTATATCACGGTGAAGAAAACCTCTAGAATGCATATACTCGATTCTATTAATCTGAAAGCAATTAAAAATCAGTAAAAGAACTTCTAATATTATCTACTCATTTAGCAATGAAAAGAACTTTCCAGATAGAGAGGTAAATACAAACCAATTGATCTGCTAGCATCAGTACTGTCTTCAATGTGAATTTCCGGTTGCAGTAGTTGAACAAGTCTTCAAGACTTGGCCCTAGAAGGTCAATAATCATGACATTGTACTCGCCTTCAACACCAAACCACTTGAGTTGAGGAATTCCCGCTACATTAAACAAAAAATCAGATAGCCATTCTCTTAATCATAGTGCAAAATACTTCACTGCAGCCTATTGTGCCAAAAACAAAATTCATTCTCAGGAAGCAAAAGGAGTGAAAACTTACTTCCTCCTTGAAGAAGCATGTAAATCTTAGATTCATAGTGAAGCTGAGGGTGCTTAGTCCTTGCTGGTTCCTAAAATTGAAAAGAAAAAGAAATTATATGTTGAACACTTGACAACATAAATGTGCTACAATATAATAGAGTAAATAAATAAACAGCTTCCACTCAATACACTGTGTCCCGTTATTTTAGTGCCACAGAACTTTAAGTGTATGAGTTTCAATGACACATTAAGTGTATGAGTTTCAATGACACACCAATTCAGGGAGGAAAAGACACTCTTTTTTCACAAGAAATGGCAACTACCAGTGCTGTATAAACATGGCATTTCATTCAGACTCATAATGGCTGGGATACAAGTGAGAGTAGCCACAATTTCCAGTATGGTATAGTGTCACAAGTACAAAAGAAAAGTATGCAGACAAAACATGTCAATTGATATATATGCACATGTAAGCATGAATATGATACCAATAGCTAACAGGGAAGATGGTATTGATTTCATCTTTATCACATATGGATTTACAACATGCATTTCTTCTCCGTAGCCAAAAGCCCTCTTCTGGTTCAACATTATCCAAAATATTTCTAACCACTGAAATTTCACTCAGATCCCAAAAACTACAATAGCTCAGAGTAAATTTACACTTAAACTTCCCTCGTCAACGTCAGCATTCTCCAAAAGATTAGAAGCCTATGCCATCACTTGCAAGTCTCAACAATGTGCTAATCGCGCAAACTAAATGGTAACTATTTCAGAACAATAAAAACGCACGTTGCATGAGATGAACTGACAAGGCCACTTAAAAGTCAGAAAAAAGAGCAGACTTGGCCTTAAAGTTTATTCTTTTGCATTCAGTTAATGCCCCAGTGTATTTCAAACATAATAAAAAAATCAACTCGAAATTTAAACCAAAATCAACATTGGTGACATACCAGCTTTATGCCAACTTCCTCTCCGTTCTGTACATTCACCCCTGTTCAAATTTAACCAAACGCCAAGATTAAATTTTGCCAAAAGAAAATTGCGATCATAAAGTTGCACACATAAAAATAAATTAGAAGAGAATCAACTAACCAAGAAATAGCTCGCCGAAGGATCCCCCACCGATCTTTCGACCCATTTTGAATTTGCCCCCAATTATATGATCCATGGTTTTTCTGATTTATATACCCAACTTTGGAAATCTAATTAAACAACATTATAATCTCAACACTCAAAATCCAAAATCTCTTTGAGTGTCAAAAATTATGGAGGGGAATTATCAATTAAAAAAAATCTTGACAATGCAGCATTAATTTAAAACCAACTTGATGGATGGACCAACAAATGAATCAAAAAGATTTCCCAACCCAATAAAGGATTTGCTCCATAAACTTAAAAAATGGAGATCAAATCCCTGTTTTGTTGTAAATAAGATCATGAAAGCATATCATACAATAGCCATCAAATATAATTAAAAAAGCAGAAAAATAGCAATTTCAATGAAAAATTAAAGAGATTGAATCTAATGGAGAAGAAAGTTTGAATAAGAATAGCCTGTAAAGGATATGATGAAAAAGGGAGTTCTGTAGAAATGTTTGTCCTTTTCGTTTTTTTTTGTTTGAAGGCCTTGAGACATCGAATAATAGAAAGGAAAAAATCTAAAAAAGTATTTTGTTAAAACAACTATAACAGATTCAAAGCTCTCTCTCCCTGTTGTTTTCCTCTTTTTAGTACTTCCAATCCATTTTGACACTGTAATCTCTCTCTCTCTTCCTCTCTCTCTCTCTCTCTCTCTCTCTCTCTCTCTCTTTCTCTCTCTCTCTCTATCATATTCGCGGTGCAGGAGACGACATGCCTCCCAACGCACGTGTTGCGTACGTGATCTCAATTCGCAAGCTGTTCTTTTTAGTTGAAAAAAGCAATACTTTTTTGGGCTTTTTTCATATTCTGTCCAACCATGGGGATCAAAGTGCAAATACACTTTCCTAATAATAACTTCATTTTCTCTCCTCTCTCTTCCACTTTTCTTGCATTTTCCTGCCCGCAAAACAGTGATCTCTGGAAATGAGCGAAGAAGACTCTGTTCCGAAAGGAAAGGGCTTTGAGTTGCTCTATGAATTTGAGCTCATTTTGGAGTATGATCCTCTCATGTGAGCATATATATATATTTAATCAAATTTTTTTTTAGTGTGGAATATATACATTTAACCTTGCTTTTGCACTTGTTCGTTTCGTTAAATGAAATGCTTCCGTTCTATTGATTATTTATATTAGTTCTATATTGGTGGTTACAATTGGATGCAGTGATGAAGTGGGACTTATTCATCCATCCCAATTCGCCTCTCTAAATAAAGAAGCAGAGAGTAGCGATTTCCAATCAAAAGATGGGATCTTGAGCTCAGAAATCCCGAGAGGTAATGCTCCGGATAACGAAGATACGAATTTTTGGAACAGAGATCATGAATTGGAAATTTCTACGCATGTGCTTCTTCCATTGTATAAAGCTGCTAAAGATGTATTTATGGATGCAACTAGACAATATAAGAGACCTTGAAAACCTCTATGGTACATCTGGGAATGAGACTTATTTATGTGGGTTTTCTCCTCTGGAAAGTGAAATCATGAAGCATAGTAAGGCTCTTTTACTGTTAAGCTGTGATTTTGGCACTGCATGGAATTCCAGGTATTCTTTCTCTGTTATAATGTATTATAGTTGCACATTTATATCTTGCTCATGTATCACGATTTGAAACTTAGCTATTTTCAGTTTTATGGTAGCATGGAAATACAGTAAATCTTGGGTATATATTCCTTGAATGCACTGCACAGGAAGTTAATTTTTTCAAAGAAGAAACATATGTCGATGTTCATTGGTGAACTTCTCTAGTCAGCCCTTGTTCTTTCCTATTCACCTAAAAGTGAGCAAGCTTGGTGCCATAGGTAACATTGGTAGCAATTCCATCGTGTTCTAAATTTCATGTTGCTCAATTTCTTATAGTTTCAATATTTGAATGTTTTGGTAATTGACCTATAGCAACTTTTTCTCCATAATGTTAGTTGTAAAAGATTTGTTTCTTGTTTATATTACAATTATTGACAGACGGTGGATGATCAAGATGATTGCTGGAAAATGTTCAATTATGCAAGAGATTGTTGGGAAAGAATCTGAGCTTGTGGAAAAAATAGCAGAGGTCTAAATTCAGTTCAGGAATTGGATACTGTTAATTAATGAAGGTTCTTAAACTTTTGTAATAATATATTATTGTATCTTATATAAATTGCATTTTAGTTGATATGCTTTGCAAGGACATCACCAGTAGGCCATTGGAAAATTTCCACCACTGGGATAATAGGAACAACACATATATTCTTTGGAGTCTATTATGGCCATGGAAGGGAATATTTGTTATTGGGGATTGAAGTTGCTCTTGATTAGTCCTTTTAAAAAATCCTATTTCCATTCTTCCTTTGCAAACTAGTACACATTTTTGTAGTGATCCTCTTTATTAAGATGATGCAATGGAGAGTGTAGTCTTGTTGTGATGTTTACTTCTTTCTTTTCCAGAGATAAGAAATGAACTACCGTGCTTGGAATCACCGCTGCTGGTTGGTTTCTTTCATGACAATAGAACAGGTGAGACTCTAAGACTATTCACCAATTCTATTAAATTTTTCTGTAATATGATCTTCCAATTTCTATTTCTTAAATGGATAGGGAAAGAGAGATTTTATTTTTGTTAATCTAGAAAAGCATTACGGTTTTTCTGAATTATATCAACAAATTTTGTGCCTTTAGGTGCTACTTGAGTTGAAGAAATCTAGAAATTGGGCTGGGTTACATGTTGCCGAAAATTCTTGCTTTCACTATCGTGCAGTGAGTATCTATCTAAAATTCTGAACCAAAATTAAATGATTTACTCAAATCAGAAAAGGGACAAGCCAAAAAAAGATAGATATGAAGTAATAAAGCCACTGCCTTTTATCACACGCAGCTCTTCCTATGTTGTTTGTTAATATTTTGCATAGTAACATCAATTTTTTACTGTAGCATAACAATCAAATATCTGTGGCATTACTTGTTATTGACTATATAGCCAACCTTTTAATGATGGCTACTGCTGAATTTTAAATTGCTGGAGTAGAATTATCCGTTATTGCTTCTTTTGCAAAGACAAGACATAATTTATTTAATAAAAACATAATATGCTGAAATTTGATAATTTTTAATAAGAATTGTCGAATTTGTTATTATATTTTTTCCTATATATATCCATCAGAGTTTGAGTTATTGTCAAATTGCAGCAGCTGATGCACAGGATCTTGGAAGAGTTGCCTCCAACAAGAAGATGAATCCTCTGATCACAATGTTGAAACTTATCAAATATTGCAGGCGCATTGATACTTCATAATATGCTATAATTATCATCATGTATATTATTTTCTGGAAGCTAGTGTCTGTCTTTGTATGTGTATGCATTTAGCACATTCTCTTTCCAAATTACAGCATGTAAAAGTTGTTGTTTCCTTGAGTTCCTTTGCATGTATATAAATATGTATCGGATGCATATACACAGATTTTTCTCAGAATCTACAAGGCACTGTTTCCTCAATGATTTTCCCCGTGCTCATGGAATTTTCTTTCCTTAAATCTTGTTCTTCATGAGTGTGAATAAATGATCCTTTTCTTGCATCTTTTGCAATGCATTGTTTCATACTAACATCATGGGGCAAGTTCAGTTCTGAGGAAAATCCAAATGCAACCAATTCAGAAAATTGTCGTACTTTCCACATTCCAATGCAAAAATCTTTTGACATTTTGATAACATGGATGCTTCGCAGGAGGAGCTTCACTGGAATGAAGAATTAATCAGACTTTATATAGGAATAGAGGTATACCTCCTCCTCTGAGACCAGGAGTTCTTTTCTCTCTCTCTCTCCATTTTTTTTGCTTTATCATCTATCAGGATTGAGCGAGGAATGGGATGACTTCTAAAGTTTGTGAACCATGTTGCTTGGTGAGGAATTTCTGGCCCATGCACTATCTTCACAAGTTTGATTATGCAGTGGAAAATAAATGATTGATGTACCTGTTTAAATATTTTTCCTCTCATGTCTCTCAAGTTCGGAAAGAAAAGGTCTGTAGGAATGTTTGATGGTCTTTCATCTGCCCATGGTCAGAAGTGGTATTTCACTAACCCATGAATTACAGGCATTGTGGCTCTATCGCCAGTTGCTTTCCCTCTGTTGGGTGAGGCATTGTGCAAGTGATCCTAATGAGGTAACCCACCTATCTGACGGCAAGTATTCCATAGATGCGGACATCAACCATTTTTTGAATAGTGAGTTTTCTCCAGTAAATTCCTTCTCAATTATACCTAATGACGACTATGAAGATTTTCAAGCACAAGCAATACATTCTGCTACTTACATATTATGGTTGACAAAGGTAATAATGCTTCTTTAAATTTTCAAGATTATGATGTGTTTATTTTCTTAACTTTTAATTTGAATGCTTATGCCACTGGTTTCATCCATCAGCAGATCTCCAGGTCCCAGGGGATGGAACTCAAGACGAAGTTAAATGCTGGAAACTGGAAGACCATATTGAATCAAGCTTGTCCTGAAAGATCCTTACTTTGGGCCAAATTTAGCTACCCACCTGAAAATGGAATCGTCTTAGCAATGGTTGAATGAGAAAAGATATTAACTTTAATAGATATCTGTTGCGGAAATATTTGGCCAAGTTTCTTGTTGACCAGTTAGATATATACACCTTTAATCTATTACCATAACTGCATTGTATTGATCCCTCGTGGAATTTATGTTGTTGTACAGAAATTCAAGCAAAAGTTTCAAGATGTTTTGTACTTGTTCGTTGAGAAGATGAAATTAATGCAATATTTCTGTCATTCTATGTGGTTTCTTGTTGAAATCTTTATAGAATAATGTTTCCTATTTCAATAAATTTCACTTTAACAAATAACAACTTCGCGAATAGTAACCCAAAATGGAGGTGCAATTCAGTTAAAGTCACACTCTAATTTTCTGAAAGAAAAAAAAGAAGCAAACTTCAATTGCTAAAGCATCCCTAGAATAAACACAAATTCTCGATTATATGGCAAGCACCTAACATTTTTTAGGCTAATCCTGTGTTTGAATCTCAATTAGACGAGAAGCGTTTTATTGTAGTACATCAAATAAGTTCTAGGCAAAAACTAAGGGGTTTTATTGTAGAACATCAGATAAGTTATAGGCGAAAACCAAGTGGCTGTTTGTTATTGTTGTTGAAAATCGTACCTTGTTGAAAACTAAGTGGCTGCTGCGATGGTTAAAATCTTAATTTTTGAAATTGCTTACTTTTCGATACATTTTGATTTGGTAGTTTTATATTTAACTATCAAGTGCTATTACATTGTCCAAAACATAGTATGAGTTTTAGTCCAATTTATTCCAAAGGCTTTTAGCAAAGTTTTACTATAATTTTAGGATTGAACTAGATTAAGTTGTAGTGTTGAAAAGTAATATTAGAATTAATACTCATAATTTAGTTTATATTTTTTAATTATAATAATATGAAATAAGACATTAGAAATAATTATAAAAGTAATATATAAATTAAATAATTAAATTAGATAAAATTAAATTTTGTTTGACAGTAATATCACTTTTAAAATTATTAACCAAATAGCTCATTTGTCGCTAATTGCTTTTGCAACTGGTACTCTTAATTTAGTTTATATTTTTAATTATAAGAATTTTGAAATAATACATTAGAAATAAAGAGAGAAGTAATATATGCAAAATAAATAATTAAATTCGATAAAACTCAAATTCGTTGGGCATTAATATCACTTTTAAAATAATTAACAAAATAGCTAACTCGTCGCTGATCGATTTTGCGACGAGAATCCCACCGCTAATAATCCTTATCGTCGACGAATTTTTCTGTCACAATAAACGACAACTGCGACCAGATCTTGTAGCTAAATAAATTGTTTAGAGCCTATTTTTCTTGTCGCTAAAAATATTGCAGCTTTATCTACTCCCCAGCCCTAGAGAGAATTTATGTTAATCCAACATATCACATTCGCTATCTTTCTAGCCCGGAATCGTCCATCACTACCACTATTTTCGATCACTATTGGCGTTATTTAATAATGAAATTTTTTATGCTTATGTCTGTTTTAGTTAATACAATTGAAATAAACAAAATTTCCTTGTGTGTTTTCTTTAATACACTCAGTATACTAATTGGCGGGCATCTTAATAAATGATGTTTCGTGATTATCAATAACAACACATAGTATATATTTAAGGGTACATAAAAATAAAAATAAAAATTTTTTTTTGAAGTCAAATAGCAATAAATTAACTACGCTTTCAAACAATATATATATATATATATATATATATATATATATATATATATATATATATATATATATATATATATATATATAATTTCCAATATATGTATAATTTATATCATTCAAAATATACATCATTTTTGGTAGTTCTTTCAATATGCTGCTAATTAAGCAAGCCAAGACAATAATGTCATACAAGTAAAGGTATTTTTTTTAGTTCATAAATGATATTTAAGCCGAGGAAGTAACTAATACAAGTAATTATTCCATTTAGCACTAAAGCCCCTAATATTTCTACAGTCGGGAAATCACAAAACACACATATACACATATATATAATATCACATTTGCATTATGAGTCTTGATGAATAATTATTTCTAGTTAGTTAAATGAAATTTATATGCTAAATGTAATTAGTACAACAAATAACCAAACACAGAAGCGAAGTATTTATAGTAGCAAAAAAAAAAAACAAAAGAAAAAAGAATGCATAGCCGCATCATTAAACACTAAAAGAGACAAGATCAAAAACTCTTGTATGTCTATAATTTCAATTAGCTACTGATTAAATGCAACCTATATTTTAACTATTAATTGATCAGAGGATAATAAGACAATAGAAAAATTCGTTTAATTCCAAAAGTTGCAAGAAATGGGAAACATGTACATGCAAGTCAATGAACATTGCATCTCTACTTCAAGCCTTTTCCACCCCTTGCCTTTCTAATATTAGACTTAGTAAAATGAATTTTGGCAAATTGGAGGTTACTTCAAACTCACATATGTAGTAAGATAAAATCAGCTATCC
Source organism: Triadica sebifera (assembly GCA_023653625.1). Classification (NCBI taxonomy): domain Eukaryota; kingdom Viridiplantae; phylum Streptophyta; class Magnoliopsida; order Malpighiales; family Euphorbiaceae; genus Triadica; species Triadica sebifera. The sequence continues at coordinate 17,735,243 of CM042892.1, read as the reverse complement.
ACGAAATGAAAATACTTCGTGTAAAGCTATGGATGTATCATATCAACCAACTTATCTTTAGATGATTAAAAAAATGGTTAGTGAATTGCAGAAATTTATTCTCCAAGGCTTAAGGTTTCTATGCTATATCAGTATACTACCATTTGAATATTTGATGGGTACTAACCTGACTCCAACTTGTTCAAACAACTTGTTCAGCTATATCACTCCAGTAGTCCATGAGTCGTGACACAAACCCAACTCAGGTTCCGGATATTGTCCAAGTTTAAGCTTTCCATATCCAGGCCAAACCTGACGTTTTCTACCATAGGATTGCATGTCCCAGTAAAAAAAAATGATAGGCTTCTAACATCTTGGCATATAAAAGTGCATCTTATAAAATTAATGTCATAAGCAAAGAAGCCTTTACAGATGGCCTCTGCAATTTTAGGATGGAAATACACAGATAAGCATAAATTACTCAATCAATTGACAAGTCGCAGACAGAGGATCAAGCATGCAAATAATATGTAGATTGGAGATAAAACCTACCTTAGTACATAAGAATATGCAAGTGCTCCGTGCGCTTCAAAGAAAAATCTGAAGAGGAAATGTAAAACGATGGCATATAGCTAAAACTTATTCGCATTAAGAAATTCAATAAATCAAGTGTGGAAAAACTTACTCTGACCATGTTGAAGGAAGGAAACCTTGAAAATGCTTTTTGAAAGAACATCATCATGCGTATATTTAAAATTACATATAATATGAGATAAACACCAAAAGATCTAACGAATGCAATCCAACAAGTGAGATGCAAAATTCATTGAGAAGAAGAAACGTCAGTCAAATCATACTTTCAGGCCACTCTGCTAGTGTTGGATCCTCCCAAGTTTGGCAAGCAGCTTTTCGAGGAATAGCTTTCTTTTTGGTTTCTGCTTTGTGCTCAATCTCACTGCTGGCGAGGGCCGCTTTCACTCCCTCAAGTGCTTCAGGAGTAATTGCTTGTGCATCACTTTGAAATAATTGTTGTGCCTGTTCAAATCCACTGGATGATTATATAATTGATCCATCGTATCAGCTATCAATACACCACTAGTCCAAACAAGCACATTCCTCTAAATACATATCCGCATTTGTAATTCGAGGGGAAACATACAACATCTTTATTACATTTTAAAATCAGATTAAGATTAAATAACTTTCGAATATTTCAAATAAACAAAATTTCAAAAAGTATATTAGTTCCTCAAGCTAATATGCACATCCGTCTGTTCAATACATTTTACAGTGATACTTTATCTCTAACTCCATCAGATAACAATAAAGACTGATTGCTCCAACCAAAAAGGATTTTACAAAATAAAACGTTTATCACTAACAACAGAGAACGAAAATTCGTAGAGAGCACAGCATTGCATAGAATTTATATCAAACAGATACCATCGAACGCGAACTACTAAAATCCCAAATGCCCAAATTCGTAATGCAGACATCAATAAATCCAAAGGGAAAAGGTAAAAATATATATTTACATGTCGAGACTTCAAATTCATGCATCATGACTATTTAAAAAAATCCTGAAACTACTAACCCAAGCTCGGATAAATGCAATAATATTAATATAAAGCTGACCCGTTGATATTGGGGGACGAGTAAACAGGTCCGACAGGAGCGGTGTAAACGGGTGGAGCCACGTAGGGTTGGACTGACTGCTGGAGATGAAAAGGCATTGGGAAATACGTAGTATTCGGTGTTGCGGATGCTGCCGGGTATGTGAATTGCGAAGCTGAAGAGGCGGACGGTTTGTCCCTTTTTTTTTTCCGGGATAGTTCTAGAGTTTTTCCACCATTGCACTTTTCCACTGGAGAATAATTTATAATCCTAATCGGTCTATTTTGATTTTTAAACATTCAAAAAAAAAAAAAAAGACAAACCCTAAAATGAAAAACCTCAAGGTGTAATTTTGCCTAAACTTTATCTAAATGCTCAATTTTAACATTTATGTTTTTGACCCATTTTACCCTCAATTTTTGACATTGTCTCGATTTACCCTTTTGTTTTTTGTAAACATGTTAAGGTCAATTCTTGATTAAAGTATTCAATTTTTTTATTTTTTTGTTATAGACGAATTTTAGCATCAAGTTTTGAGATTAGCCCAATTTCTCCATTTCTTATAATGTTTAGAATTGATGTTAATTAGTTGTAAAAAAAGTAAATTTATAATTTTTTTATTTAATTAATTAATTTTTTTAATTTTTTATAAACGGATTTTTTTCAAATTTGTTTCTAGGAAAATCATCTATTTCTCTTAAAAGACAGTTATTAAAACTTAAAAAATTTAAAATAACAATTTTTTCTTCAAAATTATTTTTATCAAACACAGTATCAAACGAACTCTTATGCAAATTTACATTACTTGTATTCATAATTATCATGGCTGAAGTTTAGTATAGCATTATGGGAGCAGTATGGATGCTGGATCTTAATGTTGTTTAAATAGAAAATAATTGTTTAGTTTAGTATTGAGATCTATCCATATGATTAAAAAAAAAAATCTTACCAACATATTTTTAAATATATGTGTTCTATAATTAATATACATCGAACAAGTGTCAAATAAAATATTAAATAAAAATTATTTGTAGCATTCATAAATAAAAAATAATAAAAATAAAAGCTTTCATCCCACAATAACATTTCAGACTCATGCCTTCCGAAATCATGAAATTCATGTATTGTATTTATTAAGAATAAAGAGTGAAATTGAGGCAATTTTAAAGATTGAGATTAAAATTGCCCATAAAAAAAACATAAAAGGTAAAATTGGGCATTGAATAAAATTTAAAGACAAAATTGAACCTTTGACTCAAGAATTTTGACCAACTAACTATCAAACTAACATCCGTACCCAAAAAAAAAAAAGAAAGAAAAAACATAAAGAGGAAATGAGGAATTCCTGTTTCCCTGAAGAAATCTGATTTCTCCTCTAAAAGCCTAATTTACTGTAGAGAACAATCTAATAAAAACATAACATGCATGATTTGCCTTAAATAAATGAGTGACAAGAGGAATTCTGATTTGGATTTCGAAGTGAGAGATGGGGGAAAAACTAAAAATGCCTTGGGTTTGGATCATTTTAGGTTTTTCCTTCTAATTGAACCGAAATTGTAATTTCCTAAATAGATTTGAATCAAATTGTTTAATTGAATAATCAGAACGACAAAAATTTAATTTGTCGGCATTTGAAATTTACTCCAATATTGCTCACCCATGTTCCTAATCTACTAATTAAAAAGAAACTCATGACAATTATCTTTTTTTGAAATTGACAAATTAATTAAGTTATTGTATAATTATTAATTAAAATATATAATGTTCGGAGATATAGATATTTAATAATACAATAATTTTGGGAAATAGGTGAAAGTTTCAGAATTGTATAATTATTATATTTTGTGAATATAATTTTTTTATATGTTATATACTAATTTAATTTTTTTATTAAAATTACATACTAATTGATTTCATTTTACTATTTCTATAATATTAATCTGTAAATACTAATACACCTTTTTGTTACCTATAATTTTAACCTAAAAAACCACGTTTTCTTTATTTTTTTTAGCCGTCAGTTACCTTGAGAATTAGTCGCAGACATTGTTTGTCACCAGCAGTTGATTTAAGGTTTATATCACCGGTGTTCTTGTTCATCTTTTTTTTTAACAGTAATTTTAAGATTTTGTACTTTTTTTTTTTCCAAATAGAGATATTATACTGTTTTGAAATTGAAACCATCTTAAATCAGCTTGTTATTTCACAAAAAATAATCTCAATTGAATATTCAGATACGTTATTATTATAATATATATTGAGTATATTAACATATAAATAGTATGTTAACATATAATACACAGAAGTATATTTAAAATATATTTATATTTTATTTACAGTATATCAGTTCAATTTAATATATTTATATTAAATAAACTCATTTCGTTCATCAATGGCGGCCCCTCCATGGACATCCACCAACCATTGCCTTCCTAACGTTCAAGCGAAATGCGTCAGTTGCTCAAGTGCCACGATCACAATTAAATCGCCGTTTAAGCTTAATTATAAATATTTTCTTCAAGCCATCATCAACCACAAAGGAACACGATAAGATATGCACCAAGAGGAACCCAAAATAATAATTATTGGCAGCACTTCTTTTATGCTCAGTGGAACACTCCCGGGCGTGGATAGTAATCTTATTGGTTTGGCTCAAAATGAAGTGCCAGCTTATTATTTTTCTCATCCAGTCTCCTATTTTGTTGCTGCGGATGGGTCTTGGAATTGGAATTTATTCTCTATTTTTTTTTTCTCACTCTGTTCTATTCCTTATAGCAGCCACTCTCCCGCCCAGGTCCAATCTGGGTAGTGCATGATACAGCTTTTTGGGTCCTCTCTTCTTCAGGACTTTCACCATTTAAAGTGCTTACAATTGCTCATAAGGGATGAAGTTGATGGCTATCATATCCCTTGGAACTTAATCTGGAAATGGAGAGTTCAGCAGCGGATTAAGACGTTCTTTTGGCTGCTTTTGAACAATGGTGTTATGACCAATTTTGAGAGACACCGCTGACATTTTGGCAATTCCAGCTTTTGCCAACATTGTGTTGATGTTCCTGAGACTAGTATTCACCTCCTGTGTGACTTCCCAGTTGCCTCCCAATTCTGGAATTTTGCTGTTCCAGCAAAGCTTAAAGATTATTTCTTCGATCAGGAGAAGTCGCTCCATAAGTGGTTTTTCTTTAACCTGAAAAATTCAGATTTAAAAGTAGAGAATGTCAGCTGGTCAGTTTTATTTGGGACGGGTTGTTGGTTATTATGGAAGAGAAGAAATGCAAGTGTTTTTGGTGGTTATCAACAGGTGGTTCCTCATCTGTTTAGGGAAGCTGTTCATCAAGCCAAGTTTAGTGAGGATGCTTTCAATCTTTTAGAAGCTGGTTCAAATGTTTGTAGAGGAATGAGAGTGAATGTTAGCTGGAGCTGCCCACCTGGTAACTTTTATAAATTGAATACATATGCTTCTATCTGCAGTAATAGTGGCATCTCCTATGGAGGCGGTATTACCCGTGACAGTCAAGGCTCTTGGAAAGCAGACTTTGTTTCCAACATTGGTATGTGCCCCATTTTAAGAGCTGAGTTATGGGGTATTCTCCAAGGCATTGAGCTTGCCAGGGACATGCATGGAATGCACTAACATCCTGGTGGAAAGTGACAATTTCATTACTGTTAGTATGATGAAAGGAATTCATAGTGTGAATGCCAGTCGCACTTCCATTGTGAACAGTATCAGGAGCTTGATGAACAACTCCTCCTCCTTCCAGATTGAGCATGTGCATAGAAAAGCGAATTTTGTGGCAGATTTTTTGTCCGGTCCTCACTTTTTTCATTTTCCTTATTGGTTGTTTCATGATGTTTTAGGTAGTTTGTTGTTTTGTTTTGTGGATTTAACCCACCTTTTCTCAAAAAAAAGAAAAGATCAATAGAGAAAGGAATTTTAGTTTTGAGTTTCTGAGAGAGAAGAAGACGCAGAGAGAGAAGAAAAAAATTTTAAAAAATGCAAGCGGATAAATAGGGTGGGCAGCTATCCAAGCCATGAAAATCTATGAGATTTGATAATTATTACTAGAATAATAGTGAGTTTCAAAATAATAATAATAATAATAATAATGAATGACCATATTTTAAATTTAAATTATTACGTCCCTCCATATTCGATTTTGCTAGTTTTGAATAATTTTGAAACTGAATTAATTGTTGCAATTGTTAGATTGATTTGCAATACCTAAGTTACTCATGTTAAAGTTAAAGTTAATTTGAGAAATGTTATAATTTAATTTAAAAAATATAGATTACATAGGTTTACTGATAATTACCAAATGGCAGCTACTTTCCATTTATTAACTTTTAATTTATTTTTTTCTACTTTTTAAATGACATTGTAATTCTCAATGTTACATGACTCCCATAAAAAAGAAGTATATATATATATATATATATCATTTTCAAAAAGTAAAAAAGTTAATAAAGAAAATATTATTAAAATTTATATAATTTTGTTATTGATTACTGCAGGAATTAATTTTCTTTTACCAAGTGGCATAATTTTTTGATAAAAAATTGCACTTGATCAATAAATTCGTTGAAGTTTTTTTCAACCAACCAGACCCTGAGTGGTTTTCATATAGAAAGTGATAAATAGTTAATACTCAAAGCGAATTTAAAATCTTAACATAATGGATCGAATTTTAATGAAACTATTTTAGAAAATGGATATTTGAATAGAAGTCCTTCAAGGCTGAACTCTCCGACGAAACGTTTAGAGCATTGACTTGTCTCTGACGTACACGTTTCTTTTATAATCTTTTGCTGCCTTGGCCGAAGACTTGAATTCCAACTTCCAGCGTGTTACGGGCAATTTAGTCATTTTCCCTGTTAATAGAGATTGAAAAAATTTAGACAAAATTACAATTTACTCTCTTCTCTCCGATTTTTTGATCTATTTTACTAGTAGTGCTCTCTGAGTTTCAACAATTATACCATCGGTATGGTCCCATTTATTTTATTTTAATTAAATTATATAATTTTTTTATTAAATTTGAAAATATTTACTTTTTTTCTATTAAATTTTAAAATATTTATTATTTATTATAAAAAAATATTCGCTTTTCATCATCTAGTAATAATACGATATATCAAATAAATAGTTATATTCACTATCAAAATGAATATTTATAAGCTGTTAGTGCTAAAGTAGTTGTTTTTTTATTATCTGTTTGATATTTAATTTAGAAAAAATATTTTTAGATAAAATTTTTTATTTTAAATTTTTTAAAATTTTAAAAACTGTTTTTGGAGAGAATCATGTAAATAAATAATTTTTTCAAAAACAGATTTGAGAAAAACAGTTTATAAAAAATTAAAAAAATTAGTTAATCAAATAAAAAAAATACTTTTTGAACAGTTAACAATAATTCTAAATAATCTCTTATTATTAAAATAAGAGAATGGATCTATATAAACTCTTTAATTTATAAACATTTTTTTTAAAATTCAATTCACTAAAGTTTATTTGATAGAACTAAAAATTTAAAGAGTTTGATAAATTTAGTTAACCATCAATCATATATCCACAAAAATAATTACTAGAATATGAAGAAGAAAAGGTTTGACATTCAAAATCTAAGTATTTCACTTTTTAGGGTTACAAATTATAATATTTATTGATTTATATGATTAAATTGACAATATTAACCTTTATTAATTCTTTTGGAATAAATTAATATTGATTCGATATTTTGTATGTCAATTAATTATTAATTATTGTATATATAGATTATAAATGTATCTAGCCAAACGTATTAATTGAAGACGATATTAATTATTAATATATTAAATATATTATTTTCGTGTTGTCCGGTTAACTAGTGATAGAATACTATAATTTTTCATATTTTTATTATATTAAAACGACTGCGACACGAGCACCCAACTATTCGGTTTCGTGTCGTGTTATCCACCCCGAATTAAAAATAATGGGAGCGTGTAAAAAGCACGCGGTTTGACTGTTTGTACAGTAACTTTAGTGCGCCATTTACAAGCTAAGTAATACATTCACAATCACAGGTGCGCACGTAGATCTATGTAACTTCGGACAGTTGCGATACACCTCAGCATCCCTTCCCCCATTTATAATTATTCTCTTTTTTACTCAGTTTCCACTAAGCAGGATCTCTCTCTCTCTCTCAGCCTTCAAGTAAGCCCTCCAAAATATCGCCAATTTTTCGCGTCCTTTTCATTTCCTATTGTTTTCCAAACAAAAAATAAATAAATAAAAACGTTTTTCGGCTCTTAAACCTTCATTAAATCCCTTAATTAATTTCTATTCCCCATATTACCCCTCCCAAAATCTTGATTTTCCTTATACCAATTTCAACAGATCATGTACATGCTTTTTGTTTTCATTCTTTCATGGAAAAATGACTTCTAATCTTACCCTTAATTTAGAAACAGGAAACAGAAAACCCTATCTGTATTATTATTATTATTATTAAGGGCACACGTCCTTAATAATAATCATCATAATTATAATAATAATAATAATAAAAATAATTTCAAAATAAAAAGGTACCAAAATTTTACTTTTATTTTTACTCATATACATAATCATAAATTTTCCTTTTTATCAATTTCAGTTTACATGGTCTCTACAACACAATTTTTTTTTTCTTTTTCATGTGTTATTTTTTTAGATTAAGATTCACATGTTCACAGTCTGTTGTTGAAAAATTCAGCCCAATAATTTTCTTCCGGATTTACCCTTATTCTCTCCAGTGAGTTGAATTTGGATTTTTTTTTTCTTGATTACGTACACCCAGATTTTAGTTCCTGCATGATTGATTCTAGGGTTTGTTTATCGTTAATTTTTTTCTTCAAAATTTTCATTCTATTTTCTTTTTATTTTTTTTAAAAAAGGAAAAATTGCTGTTGATGCTGGAAAGTTGTGGTGGGTCTTGTTTGTCATATTTGGATTTGTGGATGCCCTTTCAATAGCGAAATTGTTGTGTTTGCTGTAGGAAAAGTGTGCTTTTCTCTTCATGCCATCTTGTTTAGGGTTAGGGGTTAGATTTGCCAAATTCGGATATAATTTTTTCTTAAATAATTTGTTTCCTTTTGTGAAATTAGGGTTTCAAATTTATATATTTTCGAGATTTTTTCTTTTAATTATATCATTTGCTGCTTCAAAATCTAGGTGTAGTGAGAGTGGGAGATTGAGCTGCTTTCAGTGAGCTTGAATTTGCAGATTGTGGATCCGAAACCTGTAAGCTCTGCTTCTAAATTTATGTGTATTTTTTCTCCGTGTTTTCTGTTATTTATTTTGTCTATCTGTGAAGGTTCTGGTTTGTTGTTGTGGGTTTGTAAATGGATTTAACTTCAAGTATTCTGATTACTGGTAGGCACATTTTAGTTTCCTTGATCATTGGAATTTTTGGATCATGATATTTCTGGACTGTATATCTTGCCTTTGATCGTTATTTATGGAATAGGATGCTTAAAATCTTTAAATTTAATAGTTAATTCATGTTAATAAGGTTAAAAAAAACATAATGTATGTTGTGAATGTTGTTTTTAAGTGAATTATAAAATAGATAATGTAGTGCAAGCATAACATTGTCTGAACAGTGCAATCATATGGATGTATCCTGATATTTTTTTTAGTTTTCACTTGATTTGCTTCTCTCATTTCCGATGTAAAATTATTGTGGTCTTGTTAAAGCTAATATGGCATATTCAGAAGTTGAATGCTAATGCAAGTTTCTGATTTCTAATGTTAGTTGTGTGTTGTTTATACATGTATAAGTGTATAGGTTGGGTTGGGGAAGAGGATTCAGGATTTTGAATTCTCATTGTCTGTAATTTACCCTATTATGCTATTGCTACTAGTTCAATGGCTAAAACTAGAGGCATCCAGAATGATTGCTTGATGGGCCAGTATACATTGTCCTCCTTCAGTTCAGAAAGTGTTGGTTAGAAAATGTTTAAGTTGTTTCTGGCTTAGCTGGCATGGGAAGATTGCCTTAAGTGAACTGTAAAAAAGGTGTTGGTACATGGTCTCTTCAATGGTGTTTCATACCACGCATATTTTTTTCATTGTTTCTTTTATTTGACAAGTTTTGCTACCTTATATTCCCTAAGGAGATTCTTCCATGTGGAAACACTTCAGTTTACTAATATGTTTATGATTGAATTGTATCTTTTAACTAAGGTGTGGACTGCATTCAAGTTTGAAAAGAAAATGATTTTTTCTTTTCTGGGAGACTCTCATATAGAACATTAGAGTTTGTGATAGTTGAGAGAGGTTGAATTCTAGTTGTGGCAGGCATTTTACTTACAAGGAGAGGTAGAGATTTGTTGGCTGAGAGAGGTTGTATTAGAATGACATTTTAATGCTCAACATCAGATTATAGGAATTTGTGAATGCAACTTATCCTCACAGCTTTTGATTGCATTAATAATATTTGGCATGGTTGGAGTTGATGAAAGACATTTTATAAATTTTCTGTAAATATGTATCAATTAATCATGGTATTATGCTTAGATCCAATATATATGGTTGTTTTAGAGACTAAAACTTACATGCTGGAAGCCCTGAAATAAAGGAATGGATCGAATAAGGCTCCTACAGTATTATACATTGAAGCATTTGCCGCTACACATAAAAAATGTAACAAATATTCTCTGCTTTATTTGTATCACAGTATCATGGGAACTGAACTCATGAGAGTTTGTGTTAAGGAAGAGAATGATGACATCCCATCAGTTCCTCCTGGTTTTGAGTCATTTGCTGCTTTCACGCTAAAGAGGGTGCAAGAGGGTGAAAAACGAAAAGTTGAAGACGTGATTACTTGTTCAGCCTCTGCAAGCACTTCTGAATCACAGTCAATTAAGATGGAAACAGATTCTGACATTCTTGATGACACAAAAATTACAAGGCCTCTCCGACATAGAGCTTGGATAAACTATGGGCATATGGAAAATAGTTCAGGGGATGATTCTCATTTGGTGAAGCTCAAGCCAGTTAATTTTTAGTTATTATTATTTGTCAAACTCAATTAAGTTTGTGATATTCGTCTTCATTTGGTTTCTTCTTCTATTTCTTTTAATAATGCTATTTCTCTGGACAAGTGTGGCATCTAAATAATGACTTTTGTGGCACTTTTTATTGCAGAATCCCTCTTCAAGGCCTCCTCTTCCTAAGGGGGTTATATGCGGGTGTGCACAATGCTGTAATTGCCAAAAGGTTACTTTAGTATTAACTTTCTTGAACATTTGTTTGATCTTTTTAGTAGGCTTTCTACTTCCAAGAGTTGTAGACGGTCTGAAGACTCTGAACATTCATTCTGAGACCTGATTTTATATTTCTTGTACTTTTTGTTATTAATTTTTCTTTTTCTTCCAATATAATTCAAACGTTAGTTGATCTTTTGTCATAGGTTACTGCAAAATGGCAACCTGAATATGCTCGCAGGCCTGAACTAGAGGATGCCCCTGCATTCTACCCAACTGAAGAGGTTTGTTTTGTTTCTTGCATTACTTTGGTTATCTGAGTTTCAATATGTGTCTTGTAATTCTTGTTTGCAATTTGTAGAATTGGGAACCTTTTAAGTTTTTATGTTTAAAACTTATGATTTCTTAATATTCTACAAAATTTTTCCAGGAGTTTGAAGACACTTTGAAATACATAGCTACTATTCGGCCTAAAGCTGAACAATATGGAATCTGTCGCATTATTCCTCCTCCTTCTTGGAAACCTCCCTGTCCTCTGAAGGAGCAATCTATATGGGAGGGTTCTAAGTTTGCTACTCGTGTTCAGAGGGTTGATAAACTGCAGATTCGGGATTCAATGAAAAAGATGTCAAGGATGTATAACAATGCCAGGAAGAAAAGAAGAAGATGCATGAGAATGGCTGTAGATAGTGGAACGGATATTGGAAGTATCTCAGGGTGCTGCAATGCTGGTGCTTGTGAAGTTGAGTTCGGTTTTGAACCTGGTCCCGAGTTCACTCTGAATACATTTCAGAAATATGCAGATGATTTTAAGGCCCAGTACTTCAGGAAGGATTCCAATGTCACGGATAATAGAGGTAGCCTACCAGTGCTTCCCGAGAACTGGGAGCCAACAGTGGAAAATATTGAGGGTGAATATTGGCGGATTGTAGAGAAAGCCACTGAAGAGATAGAGGTATGATCTACAATTACTTATTTTTATTGTCTTTCACGCTGCAAAATGAGGTGCCAACTTTATTAGAATTCTTAATCATTACTCTGTCTTCCATAGGTGCTTTACGGGGCTGATCTGGAAACCGGGGTTTTTGGCAGTGGATTTCCAAAGAAGTCCAGTCAATGTGGTTCTGATACATATGATCATTATGCAAAATCTGGCTGGAACTTGAATAACTTTCCAAGGCTTCCTGGATCCGTCCTTTCTTATGAAAGTGGTGATATATCTGGTGTTTTAGTGCCATGGTTGTATATAGGAATGTGCTTTTCTTCCTTCTGTTGGGTAAGAATTTCTCTTATTCCCTAGCATAAACCAAATGTTTTCTGATACTTTTTCTCTTTCTCAACTTGTGTATGCATGTTTTACTATCTGCTAGCTATCGGTGTCTAGGTAGAATTATGATTGCATTTTTAAAGAGTGAATAGTTTCTGTAGTTGTGATGGTTGAGAGGTACACTTTCTTCCTGTTTACATTTTATTTTAATGAAGAGAAAAAGGAAAAATTGAAAAGGTGGAGAAAACTCTCTTACTTTTTTGTGTTCTGGCCAAATAATATGAAAAAGCCAACCTTGTTACTTCCGCCTCTGCCTGCTATGCAATAAGGGAATTGAATGATTTTTTTGTATTTGAGGGTCCTTTTTCCTTTTTTTTTTGGGGTAACAACTCCCAATTTAGTGATTATTTAGTGCTAAACAGTGTTGTCATATCTGGCCCCGTTCGGCTGGTTGAATAAAAAAACAATGGTGCTAAATTTAATACTGGAATTTTATTGTTTATTTAATTGAAAATGCTTGAAACCTTAAATTCATCTGCCTATTTTAGATGTTGATGCTATCTTTTTTTCTTATTGGTTGATATTATGGGGACAGCATGTTGAAGATCATCACTTATATTCACTGAATTACATGCATTGGGGTTCTCCAAAAATGTGGTACGGTGTCCCAGGGAAGGATGCCATTAAATTGGAAGAGGCTATGAGAAAGCATTTGCCTGATCTTTTTGAAGAACAACCGGACTTGCTTCATAAGCTGGTGAGTAAAACTTCCTGCTTTTTGTATCACGATATGAGATACCTGTAACACAGAAATTTGCTTGAGCTGTTGTTAGGATATGTTGCTAGTTGACCAACCAAAAGCTGGAGAGTGATACAACCTTGGTCTTCAATTGCATTTGCAACACTGTATCTCAGATGGGGCCCTACTTTGCCCTTATGGTGTTGAGTTCTCTGTTTTATGAGTCTGATTTTCAGGATTGTATAGCTTGTTTTCTTTCCTTCGCTTGAAACTTCATAATCTTTTGAAGGCCACATGGTTGTTCCCTTTTGGATTTTTGCTTTCATTCTTCTGCTACATATGCTGAAAATGGTATTTTCATGGAAGTGATCTAGTGCATGCCAAGTGTATTGATCTATCATTCTGCTGGTGTTTGTTTCTGGAATCAAAGGCCATTCATTGAACTGAGTCAACTCCAAGTCTCAATTGTCTTGTGGCACTATGAGCTTGATAAAACCCTATACATGCAATAGAATAAAAGCATTAGAATTCAATAGTTGGAAGTATTCAAGTTTATGGAAAAAGCTTAATGCCTTAAAAATTGTGAAATCATTAATCGTTTTGCTCAATAGTCACTTGTTTCAGCTGTAGTGGCTCCCTCTGGAGCTTTTGGATATTCTTAGCTTTGGATTTTCTCTTATTGTTTATCTCTTTGCTGGATTCTCTCTGCCTCTCTCCCTATCCCTCTCATGCCTTCATTTTTTATAAGTTTTACTTATCAATGGGAGAAAAAAAGTAGGAGAATCTTGTTCTTATAGTTGGAATCTGAAGGAATTGAACTGAAGAAGATTGATAATGTTGTAATATCATGGAGTTTTAAAATTTAGCCTGTGATATAAAATAAACCCTGAAAAACCCTACCAAGTACTGCCATGTGAAAGGCAAAGAAGCATTTCAAGATGGCAGCATGATTCCTGATCATTCATGGATGGTTCTAGGATAGCATGAATAATTTAATTATTAGGAAATTGTCCTTAACTTGATTGTCTGCGCTTGCTTATACCTATTAATCTATGTTCTGATCTTGTCATTTTCACATGCAGGTGACACAGCTTTCTCCTTCCATACTAAAATCCAAGGGGGTACCAGTCTATCGATGTGTACAAAATTCTGGGCAGTTTGTTCTAACCTTTCCTCGAGCATATCATTCAGGGTTTAATTGTGGGTTCAATTGTGCGGAGGCGGTAAATGTAGCTCCTGTAGACTGGTTGCCCCATGGACAAATTGCTACCGAGTTATACCGTGAGCAGGGGCGAAGGACTTCCATATCCCATGATAAATTGTTGCTTGGGGCATCAAGGGAAGCAGTGAGAGCTCATTGGGAACTGAATTTACTAAAAAAGAATACTTTGGATAACTTAAGATGGAAAAACGTATGCGGAAAAGATGGGATATTAGCAAAAGCACTGAAGGTAAATTTCACTTGTTTTAACTCTTTCATTTGGCTGATCATACTGGAAAGATGCAAGATGAAGTTTGTCTTATTGGATTCTGGACCTTTTCAAATCACAATGGTGATGATAATTAGTTTACTGAGATGCACCTTGGATTGATTTAAGTGTTTTACCAGAAAAATATTGGGATTAAATGGTGTTCTGCTTAAGTTTGTTTGGATTTATGAATTTTGGAGGATTGTATGATTTTGGGATTTGTCCTGTGGGGTAAAACTTTATATGATATTGCTATTTGTTTGTGTTAAGTTTGTCTTGATTAATGTTCATTCCTTACAGGAATTAGATTTGTGTCCAAATTTATGGTGAAATATCTTGTGTTACGAATTGTCATTGAGCTGTTAATGCTTGCCAGATGAAACCCTGCATGATAAGTTTGAACATGCTGAGGAAGTTGGAGCTGTGTTCATGCTATCAAATGTGCACTTCTAGGGAAGTGCAATAAGACTTTGTTGTCACTTCTATCCTTTTTTCACTATGGATATTGTTTCTTGTGTAGGAACGTGTGGAGATGGAGCGTGTTAGGAGAGAATTTCTCTGCAGTTCTTCACAGGTGCTGAAGATGGAGAGTGATTTTGATGCCACAAGTGAAAGAGAATGCAGTGTCTGCCTTTTTGATTTGCACCTGTCTGCAGCTGGATGTCGCTGTTCTCCAGATAAATATGCATGCTTGAATCATGCAAAACAAATGTGCATGTGTGGTTGGAGTACCAAATATTTTTTATTTCGCTATGACATCAGTGAATTAAATGTCCTAGTTGAGGCATTGGAAGGAAAACTGAGTGCAGTATATAGATGGGCAAGATTAGATCTTGGACTGGCCCTGACATCTTCTGTCTCTAAAGACAATATGCAAGATCGTAAATTATCTTATTTGCCAGAAGGAACAGCACTTAAAGTAATGAAATCAAAACCAGCATTGGATTTTCTTAAAAATATGGACGGTAGACAAATGTCTACAGAAATCACAATGACTTCAACTAAGACCTTTGACGAGACTGCTTCACCAGTGAAAAAGACACCTCCTGAAGCTCCAACTTTAAAAGGCACAAGGGCATCATCTGTACCCTGTACTACTTCTCAAGTAACGGAGAAGAGAAGTCATGATTCAAAGTCAAACAAAGAAGGGCACATCCCATTCTCTACAAATTTAAAAACATCAATATGCCAAGTATCTCGAGAAGACACGTCTTATGTGGGGGAGCTCCCTTCAGTGGAATGTGGAACAAAAAAGCCTGCAACTTTGGGTCTTAATGATATTATTCTTCTTAGTGATGATGAAGGTGATGAATTTAAGGAACCAATTGCTGGAAGAGCAAAAGAAAAATCTCTTTCAAAGCCTTCAGAACTTTCTGACAGGCCATCTAGTTGTGATGATAGCCCCTATAATGACAATAAAGATTCAATTTTAAATGCTCCTGTTACTGATGCAGCGGTGATTAGTAAAAATAATGTCAATTCTGGTCCTGATAGGCAAAGGAATAATTGTCTATCTGATCCTGTACAAGTGCATGATGATCGACATCAACATAGCGAAACTGTTATGCAATCTATTGAGCCAAAGAGTTCTTTCCATTCAGGGTTTACCGGTGCAGGACCTGGTAGGAATGCTCTAGATTCCTCATTTGTGAGAGAGACTTGTAAGGATCAAAATATAGCGAATGCTGGGAGTCAGCATCACCAACAGTGTGGCTGTACCAAAATGAATGGTGGGGACAGGATGGGAGCAAATTCCACATCAAATCCAATGGATAACACAAGAGCTATGGCAGGTGGCACATCTTGCTCACAAAATAATTTGGATCGGTATTTCCGTCAGAAGGGTCCCCGAATTGCCAAGGTAGTGCGAAGAATTAACTGCAACGTCGAGCTTCTGGAATTTGGAGTTGTGCTTTCTGGAAAGTTATGGTGCAACAGCCAGGCAATTTTCCCCAAAGGTATGTTGCATGTGTTCTCTTTACAGAGATCAAAAAGTCGACGAATAGTTTCTGTAGAACAAAGGGAGTAACAATCTTGCTCTGTTTGATGCAGGATTTAGGAGCCGGGTTAAATACATAAATGTTTTAGATCCAACAAATATGTGTTATTATATCTCAGAAATTCTGGATGCTGGCCAAAATAGACCTTTGTTTATGGTAATTCTGAATTTTCTTTTTCCATTAATATGGATCTGCTAGTGTAGCATCATGCAATCTGAAAAAGTATAATGTTTATTACTATCTAATGTCTAAAAAATGATTCTGAATAATTTATTCTGGTGAGCCTTAAAAGAAACTTAACTAAATGAGGAAATGTGGATATGATTCTCTATCAGAAAGCCTTCGGGATACTTTATTATGACAATTTATACTTACATCTGGAAAGATATTAAATACCTAAATATCGAATGGTTGTTAACAATGGTTGTGGGTTCAGACAAAAGCTACTGTCTTCTGACAGTGAGATCCAATGTAACGGCTGGGTCTTACTGGAATCGCGGTAACGGTTGAGACCGCGATTCCAGTAAGACCGTGGCAAACGGCTGAAACCGCGATTCCAGTAAGACCCAGTTGTTACATAAAAGGTAGTTGGATCTACTGGAATCATGGTCCTGGCCCATTGCCACAGTAGTCCACTCGTCGTCTCACTGAGACCAACGGGCTGTCGGGATCCATGGCTCAATACCTCCAACTCATCACTGGAATCGCACTCAAGGTGTTTGCCACAGTAGGTTGTTGGAGGCAGGGATGATACAATTGGTAGTTTCTTACTGAGGCTAAAGGGAGGTTGAGGGTTCGACTCTTGCCTCCAACAATCTACTGTGGCAAACACCTTGAGTGCGATTCCAGTGATGGGTTGGAGGTATTGGGTCATGAACCCCGGCAGCCCATTGGTCTCAGTGAGACGGCGGGTGAGTTTACTATGGCAAACGGCTGAGACCGCGATTCCAGTGAGACCCAGTTGTTACATCTAATCTTGACACATTAAATTTCCTGTCAGTGGGGATAGTATTTCTCAAGACTAAATCGAATACCAGATGAGTATGCTATTTGCTATGCATCCAATAACATGGAGGTAAAATTCCTCAATCCATGATCAATTCTGCTTAAATTAATAGCCTGGTAATGGTGTTTGTGAAATGCCCTCAAGAGGAACCTTTGATGGACAAAGTAATGGAACCCTGAGGTTGTGATTGAGATTGTCAACACTATGATGTGAAAGTAGCACTTCTAATGAACTTCTAGCTTGTAGGATGGATTGAGATTGTTGATGATGATGTTGCATCAGGATGGGAAATATTTCAATGTTTTTCAAGGAGAAGCTGATGTACTGATATTTCATTTCTAAATCAATTTTGCTCTTACGTTTTTCAGGTTTGCTTGGAGCATTGTCCGAGTGAGGTATTCATTCATGTTTCGGCTGTTAAATGCTGGGAAATGGTGAGAGAGAGAGTGAATCAGGAGATCACAAAGCAACATAAATTGGGAAGCATGAATTTGCCTCCTTTGCAACCTCCTGGAAGTCTTGATGGTCTTGAAATGTTTGGGTTTTCTTCACCAGCTATTGTGCAGGTAAATTAACTGTGCAGTTAGCCTTTTATTTTCCCTTTTCATGCTTTTCTAGATCACAGTTCTGTAGACAGTATAATCACTGCTTCCATATCACATGCATCATCACTTGATAGTATTTTTGTTTTTAATTTAAATTGCGGGTTTTGCTGATCTGAGTTGGAACACATTCTGCATCAGCAGCTGTGATCATCTTTGAAGTGTCTCGAAAGAATAAAAGATCCTCTATCTATACACAGTTTCAACTGAATGGCTTAGTTCACCTCTGAATTGTGACTTTAAAATGCTTTTCCTTAATTTCAGTACAATTTCATTATTATCGATTTATGGAAAGAAAATATTTTTGTATCGAACATGAAAAGTCGGAGATCTTATAATCTGTTTCTTTATACAGGCCGTAGAGGCGTTGGATCGTAATCGAGTGTGTACAGATTATTGGGATTCTAGGCCCTATTCACGGCCTCAAGGTCAGATTCCACAACATTCTCAACCCAAAGAAAATGGAGGATATTTGCAGGGGACAACCAGTGAACATAATAATACAGGGAGCCCTGGGGGCCATCTCTTACCAAATGGGGTTGATACACTACTCAGAGCCCTATTCAAGAAAGCGACCCCAGAAGAACTGCACTCTCTGCATCAAATTTTCAACCAAGGTGGGCTAACACTTGATCCAACCTTCTTAACTAAACTTCTTACTGAAGAGATCAACAGTCGCCCTTCATGATTCATTCGTTTGGTCTCGAAAGGCTTTGAGACTGAACCTGCGGTTCCAATTTTTTCTCGACTCTGTAAATTCCGAAATCTCACTTTTACATGCACATACATTCACAATCTACTCCATTCTTTTTACTTAGAAGTAGAAAATGAAGAGGGCTTTTTTTTTTTTTTTTCTGTGTAACTCTTCTCCATAGTGGCCATTCATTGCAAAGAAAAAAGCTGGCTTTTCATCCAAGACTCTTCAATTTTGTATAATGGTGTCTAGACATACTCTTCTCAGGGTTTTGTCTTGAAAATCGAACTTTGCTGATGGAGTTTGTTCTTGCAAGCTACATTAAGTTCAACTTCTCGTGAAAGAAGTTGACATTATGAAAAATTATTATTCTAATGAATAAAAAAAGATAAATAAGAAAATAATATAAAAAAGGTTGTTAGCATTCCTATGTAAGGTTATGGAAATGGTGATTTCCATGGTTTCCAGTTTTGCAAATTGTAAATTTGTGATTGATAAAAAAATAAAAAATTAATTATAAAGAAATGGACCTAGACTCTGTGATTCCAGGCTCTGTGTTATGGGCCTAACAATTCGGAGTCAGTGAGCCCATGTCGCTTCATGTTATGGGCCTAAATAGTGTGGCCCTTTGCTCTTTAGCATGGAACAGCAGCAGCCCCATAATTTCCTTCGGAATTTTGGCTCCTCAATTTATTTACATAGAGCATATGTTTTAGCTCTCTAATGAAAATGATCGAGAAACATGTACAAGTCTTGTTATTAAAAAATTTCTTATCAGTTTTAACTTAATGGTATTAATATGATGTTTAAATTTTAACATCCAATCAGCCCGTCATAAATAATAAAAGAAATTCTCTTTTAATTCTAATTTATATGTATTTATAAAATTATAAGCTTTGAATGACACAAAAACTAAAAATTTTAAAGTGTACAAAAGGGTGGACATGATATTATCAACGGTCATGGATTCCAATACTCATTTTTCTAATTGGTTGGATATAATTTAAAAATAAAAAATGCTAAAAATACTATTTATTTTTCAATGCTTTCTAACACTTATTTACCGCTTAGTTGGTTGGCGAGAAGTTTTTAGAAATAATTTTTTTTTCTCTTATTTATTTATTTCCATACCAAAACAAGCGTTTTTTAAAATGTTATTATCATTACTCTTTAAAATTTCAAATTTTTGTGTGCGCATTTTTATTCCTACCGGGCATGAACTCTTTTAATGAAAATTTGAAACATCCCCTCCTGTTTGTTTACACTGTGCACCCACAAGTCCATATAACCATAAATAGCAAAGGAGGGCAATACTCTAATAGGCTTCTTTATATATACAAACAAAAATCCTCCTTCATCCAACGGAGAAAAAATGCCCACGTGGAAGAAACATAACAGGTAAGAAACTCGAGATACGAGTCTAGGTTTTTAGTGGGGGGAGGCGAATTGTCTGTTCCCGACAGGTCCAGGTGTCCACGTGGGCACTGGCCTAAGTGGGGACGAGTAAGGGATGCACGTGTCAATTGTTGGGTAGACCGTAGATTGCGGGATCTTTAGTGTACGGAATGATTATGGGGTTCGTGATTTTGTATGTATGACAAAAGACAAAAAGTTTTCGGTGGTTGGGCTCTTTTATTATTACGGTTCTATCTTATTTATTAGCCGACCTTATTTTCGGTAATTTTAATCATGGGTCCTCAATTTGCATATACTTTTTAAATTTTTTTAAATACAATGATATATATTTAGTAATTTTATTTATATTATTATAAAATTATATTAATTTATAGATAAATTCAGTATACTTAAAATATATTACACAAATTAAATTTATTCTATACAGTAAATATGATAGAATTAAAAAATTTATGAGATCAAATTTTACAATGAGATGAGGTGATTAATTAAGTGTTTGTTCTCAGAAAATTATGAATATTGGAATTTGGAAGAGGGATTTATATGGTTAAAAATAAAAATGGTAGGTGGGGGTAGGAACAATGTATATGTTAGGCTATTCCCTGACCTAAAAGGATCCTTAAACTTGGGAAGAGGATGTCTTTCTTAATTAACAATCATTCGCCTAAGTTTTTGGAACACAACTTCTATTTCTCTAATCTTAACAATATCCAATACTGTGTTGCTAACTTTTTTGAATAAAATTATACTTGAGAGTTTTCATCTATAAAATTGAATAATTGTTTGAGGTTGCTTGAGGATGTTTTTGTCCTCTGTCTTAGCTTATACATACATTACCAATTTTAGAATGTTTATAGCATCATCATCATCTCTTATATTATATCTTAAATATTGTCACTCAAACCAATCGTAAACTTGATATTAAAAGGGAATATTAAACCGCATTAGTTTAGAATAATTATTAAGTTAATTACAGCTAGGCTGAATGACTTATTAGAATTACAAAATTAATTAATCATCGACAAACACCGGAAAGAAGGAGGATATTCAGGTTGAGAAAGAACTAACCCTAAGCACTGACCATGACTATGAGTTAGGCCAATGAGGAGAAGAGAGAGCCCACCTAATAGCCTAAAAGTATGTAAATAATATATATGATTCTTTTCTTTTTCCCTTTTAGTGGTACTA
Organism: Triadica sebifera; assembly: GCA_023653625.1. Taxonomy (NCBI): domain Eukaryota; kingdom Viridiplantae; phylum Streptophyta; class Magnoliopsida; order Malpighiales; family Euphorbiaceae; genus Triadica; species Triadica sebifera. The sequence continues at coordinate 17,714,044 of CM042892.1, read as the reverse complement.
AAAGTCTATAACATACGACTCTAATGAAACCATCTTCTTTCCCAACATACAATGGACTAAAAAGCAACCAAAATTTTCAATTTTTAACATTATATACATCGGCTGCACAAAACTTTTGACATTTCTTGAATTAATAAATTTCCACCAAGTGCATATACATTTTCTGTTCCTTGCATTGAATGTTGATAAGAGTTCAATATTTGGATTATACCTTGCTGAATCTTTATATGATTGCCTTTTGATTGGGATAGGACAACAAACTTGATAGCTTATGTGAAAGTTCACTCATTATTATATGGTTGAAAGAAAAATTAATAATCTGTTGAATTATTCTATATTTCTTTAATAAAAATTATTCTATATAAGTTGGTTATAACTATAAACTCCTATCAATTCTCCTTTCTTTTATGGAAAAAATTATATTCAATATCATTTACATACCTAATTACTATTTACTACTTGATTAGCTAATTTTTACGTGATATCAAAATTGGGTGATGTTAGAGCCTTTCATTGTGATCTTCATACTCTAAATTACTTCCATTGTAGCCTATCCTCACAATTGCGTGTATTTATAATGACTTGAATAATTATTTTAACTTTTTGAGAAAGAGCTAAATTTAGGGCCATGAAAATACCTAATTACTACTTGACTAACTAATTTCTGCATAGTTAATTATAACAAGTTAAATATGTCACCTTAGGATTGGATTTTTAAGAACGTATTAAATATTTCACCTTAATAAAATTTTCTTCCCTAATGGAAGAATTTTTAATTAAAAGCTATTCAAAACAATACATAATTAATTAAGCTATTTCTTACAAATACTTAATTACGTGATTTGCAAACTCAAAAAAAATTCAGTATTATAATTAATTGTTATACAAAACAATTGAACCAATAAAAGAAACGACAAACAAACGATTCAATATATGCTATTGAGCTCGAAACCATATATGTAATATATTAAATAAATTTTGTAATTTGATTGCTACACCCACGTGCATTAAACACAAGCCCTACCATATATGAGATAGAAACTGTTTCAGTAGACACTACTTACAAATAAAATTTCACCAGACAGTAGACATATTCGACATCCATAAGGACAAGCACAGAAATCGTTTATTTAGTTACAATTAATTAACATAGAGTTCGTTCGAATTTTCAATATTTTGTTTTTGGTCCATGTGTCGGTATCTTCACGCTAATGTGGAGAACTACCTAATTAATACTGTCCCAAAGGTCACAAGACACATTTCATCGCTATATAATATAGGCTTATGCACCTCATGGGATCTATTAAAACACTGAAAAGCGAGAAAACAACAATCAAAGAAGAACAAAGTAGCAATTCAAAAAGAAAAAGAAAAAGAAAGAAGAAGAAGAAAGACGCTATACTAATTAAGCCCTAGATTTCTCATACAATAATATGTATGCAAAGCTAATGCTAACAATCATTTGTTTTTTTAAAACAAAACAATTATTTGTTTATTTATTTATTTTTTCATATGGGCTATTATTTAACTGTGCATTGATTTTTATTTGATGTTGAAGTTTGAGGTGTTGTGGAAATCGGGTTAGTTTCCACCAAAATGAATAATTGTGCCAAAAATTAAGACAAAGAAAAATTCCCAGGTAGTTGGTGGAGTCACAAATGGTCTCCCTTAAAAACCAACTTCCTTAGACTCTTGAGTCTTGGTGACAGAATTTTTCTAAGATAATTTAAAGCACAATATATCACAAAGTAAAAGACCCGACAATAGCTATTAAATAGAAATAAAAGGAACACCAGAATTTAACGAGGTTCGGCCAATTATGCCTACGTCCTCGGACACTACTAAAATAATATTTCACTATTTCAAAGAAATATTACAAAGTGAAATATTACAAGAGAGAGAGGAAAAACAACCAATCTTAGAAGTAGATGGATTGGTGTTTTTAGGATGAATTGTTAAGAGGGGATGGAGTCCTTTTATAGCCTAATGCTATGGTGGAAAAATCATCTCTTTCCGATGTGGGATTGTCATATTTCAACAAATCTCCACCTTGACAATCTCACAATTCCAAACAAACATCCTCTAAACTCTTATATTACAAATTTCAGTAATGTCTCCAAATGCGCTTCAAAGCGCCCAATTTCAAATTCTAATAACATTTATCAAGTCCAAACAATGTTGGAACTTGACACCTGTCACAACTTTCGTTGCCATATCTGCGGGATTTTCAGCAGTCAAAATCTTCTGAAGTAGTATCCCACCATCTTCAAGAATTTCCCGTACAAAATGATATCGAACATCGATATGCTTCGTCCTTGTATGATAAACTTGATTCTTTGCTAAACAAATAGCACTTTGACTGTCACAATGCACTTTGACATGCTTCTGACCAATTCCCAAGTCATTCAATAACCCCTGAAGCCAAATTGCCTCCTTAACAGCTTCTGAAACTGCCATGTACTCTGCCTCTGTTGTAGACAAAGCAACTGTTGATTGTAAGGTGGACTTCCAACTAACCGGTGCCTTTGCAAGTGTGAACACATAACCGGTAGTAGATCGACGTTTGTCTAAATCACCTGCATAGTCGGAATCACAATATCCAACTATATATTGACCACTTTTCTCATCCCGCTCAAACATTATACCAACATCTACAGTATTCTGAATATACCGTAGAATCCATTTCACAGCTTGCCAATGTCCTTTGCCAGGATCATGCATGTACCTGCTCACAACTCCAACTGCTTGTGAAATGTCAGGCCTCGTACACACCATTGCATACATCAAGCTACCAACAGCATTTGCATATGGAACCTTTGACATATATTCTCGTTCTTCATCACTTTTCGGAGATAAAGATGCACTGAGCTTAAAATGAGGAGCAAGTGGAGTACTAACTGGTTTTGTATTATCATTTATCCCAAAACGCTTTAGTACTTTTCTCAGATATTGTTTCTGAGTCAAACAAAGTCTCCCCAATTTTCTGTCTCTGCATATCTCCATACCGAGAATCTTCTTAGCTTCCCCTAAATCCTTCATTTCAAATTCCTGATTTAGTTGAGCTTTTAACTTCTGAATCTCTCCTTCATCTTTTGAAGCTATCAGCATATCATCAACATAAAGGAGGAGATAGATAAAGGAACCATCCCGTAGCTTGCGTAAATATACACAATGATCATATTTGCTTCTTGTGTATTTCTGCCTTATCATAAACTTGTCAAATCGTTTGTACCACTGTCTTGGAGATTGCTTCAATCCATACAACGATTTGCTCAACTTGCACGCCAAATTTTCTTTTCCAGCAACTTTAAATCCTTCTGGCTGAGTCATGTAGATTTCTTCTTCTAAGTCTCCATGTAAAAATGCAGTTTTTACATCCAGCTGAACTAGTTCCAGATCAAATTGTGCTACCAAAGCCAGCAGTATTCTTATGGAGGAATGTTTTACAACTGGAGAAAACACTTCATTATAATCAATTCCCTCCTTCTGAGCGTAGCCTTTAGCTACCAATCTTGCCTTGTAGCGGATATCATTCTTATCAGGAAATCCGTCTTTCTTTGCATAAACCCATTTACAGCCAATCGCTTTCTTTCCCTTTGGCAGACTTGCTAGCTTCCATGTCTGATTCTTTTCAAGGGACTGCATCTCTTCTTCCATAGCCTTTCTCCACTTTTCTTCTTCTGAGCTTTGAATAGCTTCACAATAAGTGGAAGGAATCTCATCATCTACTGAAGATGTATAATTAGTCATATCTTCAAGTCGAGCAGGTTTCTTAATCTTCCTTTTCGGCTTTCGTAGTGCAATTGGCTCAAGTTGCTGAGGAGGTTCTTGTGCTGAAACCTCTGCTTCCTCATCTGATCCATTTTCTACCATTATCTCCTCTTCTTCCATAGGAGTAATTTTATCAGACTCTACAATTGCTGGATCAACAATTCTTCTTCTATCAAACTCCACCTGTTTGGGAGTTTCCTCCACCTGCTGTGGAGAACCATCCGTCTGCTCCTTTGTTACCTTTAACATGGTAGACTCATCAAAGGTAACATCTCTACTAAAGATTATTTTCTTCGTCTCTGGGCACCATAGTCGATATCCTTTGATACCAGAGGATATCCCCATAAAGATAGCTTTCTTTGCCCTTGGATCTAACTTTGATTCCTTAACATGATAGTATGCAGTGGAACCAAACACATGTAAGGAATTATAATCTGTAGCAGGTTTTCCATACCACACCTCCAAAGGTGTTTTGCCATTGATAGCAGTTGATGGCAAACGATTAATGAGATGACATGCGTATGTTACAGCCTCAGCCCAAAACTGTCTGCCTAATCCAGCATTAGACAACATACACCGAACTTTCTCCAGTAGAGTTCGGTTCATGCGTTCAGCCACCCCATTCTGTTGTGGTGTATTTCTGACAGTGAAATGTCGAACAATTCCTTCATTTCTGCAAACTTTCATGAAGGGATCACTTGTGTACTCTCCGCCATTGTCTGTTCGAAGACACTTGATCTTTCTGCCCGTCTGAGTTTCTACCATCTTCTTCCAGATGAGAAAAACTTTCAATACTTCATCCTTTGTCTTCATTGTATACACCCATACTCTTCTTGAACAATCATCAACAAAGGTAACATAGTAGTGTTTACCTCCCATTGAAGCAGTTTTGGAAGGACCCCATACATCTGAGTGAACATAATCCAGAATACCCTTGGTATCATGGATTGCAGTGCCAAACTTCACTCTCGTCTGCTTCCCTTTGATGCAATGCTCACAGAAGTCTAATTTGCAGGTTCGCACTTCTTGCAATAATCCTTGATTCGCCAGAAGTTTCAATGATTTTTCGCCTGCATGCCCCAAGCGCATATGCCACAATCTGGTTATTTCTAGCTCATGGTCATCACTAGAAACTGCTGCTGTTGTTCCAACAACTGTATTGCCTTCATAGTAATACAAGTTGTTGCTCCTTTGAACTCCTTTCATCACCACAAGTGCTCCAGATATAACCTTCATTACTTCATTTTTAATGATTATAGTGAAACCCTTTCTCCCAAGGATTCCCATAGAAATGAGGTTTTTCGTCAGACTGGGCACATATCTTACGTCTGTCAGAGTTCTGATTGATCCATCACGATTCCTCAATTGGATTGAACCAATTCCAGTTGTTTTGCAAGGGCTGTCATTTGCTGTATAGACAACTCCACCTTCAATTTCTTTAAAATCGAAAAACCATTCCCGATTGGGACACATATGGTGGCTACAGCCTGAATCCAGGATCCAAGCAGACGAACTGCTTATTGATGGCATCAATGCTAATGAAAAATCTGAATCATCACATTCAGCTACATTTGAATCTGCAACAGCCTTGCCTTTGCCAGATTTGCTTCTCAACTTAGGACAATCTTTCTTCCAGTGCCCTTTTTCTCGACAAAATGCACATTCATCTTTGCCCACTCTGGACTTTGATCTGTCTTTCTTTCCCCTGTTCTTATTTTTCGAACGGCCTCTTACTATCAAAGCTTCAGCTGCTCCACTGGTGCTATCCTTCTTGTCTTTTCTCCTCAATTCATAGCTGTATAGTGCAGCACATACTTCACTAAGAGACACCTCAGCTTTCCCATGGAGTAGAGTAGTTTCTAGAAACTCAAACTCCTCGGGAAGGGATCCCAACAGCATTAGGGCCAAATCTTCATCTTCAAATGTCACATCCAAGTTCATCAGATCTGCTACAAGTTGATTGAAATTGGTGATGTGATCATTCATCGTGGTACCAGGAACATATGTGAATCTGAACAGTCTTTTCTTCATATGAAGCTTATTTTGACTGCTCTTTTTCAAGAATTTTTCCTCCAGTGCCTTCCACAATTTACTTGCAGAAGTTTCTTTACAAAAGGCATACTTCTGCTCTCTGGACAGGCACGATCGAATTGTACCACATGCCAAACGATTGATTGTCTTCCATTCCTTCTCATCTGCACCTTCTGGCTTTTCTCCCTCAATGGCAATGTCTAAGCCTTGCTGAAATAAGGCGTCTAGAACTTCACCTTGCCACATGCCGAAATGGCCTGTACCATCAAAAATCTCCACTGCAATTCTTGTATTTGCCACAGCAGTTCTCGCAAAAATTGATGAAGTAGAAGTTGTTGTGTCCATTGTGGATTTTTGTCCGTCTCTTGCCATTTCCTTTTTAAGACTATTTAATAGCTTTCAAATGCGGAATACCCAAGAATCCAAGGAAACCTTTCTGATGTGGAAGATCAGCTTACGCCGCAACCACATAGCATATAACTCAGTAACCTTGGCTCTGATACCAATTGTTGTGGAAATCGGATTAGTTTCCACCAAAATGAATAATTGTGCCAAAAATTAAGACAAAGAAAAATTCTCAGGTAGTTGGTGGAGTCACAAATGGTCTCCCTTAAAAACCAACTTCCTTAGACTCTTGAGTCTTCGTGACAGAATTTTTCTAAGATAATTTAAAGCACAATATATCACAAAGTAAAAGACCCGACAATAGCTATTAAATAGAAATAAAAGGAACACCAGAATTTAACGAGGTTCGGCCAATTATGCCTACGTCCTCGGACACTATTAAAATAATATTTCACTATTTCAAAGAAATATTACAAAGTGAAATATTACAAGAGAGAGAGGAAAAACAACCAATCTTAGAAGTAGATGGATTGGTGTTTTTAGGATGAATTGTTAAGAGGGGATAGAGTCCTTTTATAGCCTAATGCTATGGTGGAAAAATCATCTTTTTCCGATGTGGGATTGTCATATTTCAACATGAGGTTCTTCAGATCCTCGCCTTCAACATGTATACCCATTTTCAAATCAAACACGGAGCTGAATGAAAATTATTTCTACTATGTAATATAAGGACAAACAAACGATAGAATGGATAATGTATAAAAAAAATTAATTATAGCAAAGGTAGGAAGAAGAAACATATAATGACTTTCTGATCCAACATATAATATTCTCCAGAAATATTTGGAACTTCATCCAATCTTTATATGATAGGTAGATCATTTAGAAGGGTAAGTAATCCGGAAGAAACTTACACATATTGCTTTACAAGCTGAACAAAAATTAAGAAAAAATTTTTGACGCAGAGAAAGAGGAGGAAGGTTAATGTGTACTCAAATAAGTTGACAACCAAAGCGTCTTCAATGCATGAGACTTTCTGCTTTGCAAGAGTTTAGGAAGAATTAATATTGTGTATCATATGCTCCTAAACTACATATACAAAACAAGAAATTTAAAAAGATAGAGAAACCCTAAATTTAATTGTTTAATTAGTTGTTTGACATCAATCAAATATATATGCAAACAACTAACAGAAAGCCTATATATGGAATTCCAAAGAAAATCTAATTGGGTCTAACTCACCAAGAATTTAACTTTGATGATATAAAGGCAATCCGAGCTTTGATCCTATAGTTCATTGAGGAGCTTACTGGGCACCAAGATTTACCCAAGATCAAGAAATTAGAAAACATGATCCGGTTCGCTGACACTTGTATAAACACCTAAATCCTGCTATTTTAATGATGAGAGCGTCTCTTTCCAATATTCTTCCAAAGAATATAATAACAATAGGTCCTTCACAGGTGTGTATAGTTCCATCAAGACAATCCAACATTAACCAAACAAAACAAATGAGAGCCCATATAGTTAATCAAGTTTAAAATGTTTGTCAGTCCAGTTGTAATATAAAATACCCATCCATATTGATAATATATTTCTTTAGTTATCAGACTTACATATATGTATTTAATTAACTTTGTAACATGTGTGTTTTTAGCTGGCATCAATATCAGAAAAGCTAAATCTAAGATTTTGTCTTTTTGCCTAAATATAGAGTCCTTTGCATTATCTTTAAATGGATACCTAACTGATTTTGCTGTTCATAGGCTCGTGAACTTCCAGCTACTCTAAAATGTTGGGTCCCTTAACTGGAAATTATTTCATATTCTAACTTAATTCTTTATATACATTATTCAATTATTCAATGCCTACTATAATAGAGAACCAACATCATCTTCTACTAGCTAGTATAAATATATAAATTTTTTTGGTTTATGAGTTTGATTTGCAATCTCACAAGCTCTAAGCCCGACTCTAATAGAAAATCAAATATAGAATATTGTAATGTAATTAATGGACTGATGCTTCTAATCTAATCATCTGCTACAAGAATTGAATTTTCATTTTATTTTTTGTGTCTAACAGAAAATAAAATTTCCATTTTCCAACAGACTGGTAGTGAAATTGCAAACTTAATTATATGAAGAGACTAATTAACGAGAGAGCCTTTGTAGCTAACAAGTACAAATTGATTTATAATCACGAGTATAGCTCCACTTGATATCATCATTTCTCTCGTAAATAGTCTACTATCTCCAGATTCACTATTACTAGCACTACTTATACTGGTACTAGCTAGCTCAGTTGCAGGCCATTGTCCCCTAAAGATTATATCAAATGGTACCCACAAATCTAAACATATGCTTGAAGAAAGCAAAACAATTAAAAGAAGCAGTTTGATAATAAAGGAAAAAATATACCCATGTAGATAAAGTTGCGCGCTTTCGTGATGAAATGGTAGCCCACATACATATCTTCAAAGCAAACTTGTCCAATATGTTTGATAATAATTTAACAGTAGTCTTTCTTTCTAGCCTGCAACTGAATCAGGTGGTGTTTGTGGTGGTGGTGGTGCCGGTGGTGTTGGTTTGGGTTTAGGCCTTTTTCTCTTCTTCTCATAGCTAACTCCTCTTGCTTTGGCCTGGAAATCCCTCACCTCCCTCAGATAAATCCTCACTGCTCTTGCACCAAATGGGTTCCCTTCAGGCCTCCCTCCATTTTCCTCATAGGCTGCTCTCAGACGTCCGATGAGTGCATCGAGGCTTCCCCACGCCTGGCGGAGCGGGCATGGGCACGGTGCCGGTGGATTAGGGAGGCCAAAGAATGGACAAGTTTGGTTGTGGACTTTAGTCTTGCCAAATTGGTCTAGGTACCTAAGGAACTCAAGAACATGGGCACCACTGCACATGGCAAGAGAAAGAGGTGGCCTGTGATTCCTAAGGTACTGACAGAAAGTGTTCCAATCCCTCCGCTTCTGGTTCTCATACCGGCTAGGAGTGGCCGGTGTTGGTGTGGAGGTGGAACTAGTGGCGCCACCTATTGTGGAGCTTGAATAGATGGGGTTTGCTGCAGAAGAAGAGGAAGCTAAATCCATGTAAAAATATGATATGCAAATCAGATTAGGGTTTTTTTTTATTTTCTACAACAGGATCTTGAAGGAAGATAGATTCTTGCTGTTGGGTTGTCCTGCTTCTTCTTCTTGCTTGCTTGCAAGGAAAGCTGATTCAAGAAACTAAAATAACCATAAAAAATATATAAAAAAAGGAAAAGACGAAACAGAAAACCAGTCTTGGCTTTTGATATTCAAAGTGAGCAGAAGAGATACTGTATAATGTATCAAAGCATTGGATTTACATGCTCTGTTCTATAATAACCAAGTAATATTCATGAAATGAAAACCAAACCCAAATAAAAAAGAGAGAAATCAGTGAAGAAGAAGAAGAATAAGAATTTGCATGGCGTATACTTATAAGTATATATTTGGAGAGAAAAGGGGTTTTGAATTTGATGATGATATGATTAAAAAAGAAAGAAATTGAAAGGAAATATAGTTAAAAGAAAAGAAAAGATTCTCAACAAAAAAAGAGTGGGGTTGAGTACTCAGAGAGAAAGCTTGAAAGACTGCAGTTAAGTGTAGATGATTTCTGAAATATGCTCAAAGAGAGGATCAGATCGGCAGATTTTCTTCCAAGGAAAGAGAAAGCCCACTCAAGTTAACACTGTACATAAAGTTAGAAAAAGGTGATTGTAAGAAAGAGAAAGAAACAGTGCAAATTAAATGGCCATTAATTGGCAATTGGCTAAGTTAAAGAAACACAAAAATTACTTACTACTGCTGAGTACTAACTTGGTTGTGGGCTTGTGGCTGAATTAGATAATAATTAAAAAAAAAAGATTAAACAGGACAAGAGTGTGCTTTGTTTTGAGATAATAGGACAGGCTTTTTTTGACAGTGATGAGCAGAGAAAAACTGATTGTGGCCCTAAATACTTTCATTCACTCCTACCTTTCTAGCGGGTACTTCCCACTTTTTTTTCAGAAATTTTAATTCTTCGCTTCATTTTCTCGCAATTGCTTCATGTGCCCCCATCCAAAAATCTTGTACCTTGTCTTTAATCTCCTTTCACTCTATTATCCCTCCATCATGTCTCCACCTATTAAAAGCTCTACTCTTGAAGCATATCTCATCCCTGTAATTTCACATTGTTTGTCCATTTATCATCTCTAATTTTTTACACTTCATAAACATTTATACTTGAATTTTTAATAACTAAACACCTATACTCATTTACTTATTGTCTCCTACTATTCAAATAATTTTATGCTTGCGTGCTTGTTCACATCAGTACTAAGGTAGGACTGAGAAAAACTATACTAAATCAAATATAATTTGATATGTTTTAGTTCGATTATCCAAAACCATTACACACCCATTATTACCCATAATTGAGGTATTTAAATACTAGAGAACAACGAGTATAGGAATTTAATTGTACCAAAAAATTTATGTATTTGAGGTCCAAAAATATATTAAAAAAAAGTAAATTAACAAATCGTACCATGTGCAATGACCTAGATATACTTTACGCAAAAACTTTTCAAGATAATTCATAATTTTATTTCTTATGCAATCGATGTAATAATATGATATGAGAATATAGTTTTTAGTATTAATTATATTTTTGTAAAGTAAAAAAAATATTTCTTATAAATTAATAATTGTTATTGATTTGATTCATCAATATATGAATTCCATTGAGGCCAAAAAAAAAATCTAACAACTTATTTGTGACAGTGAGACTACAAGTTTAAATTTTAGTCATAATACTTTATAAAACAAAGCTCTAATTACGTTTTTCATATTTGTATTTCCACTTCGTATTGATAATGAGAGATCCTGCTGTGTTTTTATTGGGTGGATATATAGCTTGCAGTGAAAATTAAATTGAGATAATAACGTGAATAAAATAAATACATAATTTGAAGATCAAGTTTATTTGGTGAGAGGAGTAGGTTGATGAATGGTTGCTAGCCAGATGGAGTATTTTGTATATATTCACAACATATATTAAAAACTTCCTCTACAAACAGTTTGTACAATTTGTTGGAAACACAGAGTCAGTATATATCAGCATAAGCACTGGGCAACTTGCTTTATTATCATGGGTATTTTGACAAGTATGCATAAAAGATGATGTGTGACTCTTCATAAAGCTTTTTCCATTTCCTACTCTTTTTTTTTTTTTTTTTAATTTTTAATTTTCATATTTTGATCTTATTAACAATTGATTCTCGTCCATACAAGGGTAAAATTGCAGTAACTAAGGATTCTTACTCTTGAACACTGGTTCAAAGGGGAACACCTTCTCGTTGTGCAGCAGCAGCTAATTAAATTAATAGTTAATTTCCCCCCAGGAAGAAATAAATATGAGAGAATAATAAAACCATAATAAATGAAAATTCATAGCAAGTAGACGCACATTGCATATAATTTGTGGATGAAGAGGATAGATGAAAGTGATGGAAGTGGGAATTTCACAAGGTCCACTCTAAGTTCCTTTTAAAATTAATGGTTGTTATAATTTAATTAGGAACCTTTTTGTGTATGCTTTTCATCATTGAAATTTACAGTAAAGAAAAAGGAAATTAGAAATATAAACAGGGGTGGAGTCATTTCAATCTTTGAATAAAGTTTAGTATTTACTAGTTTATAAGACCAATCACTTCAATGAAGAGTAAAAAGGGGTGAGGGAAAACAATAGGGCAAGTGAATGTGAATGATTATATTATTCAGTATCTATATGGCAAAACCCTAATTTAATTTCTGATTTTATCACATTTATTTTTATTATATTTTTAGTCTTTATTTTATTTTATTAGTTTCAAGATAGATGGAGAAAATTCGATATATATAGGATTATCCATTTTAGTACAAAGATCAAGAAAGACGATGCTTGTTACTAAAGGGAAGCCTAGCTATATACCATGAGGTTTCTACTTACAGTAAGGAACAGACTTCCTGCATTTGGAATCTGATTCTTACAAATTAATGAGCCATAGACTTTCACTACCTTAGTAAAAAAATTAAAGAAAAAAATTATTGGAATCAAGAATTGGGTTTTATCAATTTCAATTTGCTTAATTCTTTTTTGGTTACATCAATTTTCCTAATTAGAGTAAATAAAATTCTGCTAAAAATGGAAAATTTCGAACTTAGTTTGTGTGCAATTGGGGCAACTTGTTTCATACTGAGGGAACAGAATGATTCAGGTAATATCAGAATTTTTACGCAATTGTTCCCCCAAATCCAGCCATATAAAGTAAAATTCATTAGTAACAATAACCCAGAATTTAGACAGGTTTATAGAATGTATTTATATATGGGTGAATCGATCTAACCTAAATTTGGTGAAAGTCGTGAATTTAACACTGGAATCCTTTTTGCTTTTGAACTGATTTGAATCTTTTCCTTGGAAGGCCAAGAAATTTGTAACCTTCATAGCTTGGAGTTAATCTTCTACTTTGATTCGATTAAATAATTTTTATTAATTATTATTTATAAAAACTAGTAAAAGTGCATGTGTGTTGCATGTGACAAATGTAATTAATATAACTTTATATTTTATTAATTATAAACATTTTTATTTTTGCGTTTTTGACATATCATAAAAACGATATTAATTTATATAATTGTAAAAAGTTATTGAATCATGTGAGATAAAAAAATGTATATTTATATTTATAATAATATAATTGTATGTAATAATCTTTTTAAAGCCAATTCATTCATTTTTTTACTTGTATCTTCCAACTTCATAATGTGCCTTTGTCATATTATACATGAGTTATTTACACAAGGTCAATAAAATAGTCAAAAACGATATTTTTTATTTCTAAAATTATATTTTTTTTATTTAATGTGGCTTTTTTTTTGTTATATTGATCGTTAGTTTTCTTGAAAAATTCTAAATTATGTATTCTGCACAAAAATCATTTTAACCGTATTTTTTAGTATATTGTTTAATATCTTATTAATATGAGGCTGAATATGTCATTTTCTGTCTTTTCTTTAAATTATTAACATTTTTTTTATTTGTTATTACATAGAAAATTTCACTAATGGTTAAATATGTTTTTTTAAACTATTACTCAATATAACATTGCAAAAAATGCATATTGTAGCCACTTAACTTGTTTCACTTATTTTTTAAAATATTAAATTTTTATTTTTTTATATTGAGTTCCTAAATAAAAAAAAATTATAATAAATTCTTATCTAATTATTTTTTTAAATCTATATACAATTATACCTACATATAAAATAATTGACAAAATTGAGAAACAGAGATAAAATATTTACGGGTCACATACTCAAAACTAATAAGAATAACTTTTAATAATTAATTAAATTAAATTAAATTAAAAAGATAAATACATAATAGAATAAATACATAAATAAAAAAACATGCATTTTTTCTTTAATATTACAGGAGTTGGTGAAAAATGCTTACCATTAAATGTTAGAAGCAATAGGAATGGTGGAAAAGAGTCCCATAAATATGATTACTAAACACTTCACGCCAATTTTAATAAGTTATAGACATTTTTTTTTAATTTTTTCCAAATGAATGCGAATATTTTGGTATAATAATGAATAGTTAATTATAAAAGTAACAAGCACATTTAATTTACCTCTAAACATAGTAGTCTTGATATTTGATATTGTTAAAATTGATTTTTTTTAATCAATTCTCTTTCATTTGTAGCAAGGTCATCCCAAAAAATCAATGTTATTTTATTCTAACTTGCATATACTATTTATTAAAAAAGGTAAAACAACTAAAAATACAAATATAAAAAATGAAAAAACTCATAATTTATTAAAGAATTCAAAGAATTCAGAGTTATGATTTTGTTTTTTTTTGAGACATTGCATTTGTGTAGGCAATGGATTTGCCAAATAATGAGATTGCTTAAAAAATAACTATTTAAAAGGAATTTCCAACTTAGAAAAGAAAAATAAAAAACAAAGGAGCCAAAAAATAAAAATATTTATATATTTCATATATATTAAAAAGTGAAAGTGGGTAAAACAAATATTTGTTTGCAAAGTATAGAGGAGGAGAAATTTGAAGGATAAAAGTTGGAGATAGAGTGTAGGGGGGTGTGTTCAAGTATTGGGGGTTGTGGTTGTAAATTTCAACATGTAATTAGGTATGATTATTATCACTAAGTATGTTTTCTTAGAAAATTATATATTTAATTATGCATAGGTATGTGAATAAATAAATAAATAACGAGAAAAGGCAAGTCCCCATAATTCCATTTAGAGTAAAAAACAGGATCCCTGCATTTGGAATTTGAAAGCTTTAGGGTCAGTCACCTATACTCTCTCATTTGCATAGATGTTGATACCAAGGACTTGGTCTGCTTCTGTCCATTTTGATAATATATACCTTTTATTATTTTTATATCAAATATAACAAACAAACTCTCTCAATTTTACTTATAATATTATTTTATATAAAATATTTGCCCAATTTGGGTATTAAATCTTTAGCAAGACAAAGTAGGCAATTAATTATCGAAATGATACATTTTTTTTGGGTAAAGAAAAGCCGACCAAAGCCGACTAATAGTAAAAATTAACAGATATAATTAAGGCACTTTAAAAATATTATAAAATAATTAATTTTGCACTTTGAGAGATTGAAGAATATGAAACCTTAATTGAAAAATCGTGAGCAAATTAAAGAAAAAACCACAAAAATTGGCCTGACTTAAAAAAAAATGCGACTCTTATGATTTATATGTTATAGTGTGAATGAGAGAAAAACAAACACTATGATGCTCAATTTTTCCTAACACCATGTCAAAATAGTACACTTTTTAACAAATTAGATCCATTAATCTATCCAGATTGATTTTTCAAGTTATGATTTAGATTCGAATCTATTCACAGATTATATTTTTTAATTAAAAATGTTATTTTTGAATTAAAATATTTAAGAGCCATTTAAGTAAGCATCGCTGTTCTGACTGATTATTGGAACCAATTCGAGTTGAATCAAAAATTGGCACTATGTATTAGATTCGGATAAATGAAAAAAAAAAGTCCGCCGGAAGGAAGTCGTTTTGCAGCTACCGGAATAAGGTAAACCTCAGATGATGAGGAGAGATAAACAAAAGTTGATTTGGTTAGGAAAATTAGAAATTAAGTTAAGATTTGTTTGAATTTTGGATCCACAAAATAATTACTTCATGCAATATATATATATATATATTAGAGGCAGTACTTAGTGATCAGTACGTACTGAAAACCGACCCACACATAGTCAAAAATTTGTACACTACCCATTTTATTCAGTTTTGAAATTACTAGTCCATATTTGACTCCCCAAAATAAATAAATAAATAAATAAAATCTTTTTTTCTTTTCTACATTTTCTTGATTTCTTCCATATACATTGAATCCAATAATCTTTTGGAGATAATTCGACAATTTATAATTACCTTTTAAGTATTTAATAGATATTTTAAAAAAAGTTTTTTTTAATTTTCTTTGTTTGCATAATGTGCCAATTCAATATAAACCACCCAATTAAATTATTCAGGCAGTAATAAAAAGTGGATGAAACCTCTGGATCAATAGCTTAAAGAAGCAAAATGATCAAACCAAACAAAGTTAGGAACCTTCAAGGCAATTCCTTAGCTCAGTTTCAATAATTTGTTAAGTAGTACCGTCTTAATTTTTAGTTAAGGACTGCTGGTACTCACTCTTGTTATTCATCAAAAAAAAAAAAATTGCAATTTAAAATCTTCAAAATTAAGTTGCTTGAGATGTACCAAAAATATTATAATAAATAAAAACACATACTTACAAAGATCCAAAAATTTCAAGTACAGTACCTAAAAATTAATAGAAAGAAAGGCTGTACATTAAGAATCAGCATTTATACATTGAGTTTCAGCCTTCAGGAGAGAGAGAATAAAAACAATATCAAATTAAGTAATTGATTGGCAACTAATTCATGCTTCTACTAGAATTTTTATCCCTTTTTTTCTTTTTTATGTAATGCAATTTTTCTTTGATTATTTTTAAATTATTTTAATCTTCTTTAGCTAAAAAAAGAAAAAAATATAAAAAGACATTAAAATATGAATCCAACTAAAAAAATGGGGAAAGAAAACCATTACAAAGCCCAAAGGTCTAAGTAGGACCCTTAACAGTTTGAAAAGTGATGGAGTGAAGGTTGTGATGTATTTGCAGGAACCAGAAATTGTATACAAAGCCCAATCCATATCATACACAGCCCAGATGACGTAGCCCCATTATCCACCAATATTTTATTTATTTATTTATTTATTACTCTGTCCCATAAATATAATCTCACTTTTATTTTTATAGAGATATATTTTCCTTGATGGGTTATATTTTATATGTTGGTCAGAAATGGCAGAGTATTGGCAATAAGAGGAAGATATAATTCTTAATTTGAAACAATTCTTTTACACAAACTCACACACATAGGAGATTGGTGAAGAAGATTGTTCACATCTCCTGAGGGGCAAGAAATGATCTTATTAAAGAGATAACTGGAACTCAATTTTCCTTCCATTAGTTGCCATTTTCATCTTGCACCCCTGTTAAGGCTTGCTGCAAATTCAACAGCAGAAATTTGAGTTACAATTTAAGACAAGGTGATGAAGATCAAGTAAGATTTTTTATTTACCTGAACGCATGATAAAGTGTACTGCACATCACTGGCTGAAATCTGATGGTGAAGAACAATCCTGATGCTGAAAAGGAAACAGAAACAGCGTATGTGAGTATTAACTCGATGCGATGCATACATGAACTTGAAAACAATATGTTGCAAAATTATAAATTAGTATTCTTTCATATTAATGAAGTATTGTATTGAAGATTAATGATTCAGTAACTTTCGTAAATGCAACACTGAAGAAAACAAAGGTTTCATAGTTATTATGTTTGGGAATTAAGCAGACCTTAATGGACCCTCTATCATCACAAGTACACCATGTTGTTCCAAGTTCTTGCTTAGCTTTTCTGCTGTAAATTTCGAGCTCTCTACTATGTCGAAATATATCTGGTTAAAAATGAACAAAAATGGAAATGTACCTGAAATCAATTCAGGGAGATAAACAGGTAAAATTTTGAACATTGATAGATGTACTTACAATATTGGTTTCTACAGCTGCAACATCCACTCTCAATCCTTTAATCCGATTCAACCCCTCTTGAGACCAAAAAAAAAAAAAAAAAAAAAAAATATATATATATATATATATATATAGTAATATTTTGTAAGTACGAATTACATTCAATCCGGTTTGGTTTTGCTCAATTCTTAGAAAGGGGAATGAAATATAGAAATAAGCATATAGATGCTAACCTGCTAGAGTTTTGGCTTTCTTGTGATCGTCCTTGAGCTTTCCAACATTCTCTTGCATTGCAAATAGAGCAGCAGCACAAAGCATACCAACCTGTCTCATCCCCCCTCCTAATGTTTTCCTGAGGATTCTAGCCTAAAACCGCCACAAAAGAACAAGAGTGAGACTATCCCTGGTGACGAAAAAAAAAAAATGCTTGAATTCTCCCTTGAATCAAATTTTAGTTGCTACCTTGGCGATAAAGCTCTTGGAACCAACAATAACTGATCCAACTGGGGCACCTAAACCTTTGGATAGGCATACCTGGTTCAAAAATTTTAGGAATATGAAAATAGTCCATACAAAAACAAGAATCATTTGACAGAGAAAAATTACTGATGACTTCACTCCCTTATCATACCGAAACTGAATCAGCAGCTTGAACAAGCCTATGCACAGGAACTCCAAGGGCCTAAGAGATAATATCTTCGTATTAGATACCAAGAAATAGCAGTAAATATGTTTTTTTTTTTTCAATTCTTTCAACAGCAATAAGCAAACCAAAAAGAAACATATGGACCTCTAAGATTAGGCTGATATAGCAATGCTAGATGAAATCTCTTGCACATCCATCCAAGTCTTTATTATGCCTCATATAACTTGCGAGCATGTGGGTTTAATATTTTAATTCCATTTTCAGCAAACTTCTCCCATCTCTCATGTCAAAGAATGCACTCAATTTTTTTAAATTGTTTAGGCTGACACTCTGCTTTCCACATTGGACTGACCTAAACCAAATGAACATCAATGTCTTTGCGGACAAATTGCCTGTTCCCACCACCCAAAACCTTAAATGTTATGTCAGAAAGATACCATCTGCAAAGTTTTATATTATTTTAGTAAAAAACATACGAATCTAGGATTCCTAATTTGTTTTTCTATATCTTCACCCTCCATGCCACACAACTGCAGATAGGACACTCATTACTCAATATATAAATAAACGTATTCAAAGAAACAATTTACTTACAACTGCTGCATTGAAAATGCGAGCCCCATCAATGTGAAGCTTCAAACCGTGTTTCTTAGCTAATTCTCCAACTCTGTCCGTATATTCTACAGACAGGCATCTACCTCCACAACTGCATTGATTGAAAAAACACTCAAACATAAATTTTTGAAGAGATTGATCAGTTTCAACAAATTCAACCTCTTAGAACTTACTTGGCGTGTGAATTCTCCAAACAGATAAGCCTAGTAACTGGATACACAAGTGCCCCTCGCGGATCTCTGATTGCTGCTTCAATTAAATCAATGTCCATAGTTCCATCGTCATTATTCTTCACTGGCCTTGGATGCACCCCTCCAAGGGTTGAAATGCCTCCATTCTCATAAATGTGGATGTGAGAATTGTTTCCAAGAATGACTTCACTTCCCCTAATGTCACAATGCACAAGAACACTGATAAGGTTACCCATGGTGCCTGAGGGAACAAATAGGGCTGCTTCCTTGCGCATGATTTTGGCCATTTCAGTCTCTAATTTCAAAGCACTTGGGTCATAACCCAGAACATCATCATCAACCTCAGCATTTACCATAGCTGCTCTCATTGCATCAGTGGGTTTAGTGACAGTGTCAGACCGGAGATCCACAGTTCTCGTTACCATTTTCACTGAAAACAACCCACAAAATTATTCAAAGTCCTTACCTTCAATTTAAATGTATATCCACAATTTGAAATCATGATTTCCTATGAATTACTCTAAATAGATTGATGGTTACAGTATTGTTTTTCTGCAACCAAGGTTTGGTTGAAATCCACAAAATGACTGTGTAATAGGCAAGAAAATATGAAGAAATGGAACAAAAATTCTTCATGGTGTTGTTTGGAAAATCAAAATAACCACAAAATTCGTGAAAATTCTGTAACTTTTAATCCTAGTTAAATTTGTTTTAGTTTAGGCCCATTACATCGCGTATTTGGTTGAATTGCTCAAGTCAAAGCAAATAGATCAATTAATAATTTTTTCACCTGATTACAGTTATGGAATTAAAAATAGCAAGGCTAACACATATTGAACTATTCTTAAGGAAAAGTTCCAAGAAATTTAATCTCAACATAATCAAGAATTTCAAGGGTGTGCGTGACAGAGAGACAGAAGAGAAATGTTTCTACCTGTGCAAGTTCTTTTCTTCTCCGTTAGAAACCAAAAATTTTCCCAACTGCTAAATCTTGATTTCAAGAATATTCCTCTATTGAATTGGCTGCTCGCTTCTTTATATTCTGCATACAGACGAGAAACATGAAAATTTGATCAACACAATTACCTGAGCAATATGCTAAGACTAGAAAAACCGCAAAATTATTGAAAATCCAAACGAATTACTAAAATAAACAAACAAAAAATTAAGAAATAACCGTGAGCGAGAGAAGCAAACTAATTGATTTGAAGATATTAAAAAATAAAAAATAATAAAACCACCTTTTAAAGAATCTCTTAAAGAGAGCCCCTAAATGAACAAAAACTCAAATCTGTATTCCAAGAAGCTTAAGCCCAAAATTTACTCACTTAAGTTTGCCGAAATTAAATTTGAAAAGTCTGATAGCAGTGAGAAGCTAGTAGTAGTCATGCAAGTCTTCCTTAAATATATTTTTAACAAAAATTCAAATGAGCTACCTAACTCATCATACGTAATACTGATAATCTCAAGCAACAAATTGTAATTAAAAAATAACCCAGTTTTTTTTTATAATGATGGAATACGTTCTTGGAGTAAAGAATATTAAATGAAAGACAATAACAACAAAATTTTTTTTTAAAAAAAAGAGAGAAAAAGGAAAACCTGAAAAATTCAAGAACAAGAAGCCACACAAACACATGGACGTGCATAAATTAACATGCGTAAGCAAGCGAGGTTATGCAGTTGGTTAAAGGACAAAAACCCATATAAAGTTAAAACAGGAATCACAAGAGAAACCTCATCAGTCGTAGTGGCAACTAGCAATCTGGCATGGCCCCCTCTTCAACTGACAGCGAAATTAATTAATTAATTTGTGCTGTTGGTTTCTATCTGGAATTTTCTGTAGTGTTTCAATAAAAAGATTACACCTTTTTTTTTTTTGGTGATAAAAAGATTACACTTTTAAATGAATCTTTTCTTATCTTTCCATGTTTGCCTTTTAAAATTGTGGATCCTCTTCTATGAACAATAATGCGTTCACATTTGGCGGCTTTAACTTTAAATCTCTGAGAGGAGAATTTCCTTTTGGCTTTCCATTTGTTTGGAAATATTTTAATAGGCTTACTCCCACCTAGAGAAAATTGCGTTGTATTCTGATACAATTTTTTTCTTTTCAAATAATTATGTAAAATTTATAGTTTAATTAAAATGGTAAATCAATTAATACACTACATTATATCATATCATATGCATATGTCCTTTTTTTAATATTAAAATAAGTAGAAATCACAACATAAAAAAAATTAATAAGAGTAGTACGTATATAATTGGATGTTATACTATATGTAAAAAAGAATACCAGTCCTTCATTGCCCCAGTGAATTTATACTACATAATTATTTCATACCAATAACTCTTTCTGCTCATGAAAATTTAATGCACAATATCAACAACAATGAAAAATAGCATTGGTTAATAGCTTGTTCGTTGTGTAATTGTGCCGAAAAAAAAAATTCTCGGCTAATGAAAAGAAATTGTCAGGGAAGGTGATACCTAACTCTTTCAAGAATTGACAAGATTTACTGAAGATGACCCATAATCTTTGGATTGTTATACTTCTTGATTATTGAAGATTCCAACTAAATCTAAGAATCTCGAGAGCAGCCCTCACTCTCATTAAGCATAAAAACGAGAACCATATATAATTATTTCCCTAATTTCATACAGGACACATAAATTAGGTAGTGAAATAACATCATCCATTTGGAATTCTCTTCTTGTGTAACATAAAGGCTACAAATTTACGAGCACGCAAAATGTAAGAGAAATCATGACAATTGCAGATTCTTTTTAAAAGGGTAACTTACGTACCACTTGATATTGAACCCCGAAAGGCTTTGATAATTGATGCTTGTTAAAACCTTCTCTCTATGCAGCTAGAGAGAGAGAGAGAGAGAGAGAGAGAGAGAGAGAGAGAGAGAGTTTGCAGAACTCAACTCCCCAATGGGCTTGAGATTATCTTATAGCGAGAAGAAAAGAGACTCCATTCGATAAGTGCTTAGGTAGGACGATAACTTCCGAGCCCACTTGGCATTATTATAATTACTTTTTATCTTTTAAAATAAGATAATAGGCAGGTTTTATGTTCATCAATTAACAAACACCTGCTTCACATGTCAACCAAGTAACTTCAGATTTATTGATCAGCCACCATGCAATTCAAGATGACACAATCAGAGGCCGCATATTCTTTGATGACTCATATCAGCAAGAATCTGCGCGCACACTTCTTAACTTGTTACGAATTATAAAAAGGTGATAAACAAAGACTATGGCAAATTAAAACAGTTCCTCGTGCCATACAAGACACACATGACCAGATTTTCTTTCCCTGGTTGCTTCCCGCATTTGAAAACGATGATCATCCATGTCTGCTCTAGCAAAATCATACAACAGAAAAAAATTTATGGGAACACTTCCTAAATGTCCAGGGAGATACAAAAAACTTTGATTCTGGGGCTCCATTCTTACCCCAAGGTTATTGTCCAAAAAGCTCAGAAAGATTTTCAAGCCTTCAAAGCTTTTTCTTTTCATTTGTATATGTTACGATTCTCTCTCCCCATCTAATTCAGCAGTCATCTACTGAGAATTGACTGAATTGGCCAGAGTCTCTGCATCCTTTGTTGAATTTACCCTCTCATCTTCATCATTATCTTGTTTGGTGATAACACCCAGGTTTGTTGCTTCCATAACTTGTTTGTCCTCGACAACTGAACAGTCGTTCATAGCCTCGGTGCTAATTGCAGTATCGGCAGCGTTTACATCAATAGGCTTATCATCCGAATTATTTCCCTCCGCAACAACCACATCACAAATATTTTCAGTGCTAATTGCGGTATCAGCAGCATTTCCATCAACAGTAGAAGACTTATCATTAGATAAGCTTATATCTATGGGTTCATGCTCTTTCTTAGGAACATCTATACCTCGTTTGGGACTTGCAGTAGAATGGTCTTGAATGGAACATGTTTGCTTCTCTGAGATCTCAACGTCAGATGAATCAACAGGCACAGAGCTCCCAATGTCATCTGAAGTTGGGGGCTCCAAAGTGTCTGACTTTGGCATGGTAGCTTGCTTAGATGCTGCCTCATCCAGCTCAAGTGCACGACTCTTTGCATCAATTTCTTCCTGTTCCTTTGCAAAAGCTCTGTAATAATTTATAAGATTTTGTACCCTTTCCAGCTCAGCCACAAGATTTCCATACCGCCATTGCAAAGTTTGTTCTAGTTCTTTTTGCTTCTGAACTTCCTCACACAGGCCATTAATTCTGTGTGATGCTGCTAATTGCTCTTGCTTCTGTAAAGCTTGAAAGCACTCCAGTTCTGTCCCAGCAGTTTCCATCTGCTTTAGAATTGACTCTATTGGTGGCAACAGCTGCCTTTCTGCCCGCGTCTGGTCATTCAAAATAGCAATAATATAGTAGGATACGAGTTGCCATATTAAAGAAGCTCCATTTGAAATGAAACATCCCATCACATATATATGTTAAATTCAGTTACAATAATATCACTGCTCATCCCCAAAAAGGGAAAAGAAGAAAAAAGAATGAAGGAAAGAAACAGAAGAAAAATATTGCTTTAAGAGAAGAAATTGCAATAAACATTTTTAGATGGAGAAACTGTTCCCTATTCAATCGAATTCAAGCAAGAAGAAAAAGACAATCTGCAGACCTCACAGCCAAAGAAATCAAATAAAATCATTTAACAACTATTTATATGAAATGGCACTGAAGAAATATTAATATTTTGTGGTTTTAGCTAATAAGCAATGGGTTTGAATTATCGGCCTGTGTCAGCATAAACGGGAGGATGCAAATGCCAAAGGTAGAAAATATATGACCGAAGAAAGAACTCTATTAAGACGAGATCACAAAGAGGCTAATATGATATCCTTCTTACATAATTAACATAAAAAAAATAGAAAAGAAAAAGAGAAATTAAGAAACTAAAGATATCAAAGTATGAGGGTGTATTTGTTTAATTTGATCTTAAGGAGATGAACATAACTGTTGAAAGAGAGACGCGTCGAATGACCTCACAAACAAAATAATTGTATAATCTCACAACTATATATGCACGCATTAAAAGGCTATAAACAAATTAGAAAGAAAAGCTAAAACCCATTTCTCTTTGAAGTGCCATTTCAAAAATTACCTTAGTTAAGCACGTATATCTTAAAACAGTAAAAGCAAATAAAAAACAAGTTCCCCTCGAAGAAATCAGAAATGACAACCAAAGCAACAGCAATAAAATATTCTAAAAAAAATTGAAGTCATAATGTATATCGAGCAGTTATACAATAATATACCTGATAGCCTTGTGTAAGAACATTAACCTTCTTTTCAAGGCGCAAGGCCTTCTCTCTTTCAGATTCTAACCTCGTCTTTACATTGTCAAATTCATTCTGTAGCGCTGCCAGTTTCTCCACATTTCCAGCAACACTTGAGAGACCATAAGCACTCCGAGTGGGGAAGTACATGAGATCATTTAAACAAGTTTTGTGTGCTTCAACAAATTCATCAATAGATTCACTTTCATGTCCCATTGCTACACGGATATATTGAGCCTCTTCCCTAATAAGATTATCGGCCTGTCAAGAATATGTTCGAACAGTTGGCAAATAAGTTTATCACCAATCACACATCAAAGGTTGCGCAAAATAAAATAAAAATATCCATAGTTTGCATACACAAGCAAAAGAACTATTATGAAGCAATAAATCAGATGTGATGGAGCATAGGAAATATAGTTTACAACAAGAAACAACAAACGAAGGAGGATAAGGCCAGATCCCGAGAGAGAAATAGATCATTAAATATTCATATTTAAGAATACACAGAAAACTACACTGCATTTGGCAAGAGTACACAATTGCTTGCACACATGAGACTCTCTTTAGAAGGAGATATCAGCTAGAAATCCTGCAACAACATCTGCAGTTCTGAGACAAAAATTCAAGCCATATATAAACTCAAAACATTAACTTAATACCAGAACCATAAATATCACTGTTCATTCTGTTGGTTTCTTAATAAAAAAACTTGCCTTCAGACCTGCTTAATGAATGTACACTCATAATTCCATTTCCAAAAAATTAAAAGAAAAAAAAAAGGCAAATCTGACGGAAACAGAAAACCTCTTCCTCTGTACTAATTTCAAAGGCAAAGCAACAACTTGAGAATACTCAAAATCAACTTGCAACTTGAGAAGACTCAAAATCAACTTGCAGGGCATCAAAAGAATCATCAACGGGAAGAACAAGCACTCCTTTGGCTGGTAGTTGGAAAAACCTATTGAAAAAATAGGGGAACTCTAAATATTCTTGCAAAACATAGATATGGCCCTAAACATTTTCAGTCATGAAAGAAGAGCCCTCCAAGTCAGTAAAATCTTCAGCGTGACAATTTTTAGTCCACTCTGTACAACAATATTCGTATTCCAGGTCTCTCTAACAGTCATCCAATGCAATTACAAAGATCACAGCAGCGAAACCAAAAGTAATTCAAAATCCTTTGTAATTCAACACATAACAGTTGTTATTATACAACTAGAATACAGACACATGTACACATAAAAAACCAAAATGCATTGACCATTAGTAATAAATTATTACAAATTAGCCTAAATTCAAATTCTGATACTCAGGATAGAAGTTCAATAAATTGATATTAAAAGAAATGCTGAAATGTTTGAGGAAGAAACTCCTGTCCAATAAAACAAATTTGAGAAAAGTTTCATAAATTCAATTTTGTCCAAACGGAATTGGATCCAAATGAAAGAAGTTTTGATATTTCCTTAGCAGTAGTATCCATGCTATTATACAGAAAAAAATGTGAGCAGCTACAGAAACAATGATAAAAACTACTTGAGTTCGTGATGCTAAGCACAGAAATTCAGAAGCAAAACAAGACCACAAAGGCAGCAAAACAGAAAGATTGGGAATTTAACAAAGACAAGATAAACTCACTTCTTTCAGATCATCTTGCTCAAAATCCTCTATCACAGGGATAGAAGCAGCAGATCCATTTGCAGAGCGCTTGGCACCTTTCTTTTTCTCCTTCTGGTGCTTCTCATCTAGTGGATATTTTGCATTATCATGCTCAAGTATGGTTAGGAGCTCCTTTCTTATCATTTCATCAGCCTGTTCAATTGCTGTAGGAGGAACGAAGGAACTCTTATCTCCATCAGCTCTCAGCAAAGAATTTCTGATTAGTTCCAATGAAGCAGATGGGGGCCTAGGGAGTTCCCTCTGAAGTACTTTTGATCTCTTCCTAAGCAATGCCTGCTGCCGTGCTTCTTCCTCGGCTTTTTCTCTGGCTACCCTATCAGACATATCCTCTTCAATCTTCTCCTCTGGTTCTTCATTATCTTCTGGAGGTGGTTGAATAACTATTTGGTATTCATTCTTGGGCTGTGGAAGAGTGCTAAGACCAGATCGCAAGTTCTTTTTGAGTTCAGCTTGTCTCTGTTGTTCAAATTTAGCAGTGTCATGGATATCCATGTCTTCATTTATATGGAGTTCATCCCTGATGGGAGTTCCTTTTGGTGTCATACCAAAAGAATACCCATCCCTCGATGGTGTCATGCCAATTCTAGGAGTAAGACTAACACCTCCAGGAGTTGCAGAAGGAGTCAGCATTGGATTTGGTGTCTGAATATCCTTCTTCTTGGGGGTAACCCCAGAAAAATCTGAAGGGTGCAACTCTGGATTCTCTCCTCCTAGTAATGGTGTCTGAGACTCTCTTAGTCGAGCCAAGTTTTCTGCTTCCATCATAATAGCATCACCCTTACCAGCAGGAGTTCTCTGTGGAGTTCGCAATGGTGTCATCCCCAGATGTGGTGTCTGGGCATAGTTGGCCAGAAGAGCACGTGTCGCACCACTCCCTTCTGTCAGTTCCTCACTCCCAGCAAGAAGATCACTTGCATAACCCATCTTTGCAATTTCCTCCAATTCATGGTCCGAAATCTGTGGTGCAGGAAGCATCAATTTTGACCTCTTCCTTACAGTTTCAGGATCATTTAACTTGTTTGCTTGCAATATAGCTGAAGGGGCATCTTGCCTTTGCGCAATTTTATTCCTTGCAATGTCCTGCTTTCTCAACTGGTTTTCTATATCCACCCTTCTTTTACCTTCAAGTTCTTCAATTGTAGTCGGGAACTTGGGCTGTTCCACTGGTCTATCTTCATCAGCAACATCAAAAAAGCCAGGAGGCGGCCTCTTCTCAAAGGGAATTTCTGCATTATAATCAATACCCTTCCTTTTCCTCTTCCTTTTTCGAGTGTCAATACCAGCAGCTTTGAGTTCTCGTCTTTTTTGTAAGGAAGCAAGCCTCCTGGCCTCTTCAAGTTGTTTCTCTCTCGCTTTCCTTTTTGCTTTTTTTCCCCTAGTGTTGGCCAAACGAGCTCGTGCTTCAGAAAGCATTTCCTTTTCATCCTCATCCATATCCACAGGATCAGGACGTGCAGGTTTCGATTCTGGGTTTGGATCAATCTCTCCAGGACGCAATTTCCGGGGGTCATCACCAGGTTCATAGTTCTCATCCTTAACACAGGCTGCATCAAGAAGTTTCTCATAACGCTCAAGGCACTGAGAAGGAGTCCGGCCAACAATTGGAGCAATTGTTCTCCACTGAGTTGGCATGAGCTTAGCAAGATGAAGCAATTTCTCATCCTCTTCTCTGGTCCACTCAGTCTAAAAGAAATCATGAAATAAAAGCATCAATCTCCACTCATGAAAAAAAAAAGGCTATCTCAAATTGGGTTTGCCATATTGTCTTTGAAACCATAACAGCATTAAGTTTTACGTTCAAGATTATATTCAAAGTCCTGTCCTAAATTGTAAATTGTTAATATCACAGGGAAAGAATGCAGCTTAAATTTTTCATTGGGTAAGTCAATAACAAATCATTTCATTTCACTAAATACACTGCAATCGGTGGCATGGGTTAAGAATACAGAGCTTTCTTGGACAAAAATTATATATTTGCGAAATGGGTTAAGAAAATAGATTATACCCCAGGCCATAAAACATTAGAATCCAAAATTGCAGATCCTCCTCATTTTCCAGCATACAAGAATCTCAGTTATCTTATTTTCATGTCCTCACAACTATCCGGAAAACAAAAAGACAGATTCAATTCTAACACCCTCTTCACTGTTACCAAATGAAGTTAATGTACACCACATACACACACAGAAATGAACATATACAAGTGCAGATACGAGTGTGTTTCTGCATAAATATGGAAGAATTCAGAAGCAGAGAGTACCTTTTTGATAGAGGGGTCAAGCCATTCATACCAACGAGCCTTACACTGCTTAGCGGATTTTCGAACGAGAAGCGATGAAATTCGGGCCCATTGATTCTTCCCATATTTCATCACAGCCGCTTTGAGGATCTCATCCTCCGTGTTCTTCCACACACCACCTTTTATCATAATCCTCATCTTGCCTCCTTTTTACTTGACTACCTCTCTTCAAAAAAAAAATATAGGGTTTCAAGAGTGAAACAACCAAGAAGATTTGATAATAGCTGAGCTTCGATCTGTACCAGGGTTTCTCTAATGCGTATTTGGTCTCCTACTCAAATCCTAGAATGGCAACCGGAAATATATAAGACAAAAGCAGGAGAGAGAGAGAGAGAGAGAGAGAGAGAGGCGGTGAATAGATAAATCCCGAGCAGAACAGAGAGAATGCGACGAAGCAGTAAGTAAAGAAACAGTAATGAAACGAAGAGAAGGTGACAAATACAGAAATTTACCGGCGATTCGGAGGGACGGAAGAAACCGGCCGGAAAGCTTTGAGGTTTAACAAATAGAGGTTGTAAGGTCTCCCCCGACGAGATATGGGAAGTGTTGTGTCTGTGTAAATAATGTCAATATCATATCTTATCAGTTCGAAAGAGGAAAAATAAATCATATTACTAATCTTCGCACGCATATTTGGCCCTTAAAGGCTTAAACTAAATTCTTATTCATTTAAATTAAATTTCTTAAATTTTATTTTGTCAAAATTAAGCCTTTAACCGAAAATAAATTGAACAAATATTTGAAAGATTTTGTTCAAATGAAGTCAAAGAGGGGTAGCAGGCATAATAAAAACAGTCAAAATTGAAAGTCCTAATTTTAATAAAATAAAATAATAATAAATATAATTGAGGAGCGAAATATACAATGATTCTCAATCAATTGTAATAAACAAAAACTACAATATAATTATCTGAGTGACATTTTTTATTCTTTTTAGACTCTTTTTTGTTATTACACAAATATGCTGCGAGTTGATTGACTACATGTGGGCTATTTAATAATAAAATGTCAAAGTATTTCTTTCTTTTTTGTTTGAAAGAAAATTTTACTTTCATGTAGTATATATAGATACTGCAAGTGCCTTAAAAAGAAAAACTAAATACTGTAACATATACAAGTATTGCACCATTCAAATGATTCCCTATAAGGGAGGAGGCAATAAGGATCAACTGAACCATATCATAATGGAAAGCTGGCATACCAAGTTCGGACCGGAAGGATCGATGAGAAGGAATTCCTTCTCCCGCTCGTAAGTCGTGACAGAAGAACTAGTCTCTGTCTCACACACAAACAGATTATGGTGAGCATGATAAACGATGAAATACTTTGCATTACAGTCGTTTCTGGTACACACCACAAAAAGTGACAACCATAATAACAACTTACACAAGAAAATCTTAACAAAATTTTTTCCCCTATAATACATATTCTCTCATCTGACAAATTTGATAGCTAAATAAACTTGGAATGAAATTAATCTCTGAAACCGTTTCATTATCGATAATATGATCCCAAAATATAGAGAATGACCGCTGAGGAAGTAGTGACTAACAGTTCCTGCAAACGGATACATGTTATTAGAGGTTGACACAATACAAAACCCGCAGCTCGAAAGCACACAGATGTATTAGTTATCAGTATTAGTGTCAATTATTGACAATTAAATGGTGTATACAATACAGGAATAATTTGATAGCCCATTACACATTCTATAAAGTACTTATATTGAAGCTGAAGACAGCTTTTTTAAACAATCATATTAAATAAACCAAATATTCTACAAAATAGGTACCCAAAAATCAAAACAACTGACCAATTCCAGAATTAAATTCCTAGGCTACAGGAAAAAATAAAGTTACTGTTTTTAGTTGATTTGGGATAGCATGAGATAAGAAAACAAGTGTGTATATAACTTTACCAATAAACAGTATTTCTACACATATAGGTTCCAGTTTTTAAAATAAGTAATTAGTCTCCAAAATATGATAGTCACTTGGGATCTCCCAGCAAGAAAAATATAGCTAAATAAATCTTAGTTTCTTTTGATTTGGTGCCCACATCCATAAAATTAGGAATTAAATTGCTTAAAAGCTTTTACAATTACCTTGAGTCCACTGTCCACACGTAGTGGAAACAGTCTAAGGAATAAAAGTTCAAACATGTATGCTTCTTCCGAGTTCTGGACTGTGATTCTAATCTTATGAAGTGTGAGGCTGTCTTGGTAGGAAACGCTCCTAGACCTTACCTTACAAGTGTGAGGCTAGCAGTTCTTTTTAATTTTATTCTGTACAATATTCTTTACAAACACGGTGAGTTAAATAAAAGACCTCCCACTGCATCTAATTGATTCAATGAAACCCCAACCCTAAATGTAACCAAACAAATTTTATCCTAGACGTCATACGTCCAATAGTGCACATACTAATGTTAATGTTTTGACTTGCATTTTCGACCATATAAAATAAACAATTGGGATCTATCTATTTTTTAATCATTATCTGCAAATGAAATTGAGTCCATGACAAACTGCCCATTCATGAATAAAAACTGGACTAAGTTAGTACCTGATTATTGAAAAGGAAAGTAGGTATATAGCCGCCGACATATTCAATCAAATTCAAAATACCAGTGTATGCCTGCAAGATTTCAACCACAGGATACCAATGGTAAGTTCATAGAAAAGTATCCACAAGCACAGAAATTGGAGAAATTAACAATTTAAAGAACATGAAAAAAGGATCAATTTGATTCAGACAAGATGACTGATTTGGTATAGGGCGCCTTGGATGTTCGGAACAATAGCAGATACTGATTAAATGAAAACAACTAAAATACACCAAGTTAACTTGATTTTTCCCTAGGAATGCTTTCCAATTCTTGTTAAGGTAAGCTTGTCTTCAATTTTTAATCATAATTCCCGTTCTGCAGAAAAGGAAGCACATCAAGAAGTTACAGCAATGATTACCTTTTTCTCTCTACAACATTGCTTAAACCAGTTTGAGGAAAGCAAAAACGAAATAAGTATTTCCAAGGATTCTCCCAAGTATAGGAAATTCACACATTATTCACCTATTTCAGTGGATCGAAATGGTACATAACAGAATATATCTTCACTTGTTGGAAAAGAAAATACACACACACAAAAGGATTATCTTTTTCCTTCACATTGCTATCTTATTAATAACCCCCAGATTGCCCAATACAATGTATATCGAGTTTCAAGAATTGAAGAAGAAAGCTATGTCCATATCAATCACATAGTACAAGATCCATCAGATGCAGCTTCAGACCTTTTAACCTATCAACATTCTCTTCAATGATGCACTAACTTGGGAAATTATCTTACCAGAGAGGCAAAAGCAATAGAGCCAAAAACTAGTGCAAGAGAGCGAAGAAGCCGTTTTCCCATTCTTAGTGCCCTACCATCATCTTCACCCTCTTCCTGCAGGCAATGGCATCCCCACTATTCAAATATTGTACATACCGTTGAAGTACAAATTACTAGAGATGATTCCACAGATGACATCTCATAACATGGAAAAAGGCCATATCTTATGTTTCACTTACTGTATAAGTTGGTGATACAAGGGGTTCATATGATTTTAACTTCTCAAATATTCGATACACAAATGCAAAAGCCAAGAATTGCAAAGGCTTATAATTAGCATTTCGTTTGATAACAATCCAAGCTACCTGTAGAAAATCAAGGAAAAGAAGAGGATGAGGATGCATATCCATTAAGACAGAACAAACGCTTGATCATTATTCAGGTCTGAAATATCAAATGTCCCATTAGGATTTAAGATCTGAAATATCAACAGTTATGTTAAAGCATTAGATAAGCATGATATAGCTAAGCAATTCCACACCTCATGAATTGAGTACAGAATCATGGACTGTATCACAACACCTAACAAGGTAGATCCTGCATTGACAACATTTATGTTCCACCCAGTGCCATACACAAGCATGAGAATATTCTTCGACACTTTCTTTGAAAACCAGAATGCAATTTTAAAAATGCAGAAACACAAGATTGTGAAAAAAAGTTCCACTAATCACTACTATTGCCAACATAGGATTGTTTATAGTTGCATGTATCAGCCAACTACAGCTAATCAAACAAATCAGATTGACCGACAGATTTTACAATTTCTTCAAGTATTGATCAATTGGAAACTATGATTTAGAACAATCATATTTTTTTAGGTTGCGTTCTAACCTAATACAAATGCAGATTTCAGACAACAAATATTTGATGAGGCCCCTCCTTCCAGTGCTTCAATTCTGCATTGTGACACATACATGTCTAGCGATCGATTAAGAAAAAGATTATGTAAATAAGCATGTTCAGAAGTTTGATTTATAACAAATGCACAATCACCAATAAGATATGTCACTTCCACACATGCGCACACCATCAAAGAAACCATCATAAACAAGAGGATGAGCATGCTACAAGCATAATGCACAAATTTCATCCTTCCCAATCTTGTCTTTCATCAAGAAACTATATTTATTACTTACAAATGCCCCAGCTATTGCCAAGTTGATACGCATGTCTTGGACACTAGACTTGGAAAACCTGGAAAAAAAATTATTAGAAGATAAAAGTAAGGGTACATAATAGACTCAAATAGACTACAAAATAACACTGAAGAAACAAACTACAAGGTATACACAAAAGAAATCAAGTTTGAAGTCTCTTAACAACTTTCTATTAGAGCATGATACTCAAGATAACAACTTCAAGTTTAAAAAAAAAAAAATCATAAAAATGACATAACATGTAAAATATTCTTCAAATAAGTTTATCTATAATGATGAGTAAAAATTTTACATCATTTGACAACGTGGTTACTACCCTTTCCATGCAGCCATGATAAGTAAACCAGTCTACTCTAGTTATAGTTAATTTCATCACCTTTCACCATAAAGTTTAATCTATGGATGGTAACAGACATAATAAACTAAGATACAGATAATTTATAAGGAAAATGTTTAAATGAGCAAAAGATCATTTCTGGCAATTACAAGACCTTGGTCCCCATGGTACGATCGGCTGTTTATCAGCATATTTTATGTCCTTTGAAACCTGCATTTTACAAATAGATGCAATAATCATTATATGACAGAAGTATATCCTGAAAATAAATAATCTTTTCAGAATATGAACAAAACATCAGTAGCAAGAATTTAAGAAAATATAAAAAATCTCTGTGAAGATTTTAGACAAATATTACAAAATTTAATGATTAGGAGTTTCACTTTTTCTGCAGCTCTAGATGGCAATAATCTGGCATCACCAGCACCAAAATAGAACTTCCTAGGAGGATACAGATTAGGTGTCTATTAACACAGATTGATCCTTTTCATGATAGCCACCGAAGAAGAAATGATGCAAAGAAATAATACAAACTATAAGCAATGTCAAAGCACCAAATCTAATAGATAATAGAGAAAAAGCTACTCTAGCCACAAAGCTTCCAAATTAGATCGCCCAATTAAGCACCAAAGTATAAAAAACTGAAAATATCTAGGGATTTTTTACCCATCAATTCAAGGAGGTTGAAAGAAGCAAAGAAAATAACCAAAATCATACCTTAAATGAACCATATGCCACACCCTTCTTCCGACTTGTTAATTGAGCCATCATCAATTTATCATATGCCTTCTCAAGCTGGAAATGAGACATAGATCACAAGATCAACAAAGTACAACAAAATTCCTAATTTTGGACCACATAAGCACAAAAGCTGGGCTATTAAAAAAAATTCTTTACAGAAAGAAATAGTTATAGATATTAGTAAGCTACCCGAGCAGCAGTTGCTTCATCACCTATCCTCTCAGCCTCCTTGCGCTTTTTGGTATATACTGCTTTGACTTTGTCAAACCCCTCAATGGAGCTCACACCAAGGACCTGAAACACCGTAAAATAATTCAAAAAAAAGAAAAAAAAAATACTCCTAGTGATTAAAGCAATTATAGCTTTAACATCCTCTTTGCAAACAAATCATTATCCAAAATTACCTCATAAGGATTTAAGTCACTCTCTGGACTAGAACTTCCTGCTGCAGATGCAGCAGCAAAAATCACCCTTTTATTAACCGGAAATGATCGAGAAAATCTGGTAAATTTAACACTGATGCTATAGTCATATACTTGAAGTTCAAATAAATGAATAAGCAAAGAGAAGTCTCTACACCATGTGAATAACACAAGGTCTTGGTTTATCTAAGTCACAAGTAAATGAAGTATCCAAACTTCTAATTTTAAATTTCAATTACTTAAAACACGGGAATGAAATATACAAAAACTTCAAGCTTGCGCAAATTAAGTTTCCAAGTCTTGATATAGGATCTTTTGCAACATTACTCTTTCAAAGATGAGCGTTTAGCTCGTTTGCATCAGCAACAACATTTCAATCGTAGAAAGAATTAAAGAACAGAAACAGTTGCAAATAATTTCTGTTTGTTTACTGAGAAAAATGCAAAATATAGATTTTTTTCCATATGGAATTAAGATACCTGACAAAAGAAGGTGATAATATTGAAAGCGAGTGTTCGAGATTGCGATTGGTCGGCGCAAGTTGGGATTTAGAGCAACTGAAGGCATTTGAGATCGCCAAAGCCATTGCTTTCACTAGCAGTGAATATGGGAAAGGGGAATCAGTACGAAATTTGAGTTTAGGGTTTCCTTTTGATAGTTTCTATCCGTTATATCCAATACGGAAAATCGAGTCTGAGGAATTGAAGTACCGGGACTTTTTTTCCTATAGGGTTTCCTGTGTATCTTGTTGTTAAATAGAATCTCGCTTTAATCATTATCTTGCTGGGTAAAATGGCGACGCTACGAAAAGAAAATGGGGGAAATATTTACAATTTCGCCCACAAAATTTTCTCAATTTTTAAATTTTTGCCCTTAAGGTTTTACTTGAGCGAATCATTCTTGACAATATTTTGCAAGTCTCTCAATTTTATTCGTCAATAAAACTCACAAATAAAAAAAAATGGAATCAATTAATATATATAAAGCGTGGTAGGATGAATTACTGTAGCTACTGTAATAGTATCCCAATTTTGCTGTGTATTAATGCAGTTGACAAAACGTTGTCGTTCAATTTCAACCGTCCTTCATTATCGTCCAGTTTCAATCGCTCATCAAATCAACGATGTCGTTGCAGTTCTCAATTCCAACACTGCACCCCAACGCATACGACAACGTTTCGGCTCCAGCTACGATTCCCATACTGTTTACCTTCAGCAAAAAAACGCTACTGTCTTCTCATTAAACAAACGGCGCCGCTTTAACTTACCTCCTCCAGCAAATGCCGCCGCTCCATGTTATCCTTACCTTTAAAACCATCTCCATGCATCAACTACATTGTCCCGCTTAACCGTTTCCATAAAGGTTAAGCTTAAGGCAAAGGAATAGGTGGATTCACAATTTAAGAAAAAGTAGAAGGAAAAGCATTAGAGCAAACACAAGCTAAATGAAATTGGGTCATAAAATCCACAAAAATATTCATTTAAATTGGCATTAATAATAATAATAATAATATTTTAAAAAGAAGAAGCTCATTCATCAATTAATGCCCCAAAAAAATAAAATAAAAATTAGGCCTGAAAATTTATAATCTAAACCAAAGAAAGAAAATTATAGACGACTAAATCTGAATAGTAGAAACTCTTCGATAAAATAATCATTGCCCGGGAAATTATTAATGAGTAAGAAACAAATACTCTATAACTAGGAAATAAAGAAAGAAAAGACGGAAAAATGGAAGCTACCTGGATTATATCTGCATAAAAGAAAGAGAAGCCATGAAATATTAAGAGGAAATGAGAGTATGAATATACACAAGAACTAAAAGAGGTGAAAAAGGGGAGTGTGATGACATTGATTGAGTAAGAAAAAACTGAAGAAGAAGAGAAAGAAAGAGAGGAGGAGATGTGTGCCAATAGGAGGATGAAATATGAGGCATGCATGGATTTTGAATTCTTTTTGGCCAAGGCTCACTTCATCCAAATCAGACTTTTTTTATAATATTTAAAAAATTCATTATTTATTGAACTATAATGTTAAAGGGTTTTGGCAATTGGGCAGCTCCTCAACATTATAATTGTACAACTATCAGTTTATCATTTTGTTATAAATTTTAAATAATATTTATATTCACGAAAACTTTGTTACGGAACTTTCTATAAATTATATCTATATATCTACCTTCTTTTAAATTTTGATTCTTTTTACACATTTTTTTATTTATTATATAACTTTAGTCATTATGCGATAGTAACTTACTAGTTGGATATAAATTAGACTAATATTATCATAAACCATCTAAGAATACAAATTATTGGAATGATAATTCAAAAAATGAATGTTTAGAAAAAAAAAAATTTGCTACACTTGCAAGATGACGTGTCTCAAAATTTATTTTTCCATAAATTTATTATTAAGAAAATATTTGAGATTGCAATTGGATATTAATAAAGTAAATTTTAATTTTTTTTAATTTAATTGATTTATTTTTTTAATTTTTTATAAATTGATTTTCTGAAATATGTTTTAAAAAAATATCTATTTATTTATTTCAAAAATAAATTTCACTTTTTATGAAAATTTTAAAACTTAAAAATATTAAAAATATTTTTTTAAAACACTCTTCCCAAACATAATATGAAAGTGAAACAAGCTTATCTCTCTATAGCTTCTTTCTCTATATTTTTTTTCTGAAAACTCTTCTTATCCACTCGGTTGACATGGTAGCTTTCGATGATTCTGGTCATTGGCATCAACCTTCTTTTTTTTCTTTGCTGTTT
The DNA here is from genome assembly GCA_023653625.1 of Triadica sebifera. Classification (NCBI taxonomy): domain Eukaryota; kingdom Viridiplantae; phylum Streptophyta; class Magnoliopsida; order Malpighiales; family Euphorbiaceae; genus Triadica; species Triadica sebifera. Next base: position 17,677,129 of record CM042892.1, on the reverse strand, counting down.
ATATATATATTTTTTTAATTTATTTACTTTAGGTAGTTTGCTCTCTACTTTACATAGTTTCTCAATCCAAAATGGTTTGATATGAAGCTTTTGTTTGCCTAATTAAGATCTAGATATATCATTCTCATGAGATGTAAATAAATATGGAGTTAAAGCAATCTCCATGGTGGCATGCTTTAGATTTATGATATTTTCTTCACGATATGACATTTTTCAGATTTGGAATGCATTTCAGAAGCCAATAAAGAATTTTTTGCAAATATTTTCTCAAATTCCAATGTTTTTTTTAAGGATTTAAAGCTATATGTGCCTAGAAATTTCCTTCCTTTTCTCCTTTACCTGCAATTGACTACCTTATTTCAAATATATAGTACTAATTGCTAGATCTAGTGAATTTCTTTTCTGGTTTTTATTTTGATGTAATTTTATGGATTTTGTTATATCAAATATCTTATTGTGAAAGATCCGGTTTTTGCCATGTTTGGCTTAAAACATTCAATTGCATAAAGATCATCTCCTCCATCCATAGAGTTTTTCTGTAAACCTATAAAATTCCATAGGTAAAAAGAGGTAAAAGAAGCCAATCAATCCATAAAAGCAGTTACTTCTCTGTAAAAATGTTAGAACTTCACTTCTCAGCTGTAACAACTACCTTTCTGGCTTATGTTATGTTTGTTTCAAGGGATTTGAAAAGAAAAGAAATTTGACTCAATTCTCTTGTTTGGACCAAATTTAAGCAGGATAAAAGAGGAAAAGAAAAAAAAAATTTGAACGGTAAAAAAAAACTCTAATTTCCCACCAAATTGGTGAGAAATACGGGAGGAAATGAGAATTCTCTTCTGATTTAAGGAGTGAAATTATTAAAATATCTTTTAATCTACTATATATTTTATATTTTTATTTTTAAAAGATAAAAATGTGATTTGATATCTTAAAAACTTTTCTTTAATTTTTTTATAAATGATATTTCATTTTCTTAATAATTAAATTAAGCTTTATTTGAAAATGCAACTTTTTCATTCTCCTTATTAAAAAAAAAATAAACACTTTCTTTGCAGCAAACATAGCATTACACAAGGATGAATTGCCATTCACCGGTTCCTCCTTACGCAGTACGTACCACAACCGCACTGCATTATTGTCCAACTAGAAAAACAAGATTTATGTAACCCACATCTCAGGCATGATGATTATGAGTAGCTATCAAAGCACCTTAATATCTTAGCTTGAACGATTTATCAAAACCACCAATTCAGTTCCCAATGTTTGAAAATATATTTGAAAGAAAATCAATTCATTGGTGGATTCTATATTCCTGCTGTAGAACAAATCTAGTTCGCGTGGCCTAATGGATAAGGCGCTCGCCTCCGGAGCGGGAGATTGTGGGTTTGAGTCCCACCGTGAACGTAACATTTGCTGCAGTTTGCTTGGGATTGAACAATTCCCTTGCACTCTCTTCTTTATATGGGTACGCCTGTAATTCTTCACCTCATTATCGGTTCTTCCTGCCAATTTTGCTGCAATTGCAGCCCATCTGAAGATAACAATAACAAAAAATCTAATTATCTTAGTCTTAAAATCAAATAATTGCATGTGCAAATCATATATATAATTAGCTGGAAATTAATTAAGTTTATATGCTAGCTATATATATAGATATATATGTAAAATACCTACCTGCAAGCTTGGGTAGTGCTCGCCAGTTGCTATGGCCATGCTGTTGAATGTAAGAAACCAAGATTTGATCTTCTTCTGGTGTCCATGCATTGTCCCTTTTTCAACCCCATCTTTTCACAGCAAGGAACCCTCACCGTTTTTCTCTTGCTAATTAATTCTCTCTTTCTACAATGCTTAAAACCCTTAATTCAAGTTTGGCAAATTAATTAATTCCAACAACGTACGTTCTGGAAATAGAACATGATTCATGCATGGTTTTCAAAAGCAAAATCTCCCCAAACTTTTTATTTTTACTATTTGCCACGCAGGCGACCGTTGATCACTAAGAAATGGACCTTTTTTTGCTTGATTCTAAAGCATATGACGATATACCCCTATTGTCATATATCAATATGAACCAATTAATTGGTAATTTATTTTGTTAAAAGAGAAAAGGGAGCAGGCACTAAGCTTCTTGGTTGCTTCTGTTCGGATTGCCGAAAAGTAAAAGAGGCATATTGTTTGTGTATAATAGTCAAAATTAGCAAGCGGCATGTACAACAATGGGCGTGGTGATGTTCAAAGCCGCCAGGACTCCAATATCTTTCATTTTCCAAGCCTTTACATCATGGCCAAGCATGCTTAATTACCCTTTCGCTAAGCAATGCTTACCATATGCATATCTACAAAATATTTGTACTTTTATTAATGTATATTTCTTCACATGTAGTAGATCCGGATATTCATTTTCTGACAAAACTTTTTGCTAATTTTTTTTTAATTCACAGTTATGTTAATCATGCTAATTACGCGTGTACTATTGTTTTCCTAAAGGCCTTCCATGATCAAAGTTCTGCTTTATTAGTGTTCTCAATGTATGTCCACACATCTCCCAAATTGCTAACTCATCAAAAGTTCCATGATTAGACTTTCGCCCTTTGAAAATTTTTGTTTAATATTTTTGGGTTTAATTCAATGATTTGATACAATATATTTGATACAATATATGCATATAAAAGTAGATCAAATAACAAAAGTCTCTTCCAGTTTAACTAAAGATTTTAGATTTGAACTCTATATATACAACATTTATCGTAAAAGAGTAATATGTAGCCCTTAAAATCATTTCCGATATGAAACATAACTAATTTTAGTTGGACTAATTTTAACTAGTTGATTAGCTGGAAATACCTGTATTATATACAATAAAAAAATAGACATTTGAGTTGATGTTTGACTTGAGAACTTGATAAATCATTGCAATTTGACTAACTATAGCTCGGTTTATGGCATTATATCCAAAATATTGACACGGTGTCAAGAATCAAAAGTAGATGTTCAATTTTTTCTTAGCAGATAGAACTTTCCAGGAAACTGGTCCTTCAAAATTTACAGAAGAGTTGATGAGGGGAATTCTTGGAGGAAATCTAGGAACTTTTGACAATTAGATTTTGTTAGAAAAGTAAACTTAAGAATCCAATAAGCTAAATGTTTTTTGTTCAAAAAAGATGTTATGTTATCAAGTGTTGGAAATTTTGCGTTATGGTTGATTTTTTTGCACTTTCGAATTTACCAAACTACTGAAAAAGGAAGCTACAATCTTCAGAAAGGAGCCGAACAAAGTAGTTTTTGAATGATCTACTCAAATATTTTCGAAAATATCATGACAAACATTGGAAAATGAAGCTCAATTATCAATGTCATGCTTGACATTTAATTAGAAAAACAATAGAATTCAGGATAGAGAAAAAATAAAATTATTCCAAAAATTACAATGAAAATTTCAACAAAATTTGAAGAGACACATCACATAGGACATTAGATTTATAATAGTAGCCATTACTAAGCAGTAGGGCAATAAAATTATTTGGTTGCATATAGAGAAATACTTATTAATTTTTTATTTTTTGTTATTATTTTTTCACCATACATACTCTAACTTTTAATAAAATAAAATTCATGTAATAAAAAATACATGTCACTTAAACGATTCTAAAATAATAATTAGCACTCCTTTTATATAAAAAATAAAAACTATTATCTTTTCAAGTATGTCTACCTTGATAATTATTAACAGAGAAATATGTATTCAGACATAGATGAGCAGAAAAATCTTCATTCGGACATAGAAATTCTCGATTTCTACAAAAACCAAAAGCAAGTAATTTACTTTATTTGAAATTCTCGATTTCTTTCTCCTTCAGTCTTAGGTCAGTGAAATTCATTGCCAGTTATTTTGCTGCACAATGAAACCCATTGCTTGAATTATGATGCAGTTTAAATAAATAGATTTTCATTTTGGTACCTTTTTGCTGCTATCATAAGGGTTTTGCTTGAATTTACATATTAAGAATTAAGAAAGTGTTTTGATGGATCACTTTCAGAATATTTGAATATTGAACCACATTTCAGCTGTGAATGGTTACGTTAAAATAATAATAATAATAAAATTCGGTCTGAGAGTGAATGGGCCGAATGAAGTGTCTTTTGTAGTTCAAAACGGTGTCGTTTGATTCATCAACAAAATTGTTTCACGGCCCAAACCATCATTTTGAATTCTTGCTCTCTCTTTAAGGTTATAGACCCAAATTCATATTGCATTATGAATCTTATTCATTTATAAATATAAAATAAAAATGAAAATGTGTGTTTTTCTAAAATTAAATTTTGGTAAACTAATGAATATAAAATAGGTTTATAAGTTATAACTTATAAATTTATATAGGGTTATTAGTTATAACTTACATATTCATCATTTTTAATTTATAAGTTATCATTTTGAATTTATAGATTTATCGCTTTGAATTTAAGAGTAATTGTTTAAAAGTTATTATTTATAAGTTACAAGTTTATCATTTACAATAGCAACTTCATAATTTATAATTTACAGATTTATCGTTTGCAAATTATTATTTCATCATTTACAAATTTATCGTTTACAACTTACAGATTTATCATTTTGAACTTGCAAATTCATCCTTTTGAAAACTACAATTTTATTATTTAGAACTTACAAATTTATCGTTGACAAAATTCAGATTTATAATTTTTAACTTACGGATTCATCATATAAAAAGTCACCATTTAAAACTTGCAAATTTATCTTTTACAATTTGAAGGTTAATCACTTACAGATTAATTATTTATACCAAATGTATCATTTTCAACATCTAGCAACACGATTTTCTCTTTATATATTACTTATTTTTAGTTCAAATATTTTCAATTTCAACTATTTTATTTCACAAATATATCAAAACTAATATTTTATCATCACAAACAATAAAAATAATAATTAAAAAATTTAAAACTATTAAAAATAAAATCAAATATACAAATTAAAAGTTTTTCTCTCTCTAAAATATTTATGCAATGAAAATATAATTTTTTTAATCTTTTTGAATAAGAAGAAGATGATGATGATGATAATATTAAAGAAAACTATTAATATGATAATTATTTTTTGCCCATAATACACAATAAATACATGTAGATTATTTAATTCAAAAAATAATGCTACGTAATTTTGAAATTAGAACTATAAATACAAATCTACGCGCTTTCTTCTCTCTCACCCCACTTTTGCCTTTCGATTTATTAAGCCCAAGTGGTTTTGATTTTGAATTTATCTTCTAAAAAAAACAGAGAGAAAGCCTGAAAATAATAAACAAATTTAATTGTGTTGAATTTAAAATTTTTAATTAGTACAAAATTGTGGTGGATAAAAAATCATATAAATAGAAAACAAAATATTTGGAATTATAAATAACTGATTGAAACTTTTACAATATTCTTTTAAGCAATGATTCCTCGGATGATCGATAACAACTAAGACTAATGATGTTAGTGTTAGGTACACATGCAACCTGTACTTAGTTATGCTGAATCTCTTAAAGATAAATCACACCCAGTATTTGTTGTCTGCTTTCCAATACTATGTTCTATAACATAATTTAAAACAAATTAATCGGAAAATAATTAATTAATAACGATAGGGAATCTATTAAAATAAAATAAAAAGGTGTCATCTGCTTTTATAATATAATATTCAGTTGAGTATTCTGCATAAATTATGCTGTATTATAAACTGTAAATATAATATTGGAGCATGAAGGTATTGCTAAGCAATGGTGTCATCACTGCATTATTATAGCCATGCATAGGCATGATCCCAACAAAAATTTAATTATCCCATATGAATTGGAAAGCATTAGTGCCCCTCCAACTACATATAGTCCTCTAATTATCCCATCACTTCGCTTGCTTGACAAATTGTTGGAAGGAAGAATACATCACCAATCTAATCTCATTTTCCAAATTGCAACAAAATGCTGGTTTTAGTGCAATAGATTACAGATATATCAACTGACAACTGGGTTTTAATCACATTGGAAAAAATTAAAACAAAATCCTCTACGCATAAGGGTTATTAATTTTTACTTTTAATACTATAATCTTGTATTACAGACGCTAGTGTGCCTTACGGAGACAATACTGCTCCCTCGTTCACCGGTCAACACTCAAAAATATTTTCGTCATATATAACTTAATTGTCACAAGTTTTATTAATTCGAAGGTTATGATTTTTTTTTTTTTTTTTGTAGAATAGGGTAAAAATCTCATCACTTGATGCAACAAATTGAAATATCAATCTCAAAACGCCAATTTTTCAACAAATTATGATTGAATATGAAGCATGATTTCATTTTTGATGAATGATTGACATTATCTTATACAATGACAAAGCTAGAATAATATAATTGGAGGGACTAATATTTTGAGTTTGTAAGTATTGGAAATTTGAAATTTATAAATTACATTGCTTATTCTCTTTGTGCAAAATATTAAAAAGGACCCCCATGTATTCGTCCCTAATAATTAAATGTGTCCTACCAAATTCTTATTCTCCTAGGTGGAGACATTAATAATAATAATAATAATAATAATAATAATAATAATAATAATAATAATAATAATAATAATAATAATGCTAGAATTATTTGATCGTCTCAAATTATTTACTAATCATTGATTTATATTTTATTCAAATTAAATTGGAAAGCCAACTTTAGCCTATAAGCGCTTTTATCTTTTATCTTTAAATTATAAGTTATTGGCTTGATTAATAAATAAATATACAAATTGAATTGACATAATAAATTTTCATCTATAGATAAGCACGTAAGATTATTGATATCATCCTTCTTTTAAGTCATTTAATAGTGTTGGAGTAAAATTTTGTTATTTTTCTCACAAGACGAAATTAGCTTTCATAAAAGTGCAATTAATTTACTTTTTTTTCCAAAAATATATTTATTTCGCTTATATATATATATATATATATATGGCAATTTGGCAAAGTTGAATGCGGTTATCAGAATTAGATATTCTTTTAAGGAAGGAATTCTTATTTTGAGTTTATGGTAGAGAATTTAGTCAAAATTTGTTTGAACTAAGAGTTGACTCGGATGAGATAATTTACGATTCTTCTTTGATGCATGATTTTAGAGGAACAAAATTTGGAGAAAATTGGATTTCTAAAAAAATTATTCGAAATTACTTAATGGGAAAAAGCTAAAAATATTTGCAATTTAAATGCCTATATTTATTCCACAGTTCACTCTTCTATAGTATCTAGGGAAAAATATAAATAATTGCTGAGAAGGCAGGAATAAGAAATGTTATCTAATTATATTAAATTACTAACTAAAATGGGAGTGCACAAATATGTAAACAATGGTTTTCATTCAAAAAATAAAAAAATAAAATAAATAAAGGAAAGACCTCAGCAAGTGCATTAAAGAAATTTATTATTTATCTTATTTTATTTTTCTATTTCCTTGTGAGACAACAAAACCAAATTTGTATACTTCTGGCTTTCCATTTCAAAACCAAAATGCACACACTATTGTCTTTTATTCAATTGTGCTTATGCTGAATTTTACCTGAAAATTCAATTTCAATGTTGATTTTGGTGGAATTTTAACTTTAATAATTCTGTACATAAAATTGTCAATTTTTTTAGATTTTCAAATCTCTAATTTTAACCGTTTAAAAAAATTAAAAGCACAATATTAGATAAAATGAATTAATTTATATCTAATTTTTAAAATTTAGATTTTCTTTTTTCATATATATAAATTTTAGAATTTTTTATTACAAATTTCTGCTGATATATTTAGAATAGGGCATTCAATAATATCAGAAATTTAAAATAATAAAAATAATTAAACATAACAATAAATTTTAACATTGCAATAGATTATTATTATTTTAATCCAAAGCTTAATATAGATAATAAATATTCATTTATTCCCAAGTACCAAACAGCAACCGAATATTCTCCCGGCTATTCCTCAACTTCTCTCTTTCCTCCATAAATTTAAGCCTACCTGGTTTACAGTCTCTCCTCAAAACTATACCCAAAAAAAAAAAAAAGAGAAAATCTTCACCCCAGAAACCGAACACCGGAAATGTGCGAGACTTTGAAGAACAATTACCAAATCTGTGACGAGGTTGGCCGCGGCCGATTCGGCACCATCACTCGCTGCTTCTCTCCGATCAAGAACGAGTTCTTCGCTTGCAAAATCGTCGATAAAACCCTTCTCACTGATCCCACCGACCGCGAGTGCCTCCAAAATGAAGCCAAGATCATGACTCTGTTATCTCCTCATCAGAACATTGTTCAGATCCATGATGTTTACGATACTGATGACTCTCTCACCATGGTTATGGAGCTTTGTGAGCAGTATACTCTCTATGATCGGATTATCAAGAGCAATGGCGGCTTGTGCGAGGCCAAGTCTGCCTCTATAATGAAACAGTTGTTGACTGCGATTGCACATTGTCACAGATTTAATATCGTTCATAGAGATATCAAGCCGGATAATATATTGTTCGATTCGAGGAGTAGAGTGAAATTGGCTGATTTTGGGTCTGCAGACTGGCTGAGCGAGGAGGGAACGATCAGCGGCGTGGTAGGGACGCCGTATTATGTGGCGCCGGAGGTTGTGATGGGAAGAGATTATAATGAGAAATCTGATGGGTGGAGTGCGGGTGTCGTTTTGTATGTGATGTTGTCCGGAATGCCGCCGTTTTACGGCGAAACAGTAGAGGAAATATTCGAGGCTGTTATTAGAGGGAATCTGAGATTTCCACCGCGGATTTTTAGAAAGATTTCGCCGGCGGCGAAGGATCTTTTGAGAAAGATGATTTGTAGAGATGTTTCTCGGCGATTCTCAGCTGAACAAGCTCTAAGTAAGTTTTCAATCATTAAATTTGCCATATTTCTTATTTAATTTTGATATTCAGTTGCATTTGCATGGAGCTTTACTTTGTTTTTGTTTGAACAAACAGGGCACCCATGGATTCTAAGCGAAGGGGAAACAACATCAATGGACTGAATTGCCCTCAGAGTAAATGGAAGAAAATACCACCTGAACATGTCATAGCTTATCACCTGTGTACATGATGCAGTTGCGCCTATCAAAAGGGTCAAACTGTCCTCTCTGGAGCTTTTAGTTCCAGAAATTCAGTTTTTTTCAAATGTTATAGCTCAGAAAAGTCACATGGGGGATCTTCTACCAAGAAAAAACTGAGGTTTTTTTTTTTTTTTTTCCGGCTTTGTTGAAGAGAAGCTGAGTGTAGTAGTCTAGCTGCAGATAGTTGAAAAAAAATAATAATAATAAAGTTGAGAATCCCATGTTTCCCCGCCTCCTTGCCCACATTTTTTGGGTGGAGGAAGTGAGAAAGCTAAAGAAGTTTGAAACTATGTACGGTTACTCTGCCTCTCTTTGAATATGAAATCATGTTTTGTTATTGTGCGTTTTGAGTTTTTTAAATCTCTCTTTCGTGGGTTGAGGTTCAAATGCAAATATATATATTTAATTAGAAGAAAGAATTCAAGATTCGAATTGATGATATTTTCCTTGATATTCTCCTTTGAGTGTATGGATTTTGAAAATGGAAAGTGCATATTCTTAAGAATGAGTAGAGCTTTTATTGAGGGATAAATTGAAGGCATATGCGTTGACGTTGAAATTTATGTAGTACGTATGCGAATGGTGAAATTTCTACACAACTACATGGAGACTGATCTGCGTTAAGCATATGCTTTCGATTATGCCGTGTGTAATGTTCCTTCCTAAATTCTTTGCCGCATATTTCCTGGCGTAAAGGATGGAGTTTAATTGGTGTAATTGTCAAAGCTTCCTGTAATTCCTATCAACTTTAATTTATATAAATCTGGCCCTGTGAAAGAGACATTATAAGAAATAAAATTTATGATACGATTAATTTTATTTTAAAGCTTTTTTAAGTATAACTTTGTTTTTTTAATTTTTTTTTTACCATAAGCCCAAAAATCAGTTTTTATATTTTATATTTTTCATCATTTCCCTGTCTCCCTTAAGCAAGGGATAAATTCAATTTATGATATAAAAAAAAATCATCTAATTGAACTCTTATAAACTTGTGCACATAATAGGTGTCAGCACATTAAGTGCATTGAGTAATTTTATCCAAAAGAAATTGAGGGATGAGAGTGTTTATCCAAAATAATGATGTGTTTGTCTCTAATCGGCTTTTGCTATATATATTTTTTTTCTTTTTTAATAATATTGTATTGCCTAAACAACCATCAATGAAATTAATCCATCACAAGATGGGGAGGCCACTTGTCACTCATGTTATCCATAATACGAGGACAAAAAGGTATTTATATGAAACAAAATGACAAAACTATCCCTCTTCATCCTAGCCGTTGCTCCAAATTTAATACTTTCCCACCTGACAAAAATCAGGTGGGAAAGCTCTTTGATAAGTTATCATGTCTCTTAGTTGGGGAATCTTTGCAGTCGGCAATACGACCACTATCTAATACGGTATTTACAGTAACTTATGACTTAGGCATAGACCATGTCTATGCGTGCAGTACGGTCTTTTAATAGTGAACTTCTTCTGGTCAAGTAAAACCATACACCTTTGAATTTAAGTAGTTATTAGGTATGATATATACCAGATCTGGCATCTGATTGATAACTTATCTTTTGCTTTTCCTAAGGAATCTAGTCAAATGGTTTCTCATTAATTGCATCTTTCCTTCTTTTTTTTTTTTTTACTTTTAATTGGAAATGACTCCATATATCATCACATTCAATTGTGGTGAACCTCTTCATGATTTTAATATAAAACTGTATAAATTAAGCTAATTCAAATTTAAAAAATGCTGTTTCCATTGTTTTTTTTTTTCCCAATTGAGTCATCAAAGAGAGGTGCTTCACATGGCATTCGTCCTAACTGAAGTCAATGTCTCTTTCAGCCCTGTACAGTAATTTGTTGGTTAGGCACTTAGTTTTAGTGGGCACAACGTAAAAAACCTCATTTGCCAACTATCCATTGCTGTCGTTTCCTCAATGCTCACCCAATCCTTCAATCATCTATATATATATATATATGTTCATCAAGTTGACCACCTAAATATATATGAAATGACAAATTTTATCCCTTAATTTCTAGAATTTATAATAAATGTAAAGCTAAAACATACTATCACTTAATAATAATAATAATTTGTAAATCAAATAATCATACAAATATAACTAATTATTACAGCATATATATGAAAATATTATAAAAAAATTAAGAAGAATTTAGCTAGTTTTATTTATAGTATAGATAATTAAGAGATAATTAGATTGAACGATAATAGATGGATTATTAAAGTCCTTAAATAAAAATTTGAAAATAGAAAAAATTTATGTATGTTTATTTCACCATACATGTGAAGGATGACTCTAGAAGCTATTTTATTATTATTATTATTCCGAAATTGTGAGAAATGAGAAGAATAAATCATATACTTAGATTCTTTGAATAATAATAATTATTATTATCATGATCTCAGAATGTATGGAATTTATTTATTTCTGACTATTCTTTTAATATAATGGATGGAATTGAACTGTGTAAATGTGGATTGTGGAGGCTGACAAAGAATCACCCACTCCTACTTATTGTGCATTGAAAATAAGAACAAATTTCTGGTTGTATTATATATTTTGCATCAATTTTCAATTTATTAAAATTTTCTACTTTTTCGTGACCATTATTTTTTTTCACATCACAAGTATTATCAGCCAGTAAATTACAACATAAACTGAAACTAATCATATTCGTATTAGGGAGTACACTTCAAGCCTTTAAGTTCAAATTAATTAATGTCCAATATTGCTTTTTTTAAATTTATGTTGAAAATGCCCACTCTTCTTCTTCTTCTTCTTCTTTTTTTTTTTTTACTAACGAGAATTGTTTTTAGGAGTTCATTTTAATGTATATCATGTCTTTGTTCTAAAAAGAAAAAGGAAAAAAAATAACGAAATTTCGTAAACAGCATTAGTCGTCAAAATTGCACAAAGTGAGAGTGGTTCAATGGAGGACAGACTTTGAATACAGTTTTGGTGCATTACCCACATGACAAGTTAGCTAAGGCAAACACTTGTTGTGGAGTTCAATTTGAATTGGGACATTCAAATTCCCCTTATTTAAGTAAAGTTTTATTGAGTCTATGAGTCCAACCATAGTTTACTAATTCAATTTCTCTTTTGTCACTCACCTCTGACCACCTGATTTTTTCTTTCCATAAATACTTATACTGCAAATTAAAATGCCTTAAAAATAGAATTTCCATGATTATAACAAAAGCTTATAATTAATTAAAAACTAATACACGAAATTTAAATCCTAAGATTCATGTAAACTAGGAGACACAAAAACTTTATGGTATTGATAATTGTTTATGTTTCATCCCGGAAAAGAAATATATCCGACTAGTGTCAGTGTCAGAAATTTTACTTGAAAAATTCAATTACAAAATGAAATATAGAAAAAATATTTAAAATATAGTAAAAATAAGGTGAAAATAGGAAAATAAAAATAAAATGATAAATTAATTTGTTTTTTTAAAGAATGTCAAATTTATTAACTATCCCTAAAAATTTTTAAATTTGGCTTCAATGTAACCTCCGTCTCCGCATCCAACCATTGATATAGTGTAGGTAATTCTTTTTTATTTTTATTTTTTAAAATAGAATAGGTACTTTTCCTTGCGCATTAATTAAGACCCAGCTAAAGTTTCCTCACTTGAAATTCTGCCTACTAAAACGGATACCTAAATAAATCCTAAGCTCTGTTAGATAGAAATACATTTTACATAATAAAATTTATTTATAAATCTCTTTAAAATTTTAGATTAAAAATTAATATATTTATATTTTTTCTTACATCGACATGTTTTTTTTTTTAAAAAAAAATGTGAATACTAAAAGAAAATTATTAATATATTAATTTTTGTACCAAATTTTAAAAGAAATTTATATATAAATTTTTATCGGTTCTATAAATCGTAATAAACATGAGATGATCAATTTTAGAGGAAGAATTTTGCAGGCATCAGAAAATTCTGCACTTATACATTGGAAACTTGATCTTCACCACAACTTTCATGTCAATACGGAATAAAACAGCATTTTATCATATTTTCACAGACTGCAGATTGGCAATTCAAACTGAGCTACAAGTCCTCAAACTTAAAAAAAAAATTACAGGAAAAGGGTTTTCTTGAGGAACAAAACATGAATATCAGAGGATGAAGCTTATGGGCGCTGGGCTTCAATCACCGAAAGAGTTAACAGCTTTGACATTCTTAGTGATTTAAGAGATGAGCTTCAGCGCAAAATGGAAATAAATTCATAGCCAGAAATTTCTAGCAGCTATTGGTGCACAAATCAGGAAGAGAAGGCAAATATAACCTTCTATCTTCAAACCCAACTTTATAGAACGGAAAAGTCTTTTGCATTAGTTTCTATTTTCTCTCTTCCAATTTATACAATTTCACCATATTATAATGAAACTAAATCGACCATAAGTTTCCTGTCATAAAAATCTCAGCGTGTTCACCACCAACTATGCTTCAACTCTAACCGCATCTCCAACTGTCATACTTTTGCGCCCAGGAAAGACTGCAAGGCCAAACAGCAATATACAAAGAATAAAATTAACTACAAAGTGCAACTACTTACACATGCAACAACATTAATTACACAGAAGGAAATCGGTGATATCAATGATTTATCGATATATCATTGCAGTACATCCAACATATATAAGCCAAATGATTCATAATCAAAATTTAACTTATCAAACTTCTCAGCCGAAAGAAAACTGATGTCTTCGCATGCCATACTTGGAACTTCATCATGCCTCCTTTAACAATTTCGTACTTACCGCATAACTCCACTAAATCCTTAATTTGCTTAGTTAAACTGTCTTTCCATCCGTTTTCATGACTACTGAATTCCCATTCTACTGTTGAACAACTATCTTTTTCTGCTTATCCTTTATTACTATTTCCCAAGGTGGGTGAGAATTCCATGTACACAACCTGTTGGCGAATTAGGGGAACCTCATAAAATACTAACCACCTTTCGCCAATTGCATGTGGCACCCACTATAGACATGCCACCTTATCCTACATTGTAGTCTCTTTTCTTTTTTCTCTTAAGAGAACATTTTTATTGCGTAGAAAAGAAAAGGTCCATTTCACCCTACTATTGCTCCAATGTTACCTCTTTTAATTCTACATATTGCACATCTATCTTAAACTTATAGAAGAAAGGACCTATATACTCAGTTAACAAAGACAATTGAGAGAGGAGGGGACAAAAAGGAATTACATTGTTATGGACTCAAACAATGACCCAGAGAAAGACAGAGCAGCAGCTGCTTCAGTCAACAATACAATCAAGCTCAAAATGCTGCTGATCAAGTCTATTAGAAGTTTACTCACGAGCAGAACCAAAGCAAAAGGAAAATAGTTATTATGGTTCAGTTTTTATTTCAGTTATTGTTCAGCTTTCATTTCAGTCATTTTATTTGTATTCAGTTCAGTTCTAGCATTGACATGTGTCCTGCAAACATGGAATAATTTCACTTCATTGTAATAGGCAGTTAATCTATTTCATTAATTTTCCTTTTCCAAATGCTTGTATTTAACTGGAAGTTAAAAAAAGAAAAGGCAGCCAATGTTACTCAAATTTTGTTTTTTTGAACTTCAGATTGTCGAATTCTCTCTTAATGAGATCTTACTTTTAGAATAGCAAATGCAAGAAAATCCCTTAAACAGATCCAAATAATCTGTAACTAATTACAAACCCAGGACAAATACATGCATTTTCAAGTTTACAACAATTATGGAGGCTAAGGGACGGAGAAACATTAATCAGTAATTAAGGAGGGGAAAAAAAGTAAAAGACAAAATGTTCAAATGTAAACATGGTCGACATATTGGGCATTAAGTTCATATTAACATAAAAGACGAAGATTAATCAAATAACTTTAGCCCATTAGTTAGTTGGAGAGAGAGATTACCTATCACATTAGCCAGATAAGGTTTTTAAGATCTATACAACTTCTGCTTAGAAAATCACACACACACACACGTGCAAACACACTTGAGGTCATGGATTATCTAACACAAAAGTTACAGACAGATAGAATATAACATCATGCAATGTCAAGCAATCGAACAGTAAACTTCCATAAGAAAAGAGCCTTTCACGTCCTCATAAGTTATGCATTTACCTTGACTCCTGCTGGAGAGTTCCCAGGCTTAGTTGTAGTTGTACTCCCAAAAATGCCAACTCCAGAAGAGTTTCCAGCCTTTGCTGTAGTTGTGCTCCCAAAGTTAAATTTTGACTTTTTATCAGCAGGCTTTAAGATTTGGAAAGAGCACATTAGTGTCTCATCCACACTCATCATGGCACCAGCATTATCAAATTCTCCACAATAATTAGGTGCTGAAAATATAGTTACAAGTTGCCTGTTGGCAAAAAACTCATACCCATCCTCCACAACCTGAAACAATATATTAGGGAAATGATGAATCACAAAAGTGCTGGTAGAGATAAGAAATACATATCCCCTACAATTAAGGGTGTGTCATCAGTTTGAACCAAACTAATCCAAACTTTTCAAGAAAATAGCTGAACCGGACCAAAGTATTAATGGATCGGTTCGGTTTTGCTCAGTAACAAAGGATTTTTGTTGATGAACTGAACCATACCAAACCGAACCAAAATAACACTATTGACCGCTCTAGAAATATGAACTGGACTGAACCGAACTATGATCGGTTTTGGTTCAGTTTTGCACATCCCTACCTACAATAAATTAAAAGACCACATAAAATAGACAACTGGAGCCATTACCACCATGAGGATACAGAATTTATAAAGAGGCAAATTTTATAGGCTTTAGTGCCTACTGCAGACCATAAAATAAGTTGGCACAACAGGCCTAAAAACAGTCACAAACTTAAGAGAAGTACTCACATGACACTGAACTATTCATTATGTATGGCTCAAAATTGTTTATTCTCTACAGCGTTAGTAGTAATAAAGAGAATATTAACTTGAATAGAAGACAGCCTAAAGCAAATTTAACTGCTATTGTAGGTAAAACCTGGTGGGCACGGCAAATGAGATCCAAATCATGCTTCTCAAGAAACTCTGTCACCTTATCAGGGCCGAAAGTAAATGAAACTCCCCTGTCATTCATACCCCAACCTTGAACATCTTTGCTGGGATCTGACCACAGAAGATCACAAAGCAAACCTGTGTCTGGAACATCAATTGGGCGCAGTAAATTTCTAATCTGATCCAAATTATGCAGGTCAGGAGAAAGGCCGCCGTGCATACAGAGAATCTTCTCATCAATCAGAGCCGCCACAGGTAGGCAATTAAAACATTCTGTGAATATCTTCCATAGCCTAACATTAAATCTTCGCTTACACTCATCATAAAAACCATATATACGGTTTATGGAAGCACATTCATGATTTCCCCTCAAGAGGAAGAAATTTTCAGGATATTTTATCTTGTATGCTAGAAGAAGACATATTGTCTCCAAACTTTGCTTGCCTCTATCAACATAATCCCCCAAAAATAAGTAGTTTGCATTTGGAGGTAATCCGCCATATTCAAACAGCCTTAGAAGATCTGAATATTGACCATGGATATCACCTGCATGTGATAAATAGAATCCATCAGCAGATATTTGCAAACTTTTCTTTAAAAAAAGAGCAGCATGTTAAGATGTTAATGCTTTCAGATTTTGAGGTTCTGATTGTTCTCGTTAGTTGGCTAGTTCCACCAACTCCATAGGCACACACACAAACACAATCCTTTAAAATCCATGGCATAATAACTCAGATCATACAATGTTAAAATCCATTAGCAATGTATGATAAGCATAAGCGAAAGCAGTCAAAAACAGTAAACCAAAATTTCATATCACATCAAAGAAAACAACGCAAGCATTTGAAGATCATAGTCCATCCCCAACTCAACCATTCCATACCACCAAAATAGCTAGACAACAGTATAAAGCACAAACAAAACTACCCAAGTATATTCAAACAGTAGCATATTAAGATGTTAATGTGCTACTGTTTGACATACACATTTATTGTCACAACAAATATAGTGAGCACAAAAAGAACCATGATACGAGTAAAAGCCATTTATCCCAAGTTAATCAATTAGTTGAACCCTATGTTGCTTGGAACAGGTACATATTTAGAAGTCCAGTTTTTTTTTTTTTTTTTTTAATTTTAGGATACGTGAGTATGGCTAAAAAGTACCCAAAATTAGAGTACGGGTACAGAGATACGTATATATGTATATAATTGTAATTATGCTAATTTTTATATATAATAATTTAAGTTAAAAGATAAATCAAATTATAACATTTAATTGCTAAATAAAATAAAATTGGATAAAATACTTTAAATTAAAAACTTAAAATCTAAAATTCAAACCACAAACAAACAATAAAATGATAATTATAAATTCATTTAAATTGAAAATCAACCCAAGTTTGCTATATAATCTATATTAATTTTTGTCATAACCACAAATCATAGTCTCTAATTATGCATCATTAAGAGATAATTATTCTAATTCCACAAAATCACTCTCTTTCAAATTCATTTGATATGTACTTATAATTTATAAATGAAACCGGAATTACGAGTGCCCACTTTTAAAGTGAAGGATCCGGTAAAGATTTTATACCCATACCAACATCATACCCAAAAAGTATGGATACTTCTTCAAAAATGAAGTGTCGAAATAACATAGGTTGAACCAAGGCCCACAAATTCAATTGAAATAACAGTGAATATAAAGACGACTTTGTTCATAATGAATTTATGCAGCAAATTACATTGCAGACTAAATAAAAAATAACTAACATCAATTTAAAAACATAGTGATATTCTCCTAAAATCACATCTAAAGACACTTGATCCAAATTGTCCATAACAAACATATATTCAAAAAATTAAACACGGCATTTACCTAATTAAACCATCTAATGGTTCTAGTCCATTTATGAGAAATATCTAGAAAGAAGTTTTTTTAGGGAAGCCCCCAATTATGATTAACAAATTTAGTACAGATCAGAAAAGCAAATGAAAAAATTCAAATTAGCATTACAATTTTTTGACAAGGCCATAAGAATACAAAACTGAGTTCACACTATTACCATATACGTAGCATTTCAAGTAAGCATTCAAGTCACACCCAAATAGACAAACCCAAAGGTTTCCAGAAAATTGAAACCAAATTGCATTTGCATAAAACCTACAAACACGAAATGCATTTATGTAATCAACTAGCCACATATTTGAGTTGAAAAAACTAAATAATGACAAACAGAATTGTCAAGATACAAAATGAAAATAAGGAGCAGGTAGCAGATCAAAAGGAAGTGTTGTGTATGGCTTATATATACAGTAAGTAGACAAATGCTACAGGAGTAATTATATAAAATAGTGCTGTACAATTTATATATATATATATATATATATATATATATTGTAACCCTAAGTCTGATTATCTAATAAGAAAACTTAACTGCTCTGCTCCCGAGAACGTAGGCACATTAACAAATCTCGTTAAATCTCTGTGTTCATTGATTTCTTTTATTCTTTTTCTTGTTGTTTCTTTACTTCTCAATAGGAAGAAATGAAGAGGCCAAAACAAGGAGAAATCCAGTCTAATGTAGAAACTCTCAAGGAAAATGAATAGAGGATCAAGAAGCTTCTATGGCAATGGCGGGCATCATTAGCTGGTTACTAGTTTATTAAGAATTAGTTAGTTATTAACAAGTGGCATATTAGTTGGAAGAATGGAAGCCTCTTATTGGATTGCATGAGGTGTAATTGTGAGCTGTCAATCTATAGTTTCATTCTATAAATACTCAACGATGTAACAGAAATGAGCTATGCAATGAAGTAATACAAATCAGATTATC
Organism: Triadica sebifera; assembly: GCA_023653625.1. Lineage (NCBI taxonomy): Eukaryota > Viridiplantae > Streptophyta > Magnoliopsida > Malpighiales > Euphorbiaceae > Triadica > Triadica sebifera. Next base: position 17,658,100 of record CM042892.1, on the reverse strand, counting down.
TCCCTCAAATCTCTCTCTCTCTCTCTTGTTCACTCTCACTCTCATCCTTCTTCCTCTCTGTTTCTCTTCTTATTCTTCCTCTATTTCTGCTTCTTCTCCTTCCTCAAGTTCTGTTTTCTGCTTCTTTACTTCTCTCTGCTCTCTTCTTCTTCTTCTAAATTCCTCTCTAATTCACTGATTGTAACCCACATCCTTCTTCTTCCTCTGTGTTTCTATTCTTATTCTTCCTCTATTTCTGCTTCCTCAAGTTCTGTTTTCTGCTTCTTTACTTCTCTTTGTTCTCTTCTTCTAAATTCCTCTCTAATTCACTGATTGTAACCCACAGGTCATAACAAGAATTAACCATTCTCCCAATTCACAAGTCAATTATAAGAAAATGAGACCACTGCACAAATCATACAGGCAACATAAACACAATAAAATCCTGATGAGTTCAACATTTAAGCATGAACCATAAAAAAATAAATACTGAATTACAATGACTAGCAAATTTATTCTAATTTGAGCAGAAAATTATACCCAAAACATAGATTGATCCAAAGGTCAAAAACCTGAGCACAAATAAGCACCCAATAGTTCATCTCAATGCAAATACAATGAGATAGTTAATATCATAGGTAAGTTAAACGGTTTGACGTCTATTAGCACAAAGCCCACTCAAATTATTGAACACTTCACTAGAACACAAATATGGGTCACCAAGAGTATACAGCACAACACAGAATACTCCAAAAAGTAACATGGTTACTGGACACGTGCGAAGTCAATTATTGGCAATGAACCCAAACTAACCCACAAAGCCAATAGCTCCAACATATTCAAAAAAGGATAGAGAGAGAAAGCGAGTAAACTTGTCAAGCCGCGCAGCTGAATGACCAGAAGATTATCCATCCTAACCCACAAAACGAAGTGTTCTCTTGACATAAATAGTGCGATCGTCCATACTGCATCTTATGTGACTTTGGTTCAGTGAATTAAGCAGACAGACAGCATCATAAACAAGACAAACAAAACACTAATAAATCACAGGCAAGTAAAAGAAGTACAGAACTGTCAGCACAAAACCCAGCAAACTCAGCATTGCTTCATCAAAGTACAACCACCGAACGTTTAGAAAGAGGCAGTCAGAACCAAGAACAGAGTAATCTTTAATACCAGATGGGATTCATCTAAATAAAAACAGGCACCCTATAGAGTTCCACAAAAAGGGCAAGAAACCTCCAACTCCAACAGCTAAATGGAGCTCCAAAAGAACACAAAAGGACTGATGAGTTCATCATTAATAAAAACATGATCGTATCAAATTAACTTCCAAGACAGAAAATCAATTAACTATAGTTAAACTTAAGTCCCAATCAATGATTACAGTAATAAAAAATAAAAATCGAAAGCACAAATTAAACAAAATAATACCCAAGAAGAGAAAGCCCAAGCAAGCAAGCAAATAATAGAAAACATCCTTCGATGTTCCAAAAGGAGGTAATGTTCCAAAAGGAGGTAACAAAAAGGAATACCACAAATCTTGATGGGTGCTTCAAGCTCCAACAGATTAGGCTGATGCAAGAAAATCTCTCTAGACACCGTACAAAGCTGCCGGATCTCGGCTTCCGACAACTGAACCTGCTTGCCAGGCTTACCCCTAACCTCTAAAAGCCGCTTGATAATATCATCGAGAAGCGCTTGGTCCATTTCCTGTTATTTCCTTTCTACTTTGTTTGAAAAAAAATATATATATATTTTTCAGATAATAAAAATCAAAGCTGGAAAAAAAGTCAACGGTGGGTTATCTATCTATTGGATGTGATTGGGAGAGGGAAAAGGTAAATGAGGAGACGAAGAAGAGAGGAAGTTAGGGAACAACATAGCCCTTTGTAGAAGATGAGAAGGAGGGTAGTCAGTTGTCGTTTTGTGAAGAAAAGAGTGGCGTTTTGGGTGGATACCAACAAGTCTGAAACATTTTATGGGGGTTAATTAGGGGAGAAAAAAATTTCGAAAATTGCTTTGTGCTCGGCGACAGAGAAGGGTAAAGAAAAGGGTTTCCAATCTGCCAGTGGCCGCTGACGAAGAAAAGAGGGAAAATTTTCAGGTAAATTTCCAAGAATGGCCGAATATGATTATGAGCACGCTTGTTGTTCACTTCGCTTCGTAGTACTTAGTAGTGTATAGTGGATAGTATACTTACTAGTAAAAGTGGTAATGGAGTTATTCCCTTCGTATTTGTACATTTTTATTTTTTAGCCACCACTTCAATTTATTTAGGGATTACGATTTTTTTACTATTGATCAGATTCGATTTGAATTACAGAGAAAATCGAAATCTCTTATGGTGACGACAATATGTATATCTCGATATATATAATTCTTATTTACATTTTTAATAAGCATCTTAAGTAATATCACTGTATATATAAAAGTCTTCATTAATCTAAATCATATGTCCGAAAATTGGAGAAGAAAAGAAAAGAATAGAATCCTAATTGTGGACTGTTATATCTATGCTACTACACACAATAACATCTTCTTTTCAAACAATTGAACCTACTAGATCTCTCTTTTAATTAGATAGGGTGTTAAATTTATTTTAATTATCTTCTCATGCTTATTACTCATTTAATTCTCCTGGAAGATAACTCAATCATTAATCATTAATCATTATCATTATTGAGTTAATCAATTACTCTATGTACCCGTAGATGTAGCAAATAAATATATAGCTATCAGCAGTTTAAATTTCCTATTAATTCCCTTATTTGAAAAAAAAAAGTTAATATTTATACTACACTAATAATGTGGTATTTAGTTAATTATATAATTAATTTTTGAAAAAAATAAGTCAAATATTTTTCAATTCAATCAATATCAATTAAAATAAATACATTATATATATTTTTTCAAGTGAAGAGTCAAATTGTCCTTTATTTTTTTGGCAATGATCAATTTATGTCAAGTTATATTTAATTTTAAATAGTTAAAAACTTAATATTTATAGTCAGTTTATCCTTTTTTTATTTTTTATTTTTCTAAAAATATATATTATTGTTAAATTTTCTTGCAATACACAACTGAATTTGAACTAAATTTTATAATCAATATAAAAATAATAAAAATATTTTTTTAATATTTAAATAAAGTAAAAAATATTTGTAATATTAAAAAAATAATATTTATGCTCACTATGAAACATTTTTAATATTGAAATTAAGACATTAGATTAAGATTGGAGATCTCCATCCCTATATAGTGCAGGGATGAGAATTAATAATTTTTTTCATCGGGAACGGATCTTGGAGGGTTGGAAATTTTCAGGGACGGAGATGAAGATGCTAAAATCCGCTCCCAAATTTATATTGCAAAATTAGTCCCAATAACAGTTTAAAATTTTCGATTTTGACTTTAAATGAATAATAAAATCTCAATGTATTTCTTATAAGATTAAGTTTTAATTTAAAATCTAAACCAACTATTATTTTTATATATTTTTTTTAGTTATTTGATTTTAATTTTGAGTTTTGTGGCATTGTTACGTACAAGTAGTATTTAAAAAAATAACATTTTAAATAATAGCATTTAAGTGAATAGAGATGAAGAGAATATTAAGCGAATTTTGGTGTGAATCATAAAAATATTGAAAAAAGTATTTTATTATTATAATAAGGTAAATTTTATAGAATATTTTTCAATTTAATACTAATATATAGTAATGTCTGTAAATTTTAATTTGTAATATTATTATTTATCAACTTTAATTCATATAACAAAAATATATCTTTTATATATCTACATGTTATCCTTAAAGATTATATATTACTGTCTAAATAAAATATACCTAAAAGCTAAAATACTACATCACCATATACATGGTATATGTAATTTTTTTTTTTAAAATTGTTTTTAAATGATTGTATTTATTTATTTATATATCAATGATTTGGATATGATGATATTATGATAATTATACAATATAATGAATTTAGAAAAAAAAAAGTAATCTAAGCACAATTACATAAGCAAAAAAAATCATTTGAACACAAATCTTTAAAAAAATGTATATTTCATATAAACAGCACAACTAATAATTAAATATATTTCATATAAATGGTGATGTGACATTTAATTATCAAGATTACTTGTAAACCCATAAAAATAAAAATAACATATATGTTATATGAATTAAAGTTGTGGATATTAGTGTTACAAATTAAAATTGAGATATATTAGTTTGCGTGTTAAATTGATGAATAATTTATAAAATTTATCTAGTTATAATATATTTATTTTCCAATATGTAACTAAAAAAGTATAAATTAATATCAAAAAATTTATAAAATTATTGTATCAAATTAAATATGTAAATTCAAAGAAATTAAAACAAATTACTAAACAAACAGTAAGTGAAAAATAAATGTTGGAAGGTGTGAGGTAGCCATCTAAAGTCTATATATGAGACATGCCAAGAACAATAATCTTTTACTGTAACTGTTTAACTTTTACGGCTAATTGAGATAAATTTTTGAAAATATTTTTTTCTTTCATTATTTTTTATTTATTTTTACTAACCAATCAGATGAATGTCTTTAGCGTTATACCCATACAAAATATGCATTTCTTATGATGTAAACTGAAGATTTCAATTCTAATTTGATTTATATTTTTTTAAATAAAGGATCAAATAGAACTTTAAGATAAAAGGTTTCTGATTCCAATTTAGAATCACAAATTATTGATTATAATTCGGCAATCGGTTTCAATTAAAATAGAGCTAAATCAAGTTAAAGATCAACAATTGTCATAATGTAATTTTATACAATTAAACAGGTTTAATATGCATAATAATTTTGATAGATTTTAAGTCTTTCTTTTGGTTAAAATGTTTTATTTTTTAGGAAAATTAATATTTACCTCCAACATTTGATATATTGCACTAATACTTTCACAAAATTCAAAATTTATACCATTATTTTCATTTATTTAATCTCCGTTATATTATGTAATTATTTTATTAAATTTCAAGATATTTATTGTTAGTCATAAAGGATATTCTCTTTTGCTTAGAAGAATGCTAGTATAATATATTAAATTTCAGAAAGTATTAATACAATAAATCAAATTCGCAAAGGGCTATTAGTACAATAAATTAAATTTTAGAGAATAAATAATAATTTTCTCTTTGTCATTTTAGTATAATCTAATGTATTTTTAATAAAAAATATAATGGAAAGATATATTAATAAAATATGATAAATATAAAAGAACAAATAATATAATTTTTCAAATTTTAGGAGATAAATAATAATAATTTTTATTTTTCGTGTGAGAAATATTAATGATATAATGTTTTTAATTAAAATTATTAATTAATTAAATAGAAAATATTAAATAATCATTTGAAAAAATAGTTATTGGTATTAGCAACTTATTTTATTATCCTATTTCTTTAGGGAAAAAATAGCACATTCCTATTCCTTTTGTTAATTAGATATCAAATTACCTTTTCAAGAGTAAAAATTATAACAGAAATACAACTGGTAAATGTAATATATGGAAATATTTGGTCTGGTTTGGAAAATAATAATAATAATAATAATAATAATAATAATAATAATAATAAAAAAAAAAGGCTCAAAGCCTCAAACAGCCCCCACGCCAAGAACCCAACGTCGAACTTCCGATTCCTAGTACTGAGAGAAAACCAAAGATATCCAGTGGGGCAAAGGACAAGCGATGAGAGGAGGAGGAAGAAGGAGCCATGGGAATTACACGAATCCATGCTTGACCATGCACCAACCCTGGGCTTCCCTCTTAATTTATGGGATCAAGCGCATTGAAGGTAGATCGTGGCCTGCTCCTATTCGAGGTATTTTGCCTCTTCAAGTTCAAGTTTTAATTTTGGTCTAGAATATCGATATTACACTTATTAATTATGTTATTTTTCCCTCTTCCGGGTTTTAAATAGAAAAAGACTGGACTCTAGTACTTATGGGCTAATTAGCTGAGACTTGGTTTCTGTCTGAGCTGTGTTACTTTCCTTTTCTTTGTTTGTTCTTACTTCTTATTGTTCTGTTTTATTTTCTTTCTCGAATTGTATGTTTTGTTAAAAAAAATTGCACTGCCTTTTTTAAATGTTGTGTGAGAATAGAAGTTGAAACCACTCTTCTGTTTTATTTTTCCTTTTCCAATTTTGGTCAGAAAAGCAAGAATTTCACGTAATCTATTTTGGGCAAGGGAAATTGCTTTCTATTATGGTTTTGTGTGGCATTCCACTTTGGTTAATGGCATGCTGATCACTGTTAGGAATGATGCTTAGTTTGGGAAAAAAAAACTATCAAATTTCCCCTTTCATGCTGCCAATTTTAGGCTTGATATTATATTTCACGTGCCCACTATGAAATAGGGGATATTATACTTTCACAACAGCTCACAGGAGAAAGACAAGCAGCAAAATAGTTTATCTCGCAATGAAAAAAGTCGTAGTATTTGACTATAGCACAGGAAGAATGTGAGGTGGTAGAGCCATGGTCCAGGTCCATGCACCACTCATAATCGCAGTAATTTTTAAAAGTTTTTCATTGATTCTTGGTTCATGAAGATGCTGAATTTCTGTTTGCTGATTTGATTTGATATCTTGAATTTGAATTATTTTATATGCCAGTGAGGAAGTTAAAAATGCATGTTCTTTCTTCAACTTGTAATGTTGTGAGCCATGGATTTTGACTTGAATAAAACTCATGCGGGAAAATCTAGTAAAAGCATGGAAGAATATGGAGTTTATTCTATTTGGGTTCGAAATCTTTGTATCTGAAAAGCAGTGTGTTCAGAGATTGACACTGGGATTTTAATACAAGAATAAGAGCATAAACTATTATAAATTTCATTAAAAGCGACCACTTTGGTTTCACTTCAGCCTTTAAATAGAGTGAATGAAGTTAAATTTTCTGTCCACAGCCAGAAATTAATTCATAGAAAATTTTAAATTTAGAACTAAAACTGGCTTAAGGGCTTAATAACAGAACTCACCAAGTAAAATAATCGGCTTCCTTCTCCTTTCATTACTGGAGATGTTACTTATTATAAATAATCATGTTTTGTCTTTTGAAGGCCGCCTTTGGATTCATGCTGCAAGCAAAGTTCCAGAAGAAGCTACAATTAAAGCAATGGAGGATTTCTACAGGGAAATCTATGCAGTGAATGGAATTACTGATATTAAGTTTCCTGAACATTACCCTGTTTCAAGACTTTTAGGTACTTGGGCTTTAGTATTGTCAGGACATTGTTATTCTCTAGATGAGTTCTGCAAATTCATGAAATGTTTTGTCTTAGCTTGGTTATGCCACCCCGAGTCTTGTTGTGTTTCTAAACATGTTTGCTTTCTGACCTGCTTCTACTTATATTAATTATTATTTTGGTCTTCTATGGATAATATGTTTACTGAGAAAGGAAATAGTAAATTAGCTAACATTTAAAATTATGTTCCAGACCTAGCTCTGCTTGACTCGTACTTTTTTGCTAATTTCAGTATTATACTACAGTATAGGTTGCTGAAGATTGAAATTCTTCATAACAATGCTTCTTTTGTGGCAAAAGATGATTTCCTACTAGACATGGAGGTGTTTGCATATTGATGGAAGTCTACTTTGTAGGATGGCTATATCTTGGAGCAACTTCTTTACCCAGGTTGATGACTGACTTTTTGTGCGACACCATATGAGCATATACAGACACCCTTATCTCATGAATGTGGATGAATGCAATGGGCCTGCTAACTTTTGGAAAATTAGTACTTAGACCATATGGACTAAGTGCCTACACAATCTAGCTTCTTGGTGAAATATTTTTCAGATAGTTGGCTTCTTTTTTTGTTTGCCAATTATTTCTTTTGTTTCAAGATTTGAAATGCTATAGTTCATTTTAATGAGCTCTACAGACCGAACTCAATATGAACATGAATTATCAATGCTGTAAATTGTTTTAGGAGCTTTCTTCACTATTCTTTCTTAACTCGTCTTTTATTTAAGTCCAAAGATTTGATAATTTATAATGTGTTCGTGCATTATTAGGGTGTGTTGAAGTGGTTGGTTGTGTTAGATGTGAAGAACTAGCAAGCTGGGAGGCAATACCAGAAGGGGTGGGCAAATACAAGTTTTTAACCTTTTTTGAAATCCCTGTACTTGATTTTTTTAATTGACGAACCTGTAGACTATGTTGAATAACCTGGAGAAATTCTTATCCTACAGGCAAGGTTAGAAGGACAAACAGATTTTTGCTGGCTCTGTGAGCAGCCACAGGTGTGCCCTTTGCAGCAGCCATACATTTGCAAGTGTTCTTATTTGCTAATTTCTGCTTCCCCCCTCACTTCCTTTTTTTTTAATTATTTTTTTGGGCAGAAATTGCTAATTCCATTTGAGATGCGAGGCTTTCAGGGTGTTTATAACTTGGAAAAGAAGGTATCTATTGCATAAAAGGTTAATGCATCTGCTTCTTTGTGTATCATTATGTCAGTTTGATATTGTATGAAGATTTGTGCTTTTAACAGATATATGAGGCTGCAGTTAGAGGTCTGACCCCAGTGAAGGGTCCAATGCCAGTAAAGTTTCCCCTTCCAAATCCTCGTGATCTTTTTTCCTTAAAACCAGGGTCTATATCCGTGCTATTCCCTGATAAAGCGTCTGAAGTGGAGAAATCATCAAGTCTAACTGCAGCCATTGCTGGTGCCCGTGCAGCAGCTAGTCAGTTCAACAAGAATGATCAAAATCACCTAACAAATAATATGCAGAATAGCAATTCTAATTCCGTAATGAATGATCAAGTCAAAAGCAAACCATTTGAGGAACATAAAATGCCACAAAATAGCTCATATGAAGGCCCTAATGTTGAATCTTCAGTGCCAAATGATGCCAAGCAATGCAATCACATCAAGGATGAGGAAGGGAGTAGCCATAGTCGATTGCGTGCAGATATGAAACAGATTCCTGGAGCTTCTGCTAAGGTGTGAAGTTTTTCTTTTTTTTTTTTTAAGAAGTTTTTAATCAAATAGTTTGTTCGACTTTTATCTTTGCGTTCATTGGTTATAGAATTTATTATGCTTTTGTAAAGTGTGTGCCCAAGTTCTGCCATGAATAGGTTTGAATTGTTGGGAATTTTGTAGCTCATCACAAGGTCCATTATGGATATGCTACACTGTTTATATAAATTAAAACATGTGATACAAGTAAAATTTATATGCATTTGGCTGTCCTGCAATTTACTGTGTTTGAAATGTCTATGGAGTTGGCAGGCACCTGCTTAAACTGAGGTTGTCATCTGATTCAAATGCGCCTAGTGTGGGAAAGTATGTTCTATTGATTAAAGAAATTCTCATGCATGAGTTGGAAACTGGAACCTAGTTAAGGTCACAGTCGGTAGTCTCTGAAAGGAACAAATTAAAATTTGACTTGTTTATTTTTTTTTTCTATTTCCATTCTTAACAAGTTCCCAATATGGATTTCTAGATTTTTGCTGCAGCAGTTAGAGGGCTAAAGCCTTCGTGAATTATTCTGGGATTGAGTTCCGCATATTAGATCTTCAGTGGAGTGGGGCTTCCTGAATTATGCTGGGAATGAGTTTCGCATGTTAGATCTTCAGTGCAAAGGGGCATCCAGAAGTTAATTACAACTTGCATATATTCACGTTAGCCTCCAATTATTTGAACATCCGATGTTGGCTGGTGGTTATTTTGCTGTATCATGTTCTTTAGAACCTGTACGTTACTCTAGATTTTTCATGTGTCAGCATTGCTGAGGTTACTATCAGTCTATTGTTTCACGAGAATAAAGCAATTTTCTGGAAGTAATAGAAGTGTGTTGAGGTGAGATGCTGGGAGTTGTGGAGTTAAAATTAAGGATTCATACTAGAAACACTGTATTTGTACAAGTGTGTTGATATCAGTAACTTGTAAACGATAATTTTCTAACTAGTGGTAGCTTTTGTTCTCTGTTGCTCTCTCATCCATTCTGATCATTGTTAACAGTTCCTTTTCATTTCACCCCATTCTGAAGACTGTTTGAGAGCTGGAGTTTATATGTTGAGCTCTTCATAGCCTTACCCTTTTGTCCACGCTAATTGCTGCTTAATACTTGCCTTATGAGAAAAATAGACAGTTACTACTGTCTACAGATTGTCTTGAAGCCTGAAGGTCAATGAAATCTCTGAGGAGCTAGTCAAGAAATGGAGCATTTCAACATTAGTGGTAACCCAACAGCTACTGCCAATTTTGTTGACAAATCGTCACTACGTAGTGGCAACAGTTTGGTTTTTCATTTAGTAGTTTTAGATGTACAATTCCACAAACTTAAAATTGCATCCTTTATTCATTTGTGTTGGCCTTCTTCTTGATTCAAGGCTCCTCTTCTCATCTCACATTTGTTATATATGCTGGCAGGAATTCTGCATGGGATGCAACTTTTAATGGATTTTCTTATTATAAGTTCAAGTTGAGGGTGGCGACCACAAGGGTTGATAGCAATATTTTTGTTTAGAAGATACTTAAAAAGGACTAATTTGTAGTTGTACTTAGTAAGCTCATGAAGAGAATAAAGCTTACATTTCAAATTTAATAGTTTTTCATGGATATTCAAAATTTGAACTTGAGACTGCTGAGAATGAGATAATTAGGGATTCATGTCATTTTATCTCATTTTTAAGAGTATTAGATCATTAAATAACAAGTATTATTGATCAAATATTTATTTTATAATACATGAAATTATGAGTTAATATTCTAACTGTATAAATTTTAAAAATTTTTATACAAAAAATAATGAAAAAGATAATGCATGTGCACCGACTTATGAGTTAAGCTAAGAGAACTCAGGCTTTACGGACCTAGATTATTGTAGTTTTCCTCTTAATACAAATAATACCTAGATGGCTTAATTTTTAGGTTTTATATTTTCTCCATCCTTTGTTAAGTGTTTTTTTTATAGATGTTTTTCCTATTATAAGTGTTTTTATTAAGTCTGGTGAGGGCGGCTGGTATTAATTATATTTTTTCACTCAGCCGAAAGTTGGTAGACGACTTTGAAAATTAGGGAAAGTGATTTGCCAATAAATTAAGTCCACCGACCCTTGGGTATACATATCCACCAAAATCAATTCTCTCTCCGTTATATATAATCAACATCTCATCTCCTAAATCACAAAGTAGCAATACATGATGGAAGCTAGTAAAATTTTAGTGTTAATGATATGGGTTCTTGTTGGAGTTAATGGGTTAGCACCAAGAAGTTGCCACGGCAGCAGGCATGCCACTCTGCAATTCTATAAAGTGGAGCTATCAAGAATGGCTTTGGAGGTAGCCAAAAAAGATTATACTACGACTGGAATCCGGAGGGGAGACCCTCCACCACTTTCGCCTGCTCCGCTTTCAAATGGGTTTCATCATCAGTTTGCAAAACCTCCTTCTCCTCATCCAGCTGCCGAAATTAACAAGCTGTAATTAAGTACTAAGTAAATAAAGAAATTGTGAATTCGAATCTTAGTCTTAACTAATGGACTGTGGACCTATATATGCTTCTCCTATTGTGTCTTGTTAATTACTTAATTAATCAGTATTGTTTATAATTAGTTTACCATTAATTAATGGTTCCTTCTTAAGAATGCCAACATATATCATACGTGAACACCCTCGTTGACAATACTAAGATAATCCTTTAAGTAATTAAACAGATATACAACTGAACTTTGACAAACAAAACTGTATAATAAAAGCTTAGAAACTATTAATTAATACACACACATAAACCAAAACCATTTCTTTAGCCACAGACTAAGGGGTGTGGATTATGAATTTTTTTGTACAGATTAAATAGTTATATAACGCATGATTTTGAAAAATTTAATCTCTTCGTTTCCGCTATATAAAGGCAAGGCAGGTAGAGATGATGAACATATATAAGCTAAGCAAGAACATATTTTAACATTATAGGTAATATATAATGCATGGGGGTAACACATTCACATTTGGTTGTGCTAGTGGTGATTTTTGTTGTTGGCATATTCACTTGCGCAGATTTGAACTGCTTGAAGACACAAGAGGGTCCATCGGAGTTTTTGTGGCTGATCACACCATTAATATTCCGAGAAAATTTTTGCATGCAAGGCTAAGATTCCAATTGCCTCGCTATATTCCTCCTCCTCAGCCTAATCTTCGGCCTGGACAAGTGCCGCAGCATCGCACATTAATAATATATTTTCCATTTCTAGCATGAAACTAGAAAAAGAAAAAGAAAAGAAAAGAAAAAGAAATATAACCATGACACCTTCATGAATAGAAGGCTTTTATTTGAATGAGGTAGGTTGATATGTTCATTTTTATACAGAGCTAATTAATAATATAATATAGAAAGTCATTTTTACTTTATAAATACAAAATAATGTTAAAAAATTATTTATTAATAATATGTTATTAAGATGTTTTTAATTGAATATATGAATGAAAATATGGATAGAATAAATAAATTGATTAAGCACTTAGCTATGCTGCTATTCTCATTTTCCTAGAAAAGGCCATCAAATTGGTTGGCAGGATGTTGTTATAGTTCAGCACTTGCTTAAACTGAGGTTGTCAGCTGACTCGCATGTGTGTAGAGTTTACATTCTTTGACAAGTTCCCACTATGGATTTGTACGTAGTTTTTTGGTGCAGCAGATGGAGGGCTAAAGCCTTCCTGAACTATGCTTGGATCTTCAGTACAAAGGGGGGCACGCTGAAGTTAATATTGCAAATAGCCAGTGTTCAAGTCAGCCTCCAATCAGTTGAAGATCCAATGTTTGCCGGTGGTTTTGCTGTATCATATTCTTTAGCACCTGTACCATATATGTCATCATATTACTGAGATTACTATCAGTCTATTGTTTCGCAAATTTCTGAAACTAATAGAAGTGTGGGGAGGTGAGATGTTGGGACTTGTGGGGTTAAAGTTAAGGATTCAAACTAGATCACATTGTAATCATGCAAGTGCCTTAAGATAGATGAGTAACTTCTGTAAATGCTTGAAATTTTTCTAATTGTGGTAGCCTTCGTTCTCTGTCAATTATTCTATGACTTCTGTGTTGCTCTCTCTTCCACTCCTATTACTCGTAAGGGACTAAGGGTTAGAAAGTGGAGAAGGAATTGTCTCATTTAACTAACAAGTTGTAATTTTGCTCTTTTTTTTTTGTTAAATTTTACTTAGCTTCTATTTTCTATTTTTTTTCTATTTTCTAATATATATATATATATATATATATATATATATATATATATATATATATATATATATTATAGCATTAAGATTATTTAATAATTTTTTCTTTTATTTTACGATTAGTTGATAGTGCACTTTGAAATTTGAGAAAAGTGATTTGCAAATTAATTCAGATATATATTAGTGTCCCTATTGACATATTTAGTAATATAATTAAAATTTATTTAGATATATATATAAAGACCAGCTGCTAAGTAATCCATAAAATGATATATAGAAAACCGCCTTTAAGAATCAGAGAGCAGAGAGCAATGAAAGGGGGTGATGGATATATGGTTATTAGCACGATGGTAATTTTTGGAGTGTTAATGGTGGCTCCAATTAGAATTTGCCATGGCAGCAGAGATATTAAAATGGAGCTTGCAAGAATGGCCCTACAGGTTGCCAAACCTTATGCTATTACCAAGAAAGTTCCTACTGTGACTATGCCTTCTCCTCCTAAGCTCAATCTACGCCAGAAACAACTGCCACCTACCCCGCCATTTCAACTCATCTAACTTCCATTTCTATGCTAATCTTTAATATATCTGCCCTTTTTGTCTAAATAAATTAGTATCTATATTGTTCTTTTTTTTTAATTATTATTTTTTTTATATCTCTCACTTGTTATTTTGCTGGGCTATGCAATTATAGTTCTTCTGCTTTAGTATTTGTCTCCTCCTGGATTTTCTCAGTCTTGGGCTATAATTCTTCTTTTTTTGTTCGGCACAAACACATCTTTTGCTGTTTAAATAATAATAATAGTTATTATTTATTTATTTATTTATTATTATTATTGTTATTATTATTATCATAATAATAATAATAATAATATTGGGTGTGAGCTATCATTTTTATTATCATTATTTTTTTAGAGTGAATGATATGATCTAATGTATACTAAAATAAATATTTAGAGACCTAGCAAGATGCAATAGAAGTTGAAGACCTACATAGAAATTTTTTTTTGTAACAATTTAGGAATTAAATGATGCTTTAATAAGATTGCCAAATAAAATTGTAAATATATTTAAAAAAAAAGAGAGAAAAACAGTAAGTGTGAAATTCCTTAGTTAATTTTATATAGAATGACTATTTTACTTGTAGGTTGCTTTTGGTGAATTTAAAAAAAAAACAATTTGCAATTAAATTTCCAAAGTAGTAATTGCAGGGAGTTTGGTGATTGAGAAAATTAGGCTGAGCGGATGCCGAGATTCATATTCCAAGAAAACTCCAAAAAAAAAACATAATGGAAGTCACCAAACCAGAAAACACTCAACTGGGGCAATCTTCCACTATATGATAACGTTAGCAAGGAGAAGTCCACCATTGACTTATGACTTTAAGCTAAGAAGACTTCATTGACTTGGATATAGATATCCAACAAAATCAATTATCTTTCCCTTATATTTATTTGGATCCAAATCAGCATCTCATCTCCAAAACCACAAAGCAGCAATACATGATGGAAGCTAGTAAAATTTTAGTGTTAATGATATGGGTTCTTGTTGGAGTTAATGGGTTAGCACCAAAAAGTTGCCATGGCAGCAGGCATGCCACTCTGCAATTCTATAAAGTGGAACTAGCAAGAATGGCTTTGGAGGTAGCAAAAAAAGATTATACTACGACTAGAATCCGGAGGGGAGACCCTCCATCACTGTCGCCTCCTCCGCTTCCAAATGAGTTTCACCATCAGTTTGCACCGCCAACTAGAAGACCTTACATATATCATCCTCCTCCTCCCCCTCACTAGCTGCCGAAATTAACAATTCAGACCAAGTTACCAAGTTATGAGCTGTGATTCAGTGATACTAATTATAATCCTTTTTAGTGCGACGAAATTGGGAATTCGAATATGAGCCTGAACCTAATACAGAAATTAGTATCTATGTTGTTGTTGTTGTTTTTTTTTTATTATTATTATTATTTTAATTTATCTCGCTTGTTATTTTGCTGGGAAATGCAATTATAGTTCTTATGCTATAGTATTTGTCTCCTGGATTTTCAAGGTTTGGGCTACAATTCTTCTTTTTTTGTTTGGCAAAAAAAAAACATCTTTAGCTGTTTAAATTATTATTATTATTATTATAGGTTCCAAAAATAATGCTTAGAAGGGGGCGAATTAAGCTTTAAAAATTTCTCTTTGTCAGAAAACTGTTTTTGTTATTTCTTATTGTTAAAATTTAGTTTTGTTGATAAGATTTCTAAGGTAAACTCACTAGCGAGTTTGGATGATTGGGGTTCATGTATTTTTGGAGTGAAATTTTAATCTTTTGAAATAAATTATATTTCTTGTTCTATTATCAAATTTGAATTTTTCTAATTAACGATCCTTATAATTGGGTGTAAAAATATTAAAAATATTTCCTCCCAATTGTACACTGGTGCCATTTGAATATGTTGGAAATCATAATGGAAGTCAATCTCTCCCGGATTTGTGACATTCTTGTATAAATTTACACGTTAAAATTTTATCAAAAGATTTTGATCAGAAAATGCAAGAAATCATAATTCAAAAAAAAAACACACAAATAATTCAATAAGAAACCAGCCATGAATAAAACTTTTATATAATCAATGATTTTAAAGTAATTAACAACCATCTGATTCTTTCATCATCCTCATCTTACGAAATTCATAAGAGGCTAAAGTAAAGATTTGTGGAAAACATAATCCAGTTTATTTTGAATATAAAGAATGTGAAAGAAAGAATGATGAGTTAGGTAATTCTTCATATTTTTTCTAGTCATAATGATTTTAATTTACATTATTTTTACACCATTTTTTGAACCTAGATAGTCCTCTATGTAAAACTTCATTTTGAATGATAACACCATCACTTTTCTTCTTCTTTTTTTTTTTTTTTCTAATTAATAACAAGTGGTGTTCATTTTGTATTAAAGACATCTTGATTTGGTCCTTTTTAAATGGGTATTAGAATACATTTTCATGCTCATTTTACACGAAAAGAAATCATTTAATTCTTGACAATTTTATAAATATTAATTGTCACTAACATTTTTTTTTTCTGACAATAAAAGTAATCAAAAGATTATAGCCTATAATTATTGTAACTGGAAGTTTAATGTTATCTTTATTGTCACTAAATCAACTAATTAATGTGACAACAAAGTGTTGTCTTGGCAGATATATAAGATTTATAATGATAATCACTTCTTGCAAATAAAAATAGATAAATAATCATATATGCTATGATTTTGTTAGAAATTACCAAATAAAGAAAAAAAATATCAGAGTGCAAAAAAAAGGAAATATTGTTTAAATTGTTTCGAAAAAATTAGAACAAAGCCTGGCCCATAATAAAAATCAGCCTACGTGGCTAGGGCCAACACGAATATTAGCTTGAGTCCTACAGTTAGATCCAGAATCCGAAAATTATATTATAGACCCAGTTGTATAATGCTTTGTGTGCCATTATGATACTGTTTTTTTTTTCTATCGTTTTCTTCTATTTTTCTTTCTCATTCTTATTTATAGAGATTTTTTTTGTATATTTTAAGTTTGTTTTTAGAGATAAATTTTTTAATTTGAATATTTAATTTTATATTTAACACTTTTGAATATTGTAATTATTGTTATTATTGTTTTGGATAAAAATATTTAATTTTATTTTTTGTGAAAAAAAATAGTTAAAAATGAAAATATTTAAATTAAAAATGAGTAATATAGAGAGAGAAAATTAAATTCATTAATGTTAAAGACAATAAATTTAGTAAAAATAATAAACATATAAGCGATAAACTATAAACGATAAACTTGAAAATTATGAACGATAAATCTATAAGTGATGGAACAGTAAATTGTAAGATGAATCTATAGTTTCAAAAAAATAAATCTGTAAATTTAAAATGATAAATTTATAAGTTGTAAACGATGAATTTGTAAGTTGTAAACAATAAATTTGTAGGTGATAAGATAACAAGTTATAAATAATGAATCTATAAATTTAAAATAATAAATCTGTAAATTATAAATGATGAACTTGTAATTTCTAAACTATAAACTTATAAGTTTAAAACAATGAACGTATAAATTCAAAATGATGAATCTGTAATTTATAATTGAGGAACTTATAAATTTAAAAACGATAAACCTGTAAATTATAACTGATAAATTTATTTTATATTCATTAATTTACCAAAATCTAATTCCATAAAAACACGTATTTTTGTGAAAGAATAAAGTATATAATGTAATATGGATTCAGTTTCATAATATAACAAAAAGTTAGACCTTAATATAGTTAATATAAAATAAGGAAGAAAGAAAAACAAAATTTAGCTATTATAAAGGTCAAAATAATACTTGTGAATGTGGTGTGGACCGTGTGGTTGAACCAACCAAACTGACCCCTAATCCTCTCATAATTAAGCAATGAAACAAGTCTCTGTCTCCCATTTAAAAAAAAAAAAAAATGAAACAAGTCTTAATGTGTAATTTTATGGGCTTGTGATTAGTATTATTATTTGCAGTCATCTTATTTAATATGGTCGTATCTTATACTATTTTTCTATTTTTCAGGAGCTATACAAAAAACCGTAACTGAAAGGACCAAATTTATCATATGGAAATACCAAAAATTTGATACCATTTCAGGCCACTTGGTTTCTTTCGAGATACTGAAACCATTTTGTTTGCAGTTCAAGTTCACAAGGTTAACCTACCTTGGACATTATAACCCAGGGAATTACTCCCATGCCAAGTGAGAATGATCCTATATATATCTGGTTGCAGAATCACCGTATCATTAGAACCCACTTAATTTTACGACATAAGTGATGCAATGATGAACAATCTTAAGGCATGGTTAATCTTACCAGTACACCAATGAATGCAAGAAAGGGAGAGAAACCTATCCATTTGTGAAGGTCCTGCAAATGATAAGGCTTTGTAGTTAATATATACCTAAGGGAAAAAAAGATAAGTAATCCAAACAAGTAAAGTTTATTCGTAAGGACCCGCAACAAGAACGACTGCAAGAAGACAACCCAAGCATCTTCCAGCAGCTGATATCTGTGAACCTGTGTAGATTGTGGACTTGTTAATTCACACTGCTCCAACACACTGAGAACAACTCCCAAGAGTTCTTACCATCAGAAGTGATCTTCTCCCAGATATATCCATTAAGGCTACTCCCGATGTTGTCACTGGAACATGCTGAAAATCAGTTAGCATGTCTGACTTAAAAAAGCACTAAGCAGAATGTAGCACTTGTATTGAGAGTCCTTGATCTGCACAACAACCATTTCTATAGTCCCTACACGGCCAGAGAAACTTGCCATATAAATAGAGATTTACAAATTTTATTGTTTATTTCATAATAGCTAATTGTGATGAGTCTTCACATACTAGCTGATAAAAATATGGAAGTTGCATAAAATGCAATACCATGGAGCCCTCAAAATTGTTGCAGTACCATCAGTCCAACTCCAATCTTGAAAGAGTTTCAATTATTAACTAAATTATTTCTACTGATCCTTCCTAATCTCAAGACACAAACGTAAAGTGCTACTGCGGCTAGGATTAACTGAGAAAACTCACAATGAGTGAATGAGCAAATGCACTCTGAAACAATTTAAATTTGCCAGCTTCAGAATGCCGTTGATGGGTTTCTCCATAATCCTATATATAAAAAAAAGCCCATCTCAGTTTTTCATGTGTAGATTCAGTCAAAACAAAGATACAATTGAGCCAAAGTTTCAATTATTTCTTTAACATAAAAATGTTTGGAACCAAGTTGATGAATTGAATAGAAATTAACAGATTCTTATAGATTTTGTACACGCAAAGATAAAAACCAACTCTAATCTTAGCCTCTTCATCCGAAACATTATCCTCTCCCTTCTAATATGCTGCAGACCGGCTTTACACTCTTTGCACCTTCTAATCTTTGCTTGCAAGATTCATTCACCATTCAACATTGCAATATTTCCTAGTCTTGCTAGTTACAACATTGCAAATAGAGAAGAAATAATAGCCATGTGCTGAAGTTTCATTAGCATATGCATAACTGATAGCACAGTTAATTTTCAATAGTTTTTTGGAGACAGTTCCTCTTTCAAGCAATGAAAAATATAAAATAATTGTTCTCTTGTTCCTTCTAAAAGAAAATCATTATTCATAATCATAATGACATGATAGCAATCTGACACAAATTCATAATTCTCACCTGCCATACAGGGGTTTCTGGAACGAAGAACAGATGACAAGCTGAATAAGACACGAACTGTTCTTGCAGTAAAACCACAGACAAACAGTTTATTATGAAAATTTTTTTACATCAATTTCAAGGACCACCAAAGGAGAGAAATAATGCCAATCAGAGCCAAAACCCCAGTTAGATATCTGTTTAGCCCCTATACGTTATGCTAGGAAGAAGGGAGAGCAGTCTTAGTGCCAGTTAAGTGTATGAGGGCTGTTTCTAGATTGTTCAGGGGTGGGGTTTGTTGTGGGATACTAAAGAGATTTTATGGGTAGTTTGTTACGTAAGGAAGGAGAATGTTAATATAAATAGAGAAGTTTGTTCACAAACCTCTCGAATGCTTGTAATTTCTCAATTTCTAGTTCAAATTTCAGAACTCCCTCTTGTTTCCTTGCTGTGAGATTTGTTGGTTCTTATCAATTAGTATCAGAGCAGGTGACCCATGGAGAAGATGAATTCTGGGCAGAGATTGGTGACTAGAATTGTCAACATTTTAGAAGAGCTAAATTCTCTAAAGAGCACAGTGGATAAGATCTCAATGAAGCTAGACAAGATTATGGAACGGTGTAAAGACTCATCCAGGGTGGCGTCACCGCCTGGGGAAAGCCAGAAAATGGAGGAAAACTTCCCGAAGCTGAAGCAAACTGTGCCTGAACATCTTCCGACGTGCGCGAGAGCTGCTAGAATCTTTGTTTTCGACCCAAGATTGGACCGCCGGCTAATCTCTCAAAATAATAAATTGAGAAAACTTCAAAATCCCCAAAAGCACAAAATGGGTTGTGTGACTTGTGCCCAATATAAGGTACAAGCTTGGTCTTCAAGTCCCACATCTACCACTGGAAGGGCCCTGCCCGAATCCACAACCTGAGTGGTCACTGTTCTCAATTCTCATCCACGATCCGGGTGTCAGATCTTCGCTAGTCCGTGTTCCTTCTTGTCGCGTGTTCTAGTATAGGCAATTGAAGAAATTATTCTCATGGTGAGTTCTCAAGAAGAAGGGTCATGAGATTCTGTCTGGCTGATGTTACTGCAGAGTGCGTTGTTCAGCAACTGAAGGAATATGATAGAAGGGAGCTTGTTTCGACTACAAAGGAAGGATTGAATCTTGACTAAGGGACTAAAGTAGTTGACAAAGCGAAAGAGATTCAATCCAAGAAAAAGAAGAAGCTCAGAGGTTTACTCGACGAGAAGGACTGTGCTACTATTATGCTTTGTCTTGTATGGCACTCTATTGCCGGTGATTACGATGTGAAGACCAATGGGCCGTTTGGGACTACCACGCATGTAGTAGAACTGGCCTAAGGGGCTTGAGTTTACTAGAAGACTACTTGAACCCAAGAAGCAGTTTCCCATCTATTAATATATATGTATATACAGTGCGGTGGTAGATCTTGTTGATTACTGTAGTTAATACAGTGCTTTGCCTAAACTACCCTTCATCAGCTCAAAAAAACAACATCGTTCCAAGGGGACATGAGAGATAGGAAGTATTCTGAAGAATCCAAGGCATGAAGTTGACAAATAGGGTTTAAAAGCAACGGGCCACATATAAAACATTTTTTTAAACATTTTTTTAAGGGACACATAAAACATTTTAATTGTACCTGTGCAAATAGATTTTTGTCATAATTTTGAGCATTTCTTAAAAATTTATTTTTGCATTTTTAAAATTCGAGACATTTTTACAATTTATGATTACTTAAAAGATATAAATAGAAGCTATTCGGATATTAATTCGAAAAAATTTATTCTAAATTGTTTATTATTATTAACAAGTCGAATTCGAAATTAAATCTGAATTCAAAAATTTTATTGAGTTTGAGTTTGAACTTAATATTGTTTGCTTTTTCACTTCACGAATATATTCATTTACGAACGTTCATTTAAAAGTTTACGAACATGTTTATTTAAATTTATTTATATTATATTTTGTTATCGAGCTCATTATTAATTAACGAGCTAAACTCGAATTTTTGGCATTATTATTTAAAGAGCCAAATTTGAGTTTTTATTATTATTAATTAACGAACCGAACTTGATTTTTTATCAATTTTAGTTAATAAGTCGAACGCGAAGTAAATTCATTAAACATAATAAATGAAATTTTTTCAAGCAAAACTTAAACTTCTTGCGAACTTGATAATTTTCAAACGAATTAAAGTCGAACTCGAGCATGTAATAAATTTAAACCATATGAGTTTAAACTAGCTGAGTTCGAATTCACCAATATTCAGTTCGGTTCGTTTACGACAATATGATTACTTAAGCAACTAAAATGGCTAACTTAGGATCATTTGGTCAAATTTAATTCAATTTGCTTTTTTTTTCTTTAGTTTTAACTTGCCAAATTCCATTTAAACATGTATAAAAAAATATGATTTTGTAATGGTTAAAAAATAATCATTAATTATTTAGCGTTGTTGGTGATTGGTTGCTACTTAATATTATGATTGCTCAACTATCAATTTATCATTTTGTTATAAATTTTGAATAGTGTTTGTATTTTATAAAAACTTTATGTTTATCTATTTTAATTAATATTGTAATTATTTATATGCTAAAATTTGATTCTTTTTATATATTATTTCTTATTTATTATCTAAATTTAGTCATTCTGACGGAAAACGAGTGTATCTTACTAGTTTGGAGTAAAACTAACTTAAATCAGCTAGCTGGTGTACCCGAATTGGATTCTATTTCATCTCTCTTCCTCTTCCTCTTCTAGTCTCTAGATTGGAATTTCTCAAACCTCTACCCGCCACCACTCCCTGGCGTCGGATCTCCACCTTTACTGATCTCTACACCATCAAGACTTACGTTCCCTTCCACCCTTACAACAGCAAGGCTCCTTTCCGTATCGTCGACACCCATCAAACAACAGCCCCATCTTTAGCTACGTTGAGTCCTACTAGCGTGCCGGTGTTATTGCGATAGTAGTCATGGGTGGGCCTGATATTCCATTCTATCCAGGAAGAGAGGACAAGCTTGAGCTTTCTCTAGCATGTCGTTTGCATAATGCTACCAAGAAATCTGATCATTTGAAGGACGTCGGGTTTTATGGGGAACAAGGTATTAACAAAGCTCAGGTGCTAGTAGGTTGTGGATTAGCTTTCATTTAGTTGGATATCAAGTAAGAATTGGGTGAAATTTCAGAAAAGACTCATGCTGGGTTTTCTTTGAGCCCTTATGTCCAGTCTTCATTGGTCAAATTTTACTCAAAATATGAAGGAATAAGGTTCGCACAAAAGGTGTTTGATGAAATTACAGAGTGGAATTTGGTTTGCTAGAGTGCAATGGTAAGTGGGAATGCGAGGGTGGTAATGGTCATTGAGGCTTTGAGTATGTTTCGGGATTGGCAAGATGGTGGGACTAATACTAGTGATTTTGATGATGATGCAGGTGGTGGCTTGTCACTTAGTGCTCGTTCTCTAGCAATTTTAATGCGGAAGTTAGACTGTGGTGGCATTGCCTCAAGTATTGTTGGTTCAATGGGGACTCCTGTTGTCAGTGCTAGACTTGTTGTGCCAACTGCTCCAATTCTTGGTGCTGCACCAATGGTTTCACCCGCAGTCGTTTCTCTTATCCCAGGTTCTGTTCCTGCTTTACCTAGACTGCTTGCTACAGGAGATCAGCTTCTGCCACTATTCCTACGGTGGCTACAATTGGCATTCCAAGTGAATGTTTACTGCTGAAGAATATTTTTGATCCCAAAGTAGAGGCGGAACTAGACTTTTATTTGGATATTAAAGAAGTATATTTATAGCTTCTTGCTGCCAGCACTTCCGATGCTAGGTCTTATCACCGTCACCTTGAGGACAATGCTTTTTAGATGATAAAGAATGACACAAACAAATGTGTCGATGTGCGTGTGCTTAACACAGTCGGAAGAAGGGAGAGCAGTCTTAGTGTGTGGACTGCTGCTGGTTAAGTGTGTGAGGGCTATTTCTAGATTGTTCAGGGTTGCGGGGTAGTAAAGAGATTTTATGGGTAGTTTGTTACATAGGGAAGGGGAATGTTAGTATAAATAGAGAAGTTTTTTTTTTTTTTTTGGGGGGGGGGGGGGGTGGGGGGTGTTGGTGACTATGGAGAGCCACAGGCCTCTCAAATGCTTGTAATTTCTCAATTTGTAGTTCAAATTCCAGTATTCCCCCCTGTTTCCTTGCTGTAAGATTTGTTGGTTCTTATCAATATGTTACTGAAACACCAAGGAATATCATCAACTGCAGAATCAGTGACAAGTAAAAAACTGCATACTTTCTAGCAATTCAGTAATGCTAAATAATTACCTGATGAACTGTTGTAAATCCTCCTCAGATATTTTTGGATGTAATTTCAGCTACGTATACAGGTATCTTTTCATATGAGAGATGCAAATGGATAATTTCCACACGACTACGTAACCAAATGAATTGTGGTACTAGCAAGTAAGTTACCACATAAGAAAGTAGCCCCATCCCATATCCCACCAATAGTTTTCCAACATCAAGCCAACAAGACAACTTTCAACATGCACCGAATGTTAACCACATGAATTGAATCCAAGAGAAAACAAATGCTCCTTAACACTTCTTTGGAAATTTTTTTCTGCCTGAGCTATGATTATTTAAAATGTCATAACCAATAAATACAGATGCTATTCGGTAGAAGAATTACTTTCATAAGAGAGGAATAATTAGAAGTTAGAACAAATTCAATATCATATTGCTTCTCTGGAGTGGAGTCAAATACAGCTTATTATTGCTTTTCTGAAGTAGGTCAAATACAACTTATTCTTTTGATTTTAGTAAAATCAGATACCGAATAATGATTTAAGAATTCTTTCTTCTGGAATGACTCCAACCCAATATAATATTCATTTTCTTCCAGTGACAGCACGGAAAAAATATTAATGCTTTAAAATATTTATCATTATACCTGGCAACCATACACAGCATGAACAGAAGAATGAAATTGTGGAACGACAAATGATACAAAGAAAGATAACCTTTGAGAATGCTATTAAAAGCCATCCTACAGAATAGAATATTTCTGAAAAGCCCATTGCCAAAGTCAAAACAGTACGAAAAATATTCCTGAAACATGTTGATGACAATTTCTGTCGAGCATCAACGACTGAATAGCATGGACAGAAGAGCGGGATAAAGGGTTTCGGTACCTGCTTAACTCCATTCCATCATGAAGTTGAAAGTACATGTAACAATCCAGGAGCATATCCATTTGATTAGAGTCGCCAGACTTCCCAAGGTGCCTTTGACGTTTATAGGGAATATCTGCCATGGAAAATGTTAATCTTTCATCTTTTTTCACAATATAAAAAAATCTCGACTTCAGAGATTGGCAATATGATAGAATGAATAAAGTTGAAGAAGAAATACTGAAGTATTGCATGTGAATTGTTGACATACCTACAAGCATAATGTCATTCCTATGAGAAAGCAACTGAAGCACATGGCAGAGGCAGAAGTCTGCAAACATTTTAAAGATTTTATTATCTATTGGTTTATCAACTCCATCATAAACTTAGAATAACTCTTGGCTGCATACCAGATTTATCTGTTAAGAGCACAGATGCAGCAGTAGCTGGAATCTGCAAAAGAAACACTAGTTCAATGAAAAGCAAAAGCCAGAATCTAGCGTTGACTAATCATACCAGCATCTACCTGGATAATAGCCATTGCTAATAGCCCAAAATTACTGGAAAAACCTGTCAACTGCTAGACAGTACATTATGCTTTCCTCTTTATCATATATATGGTCAAGTACATAATGAAGTAGTCAAAACCAAACTGCATAATCTTATAGTCAAAGCTTATAATATACCAGCTTTTTCGAAAGTGGAGCTAGCATAACATGCAACTGCATTGATTCTCCAAACTGTTGAAATAGCAGTATTCCAATACAAATCTGAACCAAATGGAATCCATAGAATGTTATAATATTCCTAAATGTATTTCCTAAACATGATATTTTTATTATAACGCTCATGGTAAGAATATGAGCATATTTTCAAGGTAACTCACTGTAAGGATATGAGCATATCTCCACTGCAACAATTTTAGAATTATAGTTTCTGAATGCCCCTTGAAGGTTTCAATGTGGTTTCAGTGTCGATTTTACACCAATCGTATATCAATACATCAAGGGAAAGAATGGGAGAGATACTTTAAGTTGAAGTAGGAAATTTACTCTAATGTCTGCTGCTTCTTGAGAAACAACAGCATTCTTTCCCCCGAGGCCAGGGTAAATTCTAACTCATTTTGTCAACCAAATTTTGTCTGCCAAATTTGACTTTTTAGTCCAGAAATACGATCAATATTCCCTATATCAATGCTTCACAACTCTAGAAGGCGAAAAAAATGAGTATACATGTTTCCTCAACATTGATTTTTAATGTGGTATGATGCTAAAGACATCAACCAGAAGGTTCTCCAATTTTCACAAAAACGGCCACCTAAAATTCAAAAAAAGAAAAAAAAGGAAGAAGAAAAGACTCACCAGCCATATTGGAGACTCTGGAATGAAGAAAATGCCTATAGCTTGCAACGCACCCGGAACAGTCCCTTAAATTCAACCAAATGAAAAGTAAGTAATTCACATAATCCTGGAAACAAGAATAAGAGGGCAAAGAAGTTTATACCAATTAGAGCTAAGATAAACCAGGAAATGACAGTTCCGATGAAATACGCTAGTGAAAGTCCACAAATTGTCAAGAACTCTTCACTTGACAATAGATTTCAAAAAATGAGACGGAGCTCATGAGCATACCTAATGTAACCTAAGCCAGAATCTAACCCAAAACATCCAGAGGAGAGATGGAAAATGGAATATTAATGTCTTGAGAACCTTATTGTTAGTGACATGTCTGAGGATAATAAATTGAGAAAGTTCTTTGAAATCAATTTCTTCAAAGAACTGAGCTACAAGGAGATCCCATGACTATCTAAAACCCAATAATAAATTATTATACAAATCAAACGAGGATAGGGCAAGTAGTTACACATATTGAACTGCAATGGAGCTCAAAAGATGCCTATTTTAAACAAATACAACCCAAATTCTCTTGCAGAGAGTTGGAAACTGCTCATTCGTTACTGAATTTGAAAGAATACTCTTAGAGCTTGTTAGAATCAGGTAAGAATCTCTTGATATAAGCAGAATGTAGGATAAAAAACATGATGTGAAAAATTGTTTTGCTCTATCATTTTACCAATCTATGGAATATGGCCAGCACCTTCTATCAACTTCAACTTAACAACATCAAAATTTCCTTTCATGAAACTAAGATTTTAGTATCAAAACTAAAGCTTTTCAAATCAAAACTAAGACTTTTCAAAAGTCAACTTGGAATAATGTTAACAAACCCTTTATAAAAATTCAGAACCGATGCTTTAAAAAGTCCACTTGTAATAATGCTAACAAACCTTTCATAACAAAAAGATTTTAGTACTAAAACAAAGGTTTACTAGGAATAATGCCAATAAGCCTTTTATAAAAATAGAATTTTAACATCAAAATCAAAGCTTTAAAGGTCCATTTGGAATAATGCTAATAAGCCCTTTATTTTAAAATTTTAGAACCAATGCTTCAAGAGCCCACTTGGAATAATTCTAATAAACCTTTTAATTATAAATTTCAGAATCGTGCTTCAACAGCCTATTTAGAATAATGCTAAAAAAAGATTCCATAAAAATAAGACTTTAGTATGAAAACTAAAGCTTTAAAGGCACAACAAGTTTTTGTTTTAAAAATTCATAAAATGTTTTGAAGATCCATTTGGAATAATGCTAATAAGCCTTTCACAAAAATAAGATTTTAATACCAAAACCAAGACTTTAAAAGCCCACTTTGAACAATGCCGACAAGTCTTTCGTTACAATCTTATAAATATTAGATTTTAATAAATAAAAAAAAAAGCTTTAAAGGCCCGGTTGATATGATGCTAATAAACCTATAATAAGAAAAACTCAAAAATCCCATTGGAAATAATGCTAACAGATCTTTTGTAGAAAAAAGTTTTGATGGGCTTATAGGAATAATGCTAATAAGCATTTCATAAAAAAATAAAAAATAAAAAAATTAGTATGAAAAACTAAAGCTTTAATGCACCACTGGGACAATGCAAACAAACCTTTTATAAAAATAAGCTTCAAGTGACCAATAGGAGCAACTCTAAAAAGTCTTGAGATTTTAATATCAAAACCAAACTTTCAAAGACCCATGTATAATAATGTTAACAAGCCTTCCATTTTTAAAATTTCAGAACCTATAGTTTAAAGATTCACTTGGTCAATGCTTTCAAGACTTTCATAAAAATAAGATCTTAGTTATCACAACCAAAGCTTATATTTTTCTAATGCAACTTATATTAATATGTCAAAAGTTTATAAACAAAAGAATTTGGATCTTATAAGAATTTGAATACCTATTACTGAATCCATTCTCTGCACCTTGGTTAGCTCTCTCAATAGTGAAGGGCAAATCCAACAGCCAATATTATACAAACCCCCATTGCTTTAAAATCTGGCAACACATGTTTTGGCAACTAGATTGGAAAAAACATATTGGAAAATAAAATCGTGTGTAAATCAGCTCAAGAAAAACAATGTTATTATGATTCAATTTAAATTTAAGATAACGTAAGAACCAACAGTAAACATCAGAAGAGCGACTGACCTGCCTTTATCTTGGTTCACTGTGTCCACATAGAAATCCTAAGTGATCCTAAAAAAAAAACAAAATTCTGAAGCTCAAAATAATTTCTGCAGTTAAAATTTACCCCTTCACTTGCTATATATCTCTCTATATATATAATTCTTCGCTTGCTACTTGAGGTAGTTTCCCTTTTTTTTTTTCTTTCTTTTCCTTCTCTCTTTTGTTTCTAATAGAAGGCTATGGTTTTGCTTTCAATTGGTAATTTTATAATTTTAACATCAATAAATAAAAAAGAAAATATAATGTGTCATTATCTTAATCGAATTTTATCAATTTAATATTTATATTTATAATTATTAAAAAATGAATAAATTACTATTAAATTTTTTCCTTAATATCTAAATACATACTTATTTTGATAACAAATTTTTTACAAAAAAATAATTTTTTATTTTTTTAAAATATTAAATACTATGTACTTAGTTTAAATAATAAGTTATGAAATGACAGTGATATATATATAAAATGATTACGGTTACTTATACGGTATACTTGCGTAAGTGAAAAACTAACAAAATGACAGCTAGCAAATAATAAAATAACCGTTTGACAGCTAATAAATATATTGTCAGATGCGTACCCAATCTCCTTACTCCTTCCCTCCATTTCTGATCTCCCTCTCCTTCCGCCCTACTTTTCTTATCTTTTTTTTTCTTAATACTTTCCCACGATTCCAGTTTCTTGAATTGCGGCAAGCTATTGCAAGGCAGCAGCAAAGTGACTGAACTGAAACAGGAAAAGTATCAATCAAGCAATTCATAGATCAATCGAATCCAATTTTGGTTTCCGAAATAATAATCTATTAATTTAATCGATGGCCACCTTCCGCCGAAGGACTAGACGAAGAGCAGCTAAAGAATGGCGGAGTTGAGCAAAACCCTAAAAGAAGGGGAGAGAATAGTTGCCCCCACCCGAAGACATGACGGTACTCCCTGTAAACCCATCCGCATTCGAGCCGGTTATGTGCCCTAAGATGAAGTCGTCATCCACCATTTTATGGAGAGAAACAGAGACTTGTTGAAGTTGAGCCCAGTTGGGATTACAGCTTCTGCTGCTTAGCGTTTTTAGTTTTCCGTTCCTGGTTTGCCATCCTTAGGCTACTCCACAGCGCCAAAATGTCATTTGATCCAACCCTACAGTCCGCACGAAACGGCAGCGTGTTACATTACGTGTTTTTATTTTTTTAGTAGTTGTCTGAATAAGGTAAAACATGGTATCAAATATTAATCTATTCCTAAAAACGGCGCCGTTTTATTTGAAACCTAGCCTCCTCCACTTGTTTCTTTTTTGTTGTTCCCCTGATCGTTCATGCTGAACTATGCTTGGGATGAGTTTTGCATGTTAGATCTTCAGTACAAAGGGCCAGGGGGCATCCAGAAGTTAATATTGTGAATAGCAAATATTCAAGTCAGCCTCCAGTCAGTTGAAGATCCAATGATTGCCGGAGCTTACTTTGCTGTATCATATTCTTTAGCGCCTGTATTATATATGTCATCATTACTGAGGTTACTATCAGTGTATTGTTTCATTAGAATAATGCAATTTTCTGAAACTATAGAAGTGCGGTGAGGTGAGATGTTGGGACTTGTGGGGTTAAAGTTAAGGATTCATACTAGATCACATTGTAACCATGCAAGTGCCTTAAGATAGATGAGTAACTTCTGTAAATTATTAATGCTTGAAAGTTTTCTAATCATGAGCTTTTGGTTCTCTGTCAATTAGTCTATGACTTCTGTGTTGCTCTCTCTTCCACTCTTATTACTCGTAAGGGACTAAGGGTTAGAAAGTGGAGAAGGAATTGTCTCATTTAACTAACAAGTTGTAATTTTGCTCTTTTTTTTTTTTGTTAAATTTTACTTAGCTTTTATTTTCTATTTATTTTCTATTTTCTAATATATATATATATATATATATATATATTATAGCATTAAGATTATATAATAATTTTTTCTTTTATTTTACGATTAGTTGATAGTGCACTTTGAAATTTGAGCAAAGTGATTTGCAAATGAATTCAGATATATATTATTGTCCCTATTGACATATATAGTAATATAATTAAAATTTATTTAGATATATATATATATAAAGACCAGCTGCTAAGTAATCCCATAAGATGATATATAGAAAAACGCCTTTAAGAATCAGAGAGCAGAGAGCAATGAAAGGGGGTGGTGGATATATGGTAATTGGCATGATGGTAATTTTTGGAGTGTTAATGGTGGCTCCAATTAGAATTTTCCATGGCAGCAGAGATATTAAAATGGAGCTTGAAAGAATGGCCCTACAGGTTGCCAAACCTTATGCTATTACCAAAAAAGTTCATTTAGTTGTTCTACTAATTCAATAAAAATAATACACATTTAATTATTTTTTAGTTTTAGTTGACATGAATATAATAATTATATATATATATATATATGAAGATAGTCACATAACATGAAATATAAATCCTCTTCAAGAAACAAAGTACACAATGCAATGAAAGTGGATGGATGTGTGGTTATTGGGTTTATGGTAATTTTTGGATTAATTAGAGCTTACAATTCGAATTTTAGTAAATTTGTTATGTCACAATTCGTTTCAATTTAAACAAATTATTTCACAATCATTTAACATATATATATATATATATATATATATATATATATATATATATATAATAAAAATAACTGAAATTAATATTATATTACATAATAAATTTTATAATGTACATATTAATATTAATAATTTAGTATGTAAATATTTATAAACATATATGTATGTAGAGTATAATAAAATTTAAATATTTAATTATTTATACGATATTATTATTAATACAAATTTCATCATTAATTTACTAATTTTTATTTATATATATTAATATAATTTATTATAAATTTATATATAATTAAATATTCATGGCCGCAGGCCCGCGGAGATGTTACTACGGAATTCTATAAAATGGAGCTTGCAAGAATGGCCCTGCAGGTCACGGTCAAACCTGATGGCTGATGCTATTACCAAGAAAGTCCCTCCTGCAACTTGCCTGCTCCTAAGCCCAACAACCGACGCCAGCAAGGACAATCTCCTCCGCTGTCATCTCAACTCTTATGACTTCTTTACCCTATATATATTTCGATCCAATTCAGCATTCTCATCTCCTAAGTCACAAAGGAGCAACACATGATGGAAGCTAGTAAAATATTATTGGTAATGATATTGGTTCTTGTTGGAGTTAATGGGTTAGCACCGAGAAGTTGCCATGGCAGCAGGCATGCCACTCTGCAATTCTATAAAGTGGAGCTAGCAACAATGGCTTTGGAGGTAGCCAAAAGTGATTATTCTACCACTGGAATCCGGAGGGGAAATCCCCCACCAAAGAGGGTTGCTCCTGTGCCAAGTACGTCGCACCGTCAGCTTGTACCGCCAGCTTACAGATATAAAAGTCCTCCTCCTCCTCGGTTTGCACCGCCAGCTTAGAGAAATTAAAGTCCTCCTCCTCAGCTTGCACCTCCGGCTTACAGATATTAAAGTCCTCCTTTCTAGCTGTCGAAATTAAACCTAATCATGAGCTTAATTCAGTGATATTAATTATAATCCTTTTTAGTGCGATGAAATTGGAATTTCGAATCTTAATCTGAACCTTATAAAGAAATTAGTATCTATGTTGTACTTTTTGTATCTCTCACTTGTTAATGCTGGGCTATGCAATAACAGTTCTTTTAAAGCATTTGTCTCCTCTGCATTTTCTCAGGCTAGGGCTATATTTTTTTTTTGGCAAAAATTTATTTTTTATCATGATTTAATAAATATGGTCGATTTAATCTATTTATATTTTTTCTAAATTGTATTTTATGTTCTAACTACAATATGCACAATTATATATATATAAGTAACATTATAAATATATTTATTTTTATACGTTTACAAATATTTTAACTCATTTACACTCCTACACTCATATGGAGCAATCTTCCACTTTGATAATGATAACAAAGAAAAGTGCACCATTGACTTGCAACTTTATGCTAAGAAGATTTCATCAACTTGGTTTATATGAATTTTTCCACTTAGCCGAAAGTTGGTAGAAGATTTTGAAAATTGAGTTATGCCTTGGGTAATGTGATTTGTAAGAAGTTAACAACATTCTAGATATTTACTTTCTAGTTGGTGAATAAAAATTGGAATAGTTTGTTTGAAAGCTACTAAAACGTTTTGAAATTAAAATTTAGTTAGTACTCCACTCATTTTAATCGTAGTACATTTTTATCTCTGAAAAATGATGAAAAACGAGAATATATATCAAAATTTTCATATAAAAATATTATTGGTAGCTTAATGTATAAAATGATGTGTATGAGACTTGATATTTTACAAGCAATTAGGGTTTGTGTGCAGTTACATGTATGATCCTAGTAAAGGACATTGGCAAGCTATGAAATAAATTTTGCGGTATATTTAGAATATTACAGATGTTGGTATAATGTTTGAACGGGATGAGAAAATTAGTCAGTATATAGTTGAATATTGCGATTCTAACTATGAAGGTGATTTAATAAATATCGATCTACTACTGGTTATGTGTTCACACTTGCAAAAACACTAGTTAGTTGAAAGTCCATTTTACAGTCAACAATTATTTTGTCTACAATAGAGGTAGAGTACATGACAGTTTCAGAAGCTGTTAAGGAGGTAATTTGGCTTCAGTTGTTGTTGAATAACTTAAACATTGATCAGAAGCATATCAAAGATCATTTTGACAGTCAAACTACTATTCATTTAGCAAGAACAAAACACATCAATGTTCGATATCATTTTGTATGAAAATTTTTTAAAGATGGTAAAATATTATTTCAAAAAAATTTTAAACTGCTGAAAATCATGCAGATATGAAAACAAAAGTTGTGACATGTATCAAGTTCTAATATCATTTAGATTTGATAAATGTTTTTACAATTTGAAATTGGGCGTTTCAAAATGCATTTAGAGACATTACTGAAATTTATAAAATGAGAATTCAGATATTATTTGTTTGAGATTGTGAGACTGACAAAATGGAGATTTGTTGAATTTTAACAATTTCCCAATCTCACATCGGAAGTGGGAGAGAGGAAGAAAAATATTAGCTTATAAAAAAAATTTCATCATCTTTTAACAAATTATTCCAAACACTAATCTCTTATTTCTAAGATTAGTTGTATTTTCTTTTTTTTTTTTATAATATTTTATTTTGTAATATTTTTTTAAAATGGTGAAATATCATTTTAGTATTGTCCGAAAATGTAGATATAATTGGCCGAATATCATTAAATTTTTTGGTGTTTTTTTATTATCTATTTAATAGTTATTGTTGGTTATTTTATTTTGGTGATATATTGTGCTTTAAATTATATGAGAAAAATTATGTTATAAAAATTTTAAGAGTCTAAAAAAGTTAGTTTTTAAGGAAGACCATTTATAACTCCAC
This sequence comes from Triadica sebifera, assembly GCA_023653625.1. Lineage (NCBI taxonomy): Eukaryota > Viridiplantae > Streptophyta > Magnoliopsida > Malpighiales > Euphorbiaceae > Triadica > Triadica sebifera. Next base: position 17,624,458 of record CM042892.1, on the reverse strand, counting down.
CAATTACCTAAAAAAATTTTTATTTTAATTTTTTGCACAAGGAAACTAAACTGATTTCTGCAGTAACATCCATTTCCGTGATCTAAGGATTCCTCCTCCTCCACATCCAGCTACCGAAATTGACAATTGAGATCAAGTTATGAGCTGCAATAAAATGGTATTAATTAATTAATAAAAGAAACTTTGAATTCGAATCGTAATCTGAAAAGATGGACGGTGGACCTTATAAAGAAATTACTCCGTATATATGCTTCTTCTTTTTTGTGTCTTGTTAATTGATTAGTATTGTTCTGCTATAGTAATTTAATTAATTTCTCTCCTCCTGGTTTTTCTTAGGCGTGGCTATCATTATATCATATCATACATCTGAACACTCTCGTTGTCAATACAAAGATAATCCTTTAAGTAAGCTGCTCTATTCAAGCAAAGTAATTAAACACATATAACACTGATCATTGACGACTAAAACAATATAATAAAAGCTTAGAAACTATTCATTAATACACACACATACTCCAAATCCATTTCTTTAGCCACAAGCTATGTGGTGGAATTTGCTTTTTTTTTTTATACACAGATTAAATAAATAATATATAATGCATGATTTGAAAATTTTACTCTTCGTTTCCGCTATATAAAGGCAAGGCAGGTGGAGATGATGAACATATATATATATATATATATATATATATATATATATATATATATATATATAAGCTAAGAAAGAAAATATTCTAACATTAATGGAGGTAGCACTTTCACATACGGTTGTACTAGTGGTGACTTTTGTTGTTGTGATGCCAATGGCATTCACTTGCGCAGATTTGAACTGCTTCAAGACACCAGAGGGTCCATCGGAGTTTTTGTAGATGATCACCCCATTCATATTCCCAGAAAATTTTTGCGTGCATGGCCGAGATTTCCATTGCCTCGCTATATTCCTCCTCCTCCTCAGCCTAATATTCGGCCTGGGCAAGAGCCGCGGCATCGCTCTCCGCCACCCACACCACCTTCACTGCCACCGCCATGCCACCACGGGCACCACTCATAAAATCTTTGATATCAATTAATGTGTACCTTTGGAAACTCTTTCTTTTAGTATTTCTTATTGTTGATAAGATTTCTACCGTAAATTCAAACTAGCGAGTTTAGATAATTTGGAAGTGATTACCATCCGTCTATTTCTTTCATCATCTTCATCTTGTGAAATTCATAAGAGGCTAAAGTAAAGATATATAAGCGATTAAGAATGTGAAAGAAAGAATACGGAGTTAAGGTAATTCTTCATATTTTTCTAGTCATAATGATTTTAATTTACATTATTTTTACACCATTCTTTGAACCTGGATAGTTCTCTATGTGAAACTTCATTTTGAATTGTAACACCATCATTCTTCCGATCTTTTCTTTTTTCTTATTAATAACAACTGACGATTCATTTAGTTTTCAAGTGGCGTTCATTAAGATTATTTTTAATAAAATTTTTCATTTATTTTAGGATTAGTTGATAGTGAACTTTGAGAATTGCCAATTAATTAAGTCCACCAATCCGCATTTATCTTTGTGGGTAATGACCAACCCTCAGATATAAATATTATCCCCATTGGCATAGTAATATTTATTTACATACATATATAAAGACCAGCTAAGGAGTCCCATAAGGTGATATAGAAAACCGCCTTCAAGAATCAGAGAGCAGAGAGCAATGAAAGGGATGGATATGATGGTAATTTTTGGAGTGCTAATGGTGGCTTCAATTAGAATTTGCCATGGCAGCAGAGATATTAAATTGGAGCTTGAAAGAATGGCCCTGCAGGTTGCCAAACCTGGTGCTATTACCAAGAAAGTCCCTCCTGTGAATATGCCTTCTCCTCCTAAGCTCAACCAACGCCAGCAACAATTGCCACCTCCCCCGCCATTTCAACTCATCTAACTTCCTTTTCTATGCTAAACTTTAATAGATCTATCATTTTTTCTCCAAAGCGACATGACAATACTTTTTTGTATAAATCGTTGGAAATGACGAGCTTGCTTAAATCATTAATACAAAAGTGTTGTAATAGACCTATTTTATTATACAATAAAAATGCTTTGGTAAAAAATTTGAGATTAAGTTATGAGCTGTAATTCAGTGGTACTAATTATAACCCTTTTTTAGTGTGATGAAATTGGGAAAATTCAATCTTAGTCTGAATCTTATAAAGAAATTAGTATCTATGTTGTTCTTTTTTATCTGTCACTTGTTATTTTTATTTATAGGTTGCTTTTGGTCAATTTTATGAAAACGTAATGGAAGGAAATTTCCGAAGTAATAATTGCAGAGAGTTTGGTGATTGAGAAAATTAGGCTGGGCGGATGACGAGATCCAAATTGCAAGAAAACTCCCAAAGAAAACATAATGGAAGTCACCAAACCAGAAAACACTCAACTGGGGCAATCTTCCACTATGATAACGATGGCAAAGAAAAGTGCACCGTTAACATTTGACTTTAAGCTAAGAAGACTTCATCGACTTGGTTTATAAGGATTTTTCCACTCAGCCGAAAGTTGGTAGACAACTTTGAAAATTGAGTTATGCCTAGGGTAAAGTGATTTGCTAATAAATTAACATTTGAGATCAAGTTATGAGCAGTGAAATTAAGTGGTATTAATTAATTAAAGAATTGATTTTTTTAAATATTTATTTATTTGCTAATTTTAAAAATTTTTAGAAATAAAAATAATTTTTTTTTCTTTTTCAAATAACGCTTTTTCTAAATATAATTTCAAATGGAGCCACATTCTTATTTCTTAGTACTGTAGTGGTAGAAGTAATTTACTTAATTTATAGCTCCTGGTTTTTCTTAAGCGTGGCTATAGTTAATGTACCATTAATTAAGGGTCCCTTCTTAGAATGCAACATATATCATATGGGAAAAAGTTCCTCCTATGACCAACGCCAGCAGTAACCGCCTCCCCCGCCATTTCAACTCATCTAACTTCCATTTTCATGCTAATCTTTAATGGATCTGCCCTTTTTCCTACGGAAATTAGCTAGTATCTATATTGTTTTTTCTTTTCTTTTCTTTTTTCTCTCACTTGTTATTTTGTCGGGCTATGCAATTATAGTTCTTATGCTATAGTATTTGTCTCCTGGATTTTCTCAAGCTTGGGCTATAATTGTTCTTTTTTGTACGGAAAAAACTTTTGTTTAAATGATAATAAAAAGAATTATTATTATTATTATTTGTGATTCTTATCCCCCAGCATTATTCAAGCATTAAATATGAAATTAATCTCTACGCTAATTCTTCGGCCAAACCTAATGCTACTACCAAGAAAGTCCCTCCTGTGACTACGCCTACTCCTCCTCCTAGGCCCAACCAACTCCAGCAACAAGCTCCTCCACACCATGTCAACCCATCTCACTTCTATTTCTAATTTATTGGTTATTAGTCAATTCTTCTATCCCTCTCTCTGCTTTGTACAGTTTAATTTCTCTTCTCTTGGTTTTTCTTAGGCGTGGCTATAATTAGTGTACAATTAATTAATGGTTCCTTCTTAAGAAGGCAACATATTTCAGATGCGAATCTCGCTCACTGCCAGTCTGCCACCCACACCACCTTCATTGCCACCGCCACACCACCACGGGCACCACCCACAAAATCACTGATATCGTTCATATTAAAGTATTTCTCAAGATTTCCTTTAGTTGATAAGATTTAGAAGATCCATATATTCACCATGGATATCACCTACAGTGATAAACAGAATCCATCAGCAGATATTTTAAAACTTTTCTTAAAAAATATTAGCATGTTAAAGATGTTAATGCTTTCAAATTTTGCGGCTTTGATTGTTCTCACTAAATGTTAAAATCCATTACCAATGTATGATAAGCATAAATGGAAACAATAAAAAACAACAAATCGAGATGTCATATCACATCGAATGGAAAGCATTTGAAATAATAGGTCATTCCCAACACTTTCGTACGAGCAAAATAGCCGGGTCCTTTGCTTGGCACATTATCCAACTTGTAAAAAAGAAATAAATATAAACCAAATACTGGTCTACCGTTGGCGAAATATACCTTCGAGACATAACTGCAAAAATTATTCTTAAATTGCAAGAGCATAGAAGCTCCATATACTTCAGTGACAAATACTCGGACACTAGGAATAGGATCAACCTATAGTAGCTAAGGCACAATTTCATGCCATTCATTCAGCAACGAGGTTTGAAAATCAGGATTGCAACTTGTTTCAAAATAATTGCTGCAGCCTCATAGAATTATTTTTTCGCATTTCAAAAAATACGAACTATGCATTATTTACCAACGGCACTGTAAATGGCTAGGCTAGTTGGAAAGAAACTCCCAGCGACAAGAAAAACAAAAAGTAAATGTCATCAAGTGTAAGGAGGCAAAGTCCAAAATTAGGTCATCTTCATGACAAGCCCACCTGTTGCAAGTTCAACACTCAAAAACAATGCATGAACAGCCCACTTGCAATAATGCCAACAAGCTTTAAAAGTCCACTAAGAATAATGCCAACAAGCCTTTCATTAAAAAGAAAAAAGATTTTAGTGCAACATTCAAAACCAATGCTTCAAGTACTAACATGGAATAATGCTAACAAGCCTTTTATAGAAAAACTCAGTCATCCAATTAAACACACAACAATGTTGCTCAGTTTGGTTTACTTCAACTTGCGTAAATAGAGTTGCAAGATAAAGATAGCAGCAAACAGATGGAATGCTAAAGAACTAACTAGCATGATTTAAAGTACTTCATGTCAAAAAGAGAGGCAATGAGTCAGCAACAAAGCATGCCACAATTTTCAGAGATCTGAACTAAAGACTGGCATTTGGAAATAAGGCACAGTTTGATTCCATGAGTATGTCTTTTAAAATAACGTCATATGAAAGAATTCCATAACAAAAGACGGAACAACAAAAAGAATGGTGAAGAAAGACCATCCTATAATGGGTTGTTCAAGTACTATAACATGGGATCAAATCTTAAACCATGGAACAAGGATAAATTCACATCCAATGCAGGCAAGGGAATGCATATGAACTTAAGACTACATTATCTTACATCAATATAAGCTTAAAAAGTGTAGCCTATAATGTTTTGGATTACAGATGAAGCACTTGTCTCATGGAAAATTGTGAGCTAAAAATAAAATTTTGCATTCAAAATTCTTTTTATAAGTTGCAAAGGAAGCACTCATTAAGCTGTTTTCAAAGCTGCGAAAGAACAAAACAAGAGTAGATATCCTTCAGAAAAAGTAAGTAGCGAGCATCAACCATTGAATGGTCACATATGTCCATATGAAAAACAAACCTTATCTATTGAAATAGTCCAGGAACTGGGGATGAAACTGTCACTGAACTATTTAAAATTGCAATTTTTCATGTCTTTTGTCTTTTAGGACCAAATCAACCCATATAAACCTACAAGAAAACCTCCACTAAAGAGAAAATGAGAAGCACACATCAGGCACCTAGGTTTGCTAGTATATGTCTAATTTGATAAAGTCATCACTTGAGAACAGAACCGACATATGGCAATGCCAAAATTAGGATGTTTCATAAGCTTATATATGGCTTGCATAATAACAAATTCAAATCGACTTCTTGAACTCAACAAGTTCTTGCGGACCTGAAAGAATATAGAAGGGATATTCAACATATTGGGCTTACCACACATTGAACCTAGAAAATCACAAGATAATTACTAAATTTTTATTAGATGACCATGAACTAATTGGGCTTTCCAATTATTAGTGGCAGACAATTCAAACCCTAACACCACAAAACAAGTGAATTATAGAAGTGGCTAAATTTTATAAATCCATAGAAAAAACGGATACCAAAATTGCAATGCAAAAATCATGCAATCTAAAAAAATCGAAACAAACATCCACGAACCAATGGATTTTTCTTGAATTATATGCAAAAATTGAAATCCTATAGGATGCCGAAACGGGGATGAAACTTGCACTACTGCTTAAACAAGAAATAACAATAAAATTAGCAGTATCACCGTTACTTCACCCCCCTAAATAGAGGGGGGAGGAATTGTATTTATATTAGATTGAGAGAGGGGATAGATTTAGATGACTATGGTCAACTGTATGCAATAGTTTTTTATAATTTTTTAATGCTTCACCTGTATGCAATAAGATTTTTTTAGAAAGAAAAAAAAACCATTTTTGTTTGTCTTTTCCATCTACCGAGCAGTTCATCAGAAAATAAATAAAAAGACATTTTAGATCAATAATTACTCAATATTTATATATACATCATTCCTTAACTAATATATCAGAAACATATTAAAATAATGTAAGTAAATTAATTATTTCATTTATATCACCTAAAATTTCTTAATCTTAAAAATAAATGAAAATATTATTAGATAAAAAATAATATTTATAACTATTTGAAGAAAAAGGGCAACCACCTCAAGGACCAGGCGAAGAGGGCTTTTTTTTTTTTTTTAATAAAGCTAAGAGGTAAATTTTGCCTTAGATTTTTTTTGTTTACAAAACTACAATTATCTTTAATTTATATATCAATAAGCCAATAGTAATTATATTTATATCAGATAAAATTCTAGAAGATAACAAAATATTATTTCAAAAATTTTAAAATAGTTATATATCCAAAATTTGAATTTAAAACCATTAATTAAACTGAAAGAGTTTTGTGTTAATTTATTCATATTCTTTTTGGTTGATTGTAGAAAATTTTGAATGTAATAAGAATAATTCCCTGATAAGATGTTATCACCTGCCATGTGGTAAGTTTTCTTTTCACTTTTTTGTCCAAGAGATAGCAATGTATGTATTTTTTTTTTCAAAAAAAAGCAATGTATTAGTCCTAATTAAAAATTAGGTCATTATAACATACACTATTTGAGGGTTATAATTAATAATTAATTATAATATATATATATATATATATATATATATATTTGAAATGATTTAGTGAAAGTATCAAGTCCAAGTAATTGGATGACAGAGTTATGGGTATTGGGTTATTAGATTTTTCATGGGTTAGGTAATTACTTATTGATATAATCCATGTTCTTTTAAATAATTCATATTAAAAAAAAACTAGAGCAGCTCTAAATTACTTTGACTAAAAGAGATTTTCTCGATCTGAAGTAAATAAATTTTCTCAAAAACACTATTTTCAATTTCATGTCAAACGTGGTTTTAGCATTCAAATTCTCATCAACTGTTGGTAATCAAGAGACTTGTTATTTTAGGCTTGAAGATGCCCTGACGACCTAATTAACCAGCCTAGACATGATACTCCACTATGTCTTTTGCTCCGAGCTTCAACACTTTCATGCAGAATCAATAAGAGTAATTACTTCGGACTCTTATTAATTTATAAATTTCAGTAGTATTAAATTAACAATTTTTATAATATATATTCAGCTATATAAAGAGTACGTTAAAAATTAATTAGTCAAAGTGATACTACTCTTCAATTGTGTTATTTGACTAAGTCACTTAAGACTGGTATCATGCCCTCATAATTGATACTATAAACTTGTACCTACATATATACGTGAATTATGAATGAAAATGGGATGGAATTTGTAACACCATATATTTTTAATTTTACTCAATTAATTTTTTTTAATTTATTTTATTACTTAATAATTTTATTTACGTAAAATTTTATTAAAAATTTGAGATTTGCAGAAAATTATAAAATTGTCCTTGAGTATATATATAGAGGTTTCGGATATCAAAGTGATACAAATTTATTTTATCTCTCATTCTCCTTACACAATCACTATTTTTGTTTATCAACTAAACGACATTCGATCTTCACCAAATTCCAATTAGAAGTAGTTTTCCATATTTTTATCACTCTAGAAACGTCTGATTTTCCAAAAACATGCCGGATTTTCAGGATCGGAGAGTAGAAATTCGGAATTCGGGATTGTCCTTCAATTTCTCATATTTTCCAGGTTCTTTTCTCAAATCTGACACCCTAAATAGACTCAGGATGTCGAAAAACTTTGGTATGTGTAATCTGAGCTCCGAAAATCGCATTTTGAAGGTTGATTGGAGTCGGATTCTCTTGCGATGAGCCGCTACAAATTTTTGTAGATCTAGACATTTCTAACCTCTTTCAGACCAGAAAACTTATATATTTGGACTTCTCATATCTTAAGCTTTCTTTTGGTACCATACTATCGTCAATCTGTCACCGTCAGAAATTTTCCGATCATCAAAGTCCGACGACCACTGATCGAGTATTTTGGACAGAATCTTCAACTTGTTAAACCGAGTCATCTGGTATAAACCACACCTCCTAATTGTTTTTAGATAGTGAGATATGAATTTTTAATAGGAAAAATGGAGAAAAATAATTATGGAGGATAAAAAATAAGTAAAATAAAATATTATAAAAAAAATAATATTAAAATTTTTTTGTCCCATTGGAAAGCATGTAGGGCAATCGGAGTCTCAAATTATGCGTTGAATGTGCATAACGAAGTCTGACTCTAATATTGATTTTCGGTATGCGTGAGAGCGGAAAATGATTGTAGAGATTTATTTTTAATAAATCATAAATTAAGTATACTTTTGTAATTAATTAGAAATTATATGTTGTTCAAGAGTGACAGCAGAACCGACATCAAGCTTTCTTTTGGTACCATCCAATCGTCAATTCATCGTCGTCGGAAATTTTCCGATTATCAGAGTTCGGCGACTACTGATCAAATATTTTAGACAAAATTTTCAACTTTTTAAACCGAGTTATCTGGTACAAATCACACCTCCTAGTTGTTTTTAGATATTGAAATATGAATTTTTAAAAGGAAAAATGGAGAAAAATAGTTATGGATGATGAAAAATAAGTGAAATAAAATATTATAAAAGAAAATAATATTAAAATTTTTTTGTCGCGTTGGAAAACATATAGGGCGATCGGAGTCTCAAATTATGCATTGAATGCGTATAACGAGAATGACTCTAATATTAATTTTCGGTATCCGTGAGAGCGAAAAATGAATGTAGATATTTATTTTTAATAAATCATAAATTAAGTATACTTCTGTAATTAATTAGAAATTATATATTATTCAGGAGTAACAGCAGAATCGGCGTAAAGGAAGAACCAGAGAAAATAGTTGGCGAATACCGATAAACGTTAGTTAAGTTCTATACAATAATTTATAATTTTAGCCATTAAATACTTAAAATATGATTTTAAATAAGTTTTTATTCAAATTGATTTATATGATAAGAGCAAAATTTTAGATAACAATAAATTATTTTTAAATACTTGTTTATGACATGTTTTATAAAAGAAATTTTAGTATACCATTTTTATATGTTTTTATTGAGAATTTGATTGATATGATATTTTGAATAAGCATATGAAAATTGTATTTGATATTTTAGCTCATATATTAGTATAGATAACGATTTAGGGAGTTATTGACATGTGAATAGGGTTTATTGGCTTAATGAATTTCTTGTAGTCAAATGATATGTTTTACGGTCTGGTGAATTTTCTGTGGTCGTATGATACATATAGTCGGTCCGGTGGATTTTCTGGGACCGAGCAAAATGGTTTATTCATATTATATTCTTTTGATCTGGAGGATTTATGGAATCATGAAATGATATGTATCCTTAATTTTCTAGAGGTTAGTCTATAGTGATTTAATATATGGGTATGACAGATAAATTTTTATGAGAATAAAATAACATTAATGAAATGAATTTTATATGATATTATGTTTTGATCTTAATAAATGAATTTATAATAACAATCATTCATAGGCGACAACAATTATAAATTATTGTACCATTTAGTTGTATAACTTATCGCGAGAGTTTATTTTTCTCTAGCGTAAATTTGAAGTGAAGATAGCGACAAATTTTGTAATTATAGTGTCACTAAAAGTGAGTCTCACAGTATGAAGCCAAACAACAGTGAAAATCATCCAGATTGGGTTAGTTATTTTAAATCATATTTTACTATCTGAAATTAATTTTATGTAAATAAAATTTAACAAGTAATGTAAGATGTGTCATATATTGTATAAGTTGATGTGTAAGTGTGAAAATTTTATATCCTTACTGCTTATTAATAAATTTTAGTTTGTATGTATATTTCAAAATTTATTATTATTATTATTATTATAAGTTAAAAAAATATGTATTCACGGAATTGTAATACTCTTTATCTGTCTGATATATAATAGTGTATACGGAGGGGTAAGAGATGTTACAGAGTTCTGTTCCCATTTCCCACTATAATTTTTTTATCCCCACTCCCGCTCCAATCTCGATCTAATTCCTAATTTTTATTAATTTTTTTATTTAAATTAATTAGTTAATTATATAATTGTTTAAAAATTAAAATCTACTTATTTATTTATTATTCTCTCTCATCTCTCTTTTCTCATATATCATACCACTATTTATTTCTTTTTTTTTTTACACTTTTTCATTAAAAATTAAAAATATATATAGAAAAAATTAAGAGTAATAAAAGATACTTTTGGACTGATTTTATACTAAGAACAAAAATTATTTTAAAATCATTAATAGAAAAATATAAAAAAAAATTAAGAGAAATAAAAAATATTTTTAGATTAATTTTTGTATTAAGAATAAAAATTATTTTAAAATCATTAACAGAACAAATGATAAAGGAAAAAAAATTGATAATTAAGAAAATATTAATTTTTTAAATATATTAGACTTCTTTTTTAACTTAAAATTGATTTGGAGTGGTGCACACTTTTTTTTTTTGTAAATTTAAAATTTAAAGGCTACTATTTGACTGGTTACAATCCTAATTCTGCAGTAATAGGAAAAATTCTATTACAAATAAAAATTTCACTGCATCTCAATTCATAAAGAATAATGTCTATATCACTAGACATCAGGTATAATTTGTAGCAAAAATATTATTTTTTTCAAAAAATAACTGTATGGTAAAATATTAAGGAAAACTTAATGTTATCTTAATTACCAATTTTTTTTTGCTTTATCATTTGTTCTATTAGTGATTTTAAAATAATTTTTGTTCTTAATACACCATCTAAAAATATTTTTTATTTCTCTTAATTTTTCCATTATATTTTTAAAATTTTATCATTTATTCTATTAATGATTTTAAAATGAAATTTGTTCTTATTATAAAATCAGTCCAAATTTTTTTTTTATTTCTCTTAATTTTTCTATAAATTTTTTAATTTTTAATAAAAAAATGGAATAAATAATGGCATGAGATATAAAAAAAAGAGATAAAATAATAAATAAAAAAGAAGAATTTAATGTTTTAATCAGAAAAAAATATTATATTTAATTTTACTTAAAAAAATATTTTTTTATTGAAAATTATAAATTAATAGAAAAAATAATATAAATAATATTTGGATCGAATTGGAAATCGGACTGAGATATGTATATCTCGTCTCAAAACAAAAATTTTTATGATCGAAATAAAATCTGACGTAAAAAAATAAAAATTATAAAGGAATCGCATTATTCGGAATGGATTACTGCAGGACAGATTCAACTATCATCTTTGTGAATGTAAATTAATAAATCGAATGCATATGACGCACTATTTTTCATACATTAAATCATTAATTGCCAGAGCTAGTTTTTATTCATTTTTATGACTGTAGATTTGACTTCTTGAAATAATGCATATACATCAATAACTGTCACCAACGGTCACAATCTTAGCAAAGTGCGGGGCTTTAAAATAATAATTACTTTATATTAAACAAATTATAGGGAAAGTGAATTTGTCCCCTCCTAAGCCATAGCCTTTAGGACCACAAAATAATTAAAATTTTATGTACAAAAGAAATTAAAATTTTAATCACCCATCGTCCAAGAATTTAACAATATCTCTTGAAATTTATTATCCAAGAAAAAAAAAAGTGTCAATCTCAACCATTAATACACACTGCTAAGTATTTCACAGATAATCAAGCTTTTACTAATGCTATGTTCTTAAGTAAATTACCCAGTTAAACAAAAGTAATTACCCAGCTATGTCCTTTCTGATGAATTGAGTTTTATTATTGACCATGAATGAAATTTAAGCAAATATATTTGAGCTCAAAATGCAACATGTTCGAAAAGAAACTGGTGATGAGGAAACGAGAAGGTTACCATGGAGAAGCAGTCTCAGAGATGGTGAGAAGCTCCTCCAAATAATCAGCACCTAAATCTTCTAACACCACAACATTTTCCATTCTCATATCCTTGCTTTTCTTCTTCTTACTCTCTGCTTTTCTGTTCAATGAATGCCTCTTTTTCATAGCTAAAACAGGCGAGTTACCCTCCTTGAAATCGTAGTTCATTTCTTGAAGTGACTCATAAACTTTCTCCATAGGAAAATTGAGCACAGCCATTGAACCTCTCATTGCAAATGCAGCTTGATCATAAGCTAAAGCAGCATCTTCAGCAGTGTCAAAAGTTCCAAGCCAAACTCTTACTCCGTTTCTTGTCGAATCCCTAATTTCCGCCGCATATTTACCCCACGGCCGCCGTCTGACTCCTCTGTAAGCAACTTCTTCAATCGGCTCCTCTTGATAATGATCACCTCTCGAGCTTACCTCTTCATAACTGGTGGCGGAGGAAGATATATATGAAATATCAAAAGAGTTCATGGGAGCTTCTTTGAGAACGCCAAAGAGAAGCATTTCTTGGGAGTCGTTTTCGTTGAAAGGAAGAGAATGATGGGTGTGGAAAGAATCAAGAGAGCTAAAGGAAGAAGATGATGCAGGGGAGAAATGAGAATTTTGGTATTGAAAGAAAGAAGAATCCATGAATTTCTTCAACTTAAATTTGAATGAGTACTAATTCTATACTACAATATTAATATGACTTTCTGTTTTTAGAAACTATTTTGTTGTGATAAATATATTTGGTAGTGAAGCAGCTAGAGTGAGTTTGGTATTGGAGCGAAATGGTCTTAAAGGCAAGGGATTTATATAGTGCTCAAGACAAAGACTAGGGAAAGAAATTAAAGAAATGGATGTCAATAAAAAGTAGAATTTCGGTCGTTCGTGGGACCTATTAAGGAGTTAATGCACGTGAGTCAAAGGGTCCCTGTGGGACATGGCGGCTGGGTCAAAGGAGGATTCATGCTGACATCAGCTCCATGATTTCATAATTTTCGTTGTGTTAAGGACTTCGGTCTAATCAAATTAAGATCTAACTCAACTTGATTAATGCATTAATGAGCCCTATTATTAGCTTAAGTGAGGATGCAAAATCTTGACAGAATGCATTACTTGAATTTCTTGAATCAAAGACCATTTCTTCAGACTTCAAAAGTAGCTTGTACATATACTCTCTTCCAATTATATGGGTTATTGTGTACATAACTGGTCTTCAATACCATTGATTGCTCATTCAAAGTCTTCAGAAGTGGCATTTTGATATTCACTGAATAAGTAGCTCTATTGGTTTAGAAATTAGGGAATTAAATGCTATCAGACCATATCTATCTACTTTCTTCTTCTTCTTCTTCTTCTGAATGTAGCCATGATGATCAGTATTATAGGCCTATGTTGTTAATTGAAAAATATATAATTGAGCCATCTCAATAGAATTTTCTTAGTGAAGGTAAACAGAAATTAGAATATTATATATATATATATATAATACATTATAAAAATCATTAATATGGCAGACCTATATCAACTTAATTCTATAGAGCAAAATACAAAGCTCTTTACAAATATACATTAAAAAAATGGGATTATCAAAATCTAGTTATAAATTTTTCCAGAAATATCAATTAATCCGTCATCTATCTCTACATCAAGATCCAAAACCTGATGTCATGAAAACGACAGATGATAACTATAATATTCCCAGTAATTAATAATTTTGGGGTATAATATTAAAACACATAGTGGAAACATATTCTTAATTTTATATATATGTAAATTAAGAATTAAAAGTCATGTCTATTTTAACTCTTAAGCAATATGCATGAACCTATGAATGGAAGAGTTTTGGACCCTTTTCTCATCTAACTTTCATGACTATACTATTAAATTTCGCAAGTTGATTTAGACAGTAAAAAAACGATTGGTCCAATTGTATTTTAGACATCGAAATTATCATTATTTTATGAGACAAAGAAAAAAAAATTAGAGAAGATTTGTTTTTATAATGATTTTTCTTTTCTACAATCTTTTTTTTTGCATATATAAAATATCAATTGGAAAAAAAATAATAATTATAAGTTTGGTTCATTCCCCTTTGAACGTAAGCACACAGATTGAGAATGCAAAGATTTCACAAATTTATTAATGTGTTTATTTTAAAAAGATATATTTATTCTTATATTAAATAATGCTAATGATAATTTTCACACACTTTCTGATTGTTTGTTGAATATAAAAAAATTGTCTAAAAATAATTAAAAATATAATAATTTTTCTCTACTCAACAATCAATTATAAAGTGAATATTCAAAAATTTCTTAATATTATATATGGTAAGATTATATATGACTATATGTGGTGCTTTCTGATTTTATATTATATGGATTTTTATTTTTATTTTTTTATAAACCAATGGTGCATGCGTACATTACAGTATTAAAATATGTGAGGGATAGAAAGGAGGTCAAAGAGTCTAGAAGAAAATTCATTAAAGTTGGGGTAGCTATTTCGTTGGAAAAAAGTGGAACCTAGAAGTTGGATCGCTCTATTTTTTGTTTTTTTAAGTCTTACAAGCTGATTGATGATGATGAATAATTATAATTATTTCTGTCGATATATATATTAGAATATTCTAAATTATTATGCATACGAGTTTAATATCGCTTAAAATTTCATATGTACCCCAATTATTTTTTTCCCACTGTCCTTCAATTTTTTCGTAGTAAAAATCAAAATTTGAATCCTTATTTTTATGATAATATGATCACGGAATTAATTGCTTAATTGCATCAAAAAGGTTTTAAACTTGTTATTTTGGAAAAAATAGGAATTACACTAAAATTAGAATCTAATTAATTGATGAATAGATTTGGTAATTGGATTGGTTTGAATAGATCCAATTTGGGTTATTTTTTAAATATTATTTTCGGATAAATTTGAATCTGGATATGTCATAAATCATTTTTTTTGCAGACTAAATTTCAATATTTTTATGGATATATGAGATTATTGTTGAGTGTCGAAAAAAATTATGTTAATTTTTTTTAATTTAATTGATTGACTATTTAAATTTTTTTTCAAACTTACTTATGAGAATATATATATATATATATATATATATACATATTTATGTTCTAAAACAGTTTTTAAAATTTTAAAAAGTATTTTTTTCAAATGCAAAGTTAATCGAAATCTTTATATTCGGATTGATTATGAATTAATTTATTAAAATTTTATTAAATTTCAAATCAAAATTTTTCAAATGAATTCAAATCAAATTATCTAATTGGTAGCATGAAAATTAATTGACTTTATTTCATTTATTTATTTGTTAGAGGATTGTTCTCAATAAGCACGAGCAAACATGATTTTAATCCAATTAATAACATTTTCCCATGGACTAAGCATAAAATAAGTATTACTTTGCAGTTTGCACACGGTTTTTTCTTCATCAACGATCTTTCATCTTCTTTTTCATTCATTCATCCATATCCAAAATAATGATGTTAACATTGGTTTTTAATTAATAAAATATTAGAAAAATAATTGTACTAATTAAATTCACTATTATTTTACTAGAGTTTGATCAAAGATGTTCTTATTTTCCAAAACCATGACCCATTATATATCTACAACGAATAAGGGCAACTAAAGCTGTTAAGTAGATCCCATAGCCCTGCCAAATTTTCGATTCTATATTCTATAATTCAGTAATTAGCCCTCGTGCTATTTCAAATTATCAACCTATTATTTAAAAAAAAAGAAGTATTATTATTGTTCAAATGGTATACGTAAACCCACAGATCAAGGCCTTAATGAAGAACAAATGATTTAATATTGGCAAACATATTAATTAATTAATCCATATGTTTTTCTTTTAGTCAATATTGTTTTTACTAGGTATATGATTGAGTTCATACTGATTTTTGACCTCTCCACCAATCTGCCTATTATGTTTAACTTTTTGGCAGCAAAAAGGCAATCATCTTATCCATTGAAAGTTTGCACTAGTGGAACCCTATTTGACTTGAGTATGTCCATGACTATACGTTGCATTTTGATTAATTACTATATTAATTGGATCATTATTTGTATTCAAATTGTATTAGTTTGGCGATTTAATTTTATCTTCAGTAAATTCTGGTGATAATGAAATTATAAACAGATTTGGCAAATGAAATTTTGAGCTGTACTCGTATCCAATTAGACATTAACTATTTGTTTTTAATAAATTAGGTCAATAGAAATAGAAAGATAAGTTCATTGAGCATTTAAGTGTAATTTTGTTATAGCAAATTGAAATAGAAAGATAATGTTCAATTAGGATCAGGCTCATTGTTGGCCCCTCATTGTTCAACTTTCCCAAGTGGGAATCCTTTATTTCTTTTAGGTCCATTGGCACATACAATTGCAATTGCATATATATAAAATCCACCAATTCCTAATAGGTTCATAAAGGTAGTCAAGAAATGCATATTATATAGGCATTGATGATAGCGAAAGAATAAAATACACTAGAGGGATTTGATTGTGGTGACTCTTGAAGTAGAGGTTGGTCAATTGGAACAGTTTGGTGACTGGAGATTTAGTTTAGGATTTTTCCAGAAGATTTTGAAAGTCTTTGGAGAACAAATTTTGGTCAAAAGTTTCTATATTGGTGATGCAAGCACAACAAAAAACTTGAACCTTTATTTGGAGGATTAAATCAAATTCTTTTCCTTCTGTCTAATTATTGGGCAAATAGACTTTCTAGCATGAAAAGGGAATCCAAATTCATTTTGCTTTCTCTCCACTTTTACAAGATTTTCAGTTTCTTGAAAAAATGAAAATTTTCCACGACTTAAAAAGTGCTTATATTTTAATTTCACTAGATTTCTCTCATTAGAAAAACTCATAAAAAGAAATGCATATAATCATTCTAATTTTCTGACATTAATGTATAAACATTTTATAAAAATTGAGAAAAATCCATACACACTCTCCAATTCTATTTTATATATGCACTCTTTTATCATTCCTTTTATTTATTATCCGAAAAGATTCTCAAACTTTTCCATATGTTCTACATTTCCTTAAGCTACCCATTTGAGTCTTGTAAAAGATTTCACAATAAAAAGTACCAAAACAGGCTACAAAATTCTTACCAATTTGCAATTTATGACATTATAATCCGATGCTTACCCATATTATTATGTTCTTGTCTCTTAAATTATAAAATAATTAAAATGACACATACATCAAATGCAACACCTCAACTTAAAAACATGTTCAATATATTATATGAACCGTTCAAATTGATGTTTTTAGATCCCACTTGTCCACAAAAGTTATTATTTGACCCAAATCTTCAAACTAATTGAATACTTCGAAGTTTTAATGAAGACACCATCATCACTTGGTCAAAAAAATATTTGATCTTTCCGACACTTTCTCCACCCGCAGCATGCGGTATTTCTCCATTGCCGATTCAGGTTATTGTTCATTTAATTTTTTTTCTTCCTTTTTTTTTTAAAAATAAAAATAAAAATTCTTAGTTATCAATCTCACAGGTTGGAGGAAAAAAAATTGTTTCCTTATACAATATTCATTTATATGTCTACATTTAAGTACAATTATTGATTGTCATATAAAAAACTTGATTCTTATTTTATACATAATAAAAATTTATTTTATTACTATAATATTATTGTATCCACTTATAAGAATTTTCGAAGAGAACATATCACAGTTCAACTTCATTCAATGCAGGGTTGGTGTGCAATTACGATCTTGAATTTATATCCCCTTTCATTATTATTATTATTATTATTATAAATTTTTTTTTCCAATAATTCAGCTGGATGAATTTCTGAAACTGATTTTTTTTAAAGTCTTAGTCATCTAGATTTGTGTTGAACAAGCCTATTAAAAAAAATAAAATATTTATTTTCAAAATTTAAATATATTTTATAATAGGACTTGACTACCATCCTATCTTATTCTTAAGAGTTCTGAAACTGAATATTTATTTATTCGTATCTGAATTAAAAGTTTTTAGGGTCTGGGTATTGTAGGATTCAAATACTTCTCTGAATTTGTACTTTTTATTTTCTTAATTCTATTCACAGACCTATATGAAAGTCTAAATAGTTCTTTTTGAATCAGGCTGTTTTTAAATTTTAATTGAAAATTAAGAAAAATTACATAAATCTAAAAACAAATATTTCCTTATTTATTCTCTTTAAAAAAAAAACATTTTAAAATATTAAACATGTGGAGAAAACATCCGCTCCCCTTTTGACTCTAATGGATTGATACTTGCAAATTGAAAACAAGGCCCAAGCCCACCATCTGAACCTCGAAAATATCAAAATTGCAATTTCAGATAAGGCACTTTCTTCTTCTTCTTCCCCCTTTGAACCTCTTTGACTGTATTGTGAACAGTCAACGTCATGCTCTCTGCAACTGTAAACATCCAATCCCTCTTTCTTTCCAACTCCAATATACCTTTTCCTTCTTCTTTCTTTTTTCCACTTCCTCCTCTGTTTATTTTCAGCTTGCTTTCCTCTAAAACCCCTCTAAAACCCATTTCAGCCACTCTAATCCCCTCCTCTCCACCTCTTTCTAATCAACAAGTATACCAACCCTTTAGACCTTCTCCTTCCCCTCTTCCTTCCCAATACCGTACCCTCGACGCCGCCGGCCGTCTCGATGTCCTCGCCAATCGTCTTGGTATTTGGTACGAATATGCCCCTTTAATCCCTTCTCTAGTTCAAGATGGCTTCACCCCATCTACCATTGAGGAAATCACTGGAATTCCTGGGGCTGAGCAGAACCGTTTGGTGGTTGGAGCTTAAGTTCGTGAATTTCTTGTTCAATCTGACACCGACCCAGAACTTGTTGCTGCATTTGATACCGGTGGCGCAGAGCTGCTCTATGAAATTCGTCTGCTTAGCGTTAAGCAGAGGGCTGCTGCTGCCTGCTATATTATCCACCGCGAGTTTAATGATAAGGGTGCTCAGGACCTGGCTCGCTCCATTAAGGATTCCCTAGCAGGCGCGGGGATAAGGGATGGGAAAGCTTTGATACACTCTCCCCGGAGACTGCCTGTCGTTTATGTACTATAGGCAAGTTAGAGAGCACAGGAACCCATCTTTCCAGAGAACAAATGCTTTAGAGATGGCATTGGATGTTGCAGAATCTGAAAAGGCAAAAAGTGAGGTTTTGATGGAACTAAGGAGGGAGAGTGAGGCAAAGGAAGGGAAGGAAGGAGAAGTAGAAGCAATTTGGGTACCAGTTGTGAGATCGAGGATTGGTGAGGTTGCAGAGGCGAGTAGTGTGGTGGTCTTACATGTTTGCAGAGGAGAGCAGAAAGAAAAAGATTTTGGAAGCTCCATGGGAGTGTAGGACTGAGGATGAATTTGGTATGGTGGTAGCAGAGAAAGGCTGGGAAAGGTGGGCAGTGTTACCTGGATGGGCACCAGTACTGGGTTTGGAGAAAGGGGAATAGTAGTGGCTTTTGCAGATGCAAGAGCATTACCTTGGAGAGTTGATAGATGGTATAAGGAAGAGCCTATTTTGGTGGTGGCTGATAGGGGGAGGAAGGTGGTCAATGAGGATGATGGGTTTTACTTGGTGGCTGTTGATGGTAGTGATGATGGGCGTAGCGGCAGAGAGGGGTTCTCAATTGAAGGGATGGTGGTTCGGCCACCGAACGAAGAAGCTGATGATCAATTGAGTGATGAAGATTGGGAGTGAAATTGCAGGATTACTAACTTTTGATTTTATGGAGATCGATACAGATGATGTATGATCGTAATAAGGGAGGGAACTTGAAGCTGGAATTCACGAGGGTTTCAATTCAATACCCAGTACCACCTTGCCAAAACTAGTTGTATTATTAAACCAATGTTATTCGTTGGGGCCAACACATTTTTTTTTGTACAATTTTCTGATGCATATAAAGGATTAAGAGTTCACTAGCCATTATTTTATTACATTTCTTCACGATGATGTGCATATTGCATACTTCAATAGCGTTCTTATATTGTGCGCTGTATCATATAAGTTACATTTTGCGTGGCTAATATGAAATATCAAAATACGATTAATGATTTGACGTGGTGGAAGTTTTAGCACTTGCATGATGCGACTGTATCGCTTAGTTTATTTTTACAGCAGGATCTGCATTTTCAAATCTATCAGTTAAAGAAAGGGAGAAAGAACTTGCATTTTGAGTTTTCAACTACTGCTGATGCGGGATAAGCATTGTTCAAGTAAGCTGCTTTTCTGATTTCAGTCTTGATGAAATTCAGTATTGTCGCATGTGTTTGATTAGCCTTCAGGGCTCTTTTGACTTTTTTGACCAAATTTTGTTTTGCACCTAGTTAAAGATTTACAGAGCATAAAACACAAGCTCAAATGCATCAGAATTTGCAAGAGGATGCTGATGAGGCACAACTTTAGCCTCATGCTCACACCTCAGCTTTAAAATGCAACTGCCAAGGTGCAAAGCTTAAATGGAATGCCAACAAGCAGTTGAGAATGGATTCTGCCATTCTATGAAGTTTAAAAACTGACTTGAACAGTTGTAGCCATACTATATAGAGAAATTCGAATTTGCTCCCTTCAGCTTAGCCCATTTTGCAAAAAGGACACGTTTCAGTCTAAATTGTCTAAAGGGATTAATGGCCTTTCATGATGGAGCTAGTCTTAGTTCATGCACCAGATGGTAGAATTATATGGTAATTTGAAAGCATCAAGCTGCAAATTTAAGCCCGGGATATGCAACAAAAAGACACAGTGAAGCTCCACAAGTCTATAACAATTTTTTTTTCTCCCCAGCTTGAGTTATCGAAGTACAATCAGCCTTCCTTCTCCGCCTTTGAATTGTGTCGGATAGACTATTTCAGTTGGAACACATTGATTAGTGAATTAACAGTGCCGTAAAAAAATCACCAGAAAATAAGCTTCTAAATAATTTATTATATTATAACAAGCTACCACTGTTCAAGCCAAGCAGCCAACATAAAAAAAAGGCTTGGAAACAGGAAAAAAAAGGTTCTTTCATCATCCACATTTCCCATACTCCGCGAAAGAAACAAACCTAGTTAGCTAGCTAGCTAGCCCTTCAACAACTGTCATAGAGAGTGAAAATTAATTTTGGAACAAGACCTCCAAACATCAACTTGATATGCATGCATGATCGCTACTTCAGTTGACCCAATTATCCGAACAAATGATATTTGCAGATATTGAGTGAATATTTACTTTTAATTACGTTCCTTTTCGGTGTCCTCATGTTGATCTACATGGACAATATGCATTGAAGTCACATTCAAACTGCAAGAACATTTTGTAATCCATGTACTCATCAATTCTCTGTTATCTGACCACAATTTTCAATAACAACCGCTTCTGAAGTCCTTCCACTTTCTGAACCTACCTTCTCCATCGCTTTCACAACACTGTAGCCATCCACAACTTTTCCGAATACAACATGCTTTCCATCAAGCCATGGAGTCTTCTCAGTGCAAATAAAGAATTGAGAACCATTAGTGTTCGGTCCAGCATTTGCCATAGAAAGAATACCAGGTCCTGTATGCCTCACCTTGAAGTTCTCATCTGCAAATTTCAAGCCATATATTGATTCTCCTCCTGTCCCATCTCCCCTTGTGAAATCTCCACCCTGGCACATGAAATTTGGGATGATTCGGTGGAAAGTTGAACCCTTGTAGTGCAGACGCTTTCCTGATCTTCCAATCCCTTTTTCCCCAGTACAGAGAGCACGGAAATTTTCAGCAGTTTTTGGAGTGACATCAGCAAAAAGCTCCATCAAAATTCGACCGGCTTTCATATTGCCAATAAGAACATCGAAGAAAACCTTTGGGTTTGACATCCTGAATTGCACAATTCAAATTCTATTAATCATCAAAAGAAGAAAGGCATGTTAGTATCCGGGATCAGTACCCAATATTGGTGTACTCAAATTTTGATAGAAATACTAACTCACGCTCCTACTGTTAAGACATTATTAGAACTAAAACAGAGAAGTCACATAATAATTCGATTTATATATGAATAATAAAAAATGAACTTATTTTTTAATTCATCATGTATTCCACAAATAGATTTATATTTGAATCAACATACAATACAAATACACTAAAAAAGAAGGTGCAAACATTTCTAAGGTGCTAAAAGAAAACTTAAACAGATGTTTTCCTCCAACTTTTTCTGGAGGCATTCGTGAAAAATAAGAATAATGTAGCAACTTGTTCGAGACCATGATCAAAATGAAAGTAACAGATTTGATAGGCACGGAGAATTGCTCATTGATATGGCCAACCTTCAATGCAAATTGCGCCATTTTAGACGCCCTTGCTCTGCAAATTGGCTTAATGAATGAAGAAAAACAATTTGCAAAAGCATAAGGACGATGCAGTGGACAACCATATGCACAATGATAGAAATGTTAATTTAACAAACATCAATGTAACAATACAAACAGAATTGCACATCTAGGATCAAAATTTTTAATTACCCAATTTAAATATGCTAGTCAATAGAAGACACTACATATAGTCATTAACTACCTCAAATATTAGCGCAAGCATTTTCTATTTAACACCTTCAAACATACTTTAATCCTAACTGCAACAGCAGCGTCGAAACCCAGACAGCTTATTGATAATCAAAGCACTTGAAATAAATTTACTTATCCATCATGCATTGCAAGAAAATAATTTTTATTAATCGTCAACACAGTAATTCCAAATAAGCAAACAACATTCAAACACATTTAAAAAAAAAGTCCCTTTGGCGGAAGTAATTGAATAGGCAACAAAACAATGGTGTAGCAACTTGTTCGAGGCCGTAATCAAAATGAAATTGATATTTGATAGGCACGGAGAATTGCTATTGTTATTGATATCGCCAACCTTCAATGCAAATTTCGCCATTTTCGACGCACTTGCTCTGCAAATTGGCTTTAAACAACCAGGGAAAAAAAACAAAAGCTTTCCACACAAGAAATTAGAGCATAAACTCGGTTATGTACACTGGTAGTCTGGTACATAAAAAGCAAATAAATGCAATTTACCACGCAGTCTCAAATACACACTCAAAGATTCCACACACAAATAAAATTTTCAGCTATAGCAAATGGACATCATCCAGAAGGAAGTCCTCAAGAAAAATAGTAAGATTAATCAAGAGGGTATTACATGGTGGATGAATTATAATATTGCACAAGCTTTGAGCTCACAGATTTTTTTTTAGTAAAATCCCCTGCAAGCCTTCGATATGTGCTTCGCATTGAAGAAGCACTAAGTAAAAATGAGAAGCAATTAAAAGTAGCTCAAATAAAGTGTTCACCTTCGTATGAGGCTGCAGCAAGAAACGCTGGATGAGGAGATGGAAAATTAGGTTTTTAGCTGCTCCTTATATAGGCTCAGAAGATGAAATTTAGGGTTTTTATCTATTTTTGCTATACGACCCCTGTTTTTCACATAATTTCTATTTCACCCATAGTATGTAATTTGATTTTTTTTTTCTCAAATACATTGTATATATTTAGATGGAAGTAGGGGTGTAAACGAGTCAAACTACTCGTGAGATACTCGAGATCGACTCGAAAAATACTCGAACTCGACTCGGAGTTAATCGAATTGAGCTCGAGTAGTTAGTCGAGTCGAGTTCGAGTATCATAATACTCAGCTCGTAAGACTCGCGAGCTTAATCGAGTTCAATTAAATTACATTTATACCCTTATATTCGAGCTTAATCGAGCTTAATTGAGTATATTATTTATTAATTTTTTATTGATTCGAGCTTTATCAAGTCGAGTTCGAGTAGTTCGATTTTTTGTCGAGTTGAGTTTCGAACATTAAAAAAAACTCGATCGAACTCGAGTTTCGAGTATTTTAATCGAGTCGAGCTCGAGCCTGACACTGTGTCGACTCGACTCGATTACACCCCTAGATGGAAGGGATTAGTAGGGACATTGGCTCCCCAAATAAAATTTACAATACCATAATTAAAAACATTCATCAATATCAATGGGACTAACGCAATTAGCATATCAATTATGAGAACTCGTAAATTTATTATTCTATCTATCAAAAATTTCAAAAATAATAACTGATTCGTCTAGAAAAAATAGATTTACTTTCCATTTATATCTGCCCATAACTATAAGCGATTTTACTTTATTGAAATATAATTATTTTGTTCAATTATCAATATACCTTTATTTATATATTCTATTATTATTATTATTATTATTATTATTATTATTATTATTATTATTATTATTATTATTATTATGTAAATGTCATTTATATTAATAAATAAATCATCAATTAATTATTATTATTGGATTTTTAAATTTTTTAAACTCTTGCTTTAAATAATTTTTGAAATTAGTTGATATTTGTATAAATATTAATTAGAGTAATGTGTTAAAAAGATCAAATGATTATTTTCAAGATAATAACAAATAGATGAATATTTTTGGAAAACATTAAACTAAACTAATTATTTTTCAAAAATAAGACTAGACTTATTTTTTTTGCGTGCATAAGAAAAACGTCTATCGATAAATGTTTTATTCTTTTTTATTTGGAGAAGATACTAAATTCACTAAATTTTGTACTCAACTTTTTTCAAAAAACATGTTAGATTTACTGAAAAAGGTTGAGTTGCAAAGTGGCTTCGCAGAAAAAGAAAATTGGAGACGCTGATTTTGGCTCGCCATGAGGCCAAATGCTATGCATTAGTTATTAAGCATCATGGAAATGCCAATGGTCGGTAGCAAACCTCCTTCCCTCATTCCCCTTGCTCTTCAAAAACTTTCTGCCCCTCTGCCTCCTCTGATTGAATTCTCGAAGATCTCACATCAACATGGACACAAACATCACTTGCAAAACCCTTCTCCCACTCCTAATACTCACCTCTCCCTTGACCAATTAAAGCAATTTCATGGCCACTTTATTAAAACCCGCTGCAGCCCCTTTACCCCACGCTTGAGCCCCGAAGCCCAGTATAATCTCCTCATAACAGCCTATATTAATAACAACGAACCCAAGAAAGCGTTAAACATTTATGCTTATATGAGGACTATGGACACAGAAGTAGACAATTTCACTGTACCTTCAATTCTTAAAGCTTGTGCTCAAATCTCAATTAACCAGTTGGGGAAAGAGATTCACGGTTTTGTTATTAAAATTGGACTGGTTGGTGATGTTTTTATATGTAATGCTTTGATTCAAATGTACACTGAATGTAGGAGTTTAGCATCTGCACGGTTGCTGTTTGATACAATGGATGAGAGAGATGTTGTTTCTTGGAGTACAATGATTAGAAGTTATAGTCGAAACAGATTGATCCATGAAGGGCTAGAACTCATAAAAGATATGCATTTTATGAATGTTAAGCCAAGCGAGGCTGCTATGGTTAGCATGGTTAATCTTTTTGCTGACCTTGAGCACATTGAAATGGGGAAAGCAATGCATGCTTATGTTGTAAGGAATAGCACTGATGAGAAAGTGGGTGTGCCTGTGATTTCTTCTTTGATTGATATGTATGCCAAGTGTGGAAATTTAGTTTATGCACGAATCCTCTTTGACAAGTTAAGTGAGAAAGGCATTGTTTCTTGGACTGCCTTGATTGCAGGCTATATTAGGTCCAACAAATTGGAAGAGGGTGAAAGACTTTTTATTAAAATGATTGAAGATAATATGGTTCCCAATGAGATTACAATATTGAGTTTGATTATTGCATGTGGGTTTGTAAGGGCTATGCACTTGGGCAGGCGGCTACATACTTACATTTTGAAAAATGGATCCAGAAAGTGGACGGCTTTAACCACTGCTTTGGTTGACATGTATGGGAAATGTGGTGATTTAAGAAGTGCAAGGGTTTTATTTGATAGCATGGAGAACAAAGATGTTACAACTTGGACTGCAATGATTACAGCTTATGCACAAGCTCAGTGCATCGATCGTGCTTTTGATCTCTTTGTCCAGATGAGGGATGGTCAGGTGAAGCCAAATGAAGTGACAATGGTCAGCCTTCTATCTTTATGTGGAGAAGCTGGAGCCCTTGACATGGGCAAGTGGATTCATGCTTACATCGACAAGCAAGGTGTTGAAGTAGATGTGGTACTCAAAACTGCTTTGGTTGACATGTATGCTAAATGTGGGGACATAGATGGATCTCAGAGGCTGTTCAGTGAAGCCAGATTTCGAGACATCTGCCTGTGGAATGCCATGATGGCTGGATATGGAATGCATGGCTGTGGTGATAAAGCTTTGAAACTCTTTGCAGAGATGGAAAGACTAGGTATAACACCAAATGACATTACATTTATTGGAGTCCTGCATGCTTGTAGTCATGCGGGATTGGTAGAGGAAGGGAAAAGACTTTTTGACAGAATGGTCCATGACTTCGGCTTGATCCCAAAGGTTGAGCATTATGGCTGTATGGTGGATCTCCTTGGTCGAGCTGGACTGCTTGAAGAAGCATATGGAATAATTGAAAACATGCCGATGAAATCTAATATTGCAATATGGGGTGCTCTGCTTGCTGCATGCAAGATTCACAAAAATCCAGAAATGGGGGAATTAGCAGCAAAAGAGCTTCTTGCACTGGAACCTCAAAATTGTGGCTATATTGTTCTCATGTCAAACATATATGCTGCAGCAAATAGATGGAATGATGTTGCAGGTGTTAGAAAAGCAATGAAGGATATTGGCATTAAGAAGCCACCCGGTCTCAGCTCAATTGAAGTAAATGGTTCAGTTCATGACTTTTCAATGGGAGATATGTCGCACCCTCAAATTGAAAATATCAGTGGAATGCTGGCTGAGATGAGCAACAAACTAAAAGATGCAGGGTACATGCCAGACACATCAGCAGTGCTGCAAAATATTGATGAGGAGGAGAAAGAAACTGCACTTAGATACCACAGCGAGAAGTTGGCAATGGCTTTTGGTCTTATTAGTACAGCTCCAGGAACTCCAATTCGGGTTGTGAAGAACCTTCGAATTTGTGATGATTGCCACACTGCTAGCAAGCTGCTGTCTAAGGTATATGGGAGGGTAATTATAGTGAGGGACCGCAATCGTTTTCACCACTTTAGTGAAGGATCCTGTTCCTGTGGGGATTATTGGTAGCAATATCACAAGTCTTTCAGCAATATGTACCATAAATTCTTTACGTATGGGCTAGTAATAATAATAATAATAAAATCATGTTCAAACTCCAACTGTATTATACATGGTCCACGTCTAATGTCTATTTGAACCGAAGTTCCCTTCTTTTATAAGAATCTGTGGTCATCTAATTGACTTGAAAATCATGAAAGTAGACGTTCTGACTTGAAAAAAAAATGCGCTTCTTTCATTTCCATGAATCGGATAGAAGCGGAACTAAAATTATAGTAAGAACTAAGAAGCAATAAGATTGGTGAAAGGTTTGAAATTTACTGTAAAAAAGTTCCAACCTAATGTTCAAGATTTAGTTTGCATAAGTCAACTTTCCATCCCGAATGACTATGCTTTAATGCATAAATTTGAAAAAATTATGATCCATTGGAACAAGCAGGAATTCATGAACTTTTTCAGTTTGTTTTGGGGACGTTTAACTGTCATCATTACTGCTGTATTACAATGTCAAAGCTGTTAGCCAAGCCACTGTTGGGCACGCCGATCCCCACTACCACCAACAGAATGTCGAATGCTAATTTTCTCAGTAGAATATTTTTGCTGAAGCCATTCAAAAGCAGTCACGTCGAGTTTCCCATTTATTGATTTCCCTTGCTTTCTCCGAGTTTGCTGTTCTCGTATAGAGGCCCAAAGTTTCTCTATAGCACCCCTTTGTCGAGATGTGAACCTTGCAACATTATCGAAAGCATGCTTAACCAAAATGTCTATCACTGTTTGGCACCTGAAAGAAAACATTTTAACCTTCGTAAAAAAAATGCAAAATAATTATGTGATTGGCCATTGGAAAAAGAGTGCCGTGAAATAGTAAAACAGTTTTCGTCAAACAATAGCAAGACATTAGACTTGCCATGGAGTTTTATAACGACGTGCAGCAATCTCTAAACAACTAATCAAGGATTCCCTCTGAGCTTTGAGGAATCTTTTATTCTCCTCTTCATCGTCCTTTCTCACCTTGGCTAATGTATCATTCTTTCCCTTTGCTCTCTCATCTTTCTTTGCCGAAGACATCAGAGTGTCGAGCCCAAATGGATCAGACTCGTCCTTCTTATTTTCCTCAGCTGAAGCATCTGAAGATAAATCAGCCCTTCCTGCCTCATCTTCTAGGGCTGCAGCTTCCTCTATATCATCATCCTCAGTTGCAACTGGAAGATTAGCTATAGCTTCTTTTATTTGTCCAGCTGTTTTTGAAAACTGTATTAAGGCATGCAAAATATTAATAAAAGCAGTCAGCTGAAATCCAAGAACAGATAGAAGTTACTTATTTTCATGTTAATTTGCTTTACAAAAAGAACACCAACAAGATGTTGAGATAATCACGTCCAAAAAAATAAAGATGATCACCTGTTAGTTTTCATCAATTCTTGGGCACCACTTTACTGAAATAATATGTCATCTCCACAATTCATCCTTATAAAATTTATCAATCAGGATTGCACATAGGAAAAGGAAAGATATACAGTTAAAACCAACTGAATCACTTTCAAAAAAAGCTTACAAGTTGGTGTCAACAAGGAAACTGTTCCTGTTCCACATGTTTCACCAAATAAAAATTAAGCAAAATATCATATTAAAAATTTGGTTGCGACAGTTTATTACACGCACAACTGATGGCCTTCAATGGTTATCAACTGTTGTATATGAATCATTCATTAATGCCCATCACAGATTTTTAAATGCATTGCTTCATGTTCCCTGAAGCACTGTTTCTATGGAATTTCTCACATTAATGCAACTGCATTTTAAAGTATATTCATATAATATTTACCATGGACAGATCTATAAAGATCTAGACCATTGGGCTGAAATATCCCAATAATATCACATCAACGAGATTCTTACAGAGCATGTCCATTTTCAGAATGCAGAATTAATGAAAGTGAGACATGCATGTACTCTTTTCTACTTTAGTTGCTCCTGCAGTAGCTGCTGGAATTATGTAAAGCTCTAACACTTATGTCCTAAATATGGCAACAGCTCTTATTATTCCTCTCCAGAGATCAGCAATAAACGCCAAACAAAAGCAAACATGATTAATTACAAGGACCATGAAAATGGAACACAAAAGCTTAATATTACTACAAAATTAAAAGGACTTGGATTTGCAAATATTTAGCTCCCATATTCTTTATCTAAAACTAAATACTTCAGAATGATTGTTGCTTTGTTACTAGATTATAATTTGGAAGTGCCTACCACAAAGCTATCATCAGTGAATAAATCATTTGCCACCACTGCCCTAATCGTCCATATCGCTAATTGATGCTTCTGCTTCTTACGGAGGCACTGTAAAATAGTAATATGTTAAGATCCTCAAAATGACATTTTCCTCAACCAATCAATTCTGCCTATCGCGAACAAACTAAATACTTACTTCTGCAGTATCCTGTGCTGCTGAGAATAGTGCACGATAATCTGCACGGACAGAAGGATCAATACAAGAAGTGGTTGACGACATTGCAGCCTCAAGTATGGCAAAGAAGTGATCACTAGTTCCTGGCTTTACACTTCCAGCCTGAATTAACTGTATGGCAAGCATAGAAGCCTTAGCAAACTTTGTTGGATTCTTGATGTGCGAAGCTATCTTCTGCATGGCCTCTATCACTTGCTTCTCTGAGGCATCTGTTGTGGTTTTAAACCTCAACCGCTTTTCTGTTGCAATGGCCTTCTCAGGTGCAGCGTCTGTCAATGTGAGCAAATATTTTATCTAGTATTTAAAAAATTTATGGAGAAAAATCGATTCCTAGTGCAAAACAATGTATAGATGATTGAATCTTGAGCAGAAAAGTTACATCTTTTATGCAGCACACCTACCTTTTTTTTTTTCAAAAAAAAGTATAATATGAGTATGCTTTTTTCTTCTACAGATCCTACATAATTAAAAAAATTTGAAGATTAAAAAACACCAAATTTTTCATTGTCTTCCCCTGCTTCTTAGTAAGTACTGTGACCAACAAAACATGCTCCAAAGTATACCAGACCAAAGAAAGTGAACACATAACAACACAATTTTGCAAACCGCAAAAAAAATGAATCATCTCATATTCAAAGCTCAGAAATTTAATTTTCGCCCGCAAACCCTAATGTAAATAATCAGCCCCAAGTTTCTTTACCCATTTACCTAGGGAAAATGCACCATCCAGAGGGCAATCTAACAATCAGTAAATTTTTTGCCCTAATCCTCAGTTGTTCCGTGAATCAACCAGAGAACAAAGCATTTTAGGTAAGGAAAATAAATCCGCATGGTAGCATTCAATTCACTTCATGAAAGTACTGTGCTTGGTATGAAATGAGCAGAACCCAATTCAGTTTTCACTTCTACAAGCAATAAAAACACAAACCGACAAGCAAAATCTAAAAGATTGTGAAAGAAAAATAAAGAAGATACGTAAATAATCGTGAGACTTTGCAGGTATTAAAAAGTACCATCTGGTGGCTCCGGATTAGATTCAACTGATTTTGGGCGCTTGAGGACACTTTTCAAAATTGGTTTTGGAGCTGTTGGTGGTTGACATGGTTCTCTGTTAATTGAAATATTTTCTTCTACTTGTTGATTTTTTTGCTGTTGACTAGAAGGAGGTGGCAGCCCTTCAAATAAATTATCAGCCATTTTGCTTTCTTTCTTTCCGTCTTCTTTTCTCCTGCAACTATGGCTTCATCATGTAATACTCTGTAGAAAAGTTCAAGAACTCTATTTTCCCTTTCTTTTTGCCTTAATCCTTTGAGGAAGATGACGGTGACATAGTGGGCCTGAACTGGTCCATTCGGTTTCTGTACTTGTAGCCTAGCCCACCAATTTGGAACCCAAAACTAATCCGTTTGCACTAAGAATGGCCTTAAACTTATCTAAAAATAAAAGGTCAAAAAAAAAGTGTGCATGCAAGCATACATTCGTACGTATGTATATATATTTGCATTATAAGTGTTTTGTTTATTTAGCTATTCGTACGCATGGTTAGTTAACCATGGGCCATTGGATGTTTTTGGAGAATAGAACGATTCTCCCATTCTCTCTTATTAGGTTCTTTTACTATCGGATTTCGATTTGGAGGAACCTTATCAAACCAACTCTACTCCAATATTACTGCACTTATATCTTTTTCTAATTCATCTTCTTTTAGAATCTCTTATAGTAATAAATTAGACTTTCTCTATGAACTCTAGCACATACCTGATAATAAAAAAAACCTCAATCACATAATTATCTTATCGTAATCTATATAATACATATAATTAGTCAAAATCCATATAGAAAACCAGCATGAAATTATTGGTTAGAAGAACTTCTAAATCAGTTAAGGACTATATGTACAATCCTCAATTATTGTACTATAAAAACAACTGGAGAACAATTTATTTCCTTGGAAATTCTTCCAAATTTTCTATTTTTAATCTATTCTTTTTAAGTAAAATATTGAGTTCGAATCTGATGAATGAAGAAAACTTATGCTAAGAGAGCTCTACTCTTAATAGGTTAATATTTAATTCGAACCGGATTAGTCAGAACTTATGAAGTTCTAGATACCGGTTGGTAATGAAAAAAAATATTAAACACTTCAATTTTTATATTATGAAAATTAATTTTTTTAATTTTTATTTAAATTAAAATTTTAACTTTATTTTTTAGTGTCAATAAACCTTTTAATCTTAGTGAAATAAATATTTATTTTTGACATTTTTAGGCAGATAAATATAAATAGCAGCGTGGACGTTAGCATAATTACCTATATGGTCTATAATGCAAAAAAGATGCCTACTCCAAACCCATTGACAATAAAAATAGGTCATATTTATATAGTTGAATGGATGGCTATATATTATTCTCTAAATTGTACTAAAACTAAAAAAATACTATCAAGTCAGCCATATAATAAAATTGGGAAAGCATAAAGAACATTTTTTTTAAAAAAAAATGTCTTTTATATTATTTAATTAAAATATAAATAATTTGTTGTCACTCACAAACTACAAGTGCTCCCCCGCAATGATGGAATTGAATGGAAAAGTCTCAAATAGTCAGTCATATACAAAGCTACAAAAACTTGAATCATATAATATCTATATGACAAACAGCCATATATTGAAAAGAATAAACATGTCAACAAAAACAAGAATCCACAGAAACCAACTTAAATAAACACATTTAATTAGAACAATATCAACTAAAAAATTACAGAGAAATTGCGTTACTAATTAAATCTTAATGAAGATATCCAAATTACAATTGAATCTACTTGTCCACAAAATGTTATTCGGCAAAGTTTCAACTGCCAATATATATATATATATATATATATATATATATATATATATATATATATATATATATATATATATATATATAATTGAATTCAAGCTGAACCTCCAAGTGAAAGGCCAACAACCTTTGCTGCCTGTTAAACAGTCTAGTGTTTAATTAGCTGTAAATGATGTAACCATTTAGCCTCCTCTCTCTCTCACTCTCTCTTATTATATTATATTTTTAAAGTAGGATCAAGTCAATTTTCTATTACGAAATTCTCAGACCTTAATTAGTTCACCAACGAAAGGGGCTTTATTATATAAAAAGTAACAAATTAAATAATTATCAAGTCACGAGCAATTAAGTAGCCAACATAAATTAAGCATTGATAAGTCTCCACTTCCCACCAATTGTTTTTAAGACTTTAAAAAATGTGAAAAAAATAGAAAATTCTCAAATATACACACACAGGTAAATACACAAAAAAAAATTCTTCTTATTGCAGTGGTTCCCATTTTTTTCCTTTTTTTTTTATATGAAAAAACTGTGGCTTCCTCATTCTTTGGAAAAAATTTAATTTAATGATTGGAAGAGCTATGCTATATATTGCACAAAGTAAATGGTAATTTGTATTTTTTTCTATAAAAAGAGATAAAATATTGATATACCAGTATTCAAAAAACATTAAAAGAAAATAAGAAAATAAGCTAGTAAGCTCCAAGAGAGTGTGAATAAACATGCAAAGATGGAGAATAAGCCTTCTTCTTTTTTAGCATTTTGTTCCTTCACTTCATTTGTATTTTTTTTTCAATTAATTTTTTTATTTTTTTCACCGCATATAGTGAAATTTTCTTTATGTTCAAACACTCAAAACACAATTAATTAACATACCATTAACCCATCTTACTTCAAAAATGGAGTTATCCCATCATGCCCCTTTTACTTTTTCTCTTATCATGAAATGAAGAAGTGATATTAAAGTTTTTTCCTTTTTTAGTGAAACCTTTTCCTATTTTTTTTTCTTTTTTCATAGCAATATTATATAATCAAATAATTAATTGCATACATGGTATATAAAAGTGTTGAAAAATAATGTCAATTCCCCTATAATCAGATTTGTGAGAAAGCGAAGAAAAATGTATAATAATAAGACACATATAAATTGATAACGAAATTCGATCAATTATACCTACATCTTCAGACTACTGCAGATCTTTTACTAAAAGAAAAAAAAATTTCAAAGTGTTTACAAACACTCACAACCTCTCATTAAATGTATTCTAAGCTTTTATTTTTCTCTCACTTTTGGATGAGATACATTATAAATGAATTTTCAAACTTATATATAAGTCACCACCTCCTCAATGAACGACCAAGATTAATTCTCACCTACTTTAATTAATAGTTGAGATCATTTTCCACTTACCGTCTAACTTGCTAAATGGATGGTTAAGATTAATTTTCACCTACCATTTTACCTACCAAATATTTGGTCAACTAATTATTAATTAGTACAATAAAAGATGAAGCATTCATCTTTATTGTTATTTATTGCACTTCATGTGTAGTTTGACCAACGATCTCCTACTTGAAAATTGATTTTAATCTATCTTCACACATTGATCAATGCAACAACCTTTCTGGTCTTGTTACTTTAGTAGACCAACTGAAATTGAACACAACTTCAATTTGTCGATAGTCACCGCCTTGTCAATATATCCATTGGATTCTTGCTTCCTTAGATTTTTTCTAGTACTAACACATCATCTTTCAATAAAGATCTAATAAAGTGGTAACGAAACCCAATATGTTTGGTTCTTGAATGAAATGCTGAATTTTTCGCCAAATGTATTGTACATTGACTATCACTATACAAAATATTTTTCTCTTGTTTGAATCCTAACTAAGTTAACAAATCTTGAAGCCATATCATCTCTTTACTAGTTTTTGTCATTGTTACATACTCAGTCTCTGTAGTGGATAAAGTGACAATATTCTGTATTTGTGACATCCAACTAACAGTTGTAGTTCAAACAGTGAATATATAACCAGTAGTCTTCGGTGATCGACTTCACCTCCAAGTCTGCATCTACGTAGTCTTATACTTTTAACTCTCATTTACCAAAGTACAAACACTTTTCCATGGTGCCCTGTAGATACCTCAAAATCCATTTGATTGCTTCCCAATGAGTTTTCCCTAGATTTGACATAAATCTATAAACAACTCCTACTGCATGGCCAATTCTGATCTCATACAGACCATAGCATACATCAAACTCTCAATAGATGAGATATAAGGAACTTTAGCCATGAATTCTCTCTCTTCCTCCGTTTGAGGGGACTGATTCTTAGATAGACGAAAGTGGTTGGCCAAAGATGTGCTAACTGACCTGACATTACCCATGTTGAATCTTTGCAAAAAACTATTGATGTACTTTGCCTGAGATAACTGCAAGAACCTTTTTTGTTTATCTCTTGTGATTTGCATTCCAAAAATCTTCTTTGTTGCATCCAAATTTTTCATGTCAAAGTCTTTTGACAATTATTGCTTCAACCTTCTAATATCATCCATATTTGAACATGCTATTAACATATCATCGATATAAAGTAGTAAAATGATATAACTGGATCTATATCTCTTGCAGTAGTAACAGTGGTCGACATTACACTTCTGGAAACTTTTCCTTGTGCATTAAGCAGTCAAACTTTTTGTAACACTGTCTTGGAATTTATTTCAGGCCATACAAACTCTTTTTAAGTCTGCATACCATGTTCTCCTTCCCTTTTTCTAAGAAACCTTTTGGTTGGCGCATGTATATCTCATCATATAAGTCTCCATGAAGAAATACAGTTTTCACATCCAACTGTTCAAGATAGATATCTTCAATAGCCATAATACTTAATACTATTCTAATAGTATTGAGCTTCACAACGAGAGAAAATATCAGTGTAGTCAATTCCTTCCTTTTGTTAGAATTCATTGACAACTAGTCGAGCCTTGTATCTCTTACAACCATCATGCTCCTCTTTCACTTGGTACACTCATTTATTATGAAGTGCCTTCTTCCCCATGACTAACTTAGCTAGTTCCTAGGTCTAGTTGGAGATCAAAAACTTCATCTCATCTTTTATGACACCCACTTACTAGCATCTTCAGTTTGACAAGCTTCATCATAACATTCAGGCTCCCCTTCAATCAGTTAACAAGAGATAGTTCATATATCTCATGTTAGGCACATGAGGTAGAAAAGACCTTCTTAATATAAGAGATGGAGTAGGAGGCTGTGGTGTGTGGGATTGATGTGCACTGCTTGGTCCAACAAGTTTCTCTAGCTGAGGACTTGCTACAATCGATTTCGCCACGAAACTCTTTAGGACATCATCTGCATCTGCAAATACTGACTCATTCTATTCTAAGTTGTTGACGATTGTTTTATGTATTTCTTTGTACATCACCTTTTCGTCAAAAATCACATCTCTACTACGGATGACCTTTTTATTTTCGTCATCCCAAATACGGTAGCCAAACTCATCCTCATCATAGCCGATGAGAATGCATTTCTTGGATTTGGGATCAAGTTTATTTCTTTATTGATCACTAATATGCACATATGCTATACAACTAAAAACTTTTAGATGTGATAGTTTTATCTCTTTTTGGCTTCATACCTCATCTGGTATTATATACTCCAATAGAACCGATGGTTCTCGATTGATTAGTACATTGCTGTGTTGACTGCTTCTACCCATAATTGCTTCGGTAGACCTGACTGTATATGAATATTTATGGCTCTTTCTGTCAATGTTCGATTCATATGCTTGACTATACCATTGTGTTGAGGTGTGTTTGGCACGATTTTCTCCATTCTGATACCTTGCTCATAATAAAACTTCTTAAATCTGGTGTCTTCATATTTATCACCATTGTCGGTTCTGAGCTTTTTGATCTTCAGACCTGTCTCATTTTCAACCATAGCTTTCCATCTCCTGAAAGCCTCGAACACTTCAAACTTATATTTTAAGAAGTAAACTTATACCTTTTGAGAGTGATCATTGATGAAAGTCACGAATTAGTATTTTTTACCAATGTATGAGACGGTCGTTAGTCCCCAAACATAAGAATGAACGAGCTCTAGCTTTTATTTCTTTAGGGTTTTACCATTTGTTTGAAAGCTGATCATTTTCTGCTTTCCAAGTATGCAATCTGCGCACGTGTTTATCTCCACTGATTGTAGACTTAGAAGTTTCCCTTTTGAATGAATAATCTTCATCCATTTTTCACTCATATGACCTAGTCTTTGGTGCAATAGATTGACATTTTTATTTTCAGTTGCAACTAAGATCGAACAACGTGCTCCTACTGTCATGTAAAGAGTGTCACTCTTTTTGCCTCGAGCAACTCTCATTATGCCTTTTGAAATCTTCCAATCATCACCATGGAAGATTTTAGTGTAGCATTCGCTAGCTAATTGCCCTACTGAGATTAAGTTCTTTCTCAGATTGAGAATATGTTTGACATCCTTCAGCTCCAAACAGACCTGTTCAACTTAATTATCACTACACCTTTACCAATAATAGTGCAAGATTGATCATCATTAAGGTATGCCTTTCAAATATTTCTATGGATATACCTCTCGAATAATTCTTTCTATGAATTGGCATAGAATGATGCTCCAGAGTCTAACACCCAAGACTCCTCCGTATTCTCTAAAGAACATATCAATGCGTTATTGCCTCATGAGGTGGAAGTAACATTTACCTCTGTGTTTACTTTATGGTCTTTCGGTGCACTATTGTACTGATTTTATAGTGTCCAGTTTTCCCACAATTCCAACATTCGACAGTCTTCGAGCTATAGAAATTATTGTAATTTATGGATGGACCTCATGTCCTTTGATCTATCTCAGTAGTTCAATCTGTCACGTCCATTCCCTCTGGTTGAATTTCTTCCTCTTGACTCTGTATGCAAAACTGAAGAGGTTGATGATTCACCAGACTTTCTCCATCAAATCTCTTCACTGAGAACTAGATCACGAACATCATCAAATTTTAACTGAGTGCTTCCCGATAAGCTACTCACAACCATGACAGTAACATTCCAGCTTTCTGGTAGAGAAAACAAAAGTATCAATGTTCGTACTTTTTCATTGAATTCAATTCCAACTGAACTCAATTGGGTTGTGACTGTGTTGAGTTCATTGAGATGTTGAGCTACCAATACGCCTTTTGTCATTCGCAAATTGAACAAACACCTCATTAGGTGTACTTTATTTAAGTCCAATAACTTCTCATACATACTAGAAAGAGCCGTCATAAAACCTGTTATAGTCTTTTCCTTTGCTATGTTAAAAGTAACATTACGGAATAATGTCAATCGGATAACTTTGACAGCTTATCTGTCGAGAAGATTCCAGTCTTCTTTCTTCATAACCTCTGACTTCTTCCCTGAGAGAGGTTGATATAGACTTTTTTGATACAAATAATCCTCTATTTGCATTTCCAAAAGCCAAAGTCTGCACCATCAAACTTTTCAATTTTCACATTTTCTTCATTTGCGACCATCGCTTCCATTCGAATCTGATTTCCTCTAGATCGTTTCTCACAATTTCTGTGAATCACCGTGTATTAAAATACCTCTGTGGATAAATTGGTACTGCCAACCAAAATTTACTATTCATATGAATAGTAATTGCCTTAAAAAGATAGAAGAAACGCAACTAAAGTTTTGATACCAGTTGTTGGAAAATAATATCAATTCTCCTATAATCAGATTTGTGGGAAAACGAAAAAAATATGAAATAATAAGACACACAAATTGATAATAAAATTTAGCCAGTTATGCTTACGTTTTCCGACTGCTGCAGATCTTTTACTGAAAGAAAAAAAATTTACAAAATGTTTACAAACACTCACAACTTCTCACTAAAACTTTTATTTTTCTCTCTCACTTTTGGATGTGATACATTATAAATAAATTTCTAAGCCTATACATAGGTTTTCACCTTCTCATTGAACGACCAAAATTAATTTTTACTTATTTTAATGAATGATTGAAATTATTTTTCACCTACCGTCTTACTTACCAAATGGATGGTTAAGATTAATTTTCACCCATCAAATGGATGATTAAGATTAATTTCCACCTACCATCTTATCTACCAAATATTTGATCAACTAATTATTAATTAGTTCAATAAAAAAATGTACTATCTATTTTTATTGTCATTTATTACACTTTATATGTAGTTTAACCAACAAAAAGTACATCCATAAAACATAAATAATGTTTGAAACACTGTGTCAATCTAGAGATCATTCTATGTACATTTCAAGATAAATTTTATAATATAGGGAAAAAAATATTACCCTTTTTCTGAAAAGGTGACTTGACATAATTTCAAAATTTACTTTGATGCTATGACTTTGTTACCTTACCTTTGTAAACAATTGTTGCATTTTTTAGATGAACACATAGGTTTTATTTTTTATTTTGTTGGTGGACATTGTTGAATATTCACGATTCAAATCTAAAAATTTATTTAATTAAAACAAACGACAAATATATCTTTTTATTTTATGTTACACTTTGAATCATGCCATTTAATATGATTATAAAATTCATATAAAAAAATGAATTGGTTTGGTCTTTGGTGTAATCTATCAATATATTGCAGATACGATATTTTTATATATATAATATATCCAGAACAAGACACATATTTTAGCTTTTAATAATTTCTATATTTATTTATTTATCTATTTTTCCATTATTTAAGCAATTCACGAAGTAAATAAATATTAAACATTATATAATTCCAGGAAATAAAAATTGATCACTGGATTTTTTTTCCTTAAAAACTATCACTGCATATCATTGTCTAGGTTTCCATATACAGCTTATGTTAATTTATTATGGTGATTGAACATAATTTTCAATGTTATGGAGCAATTTCATATATTTTTTTTATTAATCCGGCTAATAATACATTTTTATATAATAAAAAAGATTTTTTGAATATTCTGAAGAGTCATTAAGTTAGATTTTAAATTAACACACATATATAAATTGGATTCGAATAAAGAATTTTGAAAAATATTTTATTTGTTTATCCTTTCATTTTCTATTCACATGTACGATGAAATTGAAAGTTGTCTGGACACAAGAGGACGACGTGCAACCCACCTGTTGAAAGAAGCACGCTACCCCACCCACACAAACCCTAATTTCCATGGGAGAAGAAGAGCACCACCTCCATCTTCAGATCTTCTCATTTCTCATTTTAATATTATATAATATAATATATTAATTAATATATAATGTGTATAAATGTAGAAAATAAAATAAAATAAACTGCATTTTGATGAAAGAAAACAACAAGAGCCCACAGCTCCCTAAATCATTGACACACTCCCACATCAATATAACTTACACAATCTAATATATCAAAGATATTAAGCTCATCTTCATCTTCTTTCTTTCTTCTTTATAGTATCTTTACTCTCCTTAACTAGGTTTCCAAGTTTTTAGTTTCTTTACATTTTACTGTGTATAGCTACTTTTCTTTCTTCCTTGCCCTTTTGTAAAGACAACTTCTTTCTTGTTCCTAGTGAGTTCAAGACTTTTTTTCTTGATTTGAGATATATAATTTAAAGTACATGTTATGTATTGCATAATTTAGATCCAACAAATTCATAAGGAGAACTGTAGTTATCTATTGTTGTTAGTGATTCTTCGTATTTAAAAACTTTTATTTAGTTTTTCTTTTACAGAAGCCATGGCGAACCGGTGGTGGGCCGTTCAGGTGGGTCTCGCTGGCATGGATACATCAACAAGCTCGTCTTCTCCTCTGAAGAAACCAGATCTAGGAATATCCATGTCCAACAGCCATAGAGAAACTACAGAGAGTGTAATAGGTAGAGATCAAGAGGAGCAAGAAGAAGAAAGAGAACATAGTGATGAACCTAAAGAAGGAGCCATAGAAGTGGCCACGCGCCGCCCTAGAGGTCGGCCACCGGGATCTAAGAACAAACCTAAACCGCCCATTTTGGTCACAAGAGATAGCCCTAACGCTCTCAAAAGCCATGTAATGGAAATTGCTAATGGGTCAGATATAGCTGAAAGCTTAGCTTGCTTTGCAAGAAAAAGGCAAAGAGGGGTTTGTGTCCTCAGTGGAAGTGGTATGGTTACTAATGTTACCCTTAAGCAACCGTCAGCGGCGGGAGCTGTGATGGCACTCCACGGAAGGTTCGAAATTCTGTCACTAACCGGGGCTTTCTTGCCGGGGCCTGCTCCACCGGGGGCCACGGGGCTGACAATATACTTAGCAGGAGGGCAAGGGCAAGTAGTAGGAGGAAGTGTGGTGGGATCATTGGTGGCATCAGGGCCAGTTATGGTGATTGCAGCAACTTTTTCAAATGCAACTTATGAGAGATTACCACTAGAGGAGGAGGAGGAAGGTGGTAGTGGTGGTCAAGGGCAGCTTGGCGGTGGCGGTGGCAGCGGTGGCAGCGGTGAAGGCGGAGAAGGAGGAATAGGGGATCCTGGAGCATCAACACCAGTGTACAAATTGCCGCCTAATTTAGTGCCAAATGGAGGACAATTGAACCTTGAAGGCTATGGATGGAGGCAGCCCTATTAGAGGTGAATCATCTAAATAATTAGCTCTTTTTTCCTTTTTTCTTTTTATTGGTATAACTGTTGAGATATATTATGCAGTAATTTAGGGATGAATAAAACAGACTTCTGGTCTAATTAATATCTTTGTATATCAATTTCCTGTTCTATATATATCAATGTTACTATGCCTTTGGAGTACAAGTTCTTCTTCTTAGTGAATTTGAAGAGGCTAATTACTGAGAGGTTTGAGCTCCATGATTCATTTTAATAAATCTCAAAATCTAGGAATTTTCCTTTTATTTGGGTCGTTTTAATTTGAAAGGAACTTTTTGCTTCTAAACCTTCTAATTCTAAACAATTTTTATGACAATGATAATTTAAACATAATGAATGCATTTTCAGTCTCAATCATCTGAAGTGTTTGATTTTGATAATCTACAAATCTCTTTCTTCATTGCTAGAGTGGCATAGGTAAGTTATTTAATCATTGCATTTCATAATTATTTAATTCCATTTCTTTAGAAACAATTTTAAAATATTCTAATTAATTTGCAGTGATATGAATTCATGTGCAAGATGCTCCATACCTGAGTAGTTCTGCAAATGAACATTTTATTATTATATCTGTCTTATAAAATGGACGCAGTTTATGTACTCGAATAAGGGAGTTGCTTGGTTGCACGAGGTCCATAAATATATACACACTCACACATTATAAATTCAAGTGGAAAAATAATTTAAAAGTCCTTAAAAATATATTCTATTATAACAGGAACATACAAATACATCGCTCCATATATGTTCTCTTACACATGCATGAGTCCATATATTCCATAATAATACTCTTTAAGTAATGTCACAAGATATCTTGATTAATGAGTTAGGTCATATAATATATGCTGCAGGGGAGGGGAAATTGCTAAGAGTATATAAAATGTGGCTTTCCATTTTTTTTTTGTTAGATATTTAACTAGTATATATATAGGAAGTGATAAACTACTCCTTTTTGCAGAAACTTTAGAAACTGAAAATGAGTGAAAAATAATTATTAAATTAATTGATAGTGGGTTTTAGGTAATGTGCATAAAAC
Source organism: Triadica sebifera (assembly GCA_023653625.1). Taxonomy (NCBI): domain Eukaryota; kingdom Viridiplantae; phylum Streptophyta; class Magnoliopsida; order Malpighiales; family Euphorbiaceae; genus Triadica; species Triadica sebifera. The sequence goes on along the minus strand of CM042892.1, from coordinate 17,582,134 downwards.
AAATTGTAAATGCCTTAGCTTGAGTTAATGTTGAGGTGGGGATAATGGTTTTGGTGGAGGTGGCAACTACAAGACATTTGGTATGTAAAATTCTTGAAAACTTGTTGAAAAGAAGGAAGAGAAGATCTATAGCTTCACCTTCTACGTATATACAATTCAAATTCTATGTATATTGATTGAAAGGTGACATCCATCAAGAATTCCTCTTCTATCTAATTTACTCAGAGATGTTGTTCCGGTAGGTATTATTTCCATGTGTATCTTATAGTTCTCATTGAAAATTTGAAGCTATAATTAACTGCAGCTTTGAAATGAATAAATATTTTGTTATCAACGGTCATAGGCATAAAATTTACTGAACAGGAGGATTTAATTCTGAATGATACTAATTGATTCTTGTGGGCATTTGATGCTGTCAAGGGGTATGCCTTATCAAATCCTTTAATTCAAATATATTTGTTTTTGGTATAAGCTTAAATCTTGCAATTTTTGTAGCCTTCCTTTTCTTTTTTGTAGATACGATGCTATATATATTGCTCTCCATTGTTGTAACATATTAATTTTTAATACAGCAAAATTATTATTCTTCTTCTATTTCTTCATAGATACTAACGATCAAAAGTTCCAAGTGATCACATACGTTTAATTACACCAGCTTTCTGCAAATAATTTAAAGTTTTAATGATGTTGAGTAGCCTGCTTTATTGCTCTAGGTTTTTTTCCCAACATGTGGAATAATTGTGAAAGAAAGAATTAGAATGATAATATTTTTTTGAAAAAGCTGAGTCGACTATATATGCATGTTTTCATTTATTTATCCAATGCCTTGAGAATAGCCTTGAGGCATCTAGCTGTGAAAGAAGCATCAGTTAGAACATCATTCTTTATTTATAAATTATATTTGGCTTAATGAAATTAAGTTTCTAATTTCTCAATTGAAAAACGGTGCAGAAGAAAATGAGCTATCACCTCCATTTGCAGAGAAAATTTCTTTTTCATCATTAACATAAACATAACATCAAACACCTTCACTATCTAGAGGGACACCGATTTAGGAGAAACTAATACTCAAATAAAAATTGGACTTCAGGAATGATTGATTATGTCAAGAATGGACTATACCCTCAAGTACTAAGATATCATCACAAATCTAGACTAATACTAACTATCAAAATGAATTCAGGCTGTGACAAATTAACATCAAATCCGGATTATCCTTTGGAGAAGAGCGGGGGGTAAGTAAAGGGTGCTAATTAATTAATTAGGCACACCTTTGTATTGCTAAGATAAGTACAAATATTAGTGTTTATAAAAAGGGATGTTTTCTTGAGGATCCAAAGGATCCAAGAGGTTTCAGCAACATATTGGACCCTCTTCACATGGATTCACATGCTATTGTAAATGAACCCTAATTTATTATATATATCGCCTAGTAACTTGCATACAACATTCTAATGGTAAAAGAAGCAGTGCCCATGGAGCCCACCTAGGGTTTCATAATTAAATATCTCTGATTAAATTAATACCCCCAATAGCTTCTTTTTCTATGCACTAGTTCTCTTTCTAAAGTCTTGTTTTACTGACGACGTTTCTCAGCCATTGCTATGTTTTGAAAGTCTAACAAACCAATAAAGTATAATAATTTGAAAAGGAATATCCAGAAAACAAGCATTGAGAAAATATGGATCACTAGATAATTAAATTCTAAATTATATGAACAAGAAAGCAAAGAAATTAGTTTAATAACAATTGTGGATGAGGAATCATGCATCAGCAAATCGAATTTTAGTTTGGGAGCATTCACTTTCCAAGCCTTCAATTCTGAAAACTTTATTCGCTGCACACACATTTTTTCCGTGGAGTACACGTTGTTCGCGGCCGGATTAGGTGCCTTTTGACCTGACCTTCAAAAGCTTGTGCTGCATCTTCAGTTAGAACATGTCTAGTTTTTATCTGATAGCTAATTGTTGTGTAGTATATTGATACATACGCATCTGGAGCATATATATATATATATATATATATATATATATATATATATATATATATCAGTTGTTTAGTTAAGGAGCATACGAGTAATTAATTAATTATTGACTTGTTCATTATTCTATAGTTATATGACCCCGACATTTAATCACTCCAAATTATACAATCATATAATGAACAATATTGCTAGCTACACGACTGCTATTCTTTAAGGGACAATTGAAAAATTTAGAATTATCATGAACAGGAGTGTGCTAATTAGATAAACTAAAGATGAATTTATCTGTAGAAAGAGGGAAAGTCAAAGGAACAAACTTATTGCAATGAAATCTAAGTTTTCTTCTTTCATTATTTTATAAATTATATCAAGGAAAAAAAAATTCGTATAAATTATACCAACACCACCTCAATTATATAATGCATAATATAATACAAAACCCCATAATTTTGTATTTTGTACACATCATCAAAAAGTAAAAAAAATTTGAAACCAAAAAAATTTCTTCTTCTTCTGTCAAACTCTCTTTCTTCTTCTCTAAACTTGATCTGTTAGTCTCATACACAGACTCTAATGCAAAGCCATATTGATCTTTCTTTGTAAAATCGTAATATGAAAGGAGAAATCGTGGCCATATATTTCCCTTTTAAAACCCAAACAAATTGTGTCGCCTCTGAATTTTTTCTTTTTCTACATCGATTCTCTCTCATTTCTTTGGTTGGGGCTCCGTTGCAACTCTGGATTTTTTCTTCTTCTACATTGACTCTCTCTCTGAGCTTTAGTGCTCTCTGTTTTGTGGTTTTCTGCTATATTCTTATCTACTATATACAGCAGGGCTTGAATCTGGGGTTCCCAGCTATTTCAATGCATTTGAGACTAAAAAGGTTTTGGGGTTTTGTTGCTTTAATTTTTGACTTCCATATTTGGTTTTCTTTTTGCTTAATTTTATTATGAATCTTAATGGGTTTTTGGGATTTTTAATTTTCGCTTTTGCAGTAAATTATGAATCTTTTTGCAAGGATTTTTGCAGGCAGTAGGTACTTTGCCTATTTTTCTTTCTGCAAATATTTTTAACCATGAATCTTTTTTATTTTCTTTTTGCAAGCACCCCTCTCCATCAATTACTCCATTGTGTTGAATCTTTCGGAATCCTTTGAAACACACATTGCAAAGCCATGGAGCAGGACTTTGGTGGTTAGATTACTTGGTTTCCGACGTGTTGAGTAGAGGTGTTGACATTTCGAGCTTGTTGAAATTTATCACAGCTAAATTGTTGTGTTTGTAAATTTGTAAGAAATTAAGAGAAAGTGTGAGAAAGTTAACTATGTTAAGTCAGATTTAGAGTTTTGCAGATTTAGAGTTTTGTAATTAGAAGGGATATTATTGTTTTTTATTATTTAAAAATTCATATTTTTTTTTAAATTCCATTTAATTTTTATTTATTATTTTTTATTGATATGGAAAAGTTAATTCAGTCAGCTAACGGAAACTGAATCAGAGAGTTATATGTTATAAAATAAAAAATCGGAAAGTTTTGTGTTATAAATTGAAGTTAAGATACCGTTGTATTAAGCACTGAATACTGTAATTTACCCGAATTTTTCTGTCAATTGTTTACTGATCCATAACTATTCCATAATTTAGCTAAGCCCTATTAAGATCTGCAAATATATGATTGCAAAAGAAAATAGCCAGTTTGGAAGAGTACCAACATTTTTGTGATTTTAAGTGTCTAGATCCTGCTAGGTCAACAAGCTCTTTTTTTATGCTTTATGATTTAGCACATTCATTTCAATGATTGATTTATTGAGCTTCTTAACTGTATTCGTAAAATCTATCAATGGAGTTTGCTAAATACTATAGGCTCATCACATGAGAAAACCCAAAGATGATTAAGAAAATTCCAATAAAAGGCAATTCGTTCAACAAAATGACACAGATAATCTGAGAGGCAAAGGTTAAATATTCAAGAATTTCTTTTTCTTTAATGTAAAAACACGAGAAGATATCATGTAACGATTTAATAATATCTTAATATGTAAAAGCATGGCTATTGATTATAAAGATTGTAACTGAGAGGGCAAATTTACATTAGGGTCAAAGGGTACACTTGTCTAGCTTCCATTGTACAATCAAAATTTGACAGTGATTATACATTATATATACTTCTTGTTCCATGCTGAAATTTATTTTTACCTCCACATATTTAATATATTAAATATTTTATTTAATTAACTAAGGTTAATCAAAGTTTGCCTCCATCAAAATTAGCTTATGGATTCGCTGCTGGTAACAGATGGATATTAGCTTATGGATTCGCTGCTGGTAACAGATGGATAGTGTCTAGAATATCTGAGTAAGTAATTTATCTATTTGGTATAGAACATAGTTGATTAGTCACAAATTTACAATAGAACAAGGGGCAGGCTAGCAGATGTTTTGCTAATGAGTAATGGAAGTTGTGATCATATTTATTAGGGGAGATGCATATATGGGGTAGGGCTTAGAGAATCAACGCAGATTTCTAGTATATATAATGGAAATAATTTGGTGAGGAGGCCATCATAATTTCTAATTACTGGAAATTAGAAAATAGGGAAGAGAGTTAATTTAAGAGGAGAGGACAGAGAGAATAAGCTTAGATCAAGAATATCCATTGCATCCATCCCTTTTAACTTATCATACATTGCATTTTATGTCTCATAAAATATAAATATAAGAGAAAGACATCCATCATTTGACTCCTTGATTTATTTTAATGTATTGAAAAACTTCATATTTCAATAGTATTTTATTAAACTCTGGAATTCTTGATTTTCTTAACAATAGATAATTTTTTACACAGGCCAAATTGATATTGAAAAGTCTCAGTTTAATTAAAATAAAAAGGAAAATATTTTTTTACATTTTTCATTTTTCAAATGATATGTACTTATATATATTAAAAATAAAGTATATATCATTTGAAAATATTAAAAAAAATATATATTTTTTTAAAAAAAGACGACTGCAATTTCTAAATTTCTAAACCCCGAATTGAAAAGCTCGCTTTTCACACTTTCAATTCAAGGGATATCAGTGGCATTTTGTCCAGTTTGGTCTGCAAAATGGACAAAGAAAAAGAATAAAATAATAAATTAAAGGCCGACGGAGCAATATAAGAAATAGACAAATGGTTTGATGAGGTTGGGTGCCAACTCCAAGAGAAAATGGGTCCCATTCTTCAATGGGGGGATATAGTTGACTTTTGACTCAAACATGGCAAACATAGAATGGTAAAATGCCTCTGAATCTGAATGAGGTAATTAATTGATCATGCGAGCGAAACTTTCAGCAACCACCTAAGACCCGCCCGGGGTTGGGCAATCCTTGCCCAGAGCACGGATACGCGTATCCTGCAGAGGGATTCAAACAAATCCCTGTCACCGGTTATATTCCCACAATCGTTTATAAATTCAGCTAATAAATTATTATTATTATTATTATTATTAAAATGTAATTGTGTACCTATCTAATATTTATACATATATGAATATATGAATTTAGTTTGTATACAATAAGAGTAAAATTTAATAAAAAGGATAGTTCATTATCTGAGATTATTCAATTCCTATCCTCCATTTATTTCCACAAGGAGAAAAAGTGAAAAAGAAAAAAAAAAAAGCCAATCTTTCAGTAGCATATAGTCTGGAACTAAATTTAGCAACCTGCATAGTCCTGTTAAATTACCGGACTTTGAAACAAAATTCCAAAAAATGTAACAAGTTTATATATAAATATATTTTTACTTTTTTAAAAAAAAATTAAAAAAATAAATTCTGGGTAGGGAAAATATTTTCAAAATGTGAAGTGCTTAAACTAATTAATTTGAACATGTCGTATTTGAAATAGTTAGATATATTTTAAAAATGAACTTGAAAAAATTAAACTTGTTTAAACGGGCTTTTTAATAAATTCGAGCCACACATATACTCAAAAATCTTTTTTCAAGTCTATAAAAAAAAAAAATGCAAGCGGCACTCATACCCATAAACAAGTCTAATAATGAAGTTTGCCATTTTGAGACTTCTAATCTCTTCTCTGTATCGCTACACATGGAAATTATGGCAACTCCAACTATTTCTAATATTTTTAGGCCTAATTTGGGTATAATTTCAATGTTTAAATTTTTAATAGATAATGTTATTGTTACAGGGATTTTAAGCATAAGAGTATAAAACCGCCTCCATTTTACAATGGAATCCACCTGCAATCTCATTTCACCAGTGACCATTTCGAGGCCAGATATATAACTTATCAAGATCTTGCTTAACTGGTTAAAGAAAAGGTTAAAGATCTTGTTTGTCTTTGAAAGGATATCAAGTTACCTGATCATGCAATGACATTAAGTCTTCGCCTGTCCAAAATGAATAATCACTCCATTACCAAATTCAAGACCCATTCTTTGCACAATTCACTTCAACCAAAACTGATTTTACAAGATTTCACCTAGCTCAATAAACAAAAAAAATGTTTGTTTCAGCAATTAATTTCACCTAGCTCTTTTCAACAATCAAATGAAACCCAAAAGTGAATGGGGTTACAAGATTTTACAAGCTAAGATAACAATTTGTAGTACAAAACTATATTTTTGGAGAACAATCAAGGATCATCTCATCGCATTGTACCTCAACAAGTGCAATGATTTACTGTTACTTCATATGGGCTTCTGGAACTTCCCATGAACCCACACTCTTTGCATGCTCTTCCCTTTTTTGCGATTCACAGACTTAACACAACAATATTCGAGCTCAAGCTGCATATTCATATAATTGAATAGGTGCAGTAGTCAGAATAATGCAAAAGGTCTTTTAGAGTTCATTCACCAAGAAAAAGAAAATAGTTCTCAACCAAAGATAGCTGCAGATAATTTGACTTACAGTAGAATAAAATCCATTAGGTTATGATTACAAAAACACCTATTCAATCAATTAATAGATAAACAGCTCCTAGGATCAGTCAACAAAATAAAGGTCAATTTTGCCCCTCAACTATACCCCAACAGCCAGTAGCCCCAGGTATTTTTATTTTTCAATGTTACCTCAAGCTTTCAAAACTGGCTCAAGGTTACCCCTCCTCCAACAGCCATTCCAAATCAGCAAATAGAAGTTAATTTAGCTGCTTAAAGGGCAGGAAAATGAGTCCCAAAGTGTCTTTTTACTATCCTTAAGACTCAAGAATAATTAGAGATGAAAAACAAAAATGTATTCGAGGAGAAAATCCTTAAAAAACAAAAAATGAATAAGAGAGAGGGATAGGGAGAGAGGTACTCAGCATGTTGAGGAGCAAAATTGACCCTTATTGCAATTTTTTTTTTTTTTAAAAAAAAGGAAGAACTGTTCCAAAACCAAACAATTGAAAGATGATCTTTACTTTTTTTTTCTTTAATGAAACAATAAAAAAAGAACCTTCAGGTACTTGGTAGCTAACTGACCAATGGATTGCAATAGCATATATCATTCTATACAGTTAGTCATCTTGCAGCAATGATTACTCTTTCCAAAAATCCAATATTGGATGAAAAATCAGAAGTCAGTACCTCGATGAAGCCTGCACCTACAAAAAGGTCCCTGACAGTGTCCAAACAGAAGAAATAAGAACGAGTCCCATCAGATCGCATGTACTCTCGGAATCCCACTCTTTTCTCTGGCTCAAATTGCAGCATGCTCGTGTCATAGAGCCCTAAGTTTCATCAAACTATTTGTCAGCACACGCAAGAAAATACTTGTAGAAATACAATGAGTCAATTAATAAGAAAAATTAAAGATACTGAAATGTCAGCCATTGATCACACAGATTGCACTCTTACACCAGTATGACCATTGTTTTATTACCATAATCCCTAAATAAGAGGAGACCACCAGGCTTCAGTACAAAAAGACATTCCAAGATTGCGGTAGGCATCCTTTTGAGTGGCACTGCTGACAATGTGAATATCTGGCATAATATGCAACAAAAGAAGTAAATTCCATATCCAAATGTCACCATTTTTCCTACTTCTAAGAAGTGGTGGAATGACTCTACAATCAAACACAAGATGACGAAGTGCATGAAGAGGCAAGCAACCTACTAGAAAAACATAGACAATCTTAAATCTATAACTGTTAAAATTAAATTTCACAAGCAATGGTGTAAATTCCACACAAAACTTCAGCTTCTTTATGCAAAATTATCAAAATCAGACAAATGCAATGGGGCTTAAGGTCACTCGACCAAATGCAAGAACAGCATTGTGAAATTTCCGATCAAATATGTATTTCAGAAACTTCATGGTTAATGATTAATGAGATAATTAGAATCAATGTACTTCAAGCTTGGTCAAATCTTTGGATATTCTTTTTTCTTAATTGATTATAAGATGGATATTAGGATTTTTCACTTTTCTCCATGTGTTAAGAGGAAAATATTGAACACCATGAGTCAATACTTTTTTCCCCCTTTTCATGATTCAGAAATACATTAGACTTTTAACCATCAAAAGTACAATCAATCCCTCACAAAATAATAGTAGATCAAACACACAATTTATGTCCCTTGAAACTTCCAGGGTGGCTGCTGCATCCATTCTATGTTACAAAGTTCTCACATATTCAATTGTGAATACTATAAGCCCTACATATCGATGTGATTACAGATTTACGGGTATATCATGTACTAATTTATTTGCGATGTTTTCAAGGTTCATCCCAATGCCAAATGGCTCAGCATTCTAATTGAGATTAGCAAAAGAATAAAGCATACCAAGGTAACAAAATCAATTCCACCAATGCAACAGCTCCCTTCTGTGGATATTCGTGAACAATTTACATCCTTCATACTTATCTCTTTAACCTCTGGAGAAGTAAACAGAAATCCCAAAAAATTAAAATCCATCTATGATTGATAATCATTTCTATTCTAAAAGATAAGTTCAAGAAAGACATTAAAAGAAGGGGAAAAAAAAGGATATTAGAAAACCTGGAGAAAAGCATTCTTGTTTTTGTGCAAAAATTGATCGACAAGAATTGCAAATCAACCACTTAGGAAACTCAGTGAAAGCAAAATCACAATGGAATAGCTTAAAACGATGTTGAACAGAAATAATGTTAGTAGCATCAACAATCTCTTTCGCCGTCTCAAGCGTCTCAGTGCTACAATCACAAGCATAAACTATTATGCTTTTGTTCCCGCTAACAAATTAAAGAAGAAGAATAGTTAATCACTTATAAAATCAAGATTTTGGCCCATAATACAGAAATTCAAAATTATATACATATAAAAGAGGAAGTAAACAAGAGAAAATGGAGTCTAACATTACCGTAGGATTGGAATTACAGAACTGCCACTACCACAGCCAATCTCCAAAACCTTAGAGAAATCATCACAGGAAACTAACTCCGGGAACTCCTTCAGTAAGTATCTTCTTTCCTGCATTCAGCAATTTCCATAATTTTTCTTTTTAAAAAAGAAAAGGAACTTCAATTACTGAGAGAGAAAAAAAATAGACCTTGAAGAATTTCCCGGATGAGTGGCGGATGTGGAAACTTTGCCATGCCTTGACATCTCCACTTTCTTTATCTTCTTCTCGTGGAGAAGATTTAAAAGGGAGTAAATGGTGTCGATATGTGGGATTGTTTTCTATTTCTTGTTTTAGCGCTTCCCATTCAAAGTCTTTAGAGAAATACTCTGCTTCGACTTCTTCGTTCATTTCTTACTTTTTAGTCTTTCTGCTTATTGAGGGAGAGAAGGGCCGGTCACCAGTGGCCGTATCCGATGGCTTTGATAGGTATAAGAGAGAATACATGCGATGCAAGCAAGGATATGGATCCAGTCCGGTTATTGTCGACAGCAAGCCCCCTTCAGCTTGCATCTGTTCATTAATCCTCAGGCTTCGGCCTTTATAGGCCCACTCAAAATTGCATAGATGGGCTGACATTTGACCCAATTTTGTGAATTTTTAGGTTTATAGATGGATCATGGGACCCCATAAAATTACAATTTTTGTTTTCTTTTTATGTTAAAATACCATAATATTGATCTCATCTCAACTTTTTTTTTAAATCAAAATATCAATCTTCCATGTTTAACATATATATATATATATATATATATATATATATATATATAAAGCTATATTGTTAATAATCACATTAGTTTTGCTTTAGAAGAATGAAAAGGACACTCCCATTTGATTGATTGATGAAAAGAAAGAATAAAGAAAAAAAATTATTTTTACTCACTAGCCAATCAGATCAGAAAGAATATTGAAAAACCAATTAGATGAGAGTACTGAAAAATGAAAAGAATGTAATTAACATTCATCTTTTACTTTATTATCATTTCCAACAAAGCTTTATCCTTTTAAGGATCTCAACTAAGCCACTAACTGACAAATGATCAATAGCTTTCAAAATATGAAATGTAGTTTCATTTCATCTACTATTTTCAAGTAACTTTAATTCTTTGCCTACTCCAATATTTCAGCATTACACAACAAAATGCTCCAAACTTATGGCTTTCGTGACAATTTAGTCACGAAAGGCACATCACTATCAACTCTATGTTACTGAGAGACCAAAATAATAATTGAAGAGTAAGAGCATTTCATGCGGCAGCTGGAAATCACTTCCCTTTCCACCACGGAAATTTGTCTAAAAAGGATGATGGTATGCTATTGCTGCCTATCATATCAGTTAGTTGAATCACTAGTGCCCTTACCTAGAAACAAACACCTCAATTTCAAGTATTTTCAAGTAGTCGTGCTTTCCCTTAATTTGTCTAACCAATAATAAGGGTCATGTGAGCAGTGGTTGTCCTAACATTATTAAGCACGAGGCTGTCTCTCAAATTCACTGTTCTCCACAGCCATCATGATTTGATTGAAATGGCTTGGCTGCCCTTTCTTCTCATGAGTAAAAAGCTGCACCCTAAAACACGAAGATCGCCACATATGCATCGCCAATTAACTCTAGCAGTTTCATCACACCATGAATAATTGAACTACAGGTCTCTTGAGTTCTGCTAATGAATTAACATTTAGAAGAATTATGAATCTAAACTACTTTATGATCCACTAGAAGGTAGATCAAAATTCTACCCGACACCAACTTTTGCATTGATGTTATTACCCAATTCCCTAAATTTTACATTCTTAGTGGCAAACTCCAGATTTCCGCACCAGGTGAACTATACAGCACCAATGCATCAATCCCACAAGTGCAAAAACTCAAATTATCATAAGATATCAGGTCCAAAAAAAAGTTGGTCAGTGTATATATATTTTTTTCAAATTTTATAGATCATATTCAAGCTTGTTTCACTATTGGATGAAAATTTGGCTAGTTTCACATGAATTTGTGATGCATTCTATGACTTCATACTCACAGAGCTGATGAAAGGGTTAGCATAAGGTCAAAGAGTGCAATTTTTTGTACACCATCAAGTATAATTGCTTTAATGTCAGCAATCTTGACCTTTAGGATAAAATGATGGAGACCCCCAGAAGATATTTTGACAAGACAATGCAAGACAATCTTCTCATCTCTTTACAACCCTTCACCTGCCCTTTGCAGAACTCTTCGAAGCTCATCAGCCATCCCTTGCAAGAGAACAGGTTTTCGGATCACTCCATTCATTCCCATCTGCAGGCATCTCTCCCAAATATGATCCTCAGCACTTGCAGTCAGGGCTATAATCAATGGCCAATTACGGCTTCGGAACTTTCGGATTCTTGTTGCTACTTCAAATCCATCCATTTCTGGCATCTGAAGATCCAAAATAATTACCCTGAAAGAACTTTCAGCAGAACTAAGAGCTCTAAGGCATTCAAACCCAGATGAAACAGCAATAACTTCACAACCAAGCTTCTCAAGCAGCTTTTTGGTCACAGTCCTGTTCACATCATCATCATCAGCAAGTATCACCCGAAGGCCTCTAAACATAGAATTAGAACTTGGTTGGTCTGAGGTAATTCCAGACGCAAGTATGGCTCTTCCATAAGGTTGTATTTGAAACCTGAGAACCAGAGTCATGCTTTGTGCAAAACCCAGAGAGTTTTGAGATATCCATATGTTACCTTGCATCATCTGTGGGCATCAAATTATTTTGATGATTTCAAAGCAAACGAAGCAGAGATAAGGCACAATTACGGAAAACAATATTAAAGGCAATCAGATATTAACAATCTTAAAATTTCTATATGTAATTTGGACACAGGCCAAACATAAATCATACTTCATAGTTCTCACTTAACAGAAAGGAGGTTGAAAATTCATTTAAGCAAGACAGAGTGAGAGTGAAATTGATTTGCTTGGCTTAGGTGGTGTAGAAACAGCAGAAAGCATGAAGGAATTACAGAATTGAGTCAGTTATTAGGAACAAGTTCCTTAATCCATTTGAGATTCTAAAGGCTTCCACCTAGATGACTAATCAACCAGTATAAAAAATACAAGTCAAAGTCGTATTCTAAAGGCTTTGTTGCCTGGAAGTGTCCATAAATATAAGCCTTTATTCCATTAAAAATTACAGTCTTAAGCAAACAAGACAAACACGTCTGATGTTGCAAGGAATCAACTTTGATTTTCTGATATAAAACTAGAAGTAAGAGGTCACCCATGAAACAAGGTCAGATAACTCCCATGAGCAGAATAAGAGTACTGGACTGTACTTTCACAAATTTCACTGAAGATTTCCTATGTGAAACAAGATCATTCATCTCTAGATACTGTTAAACATAATGGCAATATTTTCAAATCCATGGTTTGTCTGCCCCCATTAAAATAAAGGATAGTGCAAAAACCACAAATACAAAACATCAATAAGAAATAAGAAGTTAAGGATAATATATTATAATACTCACCTGTACAAGCCTTTTGCACATGCTGAAGCTCAAGCCTTCCTTAACTTCATCGCTGTTTTGCCTCCTGCCACAAGAATGTGTCGTTGAGATTTTTCCATCTGACAATGAATTTCCCTCCCTAATCTCGATCTCAAACTTTATGTTCACATACTCTTCAGGAGGATTTGATTTCCACATACCCAGCACTCTATCATTCTTTCCTTCACTACCAGTTCCAGAGAAAACCCGAAATAATACCATTTCACCTCCATCATAGATGTTCAATAGATATCCAACCATATGCAGTATAACTTGAAAAGCCCTACACTCATCTCCTATCACTAAATCGGGCAAAGAACTCTGAACATCAATTTCAAAAGCAAAGCCCTTGTACACACAAAAGCACTTAGCAAAGCAAGATGCTTCTTTGATCATGGAGTGTAACCGGAAAGGCCTCATTTCTAATGGAAATCTAACATTGTCTTTTGCTGTAATCTCCATTGCATCATTGATCAAAGTTGAAAGAACGTTGCTGGTTTTTACCAATGTATCAACAATAATCTTCTGTTCAAAGCTCAAATTTTCAACTTGGAACATTGAAAGCAGGCCCAAGATTGAGTGCATTGGCCTCCTCATCCCATGACTCATCACCTTCTGAAATGAGTTTCTTGCTTGGCTTGCCATCATTGCATTTTTCTCAGCTTGCTGCAAAGCACGATTTTGCTCGCTGAGCTTCTCCCTCATCAGCTGCGATTCTTCAAGAACTGAAGCATGGGATAAAGCCACAGCAACCTGGTCAGCAACAACTTCTACTATTTCCATTTCATCATAGCTCCAAGACCTAGAATTCATACTTGGAAGTACCAAAACCAATATAGCATAAGAAGTATCAACTAGTTCGGGTGTCCCTCCTTTGAAATTTGAACCCTGAAGCATTGGCATCCGGATTGCAGCCACTGCTCCTGCCTCCCCAAACCCACCACGACTTGCAGCCCCAAGTGCTGAATTTGGCCTCAAAATATTCACCCCCTTGCTTCCTTTTATCTCTAACACATCTGGGTCATTAATGGGGATAGAGAGTTGATAACTATGACCTCTTGGTTTCAACTCATGGGTGAGATTCATCTTTGTTCTATTCTCATTCGGCATCCAAACAGCACAATTATGCAAATCCAAAGTCTTAGAAAGCTCAACCAAGGTTGTATATAATATCGTATGCTTATCAAGTGACTTCCTGATTTCTCGGGTTAGCATTCGAACATGCCAACTTGCTTCTTTCTGCTTCTTCATCATACCAACTTCTTGGTCTAATTCCAACACATTCTGCTTCAAGAAAAGCTCTCTTACTTTCCATTTGAGAAGAAGAGGAATCAAAGTCAAAAGGGTTATTGCAGTAGCACATGAAACCAGAGCAGTAAGGAATTTGGCAATGGTGAGAGACAGGATCAATTGAAAGGAGTGCGGCCCATAATAAGTCCATGCGTTCAACAAATGTGTCAATCCACAAAGGACTATAAATGCTATAAACTGAAGAAGGACCCATTTAAATGGAAAGTTCGAGCAGCTAACAAAGTAAAGGAGCTCGATGGGGATTGAAAAATAGGCTACTGCAATCAAGACGTCACTGACTCTCTGACACTCCAGAATGCGATGTATACTCCAAAACCCCTCATCATCGCAATTGCAGTTCACAAATTCAATGTCAATGGCAGAAACTGAGATGATAAGAAATGATATGAGAAGGAATCCAGGAGCTAATGCTCTTAACATTGGACCCGAGTCAACACACCTGCTCAACACATTCTTGTCAAAGTTCCTAAATCCCAAATCTTAAAATTCCCCTGGCAGATACAATCCCAAGTAATTCAATAAAATAAGAAGACTTGTGCCATGACCTTACAAACCTAACAATCATTGCAAAATCACTAGAAGCAGTTCAAGATCTATAATGCTTACCCCTATTCCTCAGTCAAAAATGGCAACACCTATCTGCTAGATTTCAAGATCTTGTAAACCCACCTGCTAAAACTCCAGTATTCCACAATAATTATTTTTTCCCCCAACTAAAAAATTCTAGCATTTTTTCACGTTTCTCCTCCTACACCTCATAAATTAATTCTTATTACTATTTCTCTAGTGTTATGGATGTTTGCACCACAGAACAACAAAATGAGAGAAGAAAAAAAATCAACAATCTAAATTGTTGACATAAAAGGGGTAAAATGAAAAGGACAAACTAGAAGTAAAGAGGCGTCCGCATGAAAACGGAGCGAAAAAGAACGCACCTTGCGCCTCCCGCGTGGCAAAAAAACCAAAAAAATGCAAGCTTTATCACTCTCTAGAATCAAAACTTAAATCTTTCCATAACCTTAATTCACTCTTCAATGAACCCAATAAAGAAAAACCTTGTCTTTACAGAAAATCACCAAATAAACTAGACACACTATAGATGAGAGGAATCAATAATCAGCTCCCTCTTAATTCCCTGCTGGGAGAAAAACAAACAATAAAAGAGCAAATATTTTCGCTGTGCTACAATGAGAAAGAAAGAAGAACAAGAAAAGACTTACGACTGTCCTTGAATAAGAGATCTTATAATAAACCCCATCTCTCTCTCACCGGTTGAGAGAGTACAACGAAAGAAGTGTGTCTGAAAGTGGGTTTTTCTTCTTTCTTTTTTTTTCTCCTTTTATTTTTTTCCTGGGAAAGTGGGACCCACTGTGTGTATGTGAAGAGAACCTGGACGCTCTCCTCCTACTTTCCCACCCCATTTATTTTATTTTATTTTATTTTATTTTAAAACTCTTATTATATTTGTTTTTATTGCATGTTGGTTTTATTAATTTATTTCGACATCGTTATGCAAAAATAAAAATCTTTTGAAGTTGTCACATCTTTGATCATCGGCTTCATCGGCATATCCTTAATATATATGGGAAATGTGATTATTCCTTTTTCAATTATTAATTAATTCTTTCTTGCCATTACTTCCCCCGGTGTGAAGGTGCATATTATCAGTTTTTATTTCAACAGTTGCAGACCTGATGTTATCAATATATAGTAATGATAATTTAATTTTTAGTAAGAGAAATGCTACATTTATTTAAAGAAAGGGATTTTTTTTTTTATTACACACAAGATTTTCTTTCATTTTTTTTTCATTTCAAACACACACAAAAAAAAAAGAAAATTTAAAATATTGAAATGTGAAATTAACTTGTGCAAATAAAATAACATCCTAATAAATCCACCAATGATAATATTATTAGAAGATACAAATAATAACATCCAAAACGAGTGAGAATATTTTCATGAAATCTCTTAATTTTGAAAACTTGAAGCTTTTATTATTTTCTCCTATCATATTGAAATATAACAACTTGATTGTTATATAAAAAAAATCATTACATCATTGAGAAATTCTAAAATGAACTTAAATTTTCAAATACAAAATTTATTTATAAATACAAACACCTTATTCATTTGAGAAAAAAAGAAAACATTAAGATGCGCATGCTGATGATTCCAGATGTAAATAATGATATTAATAAACAGAGACAAACAGTCTTTTTTATTTAAATTTTAAATTAATTGTATAGGTATTAGAGTATCTAAGTAAAACTCTTTATTTTAAAAGACATATAATAAAAAATAATTATTGATAATAAATTTGTATTTTTACATTTAGAAAACAAAATTTTATTTTTTTTTCTAATTGTAGTTAGTATACTTTTACACTCTATATATGTTATGTATTTTTATTGGTATATTTTTTTTAAAATAATTTTTTTACAATAAAAATTATATTTTTTTATTTCAATAAATATTAATTTATATATAGTAAAATAAAATAAAAAAATAAGATACTATTTATTATATAAAAAATAATATTTAAAATAAAAAACACTATTATAAGTTGTGATCATCCAAAAGAGTAGGAGAACATCCTTACAATGCCCACCGTTGGATGATTCAGCTCGTGGCGTAGATCTCAGGGTAAGTGCTTCTCAATGTTACTTTCGTGGAAATTCTGACCGAGTGACAGTAACCCCTCAATATGGATGTTTTAAATTTGACCCGTCCGAGTTGACTCAGTCTCATTTCCCCAAAAAAAAAAAATAGTTAGGAAACATGAGACGAGGACATATGGCTATTGCATTCAAAAAGTTGATTTTTACCATAAGATTCACTTGTTGATTGAGAATTTAACATGACACCATCCCTTGCGTCATAATTTCCATCTCCTAAGGTTTTTTTTTTTCTCCATTCTTAATTATCTCTTCATGTGATCTCCATTTAATCTTAAGTATTTTCTATTAATTGAAATGTCAAATATGCATTGAGAAAGTAATATTAACTAACGCATGATAATTAAGACTATAATAAGTTTATGGAAATGTGTTCAAAATTACCAATTGGCAATTGAATTTTAATTTAAGAGGCAAATTGACCCTTCATTATCTTTCAATTCTTTCATTTATTTGTCATTAATGAGAATATAATAAGTTCATAATTGGAGCCTATAACAGTGAGTACATTCCTATTAACATTATTATATATATTAGCCCTATAATACTAATTTCAAGATTAGATTTATGCTCAGTATCTCTATCTAACTTGTTCAATGCTCTTTTTCCTTGTCTACTTTCTTTCCACTTTCCTTTTTGCTTGCTTATTTAATCTTGGGTCAGTAATTTTCTTTTACCAAGTAGGAAAATGACAAAATGGGAATCTATCTTTTATCATTTTAGGTTCTCTGTTTGCAACCAATTTAGCTAAAAAAGAAAAAAAAATGGCTCAACTAAGATTAGGTAAGATTTATTTCTCAAAGAAAAAATTAGGTCTGATTTATGCTAGTTCTTTTTCCCATGCTTCTCTAAACAAGCAAATCCACGATTATTCCTACCTCCACCAATCTGCTGACATGGCTATTGCCAGAACCATTCACATGCTGATTGCCAATTCAAAAACTGGATTTACCAAAAAGCAATATACCAAACAAGATTTGACGTCTCTCCAGTAAGATGCAAAACGACAGCATATATTCCATTAATACTACAGCTCAACCAAACAACATTAGATCTTCCATTTACCAGGCTTCATAGCACATGCCTTATTCATTGTAATTATCTCAAGCTGCGGTACCGTCTCCCTCTTCACAATGGGAGGGAATCAGCCAACTCAAGTGTGAAATCGAAACAAGAAATGGACAGTAGAAAAATATTTCAACAGTGAGCATAAATCTAGAACTTATAGGATGTACTTCTAATTTAGAGCATAATCTATGAAGCATGAGTTAACAGAGAGTAAAGAGTACAAGTAAGCTGTACAGATATACCATGCTACACTCCAGAAGGGGTGAAAAGAGTTGTACATGTATTTCTCTTGTCAAAGTACCTGTGTCATTTAGAAAGAGATGGAGGAAAACAGAGTTTTCAAAAACCCAAAATAATCTTAGTCTGGAAGTTGCTCATAGTCCCCATTTTCCGGAGATTGATGTGTTCCATGACCTGTTATTCCTGAAAAAGAAAAGACTGCATGTCAGTCCCTCTCCCTCCCTCCCCCTCTTTGTCTGTCTCTCTGTCTGTCTATATCTCAAGGAAATATACCTGTGAATTCATAACCAGCATTGGCTCTAGCATCTGGACCACTCCTCCAATCAGTGGGCCTTGAAGGCGCCACATGCATACCCCGAGGATGAATCATGAAAGGATTTCCTGCAATAGTTTGATGATCATTATTTACCCCGACTGAATTCCTCCCAGCCGGTTCAACTGGAGAGCGGAAGCCAATGTTTGAAATTGATGCCACCCCAATTGGTGAAGGCAACTTGCTGGTAGAAGCATCTACTCTCACACCAGCATCCTTCTTGCTGTCAAGCACAAATGTACCAACAATGACCTGTAGACAGCAGGCTAGTAAATCATGAATATTAAACAATCTGCCAAACCAATAAAAGATTTGGACATGGAGTTTCCACAGCCAGGTGCCCTCACACAGATGTATGTGTGTGTACATACACACACAACTGCACAAATGGGGTGTCCTTAGCCATAGGATGTTCCAAATATCATGCTTCAGAGTTTTGTCCTAAGAAAAGCAACTAAAATAACAGAAATACCTGAACAGGGCCACCAGCTGTCAAGACACTTCCAACTCCTCCTCCAATGATCTGACCATCTGTATTAGCTAGACATACACTGAGTCCACCTGTTCTCCCACCAATGTCAGTGCGTACATAAGATCCAGATAGTGAAATGATCTCAAATCGACCCTGACATAAGAATACATAAGATCCAGATAATGAAATGATCTCAAATCGACCCTGACATAAGAATATGCAGCAAATATAATTAGTTTTGACAGCACATCCTTACATTTGTGGAGTAGTCTTTTGGAACAAATAATTTAATTTGATGAATTTATGATCCTTCTACGCATATAGCAAACTTGCAAACATTATTTAACCCATGGCATGTGCTCGTTAAGAAATTCTTTAGTTTTTTTTTTTTTTTAAAAAATCAAGGAATTCTTGGCTATGCACAAATAAGTATTACTCTCAAGTATTGGAAATAAAACAATCTTGTGTGTTGCTTGGAATAATATATTAAATGCATCTGCTTTGAATTTCCTCAAAGTTATGTTGTAGCTAGTACTGCTTAGCATATTATCCATTGGATTTGGATGTGAATATTCTTTCACACCAAACTTGCCTAATAACAGGAACAAAACACAGCGATGAAATACTTCCTGGTCATTCAGATTTCCTGATTAAAAGCCATGGAGCACTGATGCAAGAGCTCCTTAACCTATCTGACTTTATATTTCTGAAAAAAATTCCCTCAACTACTTCCAAAGAAAATTTCCAAATGAATTTACTTTCCAGAGTGCAAAATGTAATAATTTCTATGATATACAAAACTAAGCAGGATCCTTCACTCTGAACCCAGTCATCATGCAGTAAAACCCTTGTTAGGTTAATTTCTAGAAGATATGTATGCTCCTGTCAAGAACCAAGGAAAGGATCTAACTTATGTTAGGTTCTCTCTGTGCATTTCATTTCCTTTTCTTTCCTTCTATAATAAGGTACTAAAATTTTGCTTTGCAATGCACTCTATACACAAGCATACTTTTCAGTCAAAGAATTTCTCATAATACAAAAAAAATGACCAAGCCTATCTGTAAACTTAAAAGTCCTAAAATTTAGAAGGTAAGATGCACTCATAAACAATTACCTCATACATAATTGTGCCTCCTGAAGTTGCTGGCTGGCGGAGGTTTGCATTTGAAATTGTGCCAGATGCAGACAAAATACACATCTCACGCCTACATTGTTGAGCAAACTGCATAATTTTCTGAGCTACATCCTGTTATATCCACAAATCATGTCAATTTGGAACATTTATTCTCAAACTTTTATTAACGAATTTCACATGCTACTTTTCAAGTGTGGAAAGTAAAGCACTACATCCGAAAGCACATAACACAACAAAATTAGCTTGGAGGGAAGGAATTCAGCAACTTCAACTGCAAGTTCAAAGAAGTTGGAACAAGATTTATAAATAGAATAGTAAATTATCAGCTTCTCCTACCAATGTAAACATTGGTTTTACAACAAAATTGATCTCCTAATTGTCCACAATCACAGTACATACAGTCTCTCACAGAACTTCCTCAAGTTCCTATATTTTCAATAAACGCCAAAGCTATAGAACACATTTCAGAAGGTTCATCTTTCAACATCAGGTGGCAAAGGGCCATAATCTAGCTACATACTAGATGTAAGGAATTCACATAAAAACATAGGAAACCCTTTTTCTAATCCTTACGCAAAATACCATAGACATTGTTCTTTAAAGTAATTGCATCTAAATCAGAAAAAACAGAGTTCAAAGTGATATCAAAAGCTTTAGACAAGCTAACAGAAGTAGTGTGGATTTATTTTGAGATAGCCAGTTGATTAAGATGACTCAAAGTAATTGATGCTTTAAATGATCTGTTAATGACATCAAGACCATTATCAGGGAAGGAAAAATAAATCTTTTGCTGCTATACCATTGCTCATGTCATAGAGCAATTCAAAATTGTTGAACTGCCTCCAATCTCTTATTGGGCAAAAAAGAGAAACTACACACTTGATAAGAGCTATTTTTTTACAAGGAAATTTTCATAGATGCAAACAAACCCCAGAAGAAGAGCCAAAAAGATGGTTACAGTTAAGGATTTTCACAAATTTAAACCAATCCCAAAAAGACAAAGCTAATGAATCATTTAATTGACTGGAAAGCATAAATATCAGATAAAGAAAATAAATTCTACAGTCATTGTCTATTAAAACTGTATATCTCAATCTAAAGGATTCATTCTTGCTGTTTGATTTTAAGAGAACCAGTTCAATTACGTAATTTCAAAATAGCAAGTATGATAAATGCATATTTTCTTAAAGATCTAGGCATGCAAATATGCATTTATCGAGGGTTCCCAACAGATAACTAACCATATAATAGCATCATCAAAAATTAGAAAGTTTCCATACCTCACCAGCATTTACAGTTATGACATGAGGGTTAAAACCTTGCCCTGCATTGCCTGAAACAACCAATTAAAAGCAGGAAAGCATAAGTATCTATTTACAGTGTAGATTCAATAGGCAACCACAAAAACTAAAAATATTTGGTGGGAAAAAAAAGATGCAAAAAAAAAAATGCGAGTAATTTTAATAAAACATGATATAACATGTATAAACGCTCATAAAAGTGGAATAATAAATCAGGTCATGAGATACAAGGTTCTTAGACAACTAATGGCATGTGGAGGGATTGTAAATGACAACAAAAGAGCAATTAGAAGGCTCATTCAACATCTAAGCTCAATCCAATGAAGAAATGATAATCATCAAGAGCTATATTGATACCATACTAAAGCTCTAACCCCCTTCTGAACAATCATTATTACCCTGAATAGAACAAAAAAGCCGATGATTACTCCTACAAAAAAGATATTACCATAATTAACCAATAAAGAAGTGCACACATTTAATAACTAAAACTAGTCAAGCCAGATCCAAAGATGAATGATAACATATACAAAAATAGAGAATGCCAAGAAGTAGCCACAACTATCAAAGATGCCACAACATTTCCCTTATATGAATCCAAGAAAGCCAATACAAAATAGCTTTTTCTTTGCTGAATCAATATTAATTTATTTCACATATATAGATTACTCGTAGTCAATATAAAAAAAGGCTCATGGAAACAAACTTTAAAATTACCAAAACAATTAAAGAACCTAAGCCATCCCATCAAGGTCGTGTCAATGAGTAAGAACTTAGAGAAACGAAACAAAGTCATGGCATTTATCCTTTTTTTAATATAAAAAAGTAGTAAAATAAAACAGATAAATGTCATTATACAACCAAACCCTGTATAGTGACTCACCAAATTACTCAAATGCAACTGAGAAAACTTACACTATCATTTAAAATATTCACTATAAAAGCACATGCATTCTCAATTACAAGTAAATCAAAAAGGCATATAGCTGAACTAATGGCCTGCTCAACTTTAGGCCATCAATCAAAAAGAAAGAAGCATTTTCAAATCTTTTTCCTGTGACATCAATGCAACACAACAGTCTAAATTTTTAATATCTACAAAATCATCAACTAAAACTATTTTGGTCATTCCACTGCACCTAATCTGCTGTCCTCTATATTTATTAATAATAATCGAACAGCATAAAAGGTGGTGCAACTAAGTTCGGTCATCAATTTTCCATGAAACATTTGAAGGTTTTATATAGGTAACTGCAAGAATCTTTACCCAAAGCAAACACACATGAAAATAATCAATGCACTTTAGCTGTCATGGAAGACCAAAAAAATACAAACGGTGTAAAATTATACAGTGAAAATAGAATCTCTTTTTCCCTTTTTATTTTTATTTTTTTTCTAAGAAGAAGCAAAAGCTTAAACAGGGATGTAGAGAAACAAAAGAACTTGGATTAGACATAATGTAACATTAAACATATTAGCAATAAAGAGATGTAAACTTGAAGTACCAAAGGATGAAGATCTATCCCCGTTGCTACACAGGCTGGAATAATAGGCCTCATATAATCAAAAGAATTTTCTAGGATATTTTTATAACTTCATTAAACCAAGGACAAACAACCTTTTCACAAACTTAATAGCTACTTACGATAAACATAAAAAATATATCTAAATACCTATATGTAACCAGAATTATTCAGAGACACCAAATATTTGCAACAAGTCTCCAATTGTTAAAGAAAAACACATTCAAGATTTTATTGAAATAGCATTTATAATGAAGTATTAAAAATGAAAATGCTGCATAGATACTCACCAGAACTAGCATTGAGAAAAATGAAAAGAAAAGAAACACCAGTCATAGTATCACATGCCAAAAACATAGATGTGCATAATGGTCCAGGACCCTCATAAGTACCATAAATTTGCAACAAAACATCCCCAAAACTTACTCAATTCACTAGGAAAGCAAATATGAACACATAATAATACCCTCAAGAGCAACCAATCTGGATTCTCAAATGAAAAATCCTGCATATATATTTATACACACACACATGCACAGAGAAGTACACCTGGATATATACGTTCTGAAGAATAAACTGAAATTAGAAAATAAACGGAATGCATCAAATAAATAATTTAAGACAACTTTACAAATTCTATAAATCTCAATAAAGCAGGAGAAAGATTGAGGACTTATAAACCAGACAATCACCACTGTAAAATAACAAAAGAAACTTGCACATAATATTTGACTTTCATCCACATAATTGAAGTTAGATCTATACCCTCCAGAATCCAAGAAATTCAAAAATTGTCACTCGACAAGTGGGGATTCTTCAACAGTATTCATAAAGGACCCATTAGATGTTCTTAGAAACCGTTAGTGCTGTAAGGGACAAGCAGAGCAACAAAAAACAGGGAGAAAATAAAAGCACAAAAATTTCCAGCAGCTAAATAAACTCAAAATTCACCAAATCTCGGCAACCTACCTAAGGGAAACCTGAAGTTGAAAACCAATGAATAGACGTAGTAAAAATGGTTGACTCAGAGCCAAAAGGCAGCAGAAGGAAAACATGAAGGACACGCGTGAATACACTACCAGCAAAATATATGGCTTGTATGCCCCTAACAACTTATAAAATTTCACCAACCAAAAAGAAAACCAAGAAATTAGGTTTCTTTAGCCGCCAGAAGATTTCAATAACAGCTCTATAGACCGTTAAGACAAAAATATTAAGACGCGACGCAAAATTCGATCTTGGAATCAATAATTTGGAAACTAGACGTTATAAAATAAGCTAAATTCCCAATGAAACCATACAAAATCATAACTTTTTTCACAAACCAACGATAAGGAAGAAAAGAATACTAGTATGAGGAATAAGATCAACCAAGAGCAACCAACTGTTGAGACTTTCTGGAGGACCCCGAGTAGGAAGGAGAAGACGAAGAAGCGGTTTCCCTCTTTTCCTTGGAAATAGAATTGGAAGAAGACGCCGCCTTCTTTGCCGCCAGAGCTTGCTCAGGCGTCCCGTACTTCCTCGGCCTGCCTCGTTTCCTCCGAGGGGGTTCCACCGGTGCAGTCGTGACAGCCGCCGAGGAAGGTCCAACAGAGTGAGGGTACACCATATGAGGGCCCCCACCACCGCCACCACTATCAGGAGTGGCATTGGGAGGCGGCGGAAGAAGGCCATTGGTAGGGGAGGGGCTTGTGGTGGTGAAGTAGGAGCTGAGGTGGTGTTGGCTTTCGTTGGGTTCCATTTTGTATAGAGAGAGAGAGAGAGAGAGAGAGAGAGAGAGAGAGAGAATTGTGAGATATTTTTTTTATTTTCTTTTTGCAGGATTTGATTTTTATTTCTGATTTTTTAGGGTTTTTAATAAAGAAGAGTGATTATTGGCCGTCGGATTAGATTTGTATTCTAATTAGGTTTGACTTGTTTAAGTATTTTTATAAGAGAGAGAAAGTAGCAGAGGATATTGGAGATTGGGTTTTCGTTGGATTCCTCCTATCTGTTACCAATGGCCATGACTTCATTTTGACATTGGATTATTCCTTTCATATAAATAATATATATATATATATATATTTAATTTTCTATATAATATTAAGAGTAAGATACTGCTTCTAAAACTTTTATCCACGTGTGTCAATTCTACAAATTAGAAATTAGAATATCCAATTAACTGTTTTTTAAAAATATTGGATTAATAATAAATGTTACAAATCCTCAATACTATATTACAAATTAATACTTAACTTTTTAATTGTTGTAAATTAGTATAAATTGTTTTGAAAAAATTATGTCTAAATCCAATTTTAGATAAAAAAAATAATATGGTAATTGGAAAACATGTTACGTTAGTAAAAATTGTATTTTTATGCTACAATATCACTTTTTTAGTGGAAATTAGTTTTGGGTGTCACACTATAATTTTTTAGAAATAATTAATATCAATTTATAACAATTAAAAATTAATGTAATTTATGTTATTAACCCAAAGAATATCCAATTAACAATTAAAGCTTTTTTTTTTCTCTTTTTCATTGTATAGAAAGGGAAAAGATCATTACTTCTCTCAGGGATATAAACGAGTATTAAAATTTTTTATAAAATTTCTAATCTGCAGTAAATGCATATTCATATTTTTGATTTATACATCAAATTAAATAATAATTTTTTTTTTACTTTACATACATGATGAATCGAATCAATAGTAAATTATCATGTTAAAAAATAATTTTTATTTGTAAATATAAAATTATAAATTTTCGACTTGATTTATGGGCAAAAATACACATAGACACAATCAAATTTAAGGTATCAAGATTAATCTCTTTCACCAATAAAATGAAGATTTATCGTCTTTTACAAAAATGATTAAAAGGGGAGGGCTATTCTTAATTTCTCAAACATAGACAAAGTGATGCAGATACAGAAATGCTGCTGCTGCTGCATACTGTGAGCACATAGATACAACAATTTGAGAACAATAGTTCCAAGTTCCAACTCCCATTCAATTTTTCTCAATATTTAATGTTTGAGAGGTGGTCTTGTTTAGGATGACAATTGAAGTTCTTTCCTTCCACTGGACATTCTGTTCAGAGCTCATCCTTGGAGACCTCCCCGTTGGCGGTTTCTGTCGCAGTTGTGACATTATGCGATTTCTTGAGTTCCTCCAATTGCAACACAGCGCAGTATTAGAGGTAAGGTAGACCTTGTTCAGACAATGAAACAATGAACAAACCAAAGTTCATATATAGCAACAAGCTAAGATTCAGTAAGATGGCACTCAACATCACATATTACCCTCATTGTATAACTCCCTGAGAAACTCATAAACGAAAGAATTAATTCATTTCTCGGGCAGAGGTAACATATGGAATTCCTCAATCGTTCACAACAATCTTTTTCTCATCTTTTTGTTCTTCTGGTTATGCCAATGCCATGATATAAGCATGAAATATTTTCCTATTAGCAAATAAGTTTGTACTTTGTATGATTTTTCATGCTCGAGTCTTTGGTTTGCCTCCTCTTGCCTAGGATTAAAACAAGGAATAGATATATACCTTAATTGAATAGAATTTGAAATGCTCAATTACATTGAGATTAAAGTTCCATCCACTTGTTTCGGATTTCTTTCATACACTCGTTGAACCTTATTTTTTGATGCATCACCAGATTTGTGATGCCATAGTAAGAAATATCAGTAATAGTCAAACAAATCGTTGCTCATATTATGAGCTGCAGAACAGATTATGGCATAATAAATCTAACCTCTTTGGTAGTTTCCTGGTGTGCTGCCAGAAGATCGTTATACTTCATCAGCAAACCTGACATTTCAGCTTTACAGCTTTTCATACTCGGACAAACTTGGACCTCCTAATTTTTGTTGAATAAATCTGTCAAAATGTACACCCATTTTAGCTACACACAAACATCTGCTGCATCTTGCACGAAATTAGTCTTCATTTGTCAATGATAAGAAAACAAAAATATTTAAACAAGAAATGAATATCTACTTCTTAGATAAATCTAGTCTGTCACATAGCTATCAACCAAGCGAGTTTAAACTTAACAACCCTACTCAAAAACCCGACATGCTTGAAAAACCATGCGACTTGAAGCCACTGAATTGAATATTAATCAGTTTAACTCAATTTAATCTTCCAAAGAGTTCTCCAACTACAAATGTAATTGGTTACGTTTCTCTAATTTAACATGCCATTCATTAAGTTGCCAATCAACCACGAGAATATTGACCAAGTCAATCAAAATTCAACATGTTACTCAAGGGCTGATCATAAGAGAATTCACTGGGCAAAAGCAAACACTAAATTTCAATTGGCTTGAGTCAATCCAACAGTTTCTATCTATGGAAAAATAAAGGTAGTCTGGAAAACAGTCACAAAATCCCTATTTCCTAAAAAAAGAAAAGTAACTTTCTCAAAATAAAATCTTCCAGAATGCAATTAAGGCGGCTATAACCTTTCTTCACTGAAACGGGAGAGATGAGTGTTATCAGCCTTCCCAATCGAACATCAACTGATACAATTGGATGGCCAAGGAAAAGGAATCGGTGAGAAAAGAAAACTTTGGCATTTTCAATTACAAGTGATAACGATTCCTACTCATTCTCGTATCTTAGTAATATACTTCAGAATCAAATGAAAGAGACTTACTCAAGGGCAGAGGAAGGTTTCTCGTTTTGCTCGTACAATGCAACCAGAACTACAGAAAGGAAAGGGGAAAAAATAAAAATTAACGAAATTCCTGACATTTTGGAGTAAAATTAATAATAATAAAAAAAAGAATGAATGCCAGCAAAAACCTTTGGTGAGAGCATCGAGAACTCCACTAGATTCAAGATACTTCCTGAAAGTTTCTTTCTTTGCTTCTTTTTCCTACACAATATACAACAGATGGAAATGGGTAATCATTATCAAATGTAAGATCTGATAATCGCAACAAGGTGAATAAAGTCACAGTTTTTTGCATAAAATGGATCGGATATGAAGACCAATCTTTGCATCGCATCATGATCTATTTTGCAGTTGCTTCTGCTTATTTCTTCTTCAACGTTTATAAGATCATCCGCATCTTCATCCTCCAAAAAGTTCGAAGGTTAGAAAAACAATTGTTATTGAGAGAGGCAAGTTATATCATGGAACCAAAACAGTATGATCCTTGAACTATTAACCATTTTTTAACTAGTCATTTATCATATTCTTTCTTATTTTTCTGCCTATTTTTTTTTTGTTATTCTTATTTTACTCTTCTTATTCTTCATACAGATAAAAGAAATTTTTTTTGGGATATTTTAAAGTCTTTTTTTAAAGAATTTTTTTAGTATTTTTAAATATTATAATGATTGTTATTATTTTTTGGATAAAAATATTAATTTTAATTTTTTTATAAAAAAAATTGTTGAAAATGAATATATATTTAAACTAAAAATGAATAATATAGAGGCAAAAAAATTGTGTTAATAAAGCTTAAAGACGATATATTTGGTAGAAATAATAAACTTATAAGTGATAAACTTATAAATTGTAAACGATAAATTTTTAATCGATGATTTTACAAGTTTAAAATGATGAATTGTGGTTTTTATACTATAAATTATAAGTTTAAAACGATAAATCTGCAATATATAAATGATGAATCTTTAAATGATAAATTTGTAAAATCTAAATAATGAATCAGTAAATTATAAATGATAAACATATAATTTCAAAATAATGAATCTGCAAATTCAAAATGATAACCCTACAAAATATAAATGATAAATTGTAGGTGAAAAAGTAGAAAGTTGTAAACAATAAATTTATATTTACTAAACAATAAACCTACAAATTATAAATAATAAACTTGTAACTTATAATTGATAAACATGTAACTTCTAAATTTTAAATAATAAATTTGTAAATTATAATCGATAAATTTATAAATTCAAAAATAATAAAACTGCAAATTATAACCGATAAATATATTTTATATTAATTAGTTTAATAAAATTCAATTCTAAAAAAATGTGCTGTCAATTTTGATCCATAACATTTGCAGAAAATAATGTGCGACCTTCCATGGTTGAGCCCATAGGCACCTCACAAAAGTAATTAAAACGCAGCCCAACAATGAACTGGAAGATACAGCTGCATGACACGAGACACCGTAGTTTTGTTTCTTAACAAAGTTTTAAGAGCTGAATTGAAAATTTCTGAATAAGAGAGATCTCTATTATTCCATCTCAATAGTATCATTTGACAAAATTTGGACATGATAAATTGAAACTATATTCTTATATTTAACAGAAGACAGTAGAATTTTCTTCAATAATTAACATGTACAAAGTTTAACTATGAATTTGGCAATACTACTCTCTTTGGCACAAAAATAAACATTATGCGATTTCACCGATGCAAATTTAAGTTTCATGATTGTATCAAAATTTACTCCATCGATAACTTCATATGAAATTAACCCTTTCTAAGTTTGTGAACAAACATTAATACGACTCTCCACAAACATTGATCAAATCACCCAACAATAATAATAGTCCCGACAGATAGATGCATTTAACCAATCCATTACTACAGAGAGAAACCTCCAAGTTATCAGTTTCTCATGGTGCCGTGAAACTCTTGTAGAGCACTTCCAAATTGCAATAATGCTGGATTTGAGCTGTAATGTGAAGATCCAAACCCATTCTTCACCTTCAAAGTATTTGAGTTGATTCTCTCCTGTTCCTAACACCAGATCGAGGAGGCCATCTGATTTAGCATGATCATGACCAAACCATAGCACTAGCAGCAGATCAGATGCATGCAAATAAAAAAATATTTACGGAGATAATCAAGCAGAAAAGGCCGCTCAATGATTATGATGACAGCCACACAGAAACCATCAAAAATGTAAGCATCATCATCAGACCGTAAATCATCAAAGAATCAACATCTTCAATTCTTTCCACCTTGTTGTTAAGTGTACTCCACATTCGTGTAAAAGGGCAAACTTGATCCTGCAGCATGTGGGTCTCAAGATTTTTGGACACAATCAAGATTATAGAACAGTATGCACAGATTATCTATAATTAGATATAACAGAATTACCTCTGTCTTTATGATATTACTAGATTGATCATTAACGTTTGAGTTTATCAACATCCTTCTGTCACCATCCTGAACTGATTTCTCTGATGGTATTGTAATTTCAATTCTATCAATGTTTTTCCAATGGGCTCTATATGCAGAATCAGTATGTATGGTTTCCATGACAGAACCAAAAAAGTTTGTCACAGGTACCTACACAAAAGAAGAGAGGCTAAAAATCAAAGATTGCTACTTATTCTCCGCCATAATTCAGCTCAATGAAGAAACAAATGGAATTGGTTGGATGATTGGAAACAAATGAAAAAGGGACTTTAGATATGATCGCTATGACTTGCACTTCGGAGCAAACTCTTTGTTTGCTTGCAGTGTATGACAACCAAAAGAAAACTACAGCTCTTACGATTGTCAGCTTAGAATAAAAAGCCTTAAAAAATGGGATTGCAAACTTGGAAAACAAAAACTAGAGGACCATGGCATGAAATTTCTTTCTTTTGCAATTTTTTATTTGTGTGGCCAGGAGTACCTGCAGGCTTTTTGCTACTAACATATTTTCATTATTTTAGAAAATGCAGTTGCAGGAGATATCGGTAAGTTAAAAGATTTGAGGAAAGCCAGTTGCTGTCTGTATAAAGATGACACTATAGGATGACTAACTTACAGTTGAATTATGATTAGAAATATCAAAAAAATGACCCTCCATCGGATCTGGTTTAGCATTTGAATACCTGCTCCAAACGTCGTTGGTAAAGATCTGTTTGATAATATGCAGTTGACATCAGTGTATTTGGATCATATGAAGTAAAAAGACTGCCATAAAAATGACCACCAATTAGTTCATACTCAACACAAATTTGCTTTAAGAACAAAAAAAAAAAAGAAAATTATACTAGTAAATAATACCACAATGATGAAACAAAGCTTAGCAAACCTTGCCCACTCATCTAATAAAATAGTTAGTAGATGTCCATAAATATATATCTAGATACACATCAAAGAAGAATCAGCGGATAATATCAGATATTTTGTATTGAAGCACCTAGTACTTAGAGAATTGTCCAAAGAGAGTGGTACATTAAACCAATATGAGTTGGTAGAAATTAACCAGAATTGGTCGAAGAAATATATTATTGATAAACAAAGCACATATCCTAATATAAGCATAAAGGCTGTTGTGGCACCACAA
Source organism: Triadica sebifera (assembly GCA_023653625.1). Taxonomy (NCBI): domain Eukaryota; kingdom Viridiplantae; phylum Streptophyta; class Magnoliopsida; order Malpighiales; family Euphorbiaceae; genus Triadica; species Triadica sebifera. The sequence continues at coordinate 17,550,941 of CM042892.1, read as the reverse complement.
AACACATATCAACATGCATAAGCCATTAACTTTAGTGGTATACAAGGCTCCCACTTTTGCAACAATTGAGGGAGAATATAAAGCATATATACCTGCTCAATGAGGCATTGTCGTACATATTTAGTCTCTCAAAGAATGCAAGAGTGTAGAATGTAAAACGATCCACAACAGAAACACCAATCTGCAGATGATAATAAAAGAAGATGTTAGGTACCTTGAAACCTGAACTGCAGAAAAATTAAATAAATAAAAAAGATATCAAATACATAACCTCCATGTCAAATATGCATAAGGAGAGCACATAATGGTAAATGCAATCAATATACACTTACATCAGAGTCCAAGTGATGTGAGTATGAGTTCTCTCCTTTCATGCTACTTCCAATAGCCAAAACACCAGGCGAGTGAAGCTGAAAAGTAACATGTCCTTGCATCAATATGAAAATTTACTATCTCATGAGTATATATTTGCATCCATCCATGAGCAGTAAGCATGGACTTGCCTAATCAGAGAATATGTTTTCCTAAATCATCTTTGTTTTCCATCGAAAAGACCATATGAAGCTATATTAATCTCAAATGTACAAAGCCAATTAACACTATAGCTAAAATTTAGGTATTGTATCATATTATCTTAACAAGTACAAGAACTAAATAAGACTTGGCATAATACATTCAACAAAGAGGGAAGCAGATCAAATACCTGATTAAATAGAGTGGCAGCTTGGCAAGTATCCACCATTATCAGTAATTCCTTGAACCTAGATTTAACACATTAACCACCATCAGGAAATCATGGTCCTATAGCATTAGAAACATCAACATTATGAAAAATGAACATTAATAATCATCTATTATCCATATAACCAAATATTACTTAAATGTATTTTTTTTATTGGAAAAAAAATCCTATCTAACTTTCTGACGCCAGTTTGTATCTCCAAATGAAGGGTGCAGACCCCAGCAAGAGCAAGTAAAATGGCAGTGCTATAATGGACCTGTAAAGGGTTCTTTAAAAGCCATAATTTATAAGCACAAATTTGAAAGTAATCTCACCTATGCTTTTCCTTCATTTGCTTCACAGCATCAGCTAAATCATGACTTTGGAGTTCTTCAGAGTCCTGAAACTTTAAGAACTCATCTCCACCATGTCCTGTCATGTAAAGGAGAATGCGACTTCCTTCATCACTTAAAAGACGCTTTGATCTTGGAACAGCAGATTCATGGCGCCCAGTCAAAACTCGCAAGAAATTCTCAACTGTTACTTCATAACCTCGATAATCTACCTGAATGATCGCAGCTCAACAAAATCAGTGTCTCATGGGGAGAAAAGAATTTCCAGAAAACTTGAGATTAATTTTAGAGCAATAAAACAGCTCCTTTTCCAATAAACTCACATGTAATTGAAAGTTCAGTGTAATAGATATGCTACTAAATTATGTCTATTCGAAAAAGGTTTTAATTTTGGAATTTAATAAGTTGTGTGAAAATAAATAATATATGAGGAATATAATAATTGAACAGGTACAGAGAAATAGATAGGTTGTGACATCACCACAGCACATGGAATCTTTCCCCTCAATGGGCTTCTCCCGTCTCTTAGGATCAACTAACCCATGTGCAAGTGCCATTCACATGGAACCTTTCCCTTTGACGGGCTTCCCCCGTCTCTTAGGATCAACTAACACATGTGCAAATGCCATTCACATGGAACCTTTCCCCTTGGACAACACTTGCACATGGGTTAGTCAATCCTAAGAGACGGGGGAAACCCATCCAACAACTCATCCGTGCGCGAGAGGGGAAAGATTCCATGTAAATGACACTTATACATGGGATTGTGATTGAGATATATATATATATATATATATATATATATATATGTATGTATATTACAGGTTTGACCATACAGGTAGACATTAACATCAACTTAACTAACTGTTACGTAGGAGGGTAAGAGGGTGTCAAATTTAGATCATGCCCGACTATTGCCAAAAGGGTAAGGGGGTGTTACATTTAGTGGATGAGTTGCTACCTGCTAAAATCTCAGTCCACCTTTTCATATTATGTAAATTAATTGAGAAAACAAAGAATCAAATGCGACTAAACCTCAACAATACAAAATAATAAAATGCAACTGAATCTTACATATAGAATGAGAACAAAAGGAAGAATATGAAAGCGTTAAACTTTTGCATGTCACCTAAATCATCCATAAGATATTAAACATAACAAACTTCTTTGGCAAGCCAATTTAGTCTCTGCATCCACAAAAATAATCATAGCCCTGAACGTAGGAAACTGCCACTGAACAAATTGTATACAAGTTCTATTAGTTCTACAGTGTAGAGATTTTACAACAAGCACGTTCTTCAGACTAGTGAGTTATTCAATCAACTGAACATTCATTTTGCATCCCACTTTTTGTTTATACTTATAATCTACAACCTCTAGTCCTAACAAGAACTCGATAATTACATGAATACAGGATTTGGCTAACAGATCAAAATCTAAAGGAAAAAGTAACATCTTTAATTCTTAACAGTAAAAATAGAAAACTAGAAAGCACAATCTAAGGAGCCGAATCCAAGAAGCATCCTGATGTATGACCCAAAATCATCAATATGGATTATAGTGAAGGTTAAAAAGGGGGTAGAAGAAGCCTAACGGAAACCGAAAACTGACCTCGACATTATCTCCGTACAAATTAAGTCTGTGATTCTCATTGTTGAAGACTTGAGCAGGGTACTTATTCCTAGCATTGCAAGCCATGTCATCTGCCAACATGAGTATTATCCTCTCGTCAGGTATACCAAGTCGTTTAACTGTCCTGCAAATCGGAGAACCAAGACAACACATATATACATATATAGGGGAAAAAGAAACTACAAATGTTGATCAAATCAAGAAATTCGAGAGGAAACTCGAGTGATTACCTATATAAGGATAGAGTATTAGCCATATGCCGGTAATTAAACCTGAACAAAGAGAATGGCGGAACCCAATTCGATTAGCAACTTCGAAAACCCATTAAAAACAAAACCAAAAGGCAAAAACCTAAAAGATAGAAAATTTTACTGAAAGCAAAAAATTCCATTTGATGCTACAGCGGAATCTGTCGCTAACAAGATGAACTTTTAACAGATGGGTATGAATTAATCACCAAAAGCGAGAAGTGCAGACCAAGACAGCCCAGTTGTTGGTGTGCATGGTGGTGTCAGTTGAAGCGAAGGCCATGGAATTGCAGAAAAGATTGGAACTCAGAAGCAGTAACATCAACCAAATCACCATTTTAGAATTGCAAATCCTCGAACCCCGTGATATTCGACTCACTTCTTTTTGTGGTAATTTGACAAGATTTTTCTTCGTTCCTTCTCAACAAAGAGATCTATGTAAACTAATGCTTCTTTTCTTCAGCCAGCTTCGAATCATAGTCCTGTCTGATCCAACCCATCAAACACGGTCGAACCATTAATATGAGCAGCAAGAGTAGCGACCAGTTAACCGGTTGATAATATTTTTTTAATCTAAATTATTAAATTTGAAGTTATATAAATAAAAATTTAAATCAATTTGGTAAAAATAATTAACAAGTCAACTCAGATTCGATTCACCGCTATTTTTTACATTCATTTTAATAGGTAATACTTTTTTCAAATTATAACTTATAAAATCTTTTCTAATACTATAAAATATTTATTTTGTAAGATATATATATTGAAAATATTATTTAAACTAAAAATAGAAAGATAAACATATAACAAAACAGAAGCTATTACATATTCATATTTTAGAATGAAAATTATGTTAAAATAAATAAATAATATATATCTTATTTAAGTATAATTTTCGGAGAAAAAAATAAAATAAAATATATATGAATTTAAAAGTAAAATTTTAGACAGACAAGTTCAAGATTTTCTCTTATTAATGCTGAATTTTTTGACAATATTTCCCAAAGTTTCTTGGCAACCAAAAAGGCCCTCCCTTTTCCTGATTTCTTCCCTTCTTTTTCTGGTATAGCTGATTGCCGTTAAGAGCAAGGATTGACCATTAAACCTCAAGAGAAAAAAGGAATGATGTATGCTTTTATTCATTTTTTACTTTCCTAGCAAAAAATTTATCAGCTACTTGTACAACAAAATAGAGAAGTTTGATTACATTAATAAGGGACAAAAGCCATCCCTTCTAAGTAAACTATCTATTGTCATTAACCCCAATATATATAAAAGAGTCACTGTAATGCAAAATCATTTGTGAGCTCATTTCAAAATTGAAGAGCTTCCACTGCCACTATACATCTTTCTTTTTATCAGTTATGGGACACATCCATTTCTGCTATATATGATCATGTCTGTCTAATCTGAACGTGGCAGCAAGAAACTAAATCCTGAGTTCTCTCGAATAAGTGGTGGGGGTTCAATATCAGAGATGTCAATTTGTTCCATTGACTTGGATATGTCGTCCACTGAGAATGGAATGCTGCATCAGAGAAAACAAAATTTGTAAGTTGGAAGTAGTATGGAAGAGAGAACAAGAAAACCAATGAGGAAGAGAATGAGGGGAGAAGCCGAACCTTGAATCATCGTCCAACAGGAATGAACTGCTAACAGCATTGTTTGAATCTTCTGTCATCAACACCCTCATATTGGATATAACCTATATAAAATAAAGAAACATTCAGATGGGAGCATATGATCACTTTCTCCCCCATATGACCAAGATGATTCTGCACTAGTTTCTGTAATGGAACTGTGAAATGCTTACTTCTGAGGAGACACTGTGTGTGCCGTACTTGTCATCCCAGTACATTGTACTTATCCGGTATAGCTGCTGTATGCTGAGAACCTGTAGAAAGAATAATTCGGGTTGAAAATGATATACAAAAGACGCTGATTAATTACAAATCACAGGTATCTTGATATCCCTTCGTAATTATCACTCACTGGACACAAGTCATGGCTTATTTCATCCAGTGTTTTCTTCGGTTTTTGATGTATGACCTACATTTAAAAAGATTAAATTATATGACTTCTGTTTTCTTCCTTGTTCACTGTCACAGTATGAAATAGTGGAGGAGCAGGTAGATTAATCAAGAATGGAAAGGTACCAGAAACCCAATAGCTTGTCTTATATGCTTGAGTTCATCCCAGGCCGAACCTGCATACTGCATTTATGAATTGCGGTGAGATAGTAATTTTTTCATGTTACAAGCTGAAGTTGTAATTAGAGTGGATGAAGTACATCATCTGTTGCCTTGTAACACCAATGTTCCAACTCAGCCAATCCAGCTTTAACATATTCGCCATTACTAAATGAACAGCACTCTCGCCTTAATAAAAGACTGCAGCAAAGGACGAAAGGAAGAAACAATACGCGCAAATCAATAAGTGAACTGTTGTGGCCATCCTATAAATGCTACTCAAAAAGAAACAAAAGTTTCTGTGAAATACCTGTTAAATAGTTGAACATTGATGAAGGAAAATATTTGTGTGAACACCTTACGAACCAAAAATGGAGGTACCTACAAAGGGGATCGATCGTACAAAATCAGGAAAAAAAATGATTTAGGAATCCTATTTGGAACTTGCGGAGAGATTTTATGTAATGCGCAGAAAGATCATATGATGATAAAAAGAAGACTTCGTCAATTATAGAAAACGAAAGTTTAGTTAATAAACTGCAAAAGGTGGTAGTGAAATGAAGGAATGGAGCTCCTGTCAACCTAGTTAAATAGATGAGCTAAATTTCTCAAATTCCTCAAATGAAAGAATGGTGAAGCAGGCTGGTTACTCTGCTAGGCACATGTGAATACTGAAGCCACATCTCTCACACTTTCTATATGTTCCCAGAAAAGGTCAGGAAAAGGGAGTTTTCTTAACTCTCCTTTTGCTTCTTTTGCTCATGACTTGCAGAACCAAATTGCAAACATAAACAAGCAAGTTGACTTGCAATGTGAGTTTGCACATTTGTGGTAAATCTCATCATGATAGTGAGGTGGAAAATAGGAAAGACAATATGACAGAAGAAAACAGATAGAAATCTCACTTACATGATTTGCTTTCAAAGTGTTTAAGAAATTTCCAAGGCTCTTCACAATTCCTTGCCAGTGCGCAATCAACGCTTGCTGGGCTGCAGTATTAGCTACTGAACGTACTCCCTTAACTAAGCTTGCTCTGGATGTTCTTGGTGCCTATTATTATCATATTTCACACAGAACATTAACTAGGTATACAAAAGAAGTAATTAAAAGCTTTTCATAGGACCATATTTCTTCATATGACAATTTAGAAACTCTATTACATATATTAAATGTAATATACCTGGATGCACAATCCAAGCAAAGGAGAAATTTCTTTCTTCAGATTATCTCGAATCATTCCATAAATTTTTTCTACATACGCAGTAAGCTGCTGTTTGAAAAGCAAAGCTGGGTACTTGGCTTCAACTTGCCTCAAAGTATCCACTCCCCCATTAATGCCACTATTGATTAAGGAAAGATTGACCCCTTGTGGAGTTCCACGGAAACTCTAAATGAAGCCAACCACGCATAGCAGGAATTAGTCACAGAAATGAAAAGTCCTATTGACATTTTATGATCACGATTAAAACTCATCCTTACCTGTGTCATTCTTCCAAACAGAGAAGCTGATGAAGATCGACGACGTTGTGGAGCCATTCCTGCTGCACCACTTGCCTTCAATGTGCGTTGAAGTAGCAAGAGAAGTGTTGATGCATTGGATAACCAATAAGCCAATATGTCATTGTTATCCTGGGTCTGGTATGAGATTGCAATAACATGTTAGAAGAGGCAACAACTAAGTAGGACAAAAAAAAATGTCATAAATGGTGATACTAGCATTTAAGATTCAGCATTTCAAACCTCAATAGCATGGCCTATTGTCTGAATTATCCGATCAAAGACACTAGTCCTCTCAACTTCAAATGATCTCCACTGCAAAAGGCATTTGTATATGATACAGACAGCAATAGGTCTATTCCCTGAAAAGCCAAGGTGTTGTGCAATACAACGAATAAGCAACTCCTGGTTCTCCTGTTGTTTTTCATTTAGTGACTTTTGTGGTCTATCATCTACTTCAGAGCCATCTCTATGGTTCATTGAAGCGCTATGCAAATCCTGATTCATGTATCAAAGTAAACTCATAAAAGAATTCGACAAAAAGCTGAGAAAATGCAAAACGCCAGTTTTTTTCAGGTGTACTTAAGTAACAGAATACTTACAATGCCTGTCTTTGCATCCAATGGAATGTGACTTTCAGCCCGCTGCCAATCATCAGAGAAAAGAAAAAGCTTAGGTCATTTTATGGAAAAAGAAAAGAACATATTTCCAAAATATCAAATTCATCTAATGAAAGCACCTGCATAATTGATCTGGAGCGTCCTGAGAGAAACTTATTGGGTGCCATGGACACAGCCTGTTGCCGCAAAACTTGATTCTCTGATTCTAAATTGGCAAGCTTCTCTTCTAGCCTAATACAAAAGTAACTGAGCTGGTTAGTAACGCAAGAAAAATCATTAATCATGGTCACTCTCTCCCATAGTAAAGATATAGTTTTGTACATGAAAAATTCATACTCCATTGCTTACTACCTGGCATAAAACTGGTTGGCATTATATAAACAAAATGGGTGATTTTACACTACCTCTGCAAAGATTCCTGAAGCTGCTGAACTTTTTTCTCGGTGTCTTCTAGTTTTTTTTGTCTTTCCTCACTATTTGTATGGGCTTCATTGTATTTTTTTTCATTTTCATCAGCTCTTTGTTTCTCAGAATCCACTGATGCCTATAGGCACATAAGACCAATGTCAAACTTAACTATATGATATGACAATGTTCTGCAGTTAGTGTACCTGACATGAACTAAGAACAACATAGCAAAATCAAGTTTCTTTTTAGGTAGTTAATGAATCATCAATATAGTGATTCACGGCTCATTGGAAAACTTGGACAGTTACACAAACTTAAGAAATAAATTATAGTGAAAAATCATACTCCTGAATTTTTACATATCCCAAAAGGGATAATTTTTTTATCACCATTTGAAAAGTATTATCATCTTCAAAGTTGTTGTACTGAGGTCATCTCCTGGAGTTTGGATCTCAAAAGCTGCCTATATGGATACTGCTACATTTTAAGTCTCAAATTTTAATGTGAAAGCAGTGATGCTAAATACTAACAAAAATGAGGTGCAGTGCTTGAGATTTACTGTATTGAAAGCTCTAGGTAGGGCAGAGGCACAAAACCTTTCCATTGCATTTTGAGGAGATTTTTTCTAATGATTTGAATCCTTCAGTCGGTTCACAGTGATAAGCCAAGTATAACTCAGATAAAAATTACTGGGCCACAACTTGGTTAATGGTGCTACATATGGTAGCAAACAGTGATTTCAGATATTCTTCGCTCAACAACTAGTTGTTGTTATTCCAATATACTGTTTGATTTATTTTCGATTTCAATAAGCATAATTCTTATATTAGCTTTGCTAACGAATGCAATTTTTGAAAAAGAAATTTACCATTTGGCTGAGATTATAAATATTTGATTTCACAGAAAAAATTGCTTGGATTATAAGATTGAACCTAACCTTTAGTGTTTCTACTTCTTCTGTCAGAGACTCAATTTTCTTCGTATCTTCAACAAGTACTTGAGTTTCTTTAATAACAGGAGGTGCTTCTTCGATAGCCTTCTTTGCAGCCTCTCGTTCTTTTACTAGCAATGAATTTGTTTCTTCTATCTTCTTTTGCATTTCTTCTATTGAATTCTGAAATTTTGTTGCCTCCTGTGCTTTTGCTTCCTCCAAGTCAGTCTGCATATGTGATTAAAAGACTTGCATAAGTACATAATCATCCAGCATTATCGATATGCAGCATTAAGTTCTTCAAGAAAAGGATCAAAAGTGATAACAATAGAGGATGCTGAAGAGTAAATAACTTTCTTTTGGACTTTAAGTTGATGCCACATTTACAATGCAATTCTCAGAAGAGAAGCATATGCCAAATTGTATAAATATCTTGCTCACTGAATAATGTCCATTTGCAGAGTTGAAGGTTTACCCTTAAACGTTTTTCCAATTGTATACGCCAAGTGAGTTCCTCTACTTGTTTTTCAAGTTTATTTTTGGCTTCTTTTAGAGCACCTGTTTCCCTTGCTTCCTGCGGAAAGTTGGAGGTAGATGTAAGTAGCCTAGTTATATTGGAAGCATTAAATTAGATGAGTTCTATGGAATTTTAGATAGAAAAAGAAACCATGCAAGATATACTGCATATTACTGTAGTTTTCTTGGCATTGTGTTGGCTACTACGCGGTGGTGTAGTTTTAATAACACACATATAGTAATGTCCTTTTGTTTCTAAAGTTAACTGGATACCTGTAACTCAGTATAATCTAAACAAATGCATTTATGTGATTTTCACTATTAGCACTGACATTAATCAAAAAATCTTTGGCTGGTCATTTCCATTTTCCTAGCAATTCCTAAACTTTCAATTCTATTTGCTTTTTATTCTGCAACTTTGCATCTCTAAAAACCACAGGTAGTCATTTAATCAATATTATCACATAATTTAAACCACAAAACTACAAGTTCGCACGAGCATCTTTCTACTGACCACCCACAATTCCATTCATTGAATAGCTGTCTTTTCCTGGCTCAATGACTAATACACTCAAAGTTGCAAGTTACTGAAAGAAAAGTGTCCAAAAAATGCAAATTCCCCAAAAACTTGTTTGCAAAAGTCTAGCCAATACTGACCATTTTGAGCTTCCTAAGCTCCCTCCTGGCAATTCTTCCCCTCCATCTGGTTTGTGTGACAATTGCTCCTCTCTTAAGCCTCTTATAGTAGGAAACCGCTCTATGACAACGCCAGCGGGCCTACATATTTCATTACAAGGAAAAGAGTATTATTTTTGACAATCAGATATGCCACACGGTAAAGCCTCCAAGTAATATAATCTCAACACTGGTATTACCTGAATAATAATTGAAGCTTTAGTTCGCTTCCTGAATCTGAATTTCTTACGAGCAGCCATTGCTCTCAAACCCGTTTGCAAAAGAAGCACAGAGACATGTAGATTTTTGTAGGCTTTCCTGGCTTCATATCTACGTACACGCTTCTGAATTTTCACAGCAGCTGCCTCCCTTCTCATGTTCTCAAAAAGTTTGCAAGCAAGTCTTCCTAGAAGATAGAAATTCACAAGTAAAGAAGTCAAAAATAGGAATCAATAGGAGTAGAAAAGAAAATAATGTGCAAAAGTGAAAATAAGAAAACCACACAAACACATATATATGTTCTCCTAGGACAGCTAAACGAATATCTATACAAGAGAGAAAATGCATAATAAATGGGATTGTGTCACAGTGTTTTTATGATGAATCACCTCTCCACAGTGCCTGAATGTATATGGTAGCCTTCCGCAAAGCAATAAACCGTTTACGAGCACAGTGAGTTCTTATACGTCGCTGGATGGTTTTTGCTGCATTATTGAGTACCTCAGCTCTTCTTGCATCTAATTCAGCCATCTGGCCAGCTCTTAAGAATACCTTTGTTTTTCCTATCTGAATGAAATTTCAGGGCCAACTGATTAAGCGGCTTTGAATAAAGCATATAAAGTTAGGTGCATGGACCTCCATAATTTAACACAGAGAGATGAACCAAAAATCATACAATTGACATACAGCATTCTTATTCTATTTATATCAGGAAGCACTACCATGATGATTTTTTGGATTATCCAATATTGTCAAGGCGGCTAAGAAGTATTACCTGAAAGCCTTGAAGTCCCTTCTTTTCCAGAATCTTTTTGCAAGCAACTTTTTCATCATAGCTGTTCACAATGAATTTATAACAAATAAATCCACATTTTATCATGCTTAGTGAGCAAAATTGATGAACAAATTCAATCTGACTACATTTTACAAGAATCATAATCCTGATAACTATAGATTAGCCTAAAGAAGGTACATACTTTCCTTCCAAAACCTCTGGCGCAAGAAGCCCAAATCTGTTTATGAATTCAAAAAAATGTTTTCGAGTAGGGTATCCAGCACAACTGATTCTGATTGCTTCTAAAACACCCTACGGGGACAACCCACAGTGGTAAGAATCTTGTGCATTTTTTTCAAAATGATCTTAAGAATAAATAAATATTAAAATACAACTTACACCACACCGCAACTGTTGCATGATATTGACATTCTCAAATATAGCAGGTTTGAGTAAATTGTTTGGCTTTACACATCTGATATAGTGAGGTTCAGTAGAATTTAACGTATCCATTAATTGTTGTAGTTGTAGCTGCATCATTTGTGATATACAACGTTAATTTCATTTCCGGAACTAGTATGTGTTGCTGTATGAGAAATGCCATTAGATGGTACATGTAGAACAACATAAACTGTTGTTTATGCAAGATAAAAACTATTAGTACATCATAAAGATAAGAGAAGGAACATTACCTTGAAACGGGAACCAATAGAAGAGAACTTTGAAGATTTGCTTGTCTCTTCAGGAAGTGGAGGGAAAAGGCCTGCTACAAATGGACATTTGGAAGCACTCAACAAATCCTGGTGTTCAAGGACGACATAATCCTTGTTCTTGTCCAAAAATTGGTCTGATTGATAGAGGACCTGAGACAAAAAAAAATTACAAGGAAAATCATACTAATGGAACAGCATATCATACCATAGACAAACTGATGTTGTAGTAGGTGTACCTCTCCAGCATAATGAGCAATGGTAAAATCTGTTCGAGACAATTTTGGCTTGATAAAGCGCTTGTGAGCTTTAAATGTCTGATATAGCTTATTCGCAAATGTTTCATGGGTTGACTTTGGAAACATGCTGAAAAAGCAAAGTGTGTTTAACAAGAATGAGAAAATCTAAGCTGATCTCCAACTAAAAGCTTAAAGTAAGAATTTACATGCAACTGACAGGAGTCAAGAGGAAAATTTTGACATGGTATAATTAGTAGATACAACAACATTTATGAGAAACAAAATATCAAGACAGGGAAAGAAAAATAAAAAGAGCATACCAAGCTTCATCAAGGAGTGCAATGATCCCGCCAGGTTTCTGAAAGATATCAAAATAAAAGATGTAATACCTGAAGTAGCAAGTCAAATATGACAGCATAAAAATGAGCCCAATAAACCAGTTCATGGCAGTTGGAGGGCACAAATAACTAACACATGAACTGATTTAAGGTATGATATATGAGAAAATATGTTAAAGCTAAAGAATGGAACTTAAATTGGAGTATAAAGGAATAACCTTCTCAATAAGATCCAACACATCTTGATTATCAACGAACTCAATGTAGCTCCAATCAATCTGCTCTTTAGTGTACTCTTCTTGTTCCATTTTGAAGACGTGCTGAAAGTTATTAACAATTCTTCTTCAGGTAAAGATACTGATAAACCTAAACGGTTACAATGATATGTGATTATCACCTGATTGAAATGCTGCTGCAACTTCTCATTTGTAAAATTAATACAGAACTGCTCAAAACTACACAGCCGGGTTTGTAAATTGTTAAGCAAAATTCAAAAGCAACTTCGTGCAATATCCAATATAATACATGAGATTGACTTGGTTATATTGGTTTTGATTAGTTGTTACCTATTAGTTTTAAAGCTTTCAAAACCATATATGTCAAGGACTCCAATTAGACATTTTGAAGTTTGATCTTGTCCAATGGAATTATTAATTTTATCCACCAGCCTGTATAAGACCGAAAAGAAAAAAGAAAATTAGCATCATACTGATTTCATCTCACTTGATATGACTCATGGTCAATTAGAAAATATGTAAGAGTAAATTGCACTAAAATCTAATAAAAAAATGTCTTACCAGTCAAATAAGCGAGAATAAATTGTCTTAGCTAAACCATCCCTGCTTACTGCTGCACTCTGAGGATCCAGACTTCGCTTGATAACCTCCTCAGGGGTGATCATAACACGTTTACATAATGCATCTTCCAAGGCCACAGGATCACACCTGAAATCAAAATAAAATTCTATAGTTGGCATTTAATTTTGGCAATCAGCTCTGCAGGTGATGTGATAAACAAAACTCGTACATCAGTAGCTCTGCTGTCGTTTTAAGATGAAACTTAGCTTTGTCATCTTTTGGAACTGATGAATCAACTTCTTTTCCCTTAGAGAAATCGATATTGCCAATATGAAGGATTGAAGCAACAACTCTGAAAATTGCTTCCTGAGATGGAGAAAGTGAGAGAATAAGATGCTAATGCTACTGGATAGCAGACAAAAGCATGCCTGAGCAAACTATACCTGTTCCTTTGCACTTATTCCAACAATGTCCATAGCTCTTCTTGTGGCCAGGTAGTCATGGGAATCACTGACACCAACCAGTTCGTAACAATTTGACTGGTTAAGATAGTGAAATGTTTTTGGGTGTCCCAACTTATACTTTTCAATTTCCTGTCAACGATGACAATTTAACTTGAAGTTTTATTAATTTAAATCTGCTCTAACAATGGAATCACAGTGAAAGTTGGACATTTAGTAAAGTTACCTCCTGTGGTGCAGCACAAAGAAGGTAAAAGCAGTGATAGTTGCGCTCAGGATCAGAAATTTGACAAACACGAGATCTCTCTAAAAGATAAGTTCTGATGGCAGCTCCCGATATTCTTCCATGCTTATCAAACTGGATCTCAACAAATTTACCAAAACGGCTGCACCAGTATTAATTGTAGGAGAACATCAATGTCAAGTGACTTAACACATTTACGTCTAAAACCTCATAAAGAAATGTTAGATCTTAATTATAAGAGATAATCATGACAGTTAATACATCCTTTATCAAATCTCATAAAAATTTATAGAAAAATTTTTCTGATATTTTCTTTTGCATTAACTGCCTTACAAATGAAAGAGATAATCAACATCATATTTTCTGGTCTCAGAGGAGTTGCACACCTGGAATTATTATTTCTAACAGTTTTAGCATTCCCAAATGCTTCAAGGACTGGATTTGACTGCAGATAACACAGAAGTGTTATCAGGATTTAGATGAGAAAACATAGGAACATCATCAAATAAAAATAATATGGAGTGGTGAAATATCATTAAAAAAAAATTCAAGATTTCAAACACACTTCAAGAACTTGCTGTTCAACTGTTCGTCCTTCAGTAGCTGCTCGACCGCCTAAAAAGGCAAGGTACCTCATAAGCATTTTTGTGGTCTCAGTTTTTCCTGCACCACTTTCACCACTGACCAAAATGGAATTGCTTTTCCCCTCATTGATCATTGCCCTGATTGTAGTATATATTTACCATTAGTATTTGAAGATAAAGAAAATAATATATAGTACATAAATGGTAATAAAATAACCTGTATGCAACATCAGCGACAGCAAAAACATGAGGACTTAGCTCTCCGAATGGTGCTCCCTTGTATTGTTGCATCATGTGAGAATCGTAGATATGAGGCAGCCTTTGAAATGGATTGATGGCAATAAGAATATTTCCAGTGTAAGTCTGGAATAGAAGCAGAAAAGTATACATTATTGCACAGATCATTGATGCAGATAGCAAGGATTTTTCTTGTTTTACTTTTTCTGAATCCAGTATATTAGCTGCTTCTGATTGATATCAAGGAACAGCAAGACTTACATAGATTTCATTCAGTTCATATCTTGTTTTTAGATTCTCGAGAACTCCAGGTTCATGCAAATAAGAAAGCTTTGTCATGTCATCAACTCCTCCAGCAGGAGCTTCCATATCTTTTGGATATATTTTTGACAAGTTTGCAGTGATCTTGAAATTACCAAAAGTAGGAAAGATATATCAAAAAAATCTCAAAAATCAAAAGCTTATGTCAATGTCATTTCAACTAATCTTTTAAGTTTAACATTATCGACATGTTGAATCTAGAAAGAAGAATAGCAAATAAAATACATGTAGTTCCTTTTTTATCTCAATTAGCAAGCATATATATACCTTCTTGCCATCTGATGTCTGGATCTCAACATCTTGTCCATTAATCTTTAATACATGTCCATCAATCCAAGCCAGTCCTGGGTCTTCAACCCAGACATAAGAACCTTCAATTATATTCACCGAAGTTCCCTGCAGCATAGCATACATCATGAAGAATATAGTGGATACACACGCGCATGCTCGCACACACAGAGACAGAAAGAGAGAGTTATAACATACTAATTAATTAAAAAGAATAGAATTTCCACAAACACATTTAAAGCTACTGATAAGTTTCTATCAGTGGAAATAATTAATCTAAAGTGTATACCATCAGTCATCTAAAGATTTTAATCTGTTATTTGCACTTTTTTGAAACTAGATATGACATCTCAAACAACAAAGAAAGTCAATGCTGTGAGTTTTTTTTTTTCCTAATGCTTGCCTTAAAATATTTCTATTTTAGGTTGGCATCTTAATTTTTTTTTTTTTTTCCTATTCATCCTTGAGTTCTCAATTATGTCTAATTCCAGTGCTCCTCTCTAGTCTATCTCAAACCCCAAAGTTGTCAATGTTTCTCTTTCTTTCAATTGATGCAAATTGCCTATGAAATTTGTTCAACCTCTACATGTAAGCATCAATAGTAGTATGAGATATCTGACACTGCAAAATGTGTTCTTTATTCTATAGGATATTTCTTCATGAAAGTACATAATGATCTACCATGCTTATTCATATGGTAACTTTACAAGGAAGATTAAAGTTGAAGCAACAGCTCATTTGAAAGCCAAAATAGTACTTCCCTTCAATTGAGTTGCTACCTTGGACATATCCATCATTAAGAGACAGAATTTTCCATCCACTGGCCACTAAATCTTAATGTTGTAATCCACCACATTTCTCAAATCACAAAAATCTCTTTACCAGCATCCTTCATCACAAGCATTTCCCTATAATAAACATTATCAGGTGTCTTCAAAATATTGCACACTACTTCACAATTGTTT
Organism: Triadica sebifera; assembly: GCA_023653625.1. Classification (NCBI taxonomy): domain Eukaryota; kingdom Viridiplantae; phylum Streptophyta; class Magnoliopsida; order Malpighiales; family Euphorbiaceae; genus Triadica; species Triadica sebifera. The sequence goes on along the minus strand of CM042892.1, from coordinate 17,534,973 downwards.
TACATTAATGATTACATTGCCCTTCTGAATTCTGATCCATCTTCCTGTTTCTTCCCCTCCCTACAACTAGTGCTTTATGATTTTCGAGCTACAATATCTTAAACGTCAGCAACACTAAACAATGCAATATACTAATCACTTTGCAACCATTACCAAACTATTTAAATGGACAATTTTTCTAACATAATGATCAACAAAGATAACCAACCAAGGCTTATGTACAGGTATCCCTTTAATTTCCAACAATCAAACACTCGAGGCATACATATTTGAATCTTGGGATTGAGGTATCTGTTATTTTTCTGTCAAATTTTGGAATTTACGAACATATCATGCTAAATAAAAGGGAAAATATCATTACTGGACATAATTATAGCATGAAGCTCAATCCTATATCCTATAGACCCCAATGAAGCAGTCCATTGGTTAAAATTGAATTCCATGTGGAGGTCTTAGGTTCAAACTATTGAATTGCATCACCAAAGCAAAATAACATTAGTTGAAGAATTTATCCACATACCATTTTTAAGCTTTTGAATCCAAAGTTGGTGACTAAACAAGTTCCATTATCTTCCTAACTCAAAATTCCACCCTGATGACAAAAATCCCACGGCCACAAAGGAAAATTATGGCCATAACCTTTTGAAACCAACATGAATAAATAAATAAATAACACAGCTTTATGAAAACTGGGTCAAGTAGAAGTAAAAGCAAAAACGACCAAATATCCAATAGCTACAACTGATTAAAAAAACAGGTAAATAAATGAAACCCAGCTGCTCAAACAAGAAAAGGAAATTAAAAAAAAAAAAGTCACATGAATAATGGAGTATGGGGTGAACGAAAATGGAAATTGAATGATTGATAGAAAGGAAAAGGAAAGATTGGAGAGTTGGAAAGAGTTCTTTTTTTAGTGGGTTAGAGTTGGGGCCGAAGTGAATGGCATTGATTGAGAGAGAAAGGAGACAGTATGTGAAAGGGCCTTTGAGTTCGGTTTTCTTCCCCTTTGGTTTCGCGCCAATTCGTGGTGACTATTATACCATACCAAGTCTTCTCTTTCCCTGTCTTCCTCTTTCAACGGAACTTTCTCTACTCCCTGCGACTGATCTTAGCGTAATGTGATGGAGCTCCACCTGATAGCCGTTGGATTGAAATCAATGTCAAGATTTGGAAATGAATAAGTAATTTTTAAAATTTAGAAAATAACAAGTAAAGAGCCACTATGTAGTAAAACATTTTATTTAAGACATTCTCTCTAATTTACATCAAAATAAGGCAAAATATAATATTAATCTCTTAATTTTTTTTCCTTAAGTAACGCATTCTCATATTTTTATTTTGATATATTAGATTCCTATATTTCAATTAATTTTTGTTTTTATTATACTTTTTTAATCGTTTGGTCTAAATTGAAAGTCCTATCTTAAAGTTACTTGACATTATTAAATTGCAGTCATTATTAGCAAGTTAGAGAGAGAATATTAATATTTTCAAAAACTATTATTTTCATTAAAATTTAAAATTTAAAAATTTTATTTGTTCATATATAATAATGCATTAGAACTTCAGATATGAATAGATATATAAATTTGATCCAAATAAAAAAAAATCACAAACTAAATGTTTTTGGTGACTCTTTTGCATTAATATAATTAAAAAATATAGAGAGTGGACACGATTTTTCATTTTTTTTCATAACTATTTCATAGATATATAACAATTAAGGTAGCCCGAATTGTAACACCTCATATTTTTTATTTTGCTCAATTAAAATTTTTTTAATTTATTTTGTAACTTTATAATTTTATCTGAGTAAAATTTTATTAAAAATTTGATATTTGTAAAAAATTATAAAATTGTCCCTGAATATATATATATAGAAAGAGATTTCAAAAATTAAAGTGATAAAAATTCATTTTCTCTCATTCTCTCTACATAATCATTATCTTCGTTCATCAACTAAATGACATCTGATTTTTGCCAAATTCAAACCAAAAGTAGTTATTCACATTATTATCACTCCGGTGACGTCTAATTTTTCAAAAACTGATCGGATTTTCGGGATCGGAGTAGAGAAAGTTGGATTTCGGGGCTACCCTACCATTTCACGTATTTTCTGATTTATTTTCTCAAATCTCACACTAAAAATTGACTTAGGACGTAAAAAAATCTTGGTCTATGTAATTTGAGCTCCGAAAACCGCTATTTGAAGGCTGATCGGAGTCGAAAATTTCTCACCAGAGTCACGCAAACTTTTGTAGATCTACACGTTTCCAGCCACTTTTGAGTCATAAAACTTATATATTTGGACTTCTCACACCTCAATTTTTCTTTTGATACCATCCGATTGTCAACCGTAGTTGAAAATTTTTCGATGACCGGAGTCCGATGACCACTAATCGGGTATTTTGGACAGAATTTTCAACTCATTAAACCGAATCATTGAGTACAAATCACACTTCCTAGTTGTTTTTAGATAGTGAAATATGAATTTATTTGTGAAGTTTAAATATATTTTTATTATTAAAGTGATTAATTAATTTAGTTGAATTGCATGAGTAATTGCATAATTATTGAAGTTTATTGGAGATTATTTGGTGAATAATTAGATTTTATATCATTAAATGGAGGTGATTATTAATTAAGTTAGAATATTAATATATTATGTAATTAAATTAATAATCGAGGATTATTAATTATAAAGTTAATTGAAGTGTTTAGAAGAAGAAAATAATTTTTGGAATATAAGGAATATTTAATAGAATTTCTAGCAAATTTTTAGATTTTTAGCCTAATTATGGAAAAATTTATTGGGAGTTATTGAATATTATTTTGATGAAATTGATGAATAAAAGAAAATGTGTTAAAACGATTAGAAGAATTTATTTGAAATTTTTAGAGTATTTATTTAATTAATGAAATTTTTTGAGTTGGAAATAGAATTAAAGGGAAATAAATTGAGAAAAATAGTTTTAGAGAAAAAAAAAAGAAAATAAAATATTATAAAGGAAAAAGATATTTAAAATTTTTTATCATATTGAAAAGCGTGTTGACAACCAAAATTGTAATCTATACATTAAACATCTATAATGAAAATAATTTTAATTATAGAATCTCAATATATATGAGAGTGAAAAATTATCGAAAAATTTAAATATCGTTATATTTTATATCATGGGAGATTCAGTAGCTAATTAAAACTGTATATCTTTAGGCGTGACGTTGGGGCAAATGTCACCGCGAGATAAAGGAAAAACGCCGGCAGATATATGCAAAATATAAAAGAGATTAGTGGAATTGTTCTTATAATATTAACTGTATATATATAATTAAAGAAATTGGGAAAAATATGAAGTAATAAGGAAATTCTTATATTCAAATGATTTATGATATTATATAAAATATATATTATATTTTATGTGAAAATTCTGAGTTTTTATAATTATTGAGTTTAAAATATTTTATTTGTGTTCAGAAAATTTAAAAGTTAAATATATTTTCTGATGATATTTATTTTGGTATGAAAATAATATTTGTCAATTTTATGGAAAATGAATGAGAAATTTTTCCCACATGTTAACTTAAATGTGAACTAGAGTATTGTTGGCATGTTAATAGAGTAGAAATTATGGTCCTATGCATTTCTGTGGAGCGATGAAATATTGTAATCATGTACATTTATGTGAATCACCTGATACATTTTTCAGTAATGTGCATTTTTTGTGGACTGAGTAATATTATATTTGAATCTTGTGCATTTTTGTGGATCCTGAGTTGATATATGATATGATACCCTTTTAATTATTTAGGAGCAAGGCTAAAATATTGTAATATGTGGATATATAAAAAAAATATTATTAAGAAATCAGAAATATTATGTAGCATAAATTCAAATGAATAAATGAAAATAATATTATATTATTACTTTGAAGAAAATAGATTTAAATTTTGAATTAATTTCATTTTAAATTTATATTTTATTTTAATGATTGTTATTATAAAGTTTTTGCACCACTGAGTTATATACTCAGCGCGAGAGCTTATTTTCTCTCGCGTATGTTACAAGTGTAGCCTACAACATTTGGATTTGTAGATAAGAGACGCATGATGAAGTCTAGCAGTAGCAGCAGTAGCCACTCAGAGCGGATTGGTTTTCTTATTGTATTTTGATATATATACAAGCTTTTAATTTTTTATTATGACATGCATATATATACAAAAAAAAAGTTGTAACTAGAGTATGTATGCATAATATTTTATTTTATATATTTTAAAATTCTTATATTATATATATATATAATTAAAGGAATATTTTTGAAAATATTCTTTTTTTTATCATTTTTTATCCATCCAGTATACGGATGAGTGTAAGGGTGTTACACGAATTCATAATATTCACTGATATATAAGCAACTAATTATCCTAATATAAAATGATTAATATGCTGGATGACAGCAGTTAATTGCATTTGCTTCTATTGAAATATTTGAACTATTTTCACATAAGATTAAATATGCCTTGACAGTGTTCTCTTGTTAGATATTGCTTCGAGTAGTCAAAATTATTTTTTTCTTTCCCATTTCCCATTTATTTTTAAAAAAATATTAATAATATTTTTTTAATGCAAAGTAAAAAAATTTCTTAATAATAAAAAAAATACATCTATATACAATAAATTATATAATTTTAAAATGCATAAGATTGTGCGAAAAATAATGAAATTACTACAATAGAATATAGAATAATAACATATTACAAACAATCTGATTTTCAATAAAACACTATTTTCATCCATAGAAAAAATTGAACTACAATTATCTTCCACACGAGAAGAATAACTCTCCCACAAGAAAATTATAAACCTCCCATATAATAAAAACAAATTTTTATAATAATAATTTCACTTGCATCCAATTTTATTTTAATAAATAAAAAGATAATAAAATTACATCTGAATCCTATCTAAAAATTTATTAAAAAAAATAAAACACCAAATAAATTGTAGATCTTAAAGAAGTAATAACATACCTGATCTTATTAAATAAAAACTAAGGAAAAAGAACGAAGGAGGGCTGTGGTCCATCTGCAGCTCTAAAAAGAATCAAATTAAAAGAAAAAAAATTAGAAGAAGAGAGGAAAGAGAGACTGAGTAGAGTTTTCTCTATCAATTTTTTTTTTCTTTTTGAGGAAAAATATTAATTTTGTTTTAGTATTAGAATTTTGATCAATTTCAATATATCATGATTAAGATTGAAATATGTTTCAATAAAATTGTAATTTTTTTTTGTGCGAAACTATAAATATTCTCGATTTATATATCAACATATTGAGACTAATAATGCCGAATAATCTCTGTTATATTTTTTTTACTAATATTACCATAATCTATTAAAATAGTTTTTTCTACCAGAAAAATAAGAAAAAAAAAGGATTTTCTTTATTTAACATATCAATTAGCGTATAATCTTATGGAAACTAAATAAAAGAAATTAAAAGAAACTTTTTTTATAAAAAGAAAAAAGAAAAGAAAACTGTATGCACAAAAAAAAATAGCACTTATCAATAAAAAGATATTTAATATTATTATCTTTCAATCTTTGTTTATTGAACACGTGCTCTGATTCTTTATCGTAATTGATTTCTAGGAAGCTTCAAATTAAACAATGCATATAATTTGTCAAACCAACCTCAACTAATTATAATCTTCCGGATAGAAAATATTCCATAAGTGAATTACGTTTTAATTAATTAGAATTGTAATTTTTATCAGGTAAAAATTGCCTAAATTAAAAAAAATAATATATATATACCTTGATCAGGCAGCCATTTTAGAATGTTATCGTTAGCTGTTGCCATAATATTCTGGAATTCTACGAGGTGGTCAGATTAACAATTTTCTCTGGTTATCAAAAATTTTCTTTCTTCCAACTTTTGTCATTCTCTCTCTCTATATATTCTTGCTTCTTGGAAGTTGTCTCTTTTTCTGTTCCTTGCCTATAAAATCCTGCAAAAGAAAAGCAGCAATTTACAATTTTCTGAGTCTCTCTCTCTAATATCGAGCATTCATATGCATTAATGCAAATAAATTATGGGCAAGATTAGTCAGCAATATTATTTTCAACACCAAAAGCGTAAGATTCAAGAACCCATCAAGAAGAAGAAGAAGAAACCCATCAAGATTACGTATATTTCCAATCCAACAATGGTTAGAGCTACCAGTGCTTCTGAGTTTCGAGCAATCGTTCAACTACTAACAGGCAAAGATTCTAACTGGGATATTCTTACAACAACTGCCATTAAGGAAGAAGCTAGCCCACTTCCTAATCCTAATTATGAATCTCCATATCCAAATAGTCAATGTGGTGATGATGTTCTTCCGAGCTGCACTTCTTCTTCATCACTAGAAATGGAAGAAGGTTTCTTTTTGAGAGATTTTTCAGAGAGTTTCTTTGAACTTCAATCTCCTTTTTCTTTTGTTTAATTGATCAACTTGGTTGTGTGTATATCTATAAGGATCGATTCTGTGTTTTCCTGGAATTTGCTTTGCACATTGTAAACTATAAAAACTAATGTTTAGAAATAACTAATTACTAATGAACCGCTTGCTATACGGTTGCAGTCAATTGAATTTGCCTCTTATAGAACCATCAAACTAACATAATGGACTTTTTTGCAACAATTTACCAACAGCTGTTATCATACTTATTATATTAGAGTAAATTAGCGACAATTCTAAATTGTTACACAGAAAGGGTTAAAGCTTCAAATACTAAGCAATCAATATATACATTAATTGAGATAAGGCAACAGTTTGTGCAATCTGCTAGCATTGTTTCAAAAAAAGAACAGCAATTTTCTTCCTGTTGCTTCAATTGTGACAATCATATTCAAATTATAACTTATAATTTGAATTAAATTCTCTCTTCATTTTGATGTCCATCGATCTCCTTAATTTTCTACCTTGTTTTTCTTCAGCTTCTCTAGAAAGGCATGTTGAAAGAAATCTCTTTTTTCAATATTAAATTCCATTCAAAGGAATCCCTTATTTCATAGCTCTTTCTGCATTAATTAGAGCTTGATCACCTAGATGATTCTTAGCAATCAACGAAAATTGTCATTTCATTTTCCTAATTTCCTCTCTTCATATTCATCGCCATCTCCTTCTCTGATTTTTCCTTTTCCTTCCCCTAATTTTCAATATTTCTAGCTTGATTTTTTGGAAAATAGGCTATTTTTCAATGTAAATGTACAAAATAAATGGCGCGGTTTGTATAAGACCGTTGCCATATATATAGAGAAACCGTTGCCACAAGTTTTTTTTTTTTCTGTCGTCAGACATTTATATGGGTATGGTAGTGAAAATTCTTATTATTATTAAATGTGAAATCACCTAATAATATTATTGCTTTAAGAAGACCGAGATTAATTCTTGAAGTTGATTCTCAACTTGTGGTGCAATGGCTTGCTGATACTCTTTCCTATGATGGGACAGTTCCTTAATTTTGTTCCAGCATGCAAATTTATTATGGTCTTAATTCCTACTATTGAATTGTTCATACCCATCCTAAAGTAAATAAAGTTGTTGATTGGCTTGCCAATGTTTATTTGAAATTTGAAAGAGGGGTTACAGATTTTTTGGTGCCGCCACTAGGGGTTGTCTCGATCCTGCACGATAACATCATTGCAGTTTATTGGGCTTAGATGGTTTCTTCTTAATTTTCTTAGTGTAGTTTGTGAGTTTTTCTCTCCTTTATAATCAAAAAATTAAATAAAATAAATAAGACACATAAAATTTCTTCATTTATTTGTTTTTTTTATCAGTTTCTTCAACCCAAACTTCAACATGTTAAAGAATATAAATTTTGTACTATTTTCTGTCATATTTGGAAATATGTACAACCGCAACATTCTTTCTTATTTTTCGTAGAAACTTCCTGGCAGGGTCAAACATCACCACATGCATGTATTTCATGAAGCCTTTTAGTGGAATACGAAATAATAACAATATTAATAGGCTATATTCATTATTAATTTTTTACCAAAAGTTATAAGAAAAAGATGTTTAGCCACCTAAAATTTCAATCATATAAACTCAGGTAACTCAACCAATATTGCCAAAAAGTGGTGTTGTCAAATAGTACTTTAATAATTTTTTAAGTTAGATGCATGTCTATGTCCATGCATGAAGTTAAAATCAAAATTAAAATATTCTAAAATTATCAAATTTATGACTAAATGTCTCTAAAAATTATAGATTCTCAATATTCAAGAGTTTAAAAGTTTAACTGATCAAAATTGAAAAATAAACACAATTTTTTTATGAGGGTTCTTTTATCCTATGTACTCATAATGGATAAATTATGTGTTTCTGCCGAATAATTTTTGATTACCTATAATTTGTCAAATTGATAAACGAATGTGAGACCAACCAATTTACTAAATTAGTTGGTTAATATTAATCTATGCAGTTGACGGTCATAGTATCTTAAATTAGTTCCACCCCTCTAGATTCAGCAAGATGCATTTATTTTTTATTAAAAAAAAAAATTATTGTTATTAATGTCCAAGAAGCTTCATCAACTTTTTAACTGGTTATCCGTAAAATAAATGAATAAAAAGAATCTATAATTTTGTAAAAGAAATTGGTTATCCGTAGGAGGAAAAGAGCTGTACAGCTGAGACACTTAAGTCTATTTCTGTTGGTTTAATTTTAATTTTGAATTTGAGTCTTTTTTTTTTTTTGTAAAAGAAATTGGTTTCATATCTATGATTTGGGTAAATTTGGAATCAAGCTGTAGCAGATCTTGGCTATTTGAGTCGTGAATTTTGCGAAATCTCTGCTCTTTTTTTTTCATGTTCAGAATTCAATGAGAACGTTTTCATTGAAATGTTCAAAAAAAAAAAATGTGCTGCACTGGAAAGTAATTTTGAGATATGATGTCAAGTATGTCAAGCTGGCAAATTCGTTTATTTATTTATTTATTTTTATTTCGGCTAAAAACATATTAATTTTGAACTTCTAATATAATTAAAAAAACAATATTTTTATTTATTTTATTAAATATTTTAGAAAATTAAAATTTATGGATACTGATATTTGATTGGCTGGAAGTTTATTTTAATTTTTATTTAGATCATAATTATCTTTAAAGATAATAATATACAATTTTTTTATTGGAATTAAACTATAGTTTGTGGATAATACTAATCTCTGATTGGTTGAAATTTAATTTTTCAAGTTTTTTTTTTAATTCAAAATCTTGCCCATGTCATTGGTTAGAACATTTTCTCTTTGCTTTCAGCTTTTACGTAGATGTATTAGATATTGAAGTGACGGCTATATCATTAATTGACCATAAAAAAAAAAAGAAAGAAAAGAAAAATTACAAAGTTGATATTTATATATTTATGAAGATCATGTTACACTTTACCACGCATACTCATTGGAACATTTCAAGGATTGCTTATCATTGACCATGGTCATGCTTCGACTTGATGTAAATTCACTTTTTTTTTTAATTTATTAAGAATGTTTATACTCTGCATGAAAATTCATGTGCGAAATTTTGTGGGTCGTTGGATGAGACAGTCTCATCCCTAGACCCACTCATCCTACAGTCTACAATTATTATATATATCAAATTCGAGTTGTCTAATTAAAAAAATAATAATAACTCGTACTATCTAATTTCAGAGTGAATATAATTCATTCTTTAATTAGACATGTTTGTTCTCGTAGTCTTTGGCTGCGCTGGTGGACTATAATCATGCAGACAACACATTGCTTTTGGTTTCTTCAAACATTAAATATAACTTTTATTTTCTCAACTTGGGCTAGAAATTGCTAAGAAGATAGGAACATCATTTTAATTCAAGTTGCATACATTGTTCTCGTGTATATATATATATATATATATCAAATTCATGCAACACATTGCTTTTGGTTTCTTCAAACATTAAATATAACTTTTATTTTCTCAACTTGGGCTAGAAATTGCTAAGAAGATGGGAACATTTTAATTCAAGTTGCATACATTGTTCTCGTGTATATATATGTATATATATCAAATTCATGCAACACATTGCTTTTGGTTTCTTTAAACATTAAATATAACTTTTATTTTATCAACTTGGGCTAGAAATTGCTAAGAAGATAGGAACATCATTTTAATTCAAGTTGCATACATTGTTCTCGTGTATATGTAATATATCAAATTCATGCAACACATGGCTTTTGGTTTTTTCAAACATTAAATATAACTTTTATTTTCTCAACTTGGGCTAGAAATTTCTAAGAAGATAGGAACATCGTTTTAATTCAAGACAGTAGCAATGAAATATTGCATACTAAATTATTAATCCAATTATTTTGTTTCAGAAAAGAAAAAAAAATAACCTCAGGTCCAATTTTATTTTATATAAGCTAGAGAAATAGTACTGTGTCTTTCCATGGTTTTTAGTGTTTACTACTACCCGTTTCAAACACTGGCTGACACTAAACATTGTTGTTTTTCTTCCCGAAGATACTAAACATCGTAGTCAATAATGGTTTACTTCCCGAAGATACTAAACATCGTAGTCAATAATGGTTTAGTAAATTAGTCAGTTATGTTCAAACCGGAACCTGGTTAAGCAGCCATTTTAGAATTTTAATGCCACCAACATGGAATTTCTCAAACAAGTGGTTTGGCAACAAAAAAAAAAATCTCCAGCCATCATCTTGTTTTTCCAATTTTGTCTTCTTCCTTTGATATATCCATGTCTCTTTGAAGCTTAGTCCCCTTCATTCTTTACCCTATAATATCCCCCGTTACAAAGAATCAATTCCATAACACAAACCCATCTTCCATTCTTCCTATTTATTTTCAAGATTCATTTTTTATGCAAATGAGCAAGCTTAATGAGCAGTATTCTCAAGTCCAACGACTTAAGATTCAAAAACCCAACAAGAACAAGAAAAAGCCAATCAAGGTTATTTATATTTCTAACCCAACAATAGTTAGAGCTACCAATGCTTCCGAGTTTCGAGCAATTGTTCAAGAATTGACCGGCAAGGATTCCAAGATTGTTGACGCTTGGGATCCTTGTACTACTAATGACGAAGACACCAAAGTTGCTCATTATGAAACTCCACACTTGAAGATGGAGAGTGAAAGTGCTGACGATGTTTTTTCCAACTTGGTATCTTCTTCATCACTTGAGATAGAGGATGGCATGTTTTGGAATAATGTTTCAGAAAGTTTCTTTGAGTTTCACTCTCATTTTGTTTTTGTGTAATTTGGGTGTTTGTGGGATTTTGCTTTCAATTCAGAGCTGTACATGCAGCAACTTGCATATTACCTGGGCATTAATGCTAGATTTAGTGGGTGATAAGTTATGATGTTGAACTTCTAGCAGGTCATTGTGCATTAATTCCCCAATTTGACACTGCATGTAATTGGGTAAATAATATAGACAGATCTATAAGATGAGTTAAAAGAAACTTCACTATCAAACATAGACAAAGGCCAACGGCCTTGTCAAAACTTGACTATCCCAATAAAGCCTGTAACTTTCTCTCAGATCTTGCATCTTAAATACTTCCAACTTATGATTCAAACTTATGATTCACTTGAATTATTAACTTTGCAATTGCTGAAGCAAATACCTTTCCCTTTTTCATGGCTCCAGCACAAAATCTGCAGACGAGAACTGGCCCATACTGCAATAGTAAAAGCTTAGACAAAATCAAGAACTGAAGCAAACCAGAATATAACCTACAATTTACATACACTAGCACGTGATTCACAGTCTAAACACTTGAAAACAGACAATCCAGCGGTTTGAGATCTCTCATAATTTCTTTCTGGCATCATACTAGTACTTAGCAGTAAATCCTTTCCATGTTCTTTTTCTAAATCAACATCTTGACTAAACTCTCCTAAGTTGGGATGTTAATAAACCATTAAGTTCATCAACATATAACTCTCAATTCCCCTCATCAGCCGATTTTAAATAGAGAGTTTCGCCTCCATCACTGCCTTGTCCTCCACAGCCTCCTCCTCGCCCTTCAGCAGAACCCGAACTCCCAATATCTTGCTTGTTTCCACCTGCCAGTCCTCTGCCACCAGTATCACGGCCGAAATCAGGAAACCCTCCTGCCCCTAGGGCTGCGCTGCCTCCTGCAGAGCTGGCCTCACTTTGCAGCATGTGAAGTCCTGAGCTTCCAGCAGAGCTCATGCCAAGCTGGCTGTGCAAGGCTGCTTGTTGTTGAAGTGCTGCATACTGTTGCTGAGTGTAAAGCATCGAGGATCTTGCAGCCATAAGGGATTGTGGCGTCATCTGTTGAGCTTGTTGGTGCTGCATGTAGTGTGCTCCCGGCTGCATAATGTTGCTGGAAGGGAACTGCAGGCAATATACAGACACACAATCAGGTATAAGTTGGATCCTATTAAAACACTGGCCATTAGTATTAATACAAATTAAACTGCTTCAAACAAGTTATACCATCCCAAACACAAAAAATTGTTATAAACACGTAAAATTCACACACTAGCATTCACATACTGTACATTCCAAAATGGCATTTATACCTGGGCATGCACGTTAGGTGGTTGGGGTTGAGAATCAGCTATTGCAGCCAAGTACATGAGGTTTCGTTGTAGCCTTGCTTGATTCCTGCAACAAAGGAGGATCATTTCTTCTGGATCTCAAACATTGGAAAAATGTCAAACATTACTGGATTACTTTCTTTGGCTGAATTCTATTCATCCATAAACAATCAATTCTTGACTCATAAAGCAACTGTCTCTTCAACCATAATAAGCAAAGATAATCATTCACTCGCCACAAGACCATTGTTTGCAAGTGCACTGCAATTAGTTTCATTTTCCACAATGGGAAGTAACGTTAGAGGAAAGGGGAATGGAGGAATGCGCCTTTTGAATTTACAAACATATGATTTGTGAAAACAGCTTCCTATTGCCAAGTCTAACGAAAAATGACAAAATGGATTTAGCACTGGATTTGTACTCTGTAAAATAAACCAAATACCTCCACTATAGATATTCCGAAATTGAATTGGAAATTAGAAGGCATCAAGATTAGAGAGATACATCCAATCCAATTAAAAAAGTCATGCCTTCACATTACTCGACACCCATCTCGATTCCAAATCTCTTAACATTTGTGATCTTCAGTATTTATTGTCTAAGATTCACCACATTTTCAAACTTTTAAACCATGACTATACCACCAATAAATTTTGTTTTTATGAAGGTTGCAAAAATCAAAAGAAAAGCCTTTTTGAGATTAAAAAAATAAGTAGAATAAAATCTTTTGAGAAAGATCGGGTGAACTTTATTAATCCATAGTTTAGGTAACAAGCATCAAAACTACTATTACTCACTAAGACACTTTTAAAAAAAATATATATATGATGGAGTTTTAAGAAGGGAACAGGTAAATTACAATTAAGAAACTACCAAGAGGGAGATTTCTTAAAAAAGATAACTAGGTAAGTTTTGATGTCATAATGCTTAGATCAATCAAGTACAATCTTAAGGACTACCAAGTTTTCACCATATTTAATCTCTATGCCTCTCCTACCATGTTTTCTAATTCCTTCTTAAATATATCTTAGCTCTTCATTGTTCTCACATATTAACATCAGCTAAAATGCCTCTTACCAGAGAAGAATAGAACCAAAAAACACAAAACAAAGACTTGCGATTTTGGACTTAAAAAAGGGCTAGTGTCTTACTCTGCACACTCACTGAGCTTCCCTGAATTCTGGCTCTCAACAATCTTCAAAATCAATGATTTGTTTTCATCCAGATACTGCATCCATAAAGAATGAATAAGTTGAAAATTTCAGTAACAAAATTACAGGAATTACAATCAACAAATGATAAAGACGGAGAAAGGAAAATTTTAAAAATGCTTATGAAAATTAATTCCTTCACAGTTTCCTACATATAGGAGAAAAAAAAATTAAACAAAGAGAATACAAATAGTGAAAAAATTTACTGAAACTGAAAGCTGTAGGGAAAGTAGATAAGGGGAGAAAGCTACCATTTAGATTGAACCTCAGGAATATAAGAATAAATTGTACACTAGGAAAATAAAATTGATGCTAAAAAGAATCTACCAACATGTCAATGAAAGTTAGAAGATGCAACACCAGAAAGAAAGGATATGCATAAACAATGTATAAAAACAAAATGCGGGCAAAATTGCAACTAACCACACACTACAAAGACTGATATGAATGTCTGCCAAATATCCTGCAGAACTGCAAGCAGCATATAATAGCAGAAGCAGCTTGCTTCGGCTATTAATTTTGTGTCAGAGAGGTTGAAGGCGCAGCAAGTTAGGCTCTACTATAGTAAATATCTTAATCTTGTGTTCTTACAAGACCTCAGTCAAATGATAAGGAATTTTCGTCAACTCCTCAACTAAGTATTCTAGAAGCACCAGAAATGAAGAAGCTAATCCTTGTTAAACAAATTTTTACCTGAACATTCAAATCTATTTCTTGATTCCTAACCCTAGTAATTAGTTTGGCTAAACATGCGAATCAGATAATAAACTCAATTCAATAGATCACACATAGCACTTATGACATTATTAGTTTGTCCCAAGATACAGCAGTGCTCTTAGAGGTTCGGACTGTCTGCTTGACAAAGTTTGAAACTTAACAATTATTGAAAGATATTTCCCAAATCTCAAAACACGTTTTCACTAATAAGGCAATCTGTAACAGCTGGGTCTCATCCACAGCATGAGCCCTACCTCAAGTCCACAGGACTGAGCCCACCCGCCGTCTCACTGAGACCAACGGGCTGCCGGGGTCCATGGCCCAATACCTCCAACCCATCTCCTGCTTACCAGGTAGGTTGTTGAAGGCAAGGGTCGAACCCTTGACCTCCCTTTAGCCTCAGTAAGAGACTACCAATTGTACCTTTTATGTAACGGCTGGGTCTCATCCACAGCATGAGCCCTACCTCAAGTCCACAGGACTGAGCCCACCCGCCGTCTCACTGAGACCAACGGGCTGCCGGGGTTCATGGCCCAATACCTCCAACCCATCTCCTGCTTACCAGGTAGGTTGTTGAAGGCAAGGGTCGAACCCTTGACCTCCCTTTAGCCTCAGTAAGAGACTACCAATTGTACCATACAATTGGTAGTCTCTTACTGAGGCTAAAGGAAGGTCAAGGGTTCGACCCTTGCCTTCAACAACCTACCTGGTAAGCAGGAGATGGGTTGGAGGTATTGGGCCATGAACCCCGGCAGCCCGTTGGTCTCAGTGAGACGGCGGGTGGGCTCAGTCCTGTGGACTTCGGGTAGGGCCGATGCTGTGGATGAGACCCAGCCGTTACACAATCTGAGAACATGGAAATCAAATAGTTTTCCTAAGTTTCTTAAAAGTGGCAGACTCATTTATATGCATAATGGTTATATCCACAGGGATAATGTTTACCTACTGCAGCTGGTAGCATGAAGACTGGCTCAAATCATGAGCATAATAATATTAGGCATAAACCTATTCTTCTCTTCACCTTCCTCCTATTAACACAAACTACATTTTCAGTAAAATTCAATTCTGTAATCCACCAAACACAGACATTTTAGACATGAAGAAGAGAATTGATTTTCGGAAACTAATGCAACTCTAAATTGCATATAGTTCGTATGGATTACACATCCTAAGGCATGCACCAGCCAGAATAAACATTATAAGCTGCAATTTTAACGTCTAACAAATGATTCTTGCTGGATAAAAAATTTACGGACCTCACTAGACATGTTAATCATATGTTTCCCTAAGATGGAACATAAATTCATTTTTCCTCATGGTGAAATGACAAAAATGAAAAATCTCAAGAAGCCAAGCAGAAGCAGTAATCTCAACTAAATCAAACGCCAAGTATCAGCCGAGATTCTTAGGGCCCACAAAATTTAGAAGAAAAATCCCAGTACTATTTGGCAGCTGCTAAGGGGCCCAAGAAGCGAACCACTGGGCACATGCATAACATACAAGGCAAGTACCTTCCAAATTTAGCCCAGTTAGAAATCAATAAAAGCGAAACACCTAGCATTCATTAATGGGTTTTTTTATGATATATTACAATATAGTTATTACATAATCCCATGGTAGTCTAGTGGAACTGTGGAAGTTCATAGGCAAGGACATACATACAGTATATCTTAAAAATATGCAGAAACGTTGAAAGAGGACCACTGTAATAAAAAGATGATCAAGAAGGGACCACTTCAGCAATAAAAGTGAACATACCCAATTAAAATAACTAAGAAAGGACCAATAATCTAAAATGTATCAAGAAACATGAACCAACATTCATATGTTCCAATCATGACTACCCATGGAAAAAAGAAGTTCAATAATTTATCATTCATTCACATTTTACAAGACTGTTCAATAAAATCAACACCAATCCTTAAATTTGTGTTTTCTTAAGAAACGTTTATGATCACATAAAGGGCACGCAATTACTCCAAAGACCAAACAAATAAGCCACCTGGATGATACAGAGGCAGCCAACCCAAGGTGATTTAATTGGACAAGGCAAGAGGGCCACTTTTGACAAGATCTTTTCAAACTTTCCTATGCCTACCCATGGCTTTAATCACTGGTTTCTTTCAGTTATTATATCAGCCTGCGAGATTTGTGAACAGCTAGCTCCTGTATGCATTTGGGATCCTTAGACCAGCTGTGTGTTTTTACCTAATTTGCATTAATTTTGTCTACATTTTGTTTTGCTGATTTAAATTCATCAAGATAACCTTGCCATTGCAAACAAGATTTCGACTTTTTAGCTATGAAATTAAAGCAAATGCAGTCTTAGATGTTGATTCATGAGGCCATAAAAACTATTTTGACTTTAACGACAAAACACAACAGAAGTCTAAAAAACAGCTAATTTATTTATTAACACTTTCCATTCTTTAATTCAAGAAAACAAGAAATATATCTCATTTTGATGCAATATGGTAGGCTGGCCAATGAACCAAATCATTTATACATCATCCCAATATTATACCCAGTTAAGAACATAAAGAGACTGGACATGCCACTTCAAAATAATAATTAATAAGATCTACCAGTATTATAACCAAGATAGAATAAACAATAAAATCCTTCATAGTTTATAGAGAGCTGACCTCAGCATTCTACAAAAGATCACAAATGGCCGAAAGATTCAGCAAAAGCAAAGTCTTTATACTCAAAAAACAAGTTAGCAAGACAGAAGCAGCTGATATGAAATCATTACCAAATAAACTAGAAAAGAAGTAGCAAACATCAATCTAGTCTCAGAAAACTTCATGAATGAATAAAATCTAAAACTTCCATGAGAGAGAAGCTTCTCTATGGCTTGGAAATTTAAATGGGGAAGAAGTTATTCGAAAGAAACAGGAAATATATATGAAGCCACTGCCCCAAAAAACATAAAAGGAAAAAGGAAGAATGGGGAGGCACTTGTCAGAAATGAGACAGGAATCCATTTATTTGTGAGCATGGAAGACCGGAAGAGTACAGGAGGCAAGAGCAAATACCCACTTACCAGAACTGACCAAATCTCAGTAACAGTAGATAAAGAACAGGAAAAATCATGGAAACACCAAAGGAACAAATCAAATGTTATAAATACACATCAAAATTTTTACAATGACAGTAAAAAAGTTCACTGATAAAAAGAAAAAATAAACGAAAGGAACAGCTACCCTATAAAATGGACCAGAAGGAAAAACACGCCAAGAGACTAAGAAAGAAGAAGATAAAATAAAAAAGAAATTAAGAGGCAGAGAACGGGGAAAGAGGAGATGAGAAGAAGGAAAGAAAGAAAGAAAGAAAGAAACCTGTTGAATATGATCAGTCGTGACGTTGTTGGGATAATAGGCGGCCATCATGGGCTGCATCTGCATCAGGTGCTGCTGCATTTCTTACTTATACATACACAATACACACACACACACACACCCTCTCTCTCTCTCTCTCTCTCTCTCTCTGTGTTTACACTGTACCGCTGAAAGCCCAGAGATAATCACTGCGAGCAAAAAAGGATAGAGATGCCTTTGCTTTTCTCTGTTTTCGCTTTCTTCTCCCTCTCTCACTCACTCTTTTTCTCAAACAGACATAAGACCGTGAGAGACAGTGAGGTATCAATTCCTAGATATTATGTATCACGAGAGAGACACAAGGAAATATAAAGGGAGGTTTTGGTTAGGAGTTGTAGAGCTTGTTGCCACTTCCTGGTAAAACACACACACAAAAACAAACATCCCCTTCTCTCTCTCTCTCTCTCTCTCTCTCTCTCTCTCTCTAGATATGGAGTATCACGTGATGAGGAGAGGAAGAGAGATAGAGAAAATGCCTGCCCTGCCCTGCCCTAGTAACAAAGAGAGCAAGAAGATACAAAGACGATAGCGGTATCACTCACTCACATTTAACATGACAGTAGTGTGTTGGACCGCTTGGGGTCTGAACTCTTTTTATTATTATTATGGTAATAATTACTAATGTCTCTCTGGTTGTTGTTCTGCTTTTGATTTATGTGACGTTGTAATTTGCCAAATCAGATTCATCAGCTCTGCTCACGCCCATCATCCCCCCACGCTCTTCCACGCTCCTCTCCCTTCACCTTTCTGTTTTCGGCCTCCCCATGCTCTCTCTCTCTCTCTCTCTCTCTCTCTCTCTACCTATTTTTAACTCACTCTTGCTTCCATTAATTATATTTAACCCTAATCACTTATTAAAAAAAATTCCCAATTTAATAATAATTTGGAGTTAAATTTTGACTGTTTCTCTATCAGTTGATTGCTGATTAAATTTTATTTCTTTAATTTAGAATATATATGGTAATAATTACAGACGGTTATCAATAGCAAAGCATCTAATCTTCACTGTCATTGGGGATGGCAATACGCACAGCTCATCTACGGTCCTAATTCAACTTTTGACAAATGAAATTTGAAATACGAGCCATGACGTGCCATATAATAACGTTAATTTATTGTTATTTACTAATTATAAACCACAGGACAATGGCAAATGTCTCTGCCTAATTCCTGTCCATGTTATTATCCTATTCCTTTCTAAATTTTATAATAAACGCAAAAGTTTCCATATATTAAATTAACTCTTTCGTTTCCCCAGAAAAATAAAAAAAATTTTCTCTAACTGTGAAAATGATTAAAAAATTGAACTAAAGTATTTTTTACAATCACTTAGACTTTTTTTTTTTTTATGATGAAGGATGAGCAAAATACATAAAAAGAATAAACTAACGATTATATTAAATTCTTACATCATCATGAAATAACTATAGATTCAGCTCTGGACAAGGTCGATCAAGAATAGTAGACCCGAAACTAAATTCTCTCACAAAATTCTCTTACAAAAATTCTCCAGCATGTGTTAATTAAACAATTAGGGCAAATATTTGTACATAGTATTTATTATAGGAAGTATGCAAAACATATTATTGTTGCACATTTGTTGCTTGCTATAATGAAATTGTGTGGTGTGTGTCAATCTTTACATAACCCCAAATGAATGCTACGTGACTGGATTTATCTCTGCATAGAAATATAGATGTAGCATGTATAAAAGAAAAGAAGCATATACCTAATTGAGGTCAAAATAGTTGGCATACTGTTCAACAATAATACAGAAAACAGATGCTCCTACAGTGGGTGTAACAGTACCGAAAATTCTTTCTAGCCTTTTGATGCCCCAGAGAAAATGGCAGTGGGGAAGCAGAACTCCATTGATAGGTAAGTGAGGAAGATCTATAATAGAGATGCAGATACATACATACAAAATCACTAGAGAAGAGACTACACAATGAAAAAGCTGCACCCAATGGCTGCTGGCATCATGTGCATGTAATTTTAAAATATTATGGATTCTATTACAAAATTATTTAAATTAATATAGAATGTCGAAGTCCGAGGTACATTTCACAGAATTAAAAGCACATGATATAGATTAAATAATTTTGATGGTACATGCAATATATTATTAGCTGATTTTGATGATACATGATGTTAAGAATGAATTTAATAAAATTATATTAATCAAATACAATATTTATATATGTAATTTTTTAATTATAAAAATTTAAAATTAAAATTTTGGCACATTCTTATGTTGGTATGATATATTGGAGGAATTTCGAATTTTGTGGAGGAAAAAAGAGAGAGATGAAACATTGAAGGTGTAGGCATATGAGATAATTATTTTAAGGAGAAAGGGAAGCATATATTGGAAAATGGGACTCTAGGGTTGTGATAGTGAAGCCCAGTCCCTTTTCCTAGTGGCAATGATCACCAACAAAACAATACACAAGAAAGGTCAAACTCACCCCAAAATTCACTTATCCTATACCCTACACCACTCGTTACAAATCTTAGATTGTATCTATTTAGTGATTTTCTTTAAGTGTATATATATATATATATATATATATATATATATATATATATAAACAAAAAATACAAAAAATACAAAAGAGGAATAAAAAGGTGGAGGATGGAGAATGAACAGTGAAGAGAAGGAAGATGAAGAGGGTAGGTGATGCTCCCGGCCAACCAAACATGATAGGTCGTCAGGGAGATGCATTGATTCATCAAAATGGGTTAATTATAAGAAAAAAATATTAAAATTAAAAAAATCATCGAAAATTATTATTATTTTTTTAAAATACATTATGTACTGTGATCAAATCCATTAATAGAGTGAAGTTGATTGCACTAAGTCTAACTTTTAAATAAGTAAAGACATTAATAAAGGAGAGATAAGAAAAAATTCTTAAAAATATTTATTTTCTCAACAATCAATAAAAATGTTAATTTTTATGTAAATTTAAATAATTTAAATAAAAATTCTTTAACATTATGTTAATTTAAATAATTTGGAATTAAATTTGTTAATATTTTTGAGAGGGTCATAACATTTTTGTATCAAAGGTTTATTCGAGTGACATAATACAAAGAACCAATTGAAAATGAGATGGAAAAAATATACAAATAACAGAAGGATTCAAATATTGAACTTATCGAGCACATAATGCAAAGTGAACAAATTATTGTAAGAAATTATTTATTTTCACATGTGAAGTAACTGATAAAAAAAAAAAGTAAATGTTTTGATTAAAATTCCAATCCTGTCTTTTCCTTTCATTGCCTGCTGGTTAATTTACTCAACCCTGAACTGAACCCCACACATGGCTTGGCCTGCTTCTTGTCCCTAGCTACTGCTACTACTCTCATCCCCTGCATAAGTCCACACACAACCACAAAAGGTATTCCTTCCACAAACTTCATTTTCCACGTCTCTTTACATTTACAATTAATTCCATGGTTTGTCCCTTTTTTTAACCTTAATTTTGTATCGTTAATCGTGTTTTAACACAATGGTATACTTTCTTATCAAGCTTAAGAAGATTTCCATTTCGGCCCCAATGACATCTCCCATCTTTTATGTACCTTATTAGAAGGAAAAAAACTTCAAGAAAATTAGAAAATAAAAAATTTAGGGCCAAGAACTAAATGTTTGCATAATCATGCTTAATTCAAAACAAATTATTAATTCATTTTGACTAAATGACTGTAGTCAGTCTTTCCAACCCCTTTTTCTAGTTTTCTTGTATTTAATATGAATGCTAATAAATATACAATAATTATTATGACAAATAATAAATTCACTATTAGATATAAATTACCATTCAATAAACATAAATCAGATTTAATATAATTTAAAAACTATATGTATCTGACCAATTTTTATATATTCATACACATATAATATTATTTTTTTTCATCCATAGTATATTGATAATAAAACTAATATTCAATTTTACTGCAGCTCAATGTAAAAAATAGAATATTTTGTGTGTTTGGAGCATATATACAGTAAAAATATTATATATATATATATATATATATATATATATATATATATATATATATAGAACCAGCTCTGCAAATTGGATTAAAAATAAAATATCAAGCCATGAGAGGGAGGAATTTTTTTTTTTTTTATGCTGTGATAGGGATTGAAGCTTGTTGAAAAGAGTGCCAATAAGTTTACAGAATGAATTTAAAATATAAGAATAGGTAATATAAATAAAAATTGCCTAGGTTTTGGGGTCAAATACGGACAGCAAAGGGCAGAAGGTAATTGACTGACATGAATATAGATGAAAGTGTGGTTTTATGACACAATTCACATGTGGTATTGTTTTTAAATTAGTTTTAATGTCACTCCTCATGTTTCCATTTCCATGTTACAATTTTACCATTATTTGATATGGGCATTTCGCTTGCAAATTGTTGTATCTATTCGCTTGTTTGCCTTCTTTGTTTTCGCTTCTGTGGCTTGAAATTGTGATGGAGGATTAGCTAGGGTTTGGTGATCACCCATCTTCATCAGCCAGCTAGGGAGAAACCTTACTATTTAGGGCTAAAGATTTCATGCATTCCTTTTCTTGCTATGTTCAGTCATATATGGTCTTTATAGTTCAATAAATTTGTCCCAACTCTCCTAGCTAGGGCTCGAGACAATAGGACCATTTTGTAATAAATTTGATTCCTATACTGTACTTCATAAATATAATAAATTATTAATTTAACCTGTAAATAAATAAAGGAATTGAATCAAGTTATCAATGCAGGTGGAATAGGTCAATCACTTATTGAATTTCATTCATTATAGACTTGTAGTTGCCTATTTTGACTTGTTTGTAAGAAATTAAAATTAATAACAAATATATTTGGTTTTATAAGATCCAATTCTTCCATCTTGTTGATATGAGATTCGAGTCCTAAATCTAATCATAACATTTTTATTTTTGTCACCGAGGGGAGAAAATTATATAAGAAAGCATAGTATTTATGTAGATCAAAATTAATATATATAGTGAAGCTTAATTAATTACACAACAAATTGAAAAAAGAAAGGGCAAAATAATAAAGAATCATGTTAATATAAATAAAAGTGAAACAACATATCGGTTTTAATTTGTTTCACAACCACACAGTTACTTCTTTTTAGTGGTTATTGTACCAAATCAAGGGAGAAAAAAATAATTAAGAAGCCAAGTATGAAAAGAAGCCTTATTCTCCAACTTTAGCTTGTATAATTGCCCAGGTAATAAGGGATTAAGAGCTTAATTGTTGTTTATGGGTGTTTTTAGTAACAGAAGCAACTCCATAAATTGCAGTGACATCTGTAAAGAGAGATGGTGGATGAGGAAGATGGGCATGGCCAGCAACATTCATTTCACTTAAAGTGCAGCGGCCACTGCCTCCTGGGATATACGTGCATCCTGACCCACTCGACGGTGGTACTTTTCCTCTTGCTAGAGATTGGATTTTTATATCTTCCAATGGCCTCACTGCCATCATGTGCTCTAAACAACCCATCAAAATAAGATAATTAATGAGTAACACTATTAATGTTGCCCTACGATCCATTTCACACTTCTTATTTTATAGGAAGCAAGCAATTTCTTGAGGATGGAATTAATGGGATTCTTTTTTATGAAGATGAAGAGGAAGATTTATGGTTATGTGGGTATTCATTAAATGGATTATATATATAATGTGTTGAGTCAATGAGTTTGTTAATTAGTGAAAATTCCTAATGTTTTGACTTGTAGCCGCGGATTGAGGTTTGAATGGAGATTGGAGAGGGTCTAAATCAAAGACACGGACCTTAAAAAACAAACAATCCTTTCACTCTTTAATTTCTCTTCATGTGAATCAATCAAAGTTGAGAAGGTCTTAGGTTGATTTTCCTGGCCGAGTCTTTTGTTGGACACACTAAATTAATAGCCCACTTTTATTGGAATGAGCAAATACCTTGTTATACATTATTATTGGAGTCCATTTGACTTTCATACATGAAAAAATATATTGAAAAATGAAAATTAATATAAAACTATAATTGATATTTTCGATTACAAATTTGAATTTTTAAGGTTACATAGTTATTTTGGAAATAAAAAAAAAATTGAGACAATTGAGAGTTTGAGACCCAAGTAAGAGAATGGCTCAGAGAAAATTACAGTTGGATCTTCTCAACTTGTTCAATGCCATAAATGGTGCCGGTCTCCACTCGTTTAGCAGTTCTATTTCAATTGGGTGACTTGGATTTGGAGTCGTTGGATGAAAATCCAAAAGTATGATGTACTATTCCACTTTGGGAAGGGGTTGGTCTCTACTCGTTTTGGCTCTCCATATTACCTGTGACTTCAACCGTTTCTAAACTCAGAATAATGGGGGTATGACAAAAGAGAACCTTTGAGGATTTTGACCAGATAGACTTCTTGCTTCTAAGGAAACTAGTAAATTATTAACACTCTTAACAGTTCATTTGTTACATAAAATTGCTTTCTATTTAATCCATATGATTAGTTATTAATCCAATATTTAGTTCAAAAATCAGGTTTGATTTAGTAGTCCTGAAAAGATTACTTATTTAACTCGCCTTTACTAATCCATTTCTAATGAAATTACTAATTCCTATATTTATAAAATTGGAAACTCTAAACTAGCGTTACTATTTTACTTTCTTTTTTCTTTTTTTTTTTGGCCAAAAATAGTCTTATTTTAGTTTAAAATTTATAGCTTTTAGAAGCAAAATTAATGGTAGCCACGAAAATGCAGTTTTGTTTCCTATCAAATTGAAAAAGCAAAAAGTGATAAAATAAAAAAATAAAATTACAAAAAGAAAACTTACAGCACAAAACGGTGATTGAAACTCACCCAAAATCAGTAGAAAAGATTGAAAATACAAATGATAAATAAGAAAATAGAAATTTAACAGTTTTTAAATATAAAAAAAATATTTAAATTATTTAATTATTTTACTAATTTATCTTATTACTTAAACTGTTATACCATACATGAAATTACAAATTTGAATTAGTTAATACTTAAATTTAAATATTTCCACCAAATAAAAGTTAGTTTAACTAAACATATGATTTAACTAAACATAGTATTAACATTAATCATAAGGCTTAATCAATCCCCAAACCAAACGGAATCCATTTACTTGTACTGGTGGTCTCCAATAGCATTGTGAGAGTTAATAATCCGGATTAGCTCAACACAAGTTAAAAGAGTTTAGTTTAATGGATTGGTTAATCAAGAATAAGACAGCATAATAAAGTAAAATTATCGCTACAAAACTTGTCATCCTTCCATTCTTGAGCTACCATCTCTCTACTGTCTCCTTTCTTCTCTTTCCAATCTGCTATTGAACTTCCAAGTTTTAAACTTGGTTAGGACAGGTTTCTGTACCTAACTTGACGAATCTTCATCTTCATGTGGGTATTAAATCATTGTCTATGTGGTAAGAAGTTCAAAGAATCAAACACAGGAAATACTGAAATTGTTGAGCTCAACTCAAGGATTCAAATAACTTTCCCAGCCATCAGATCGTAGTTTCTCTGCCTTTTTCAAAACCTCATCCCTCGTGTCTTCTTGATACTGGCTCATTCTGCGCACGCATTGTCACCATACCAGCGCACATGAGAGACTTGAATTACTATGTCATGTTGCGTGCATCGTATCTATCTTACATTATTTGCGACACAAAAAAACACGGACACAAATAGAGAGAGAGAGAGAACCTTGCCGATAGGTCGGAATCACCAACCCCCAACATCCTTACAGCCAACAAACCTGCATTTGTGGCATTGTTTATTGCAACAGTAGCGACAGGAACGCCCCTCGGCATCTGCATCATAATAGATGAGAAATGTTACCAAAGGCTTTATTGATGAACATATTACGAAAATAATGCAAGGAAAACAAGTGAAGACATCCAAATGTTTCCATTCAGATATGTTTTCGTTACAAAAGGTAAAAATGGAGTTAATCTGTCCTGAGTGTCCTCTTTTCTCTTTCCGACTAATAGCAATAAAGGAATCCAAGAAATCCTAGATGGTAACCAAGACATTAGGACCAAAACAGACTGGACTTGTCTTAGGTCTAATCTATCCAATTTAAAAATGACGCTATTCGAACTATAGGGATTAAGTTATACCTGCACAATTGACAAGAGAGAATCCATTCCATCCAATGAGGAACCCCGGACAGGGACACCAATAACTGGTAAAGGAGTAAGTGAAGCTACCATACCTGAAAGAAAAACGCATACTTAAGCCAACAAGACAGGTGATGATGTAAGCCACTCAATATGCAGCCCAGTAATGTATAACTAGCCTGGCAAGTGGGCAGCACCACCAGCACCAGCAATAATGATCTGAACCCCTCGTTCTCGGGCAGATGAGGCATAAGTGAGCATCATTTCAGGAGTTCGATGAGCCGATACTATTCTTACCTATGAAGTTCAGGTACAACTATTAACAGAGGTAAAAAAAAAAAAATCTGATGCCTGTGGACTCCAAAAGAAAAATTATACATTATTAAAAAGTTAACCTCGTGAGGCACATCAAACATATTCAAAATTCTTGCAGCATCCTTCATTACAGGAAGATCTGAATCAGAGCCCATAATGATCCCAACACGTGGTGCAACTGCGTTTTAGTAAATCATCATAACCAAGTCAACCTAATTGCATATAATTTTTCCAAAAAGAAAACATATTTATTAGTTAAATATATGAACCAGGTGCAATTTAGACAGGTACATGCATCCAACATGACAATCCGGCTGAATTATGTTTGGATGGAATGAGTCCCAGAAAGGGCTCCCCAGCAAAACAGACTAATAGATGTGTCTAGAGACAGTTGGGAAGCCAAAAAAATCCAATAATATAACTTTACTGAAGAAGAGAACAATTTACATCTGCTGTTATCTTAATAGATTAAATAGGCATTCTTCTATTCAACCATGAAAAATTGCAGCCAAAAAGGAGAAAAAAAACTCCACAGCCTGATAGAGCAGAAGCAGCTAATATTCAACTTGCCAAGAACACACAGTTTAGTGCTACATTAATTCATCCAACTAGTAAATAATTCCATTTCTTCTAGAAAATTCACATTAAGAAAAGGTGAAAAAAATGCCATACAACTGAAACAGCAGCAGATGCCGAACATGCAGATAAAGTATGCAGCAATTAGATATAGTTATCAAGTCACCAAGAAATACCTGCAGACTGACTATCAGAACCTTCTTTTCTCAACATTGAATATAGCTGTGCTTCCACTATTCCCAAAGCAGGGCCAACAATAGTGATATGCCCCATCTTTCGTTGCTTTCGCATTTCTGGACAATTAAATGGCAATGTGAAATATGTGTGGGAGGAAGAGGGCTAAAAAGCTGTGGTTTGTGCTTTAATGCAAAAAATTATGGGAATGAGAACAGTCCAAGCAAAAACTAACCTGATTTATCATACCAATGAACAGTAGCGCCAGGTAAATTTAATGCCCTCACAATCAGTTCATGCGCCAATTGGAAACCTGGCTCTCCCTGAAAGCAGAAAAATGGACATTATTGTAAAATTTTGAATGAAATGATCCCCTAATATGTTTTTGATATCACCAAGCAAACAATAACTAAAATGATGTGCACCTAATCTTTTACAGCTCCTATAGATTCTTTTCCCTTTTTGTTTTTTATCTGGAAGGGGAAACAAATGGAAATTGGAAAAACAATCAATTTTACCTCATCTTCACCCAGTATATTGTACATAATAGCAGCAGGAGTCTTCATTGATGGATCACCAAGTGGGAGACCTACAACAGCCCGCAGATGTTGCTCAAATTGCGAGGTGTAGCACGACTCAATTGTGTGATGACCACTATTATGAGGCCTCGGAGCCACTTCATTTAGTAAAATCTAGAGAAGGGGAAATAAAAAACAACTCAGTCAAGATCAACAAGTTGCTGACAATAAGAATAAAAAAGAAGATGCATTACACATAATAGACCACAACCTGACAATCACTTGTCAAAAACAACTCCACTGCAAATACACCAGCACCTTCTAGGGATTGAACAGCTTTATAAGCAACATCAGTGGCAAGTTTCTTGATCTTCCATGGCACATCAGCAGGTGCCTTGACTATGTGACATATGTTTTCCCTACATGACTCAGTGATTGACATTAATTGTTATTACAATAATTTGTGAATGGGACAAACTCAAACATCACCAATATTTACAACAGAAAGCCAACATAACCACATACGGATCATGTAAATGCTGAATTAATATCTTACTTGTGAATTGTTTCAACAACAGGATAGCACAAGATGGAACTGTCTCTCCCTCTAGCCACAATGACAGCTAGCTCCTTTATGAAGGGTGCCCATTTCTCAATATATAAACCTCGATCAAAACCTCCAAGAACTGGAAAAACACAATCATGATTTTTTGGCTCAAAAGCAAATTTCAAGCCTCCATTAAATCATACAAAAAAAAAAGCAGAACATTCATCAGAGAAAAAGCGAAATAAAAAAATCAGGCAACATTTGGTCAAGATGAGATGCTGTCAATATAAACAGAAAAAGTATAACAACTAACATGCAGTGATGGGTCAAGGTGAGATTATGTTCACATCATAAAGAAAAAAAAAATAACACAATCACCCAATGAGCTCTAGACAAATCAACTTTCTCATTGTCCAAAACTTAGTTCAGACATTGAATTTATTCTGATATCCTGGATCAACTAGCTGTGTCTGCCAAGATTCAGTGGTCCAAATACAAAATAATAAGTGTGTGTAATCTTTGACTTAAGTTGTTTTGCTACAAGCTATAGCAATTGGAATCTCCCCGTGTCCAACCCAGACCCAAAGAAAAAATAAGTATAATGGGAAAATTACAATGGACCCTTCAATACAATCATATATCTTGGATAGGTGGATCCATATGTAGAATTAAATGATGGAAAAAATTCCACAAGTTAATATTATCTGAAAAAGATTAATATAGCATTACATGGCTTGGGACTCAAATGAAAAATAGATCACACAGCATCCCTACACTTTGGATAGCCGCATCTTCAATACTGAAGATCTTACCAGTTACAGCAGAAGAAAGTTCCTCTTCACTCTTAGCAACTGCATTTCCACGGCCATCATAAGCTAACCTTTTGCTCTTAATCATAAGAGGATAGCCGAATAGGTCACCAGCTCTCTTGGCATCATCTAGATCATCTATCTGTCGCAGCCATATTAAATTAGAATATATCCAGTGGAAGAAGAGAGATGCGATTGCTGCATGTAATGTTGTTCAGAGGTATGCTTACAAATAGCCACCATCACCAACCTGTATAAACTCAGGAAGTGGAATCCCATGCCGGGAAAAATGAACCTTCTGAAGATACTTATCCTACAAGATTCAGAAAACAACCAAACTTAGTTTCATCAGGGGACTAAACCTCATGTTTGTTGATAACAAAAAGAGAAGAACAGATATTTCTAACAGTACCACTGAATTTAATTTTCTTATGGGGGATTTCTTATTAAGGGATTAAGTTGACAAACATTACAATAAAAAGCATCAAAGCCTTGCCAAAATAGTAAGGTACAGCGTTGTCAAAATTAAGCAAATGAGACCACAACAGGTCCTGCACTTTTTGACTATGAATCTACAAATACTTAAAAATCATTTGGTTGCATGATAAAGCAAGTAGGTTTAGGCGCTAATCCATAAAATAAAATAAAATAAAATAAACCATGAAGTCAAAGAAACGCCTAAAGAAGATCTACATAAATGAAGCTTATGGGCTGCTTGATTAGGATATGAGCAACATATAGAGAAATGTTAACATTTTCCAGAGAAAGCAGGGGCAAGGTTCATTTAATAAAATACAACCATCAGAAAATTATTGAAGTACATTAGTAAATCATTTGGTCCTAATAAACAGCACCGGAAAAATTCTTGCTTTGCTCAAGTAAAGTATCAACAACAGTATCATAACCACAAACACTAACTCAATATCTAATTAATAAAGGGTTGTAAATTCAACAGCCAAGATGGGAATATAGACACCTGGATAATTCTAACAGTAGCGGCTTTTGGTTGGCAATCAACCCCTTGCTGCTCAAGCTTCTCTAGAGTAGCAACATCAACATGTTCAATCTCGACAGTCAATACTCCACATCTAACTACCAATAACGAATTAGCATATATAATTACACAATCTTTAATAATTGCTTTTTTGGAAAAAAAAAAAAGAAGGTAACGTACTTCAAAAATAGTGGCATGAAAACAGCGCAAAATTCATAAAAGAATGAACCTTTTGGCAAATTCCTGAACCGTAGCGCCATCGTCAAAATTGCCAACCATGTGATCAAAAGCTAGAGAACTAGCTGGACAATTGACATGCGGATCCAAAACCATGACTTTAATGGCCATCTGCGAAGCTGCTTGGCACAACATCCGACCCAATTGCCCACCACCCAACACACCAACAATCATCTCTGATAGTCCATGGACAGGCAACTCATCTTCCCTACCTCCATATAATCATAACTCACAGTTCAGCTCCAACGCAAAAAAGCAAATTATTTGAACTAAGTTTCTATATACATAAAATTGTTGGTGTTAAAAGGCTATGACCTGAAAGAGGAATCGTGAGAATCACGAGACGCGTGGCAAGGCAAAACTGGATTGAAGCGTTGATGAGAAAGCTTCAGCAAGAATGAAGGAGAAGCAGAAGAGAAGAGCTGAGGTCTGTCTTTGTCCATGAGGAAGCCAAGGGTTTTTGTTGCACTTCGTGGGGAGAAAGAACAAGACCTGAAGAAGATATTACAATCGGAAGCTGCGAAAACAGATGAATCGACACCGACTATGGGTGAGGTCTGTTGCAGAAGCATTGTGCAGAGGCGACGAGAGAGAGAGGCGGGAGGGTGAGCAGCCACAGTGTCTCAGTGAAAAAACAGTGGCGCAACTCATCCCTTGCCCGTATTTATGTTTTTTTTTTGTCCGGTGTTTTTTCGAAAAATTTAATATTTTGTCGTAAGAAATTTATATGTTCCATTAGTAAAAGATTTTGTAAGATTTTAGACCAAATTATCATTGTTCATATTCACTTTTATTTTAAAGATCATAAATTAAAAAAAAAAAAAACCATTGACTTCCTTCTTTTTTTTTTTTGCCCTTTTGGGTTAAAATTCAGAAAAAGGAGAATCAAATTTGAGTGCCAACTCAAATTGCATCTACCGTGAAGTTATTATGCCTATGCTATTTTGTTTCTACTGTATGACAACAGTTGCAAAAGCTGAGGAATGAAACCATCACCTTACATTTCTGTCCATCAATCAAATTACTTTTTAATGAGAACCAATTACTCATTTGTTATGAAACATCTTAAGGAGTTGACCAAAGAGATTATTATAATTCGAACTCTTTTCATTCACCACAATTATGAGAATTTCAGAATTTACAAATTCATTAAGCAACCCAGTTGAAAAACTTTCACATTCTTCTAGGTCCGTTATTAGAAATAATCAAAATTTTGAATCAGCTGTAAAACTTTTGAGAGATTACATGTCCAATGTAAGTTTCTTAAAGGCCTAATTGGACTAGAGATGTAGCTTTTCAAACGGTATAGGAATTATATAGCCCTTTTGGTTCAAATATAAAGAAAATAATACTAATAAGATGAAAGAGAGAAGGATGAATCAAAGATTCTAGAAAAGGCATTGCATTCAACTATTTATTGTTCACTCTTTATCATAATAATAATAATCTCCCCTTCAATTTCAACACAAAAATCAGCTCTTCTACAAAATACAAATCATTCTCTAATCACACCGTACAACAAAAAATTAGAGGAGGAAGGAAAACAACAAAACCAAAACTCTTGAAACTGTACAGTTAGTTGAATGCCAATCTCCACTATCAGAATTTGAGTTCTGTACTTAAAATGAAGCATTTCTATTTTCTGCTGTATCCACATGTCTTTTTTTTCCTTTTTTTATCACAAACACCTGAGAAATTGAAATACAAAAGTAAGTGGACGATAATATAGGCTTAAACAAATTAAAATTAAGGAAATCTTGAACAAAATACATACTCCACAGAATAGGTAAGAAACAGATCATGCAAGACTATAAGCTGAAATGCATGAACATTTGAAAGACAATAAAATAATTGCATGAGAGGAAGGAAACTACAGACATCCTTAAATACAGAGAGAGCCTCATGTGTAATTAAGAGGAAACTAGAGGCAATCATTTAAAATAGAAGTTACATACATATGCTGACACAAGTACAAGATTAAAAGAAAAACTTACATTTGTGATTGTTCCAAATGAAGCCTAAACGATGCTTCACTCTCCTTTTGTTTCTGCAATCTTTCTCAATTCTTTGAGGTGAGAAGCTATCTCTTGAATGAAGTGAAGTCCCTCCTCTCCTTTACTGACTGAGTTGATGCAGTGCTCAACAAAATTCTTGTCTGCTTCGAGTGCTTTCAACCTCTCACTCAGATCGGAAACCTCACTTGCAATAGCATCAAGATTGGGGAGGAGAGGACTATAAAAGACTTCGTTATTTTCAGTACCAATTAACTCAGATGTCTCAACTAACAAAGAATGGTTTTGAGCAGGCCCATTTCCGGAATATTCATTATTAGCCAAGTCTAGTTGAAAATTAGGATAGAGAGAGAGCTTATTTTCCAATTTCTTCAAGGATAGCAAAATATATGACCTTTCATCTTCAATATCTAACAAAGAATTCTTCACCGTAATTGTTTTCTTACCCCCAGATGACATATTTCTTTCTTCAACTTCATGACTGGCATCTGGCTTTTCAGTAGCAGAGTTTGTAAGTTTACTTGTGCTAACAGAATTAGCTTCCAAATTCTCTCTGACATCTTCTGTCTTCATATCAGAAAGTGGTTCAACTGTATCCTCCAGAAATGATTCATCTGGGTACTTGACCCTATAATATTCAAGCTCCGCTTCTAGATCTTGAATCTCTTTCTCCCTCTCTGTGAGAAGATCATTTGTTTTCTGAAGGGCTTCCATATCATACTCAGCTTGCTCTTCCATCATTCTTATACATTGCAAGGCTTCCATTTGGAGTGTTGCCTTCTCTTCCTGCAGCCTAGTAATCATGGCCATTGCTTGATTTACAGCAACTGAAGATGCATTTCTTTCCTCTTCCAGTTCTCTATATAAACTACTCAGTAATTTCTTATCATGCTCAATCTGCCGTGTCAACCGATCAACCACATTTTCACCTTCTATTTCACTCACAATACTTCCATCTAGAGATTGACCAGACTCGTTTCTTTCAAGTGCATTTTTTTCAAATGAGATTCTCTTTTGAATTTTTTGCATTCCTACAACACTAGGAGCATCAGGATTTTTCAACTCCTCATTATTAGCAGAAAATTTTGGACTCTGAGAGACTCCTGGGCTAATAGATACTCTAGGACTCAAATCATTGATTGATTGCTCTCGAGCAGTTGATAATTGTGAAAGAAGGAGCTTCAAATCATCACTGATTCTTGAAGAATCCTTCCCTATCCACTGTTCAGCAAGCACACCAGACAACTGTCTCCCGCGACTGCCTACAGCTAGCTTATAAGCATCACCAAGATCCAATAAGTTGGGAACTTGCTGACCATTGACACCTGAAACAGGATTTCTTTCTGAAGCTGTTTCAGTCATCGTAGGTGCTGTAGTTCTTGTTTTGCAGGTCTCCTCAGAATCTGCCTTGGCTGTTTGCCAAAGTTCCTCATTTCTAGAAATATCTATGCAAAAAAAAAATGACAAAATTTTCATCAAAACTACATTCAATGACCTGGGTGCTACGAAACCCTGTAAAATGAAATCATATTTACATTCTGGTATACTATAAGAAGAACAGATTGGAGGGAGAGAGGGAGGAGATGAAGAATAAGAAGTTTGAAACTTACAACTCTCTTTTAATCCTTGAACAGGAGTTTCAATTTCAGTTGATTGAAGGACATCAACAAGGGAAACAAGCTTGCTTGTTGTTGATGTTTGATGAGGGGCTTCCTTGCTATCTGATGATGGAAGATCTTCATCTACAGAAATAAGTTTACTCATTTCTGATGTTTCTGCACTAGCTTCTCTGGAAAATGATGATGAAGGAACCTCATTCACTGAAGCAAGCCTGGTCTCTGTTGATTCTTCAACAAGCATTTCTTTGCCATCCAAAAATAGAACATCATCTATGGCATCCACAATTAGAACATCATCTACAGAAATAAGCTCTCTCCTTTCTGATGCTTCCACTGACAATGAAGGAGCATCCTGTACTGAAATATTTATGCTGTCCTTTGACAATTCCACAAGAGTTTGTTTGGCATCGAATGACGAAGAGACATCATCTACTAAAGAATGCTTTAACTCTTCCACAAGAGTTTGTTTGGCATCCAACGATGAAGGGATGTCATCCACTAAAGAACTATGCTTGCTTTCTGTTGATGCTTCTATTGGAGTTTCTTCAGCAATTGATGATGGAGGAACATTGCCAAGGGAAATAAGCTCAGGATATGTAGACGGAACATACTTGTCATCAGCTTGTTGCCAATTAAGTTCTTCCAAACCATTATCCATTGCAACTTTAAGTGATGTAAATGGAACACCATGGGACTCAAAAGAATCTGATTGTACCTGAGAGACTGAAACAGGAGGCCGAAGTTCTGTATCTGGATCTATCAATTTTTCAAAAGACAAATCATCAGGAAGCATGACCCCACGAGGTTCCATCTGCACTCTTCTGATTCCAAAATCTTCTTTATGATTGATTTTATGACTTCGAGTATTTGCATCATTATCAGCATCATCAGAAAACAGGACTTCAGATTCAGTATCAGAATTAACCTGGAGCTCCGTGTACCTTATATGAGATAAATGATCAGATTGACTACTAATTCTTTGACGACCAGAATTCACAGATCGAGCTTGCTCAATCTTTGTCAGCTTGTCCTGGTCATAAGCAGCCTCGGAACGAATTATTGTCATCTGCATCAAATTTCGGCTATACCCTTTTGGTACCCATGGTGCATTGCAACATGAACAAAGTCGGGTGCTAGGAACATGTTCCTCAAGCAATGGATCCTCGTTTAAATCAAAGCAAGAATCCTCCCCCAACTTACCCACCAACAATCTGTATGTTTCAGCATTTGATTTGTTGATTGTGGCAAATGAGAAAAGGCAGGTTTCACACATTCCATGGACATCAACAAGCTTATTATGAGCATGACAAAGAACCAAGGATGAGACTTCCAACTTATGCTTGCTGCAGATCAAATCCCAATAATGTTTGAATTTTTTATTTCCCAGGATATGATCAAGTCGTGAGCATAGCAAGCATGGTGCTTGGAGTTCACAATAACAGGAAAATTTTATGATTAAGTGCGAGAATATGGCATCAACGAAGAGCAAAAATATGAGCAACCATTCAAGAAGAGCTGATGCCAAAGCACTCCTAATACTGCGGTGTTTTTTCTGTGATGTGACAGATAAAATCCCGCTGGCAGCCATGCTCCAGCAAAATTAAGCAATTCCAAAAATGAGATATTTTGACTAGCAGAAATAGAACAAGATCCGATCTTCCCCGGTTGTTCAATAATCCCAAGCAAAATTTGATACTGTAGCATCTCCAGTCAATGAATGTAAAGATGAAATATTAGAATAAAATTATGAGACAGATAGCTAATATAGTCCCCGCTAAAGAGGTGTAAATCCAAATGCACGCAGGGAAACATTTCAATCTCTAACTCTAGTCAGGACAAAAATATATATATATATATTCCTCACTGAGAAAAAGGAACTCGTTTCACACAAGAAAACTCTCCCATCCTAGGCCCATAGTTACCTTCCATCAAAAGTAAATCAACAAGTTTGTTAGAAATGAAATAAATTCATCTCGAGCAAGGACGGATCCCATTAAATTCCCAACATAAGCCCTAAATGAAAACCTAATATACCAAATTCTGAAATTTAAATATATCACATACAATTCTTCTCGGACATAAATAGCCGCGAAAAGTGCAGCATATACCTCCAAAAATGAATTTGATGAGAAAATCACTAACAGAAAAACAAAAACTCAATGCTTCAAAGAATATCCTGCAGAATTTAAGAATCTATCATGTTAGGAAACCAAGCTCTACTTAAAATCAAAAACTCAATCTCATTACTATCTGATATATACTCATACAGGAAGCTAAATAATTCACCTTCCAAGAATATGAAAATCAAAATTTGCATAAATTTTGACAATTGACATCCATAATGAACAATGACGAATGAGAAAATAGCCAGGGACACGTACCTATTTCTCAAGAAATAAAAGACAATTAGAATAAAATTCCAAAATCCCAGAATTAATATGATAAAACTAAAGCTAACAAGCCAGCATTTCAAAAAGTAGAAAACCCCATTTATTTCCAATCAAAGACATGCAAGGAGTTAAAATTGCAATTAAGAAAAAGCAAACACAGACCGAACTTTATAATCACAAATAAAAATGAATTCGTATAGAAAATCAATCTGTAACATATAGACAAAATCACAAATTTGAAACCAAAACAAAAGACAAATTCAAACCCCATGAGAATCCATACAGATTAGCAAATAAAAACAAAAACAAAATAACGAAAAATAAAATCATTCAAGGTTGAAAAACATGGACGAGGGAGAATACAAGCAGTAGCAGACTGACCTGTGTTTATGATGAGAGAGTCAATAAGCAGCCAATAATTTAGAGCCAGATGGGTCAAATCAAAATTGACCCATCTTCATACTCAAGAGAATAAACAAATCCCCTGAAGGAGTTGTTACAGAAACCAGACACAGATGCAGATTCAAACAAAATTAAACCAACCCAGAACAAAACAAACGAAAAGAAAAAATACCCATGTAAGAGAGTTTTTTTATTTCTTTTTATGTTTTTGGATTGGATACAATGCAACAGTGCACGTTGTTTTCAAATAATTTGACCAAAAGAAAAAAGCATAAAAACAAAAGTGGAATTCCACGCCGACAATGACAAAAAGTCGGCTGATTGATGGAGAAATACGACACGTACCGAAAGTTTAAAGCTTTGAAATGAAAAGGAGAAAACTGAAAAGTGGAAAAAAGAAAACAGAAGGCACAGAACTTTTGGTCCGGTTTTGGCTTAATCAAAATGCAATGATTCCCGTGGAAATTAACTGTCAATGTCTTTTATTTAGAATATTTGCCAAAACATCTCCTAAAAACTTTTGTGTGGAATGTAATATATTCATTTGATTTGATGCACTTATAAATAGTAACAGAGTTTAAACAATATATAAATACTTCGCTCAAAAAATAAATATAATAAGATTTTCTAAAAACAAAACTATAAATTACATATAAATATATATATTTTAAATTTTAGAATGTTATTGTTATGATATAATCACTCTCCTATCATTAGAGAATCGATCCAATGCATATAATATTTAATAATAAATTTCGCAAGACAAATAAAAAATGGTACTTGATCCACTATATTATTAAAATCATCTGAAATTCCATACGCTATATTTTCATTCTTATTTAATTTTTAAATTTGTTATTCATACGATAAATATTTTAATATTTGAATTTTTAAATTTCAACTATATTTTTTATTTTTAAGAATGAAATTATACTTTAATGTTGAAATTATTAATTTTATGAGATATTTGAAAACTCAAAATAGTGTTCATCAATCAAAAACATAAAAAAGAGTTAGAAACATCTAATGAGAAATGTAGGTCCCAAATAGCTCAAAAGAGGTAAATTGAAGTTTCAAAAAATTTTAGTTTTCGAAAAATTGACATACATTTCAGAATAGTATACTAGTATACTAATAGTATTCCAATTTGAGCAGAAAATACATAAAAGAAAAATTTTGAAATTTCTTTCAGAAATATTTTTCAATCTCTAAAATTTATTTTTTCAAATAAATCATTTTTTTATTTGTAATAAAAACTTCAAACTAGCTTAAGTATAAATAGATTTTTGCTAAAACACTTTTAAACACTCTCTCTCGTAAAAATCAAATATGAAAATTTTCCAAAAAAATAAATTATTGAAGTTGAATTTTGTTTTGATGTAAAAAACTAAACAGTAGAGATAAAATTTCATTTTACAAAAATTAGTCTTTATTTTGTATTTTAATGAAATCTGACAGTTATAAAATTAGAATACTCAATTAAAATATTCAATTAAAATACTCAATTAGAACATTCAATTAAAATATTTTATTGTAAAACTATTTTTTCTGACTGGTGAAAATTATTTTATTTTAAAAAATTTTATATTTTGAACTACACTTTTAAATATATATCATAATGATTTTATATTAATACTCTATTGCACCTTTTTTTTACACATATATCTATTTTTTTTGAATATTTATTTTGCTTCCAGATTTTTGCACATTAAAATCTGAAACGAAAACATATATATGACAAATTTTAATATATCAATGGCAAAAAGTCATATATAACGCCTTATACTTGTTCGTTTTTATCATTTTACCTATTTAACCAGTTTTTTGTCCACTTTACTCCTTATACTTTTTTTTTTATCTATTTTGCCTCTTATAGATTCAAATTTTGTCATAATATGTCTCTTGATGGGCGCGTGTATTTCACGTGCCGATGTACTTTTTTTGACATATCACATCATCATATGGTGTCCACAAAAAATAAACTATAAAAAGCAAAATAAATTAAAAATTGGTCGGATGGGCAATATAGACAAATATAAGAGATTATCTATGACTTATGCCCGGATCAATCATGATTTTAAAATCAAAACAAAAATTATAACTTTTAAACTAATAAGAAATACTAGAGAAATTTTCTTATACACTTTTTATTATATATTTCTAATGTAATTAAGATATGAATCCTTAACTTAAAAACAGAACCTATTACCTAGTATTCATGTTCTCTACTACTTATTTCTTTTAAATTTTTATTTGAATTATTTTTAATGTAGAATTATAAAATTATCATTTTTTCTCTTTATTATTTTTATTTTATATGAATTAATTTTAATGTAAAATTATTTTTTTTTTCGCGGAAATAGTGTCCCTCTCCGGAAGAAAAGGAGAAAATTTCTAGGCGTGGTTCCGTAGAAGTGGATTTTTTTTTCCTACATGTATCTTGAATTACTTGGAGTCCGACCTTAATATTGAGGGGGAAAAACTGATTATTAAGTCAGAATTTTATTGAAATTGAACGATTTTAATGAATAAATAATTAGATTTAACAATCGGATCGGAATGAATAAGTGTGTGATAGAATTGTTTCATTTTCATATCAACATTTTAAAGTTGGATTAATTATAATTACAATTCTTTTTAAATAATCGAATAGTATTTTTTTTTCCAACTAATTGAATCTTCAAATAATGAAATTGAACTATCTTTAAATTATTTTTTAATATTTTTAATTAATAAAGTATTAAACTCTCTTTCTCTGTATATTACCCACCTGGTAATGTTAACACTAAAGATATTGTACAATTCTAATTCTATTTAAATAAAAAAAATTAAAAGAAATAAGTGGTAAATTTGTAGTTTTGAAATAGTAGTAAATAAAAAAATTTAAATAGCAGGTAATAAGTTTTATTTTTAAATAGAGTAACGCATATTTTGCATAAAATGAAAAATATATGAAAAAATATTGGTATTATTCCTCGTCAACCAATAAGAGAGATTAAAATGCACAAACAATACAATTAATTTCCTGAAATTCCTAACTGTGTTGATAAGGTCTTTCTTTCTTTCTTTCTTTCTTTTTTTCCAAAGCCAAGGAATAACTACTTTATATCAAACTTTAAAATAATAATTTAGTTAATATTTTTTTAATGAAGAATATTAATTGTTTTTTTGTTGGTTTCCCTCTAATAGGAGGCTAAATTATTATTTTTTACATATAGAAAACATTTATTTCATAATTGAGGAAGAAAAGAAAAATTTTGAAACGCCCTCATATAAGCAGTATCGTATGTAAAAAGTTAATAAATTTGTAGAATAGATTAATTTTATTAAATTATCAGAAAAAAATAATTGAAAATTTTGTTTTCTTATGATATTTTAATTATGAACGATATTTATTTTTTTATCAAAAAATAAAGGATATGTGTTTATTATATACCATATGATAATTAAATTGAGAATGGATTTTGAATTTTTCTTTTTTGAAGATTAACTGAAATATTAAAAAAAAAAAATTAAATTGAATTGTATGATTGATTTTTTGGTATTAAATGTGATTTGAAATGAATTTAGAAATATAAAATCTTGAGTTTGTTGTGTTTGAAAAACCGCATGGAAAGCAAAACCCACAACCTGCAGCCGAATATCAATAGTCCCCAAAAAACGGTAATTCCGAAAAAACCCAAATAAGAAACCCCCACGAAAGCTTTCGTGGACGTAAATACCCTTTTTCTCTTCTGTCATCCAACCCCTGTATTTCCCTTCTCAACCCTCGCCAGTCGCCACCCTTACACTCCCTCTTCTGCCCTTTGCTCTAATTTCCCAATCCCACCCTTCTCTTCCTTCTTGCCCTTCTTTCCCTTTTCTTTTTTTCTTTCCGATCTTCTCCCTCTGATTTACCCGCCAGTTTTCAAATTCTCGTTTTCTTTTTCTTTCTCTTCTTTGTTGTTTCCTTCAAACTACCAACTTCCAAATCCCTAATTCATTGGCCCGATCCGTACTGCGTCGTCTTGTGCCTGTGTCTGTATTTAACTCGTCTGAGTCTTGATCAAATAACCCTTTCATGCCTTCAGCTTTTAGCTTGTTTGATGCTGGTTTTTGCAGCTATTTTATGGGTTTAGAGCTAGGGTTTTGATTTTCTTTCTCCGGCATTTTGTTATCAGGTACATTCTTTCTTCCGGACAGACTCTTTTGATGACGTTTCCTGTGGTTTCAAGCAATACCCATTACTCTTTTCCGTTCATTTGGCTATTTTAAGGTTTGTTTTTAAGTATTTTGATTTTATTGTCTCTTATTTTCATTCCTTAATTCTGTTCTTATGTTTTAAATGGTGTGTTTTTGGTTTTGGCTTTTTGCCCAATAGCTGCCGAAGTGAATGCTTGTGGAAAAATTTATTTGTCATTCGTACAAAATTTGTAGCTAAATTTAGGAATTTTAATATGTATTTTGGTTATTCATTGTTTCATTTCCTTCTCTTAATCGGTAACCGGGTTCTACCTAGCTGCTCTGCAGTTTAGAAACTTAGGGGAAACTGTCGAAAGCCTAAAATTGAATCTCATTTCTTTTGTTCTGTCATTTAGAAAGTGCAAAGTGAAACCAAAGCTAGTTAAATTTTACTAAAGCTCCTTCCTTTAGTTGATTTGTGACGTTGGCTTGATAATTTTGTTTGGTTTGTGTAGATTGTGAACGTGGTATTTAATGTTTTGTTTCCAATTAGGAGGGAATTTTGTCGTTCTGGTCACCATTCCAATTGAGAACTGAAACAGTTATTTGGCGCATATGTGCATGATGGCCAATGAGCTTTTGTTCTTTGGCTATATACATGAGATGAGTAGTGACAGATATATATATATATTTTTTTAAATTGTAGTTTTGCTAGAGAATTGTGTTTAAAAATATATCACTTTTTGCAGAGAATTTTGATTTGCGAATGTGAAGTTAACCAGGAACAGCTAAGACTCAGTTTTCCACTTTGGCATGTTATTTGTTTTTTGCATTATCTATGTATTCCAAGTCATGTTAACCTTTAAGCACTTTGTATGGACGTGAATGACATGTACTCAACTCTTGGATTTATAGTTGCTTTTTGTTCAGCAGGCATGTGGTGATACTGCAAATAGGTCTGTGCTTGATATCAATTTGCAAATTGTTTCTGTATTATTTGTGCTTAGTTGTTACGACTTTTTGGCATTATCAGGATTAATTTGTTCAATGGCAAGCCATGACTTAATACTTGGGCAAAGTCACAATTTAGGGCTTAGCCAGAATCAGCAGTTGGTTTTAGGGCATAATCACAATTTGGGTCTCGGCCAGAATCGTGATTTAGAACTGGGACAAGCACATGAGCATCATTTGGGTCTGGGACAGGCCCATGACCATGAACTTGGTTTAGGACATCCTCATGACCATGAATTGGGTTTGGAACAGAGCGATGACCATGAAGGGGATGCTGGTCATAGTTATGCTCATGAGAATGAGTTAGTTATGGATCGCAAACCTGATGGGGGTGACCATCAGTTGGCTCTACCTGCACAAAACCATGGATTAGGTTTATCTGAAAACAATGAACTGGCTGTTTCAGAAAACCAAGAACTTGATGAGAACCTAGAACTAGCTGTAGACCAGAGTGATGAGATGGGCATGGATGCTTCTCAGGATTTGTCCATTGAGCATTCAGAGCTTGTAGCCCATACCCCTGTCCTTCAGGCTCGTCAACTTGCTATGGCTCCTAATTATGAGCTCTCAGTGGGGCAAGAATTCCCAGATGTCATCAGCTGCCGTAGAGCATTGAGGGATACAGCTATTGCTCTTCACTTTGAAATGCAGACTATAAAATCTGACAAGACAAGATTTACTGCTAAATGTGCTAGTGAGGGATGTCCCTGGCGGATACATGCAGCCAAGCTGCCAGGGGTTCCAACTTTCACCATCAGGACCGTCCATGAGACTCATACATGTGGAGGAATTGGTCATCTTGGACATCAGCAAGCTTCAGTTCAGTGGGTTGCAAACTCTGTGGAGCAACGGCTTAAGGAGAACCCTAATTGTAAGCCAAAAGAGATATTGGAAGAGATTCACCGGGTACATGGGATCACTTTATCTTACAAGCAAGCTTGGAGAGGCAAGGAGCGTATTATGGCTGCTATGCGTGGATCCTTTGAGGAAGGCTATCGCTTGCTTCCACAGTATTGTGAACAGGTTAAACGGACAAACCCTGGAAGTATAGCATCTGTGTATGGAAATCCAACAGATAATTGCTTCCAGCGTCTCTTCATCTCATTTCATGCATCAATTTATGGTTTTCTAAATGCTTGCCGACCTCTCCTTGGGTTGGATAGGACATTTTTGAAAAGCAAGTACCTTGGTACGTTGCTTCTTGCTACTGGATTTGATGGAGATGGTGCTCTATTTCCTTTGGCTTTTGGTGTCGTAGATGAGGAGAATGATGAAAATTGGATGTGGTTTCTGTCTGAACTTCATAACCTCCTGGAGATTAATACAGAAAACATGCCAAGGCTTACAATTTTGTCGGACCGGCAGAAGGGCATTGTTGATGGAGTGGAGGCAAATTTTCCAACTGCTTTTCATGGATTTTGCATGCGTCACTTGAGTGAAAGCTTCCGTAAGGAATTTAATAACACAATGCTTGTCAACCTTCTATGGGAAGCTGCTCATGCTTTGACTGTTATCGAATTTGAAGCAAAAATTTTAGAGATTGAGGAGATATCACAGGATGCTGCATATTGGATACGAAGAATTCCCCCTCGGTTGTGGGCCACAGCTTATTTTGAAGGGACTCGATTTGGGCATTTGACAGCTAATATAATTGAATCATTGAACAGTTGGATTTTGGAAGCTTCTGGGCTTCCTATAATTCAGATGATGGAATGCATTAGGAGGCAGCTAATGACCTGGTTCAATGAACGCCGAGAGACTAGCATGCAGTGGACATCAATACTTGTGCCTTCTGTTGAGAGGCGTGTTGCAGAGGCACTTGAGCGTGCACGCACTTATCAGGTGCTCCGTGCTAATGAAGCTGAGTTTGAAGTTATTTCTCATGAAGGAACTAATATTGTTGACATTAGGAACCGCTGTTGTCTTTGCCGGGGCTGGCAGCTATATGGTTTGCCCTGTGCACATGCTGTGGCAGCACTTCTCTCTTGCAGGCAGAATGTGCATCGATATTCCGAGAGTTGTTTCACTGTAGCAACATATCGAAA
This sequence comes from Triadica sebifera, assembly GCA_023653625.1. Lineage (NCBI taxonomy): Eukaryota > Viridiplantae > Streptophyta > Magnoliopsida > Malpighiales > Euphorbiaceae > Triadica > Triadica sebifera. The sequence goes on along the minus strand of CM042892.1, from coordinate 17,491,104 downwards.
AACATATTCACAAACTATTCATCCAATCCCAGATAAAAGTCTATGGAAGGAGTTGTCTGATGGAGATCCAAATGCTAACAAGGCTGTTGAGGTTGTCATTAATCCACCCAAATCACTTCGTCCTCCTGGTCGGCCAAGAAAGAAACGAGTTCGAGCAGAAGAACGTGGTCGTGTAAAGCGTGTTGTGCACTGTAGCCGTTGCAATCAGACAGGCCATTTTAGGACAACATGTGCAGCGCCCATCTAATGTGCAGCTGTGAAAATGGTTTACTTATTATATTTGGGCATGTACCTTCTGTGCAAAAGTATTTTAGTGTTTTAGAATTCTTGTAGCTATTAGGTTTGCAAGTAGAAGCTTTATTTTTTCTCTGTGAGATTCACTTTAAGTTATGGTTAGTCTCCTCTATCCTGTATGAATGTTACCCTCAATAAACACAATCTTATGGAGGATTGCGTTCATAGTTGTAGCTTTTAAGATCAAAATAGCGATTTTCTAGTAATTGGAATTTCAACTGGCTCCTGGAATCTCTCTCTCTCTCTGTTTTGTGTTTCTGAGCAGCTTGACTCGAGTCACGGCTTTCAGAATAAGGGAAAGTAGAGTAGACTTTGGTTATCAGACCTTGTATTAGTTGGAAACCATTTATTATAACTGGCTTCTATTTTTGACAGGTATTTTTTAACTGACTTTAAAGAAAAGTATTCTTTTCAACTGAGCAGAAGATTGCTTCACTGTTAGTTCACTGATGGGAAATTCGGCTACTCTTTTCTTTGGATCTATATGCCAAGCATTTAAATATTGTTTTAGAATTTGTTCAACTTTCATGGCATTTCATTGTGTTGCAAAGACGCTGTAACTACCGTCAACCACACTAACTGCCTGCCTAATGCCTTGCGTTTGACAGAAGTGGTTTTGCCACTGTGGTGAAGTTCATATTCATTTTATTCTTTTTTTTTTCTCCGAAATATCTTCATTCTATTCTTGTCTAGTTCAAAACGGGGCATCTGCTTTAAGATTATTTTATAAGAGAAATGGGGCTATGAAGCTGTAGATGGACAATTTGACATATAAATTACGAATAAACAAAAAGAGAAAAAAGTAATAGAAGGCAATACAAATTTGATACTCTTCTTCTCTCATAAATTTAAGCGTCCATTGCGAGCATGTCATTTTATAAAAATTTTCTCCCTTTCCCTTTCAGTGTGAAAGATTCTTAATAATCTTGCAAACGGAATTTTACAAGCCTGTCAAGTCACCCACACTGCTTTTGAGCAGTACACAAGAAACACAAGCCTACATAGAGCTCGCAGCTTCCAAGCAGTATACAAGTAACAGAAACTACCTATAGCTCATACAAGGGGGGAAAATTGATTGAACTGCACAAGTTCTTGCGAGTCTTTTTAACTTGATAGTTACGGTGGCCTGGAGAAGAAAGTAGGTACAATTAATTGAGATAACTACAATAGGCACCCCTGAGTTGCTATCACTGCATAAGAGCCTGAAATGAAAGCTATAACCATAGCAGTGATGGCGTATCAACTCCATCTTGCGTTAAATTAGTTGTGAATGCAAGGAGATGACATTGAGATGCTTGAAGAAACAAAATGTTAAGGAGTAAATTTCTGGCCTACTTGCTGCAGAATCTTTTTTTCTCTTTTGATAGAATTTCAAGCATCAGAATAATAAAGTGCTTGCTTGGTTGTAGATGTGGAAAAACAAAAATTTTGCATATAGTGTGGGCAGAGAACGGACTTGCGCACTTAGGCTTTCGTATGTCTTCAGTTGTATTAGTATTCAAGTGGCTAAACTTGGATTTGCAGTGCCTCTTCAACAAGAAAACATAATTCTCGCTATTATTTCTAAAAATATGAATAATTTGCTGAATATATACTTTGTTTACCAAAATAAATAAATAAATTAGAAAAAGATCACCTTGTATGCAGTGATGAGAGGGCCTCAATCAGTCATTTTTGAACTTTCTTATCTAAAGGCATTTCAAAATACGAATCTATAAAATTATTAATATCTTAGAATCAGAACTAGATTATGGAATAAATAAAGTCATAAATCAATGTAAGAGATTTGAATTACAAACCTAAATATATAGCAATCAATCAGACATATAAAGAAATATAGAAAAGGAAACGAAAATGGAAGACAGCCTCCAACCGGGTGATCATATCTTTACTTGCAGACTTCTTGGATACTGTCACCATGGTCAGTCTCTATATACTTTGTTTAACAATATACGATTACATAAAATTAATGCAAATTATTAACTAATGTCAGGAATATATGTGGGTGAGGAGGAGGGAGTCAAGTACGTTATTCACTTCACCGCCACAGTAAACAAAAGTTTTTCTTCATCCGTATCAAGCTTTTCTTCATCTGTATCAAGCTTTTCTTCATCTGTATCAAGCTCTCCTTCACCTGTACCTGAAAAAGCTGGTTGCAGAATATGTGGGTATGTGCCGGATGTGGACGGTGGGGTGGTGAAGACCTGCCTTCGTTGCTTCCTACAATGGGATTCCTTGAAAGTGAAGTATTATAATTACAACGCGAAGCCATCTCATGAAGTAGTGAATACTGCTTTCTACCTGCTGCAAAATGGGTTCGGCAAGTACGATCTTCTTCTGAACAACTGCGAGCATTTTGCCACTTTCTGCAAGACAGGCAACTTTGGTAGTGAACAGGTGGAAGATGGTCTACGAAGGTGCAAGATACTATGAATTTCCAATCTGAATTTCCAACATTAGTGGCGGAGCTAATCAAGGTCATCATAAAGAAAGTTGCATAGGATTTCTTACTTTGTCAATGAACTTTTCTCATGTGGAGATTGCCAATTCAAATACCAGTGTTAACCCAATAATCTGCTGCTGATATATCAATGTATTAGACCATTAACTTATTTAAGTTCCTTTTTTTTTTTTTCGAGTGAAGAAAGTTTAAATATGAATGGTGTTAGAATGTAGGCTAGAGATTTAATAAACCCATATGCCGGAGTTTGGAGAGGAAGAAACAAAGAAAAACATTCTACAAACTCTTTTCATTTCTGCAGAAATCTTGATACAGAACTCCTGTCTAACTCCGTCTTGGCTACTGTAATGCACAATATATATACACACTAGAATACTAATTTTCTATATAAAAATAATAAGAAGCAAGAGAAGAAAATGAAAGGTACAAAAATGCCGGGTACTGCAATAACCATCCTCCCTTTATAATCAAGTACTTGTAGTCGTTTACGATCTCCTAAGACCGCAGAAGAGCCTGATGAAAAAGCAACATACATGGCGAAGATAGACATTGAAGTACAAAATAATTCCAAGATTTGGAGAAACCCAAAGGAATCAAACTTCTTAGTGACAGTCCGGAATAACTGGATACCCAATGAAGAGGTAACACTAAGGTGGTAGCCAATCCAAATACTTGGAAAGATGGGTTTCCCATTTAGAATTGCGGTACCCCTTAAAGGACCATCGGTATGGTATCCACCCGGCACAGCAATAGCGCCGCGAATGGCTATCAGGGTTGACACCACTGATATCACGTTGCCTATTCATCTATTTGTCTATTTCTTGCGGAATCTTTTTCATTTTTTTTGCCTCTTTTGTCTGCGGCAGCCTCTCTTCTTGAACAGTTTACATCTCCTTCCTTACTTGTTATGCATCCAGCATTCCAGAGGTCGCGTGATCCGACCCAGTAAAATTTTTACAAACAATTTAATCACTACAAGATTGTTGGCAGCAAGCGGATGTACTATTAATTATATGGCACCAATAAGTTTTAACTGAGGGCTGACAAAGATCTTAAATTCCTAACTCTAATTGGAAAACCGACAGACACTCTCCTAAAACCAAAACGTGGCACGAACCCACGCAACGACGAGGAAATCACCGGTCTTAACCCTACCAGCAACGTCATCAACACCAGATCTGTGTTCGGATGACGAGACCTCAACCCACGATGGTATCTTTGAATCTCAAAAAGAAAGTTGTTCCAGCAGCGATTCTCCTCAACCCGCCACCATGGCATCTCTGAATCTCAAGGAGAAATAAATTCCAGCAGCAATTCATCGTGATAACATGATGATTTGAAGGATAATAAAAGATCAGACAGTGGCGATTCACAAAAAGGAGACCGAAGCTGTGATGGGTCCGACTTGGATAGTGATAAATCAGAAGAAAAGAAAGTGAAAAAAAAAGATCTGGGCTAGAAATTCAAAGATGATTTTAGGATTTTGTGCATTAAAAGACTTCAATTTTGTACTGCCGAAGAACCATAATGCCATGATGATCCATCAATTCAACAAACCCATCGTTTACCTGAAACTTTGGAGGTTAACAGATGCCAAAATTTTCACTTTTCTTTGTTTTTATGATCTGGTGGTAGTGTGAGATTTAATATACCTTTTCCAGTGCTTATTGTTCATGCCTCTGTTTTCCTCTCTTGATTATTCTTAGTTAATCATTTGATAATTTCAGCAAAATTTTCTGTGGAATGTAGGAAACTTGGACCAATTTATGAAGAAATAATGCAATCCATATATCATTTTGTTATCATCAATTTTGTCTGCTCCTTTGATCGTACTGAGAATTTAAGAAGGCACATTCTGTTTTATCTGGAATTTTTTTGAACTCGTGCTTTTTCATTTAGGAATTTTCGATGATGGAAAAATTTTCAGCAATACTCATTTTACTAAGTGGGAGATGCGACGGCGACTTGTTTTTATATGTAAATTTGTAATACATGCTCAACCATCCGGAGAAAATTTGAAACAAGTGTTTGCATATCTTACCGGGCAAAGAATCAAAGATCACACTCTCTTTGATTTCCCCTTGTAGTGATGCTAACTAGGAAGAATGTTGCAAAATTGGACCTTTGGTGAGGGTATCACTGATGATGATACGGTGTCTCCGGTGAGGGTGTCTCCGGTGATTGAGGAGTGAGTGAGAATGAGAAAGGAGGAGCATGGAATGATACTATGTGCTGCGTGTGCTTGGTGAGCAATAAGGGTGCAGCTTTTATCCCATCTTTTTCACTTCAATTGCACATGTATTTCAGATTATGCTGACTCAGCTTTATTTTTTGTTTTCGGAAATTTTCTGATGTCCACGTAGGCAACCTCAACACATTTTCTCGTCGGAAGCTAATTTAAAAAAAAAAATCATGAATTCCGTGTATCAAACTGTAATTATACTTAGGTTGAACTATAATGTGAAAAGAGAAAACATTTATGATTTTTTTAATAATTTGGCCAAAAAAATTGTGGCAAAAGATCAACATCTTCAAATTTTAATGGTTGCAATAAAATATTCAAAATTATTGCAATAACTTACTACTGACAGGTTATGAATTATGTTACTGGGTCATTCTTCTTTAGTAATGAATTCAGAAAAAAGGACAAGTTTATTCAATAATCTATTATTCAGTGTTAGCTGCTGGACTTATTACCCCTATCTCATAAGGTTAGAGGATTTAAATGAAATGTACCTCTATTTTTATTTTTATTTTTAATGTTACGGGGACATGAGAAACCATAAGGAATGTGTCATAAACAAAAATGTTGGTAACATTAAAAGATAAAAATAAAATAAAAAAAGTTAGTACTCCCCGGGTCTCAAATTGTTAGTCTTCTTTATGCGACACTAAAATTAAGAAAATCATCAATAATATGTTTTACAAGTTTCCACGTAACATAAAATTTCTGACGTATAATTATTGGTGAAGTATTTATTAAAGGAGAGTTGACAAAAATTGAATGTTTACATAAAATAGACGATTATTTTGAGACAAAATTTCGTTCAAAAAATAAATTAACATTTTGAATTTGAGGGAGTATTTCTTAATAAAATTAACGTATATTCGCCAAATTTGAAAATTTTGTATTTGATGGAATGATGTTTATAATAGAAACACTCTCATTGTTTATGGGATATTTGGAATTGTTTGTGTATTAAAAAAACAGATTTAAAATTGTTTTGGTTATCCTGCTGTCCTTGACCATCAATTCGACAATCTGAGGATTTCTCCGGGGAAAAACTAGATGCAAAGGTGTATCTCCTGCGTTTTCTTGCTGGTTTAAAGTATCCATGGAAACCTTATTCATTATCAATCACTGTATCTTGAGAAAAATAGCTCAGATCGAATAGCTTGGATATTGAATACGCATCAGACACTGAGACTAGAAGGGAAAACAAGGTAAAATTAGTAAAAATAATAATTAGTGTTGGAACAATGACGATAGGAAATATCCAAATTTGGTGTTACGATCCACTTCTGATTTCCAGAAGTTTTCTGTTTTTGTCAGTAATTGGGCTATATATGATTGGATTTCAGTAGTTTTCCTCTGAATGGGAAATAAATTTTTGGGTTAAGGAATTACATAGGTAACAGTAATTACCGTCAGAATTTAAACGAATGACGAGTGCATGCAAGACATTCCTGTACGAAAATTGGAAACCGGAGAAAGTTGCAAACTAGCAATTGTGAGATGCAATTTATCAACAGCTAGCCGTAAACAAGGGATTGTCGCCTGCATTATTCGTGAACATTACCAATTCAGGGTCTTTCTCAATCAACCTCAATTTCATTAAATTCAACAGCGAATTCATGGAGTGCTGTATTGTTCTTCTTCACCATCCTCAGATTCCTCACTAGTCTTTCGTTGGCTTCAATATCCGCTGTCTCCCAATCTATAAGCATTTTTACAATATCTAAATTCCCCAATCTTGCAGCAATATGGAGAGCGGTGCCACCTTTGAAATTCTTTTTATAAAAGCCAGTGATGGCTCCAATTTCATCATCATCTCTGCTACTTCCTTCTTTTCAAATTTTACTGCAATATAAAGAATCATATCTTGCTGGGAAGCAACCTGGTTTGGATTGGCAGTAGAGTTTGTGAATTCTGATCTCAACAGGTTCACATCACCAGCCATTGCTGCTTTGTACACTTTGGCATCCATTTCAATTCTACCCCTTTAATCTCACTACTTAAAACAAGCATTATAGGCAAGCTTAATCATAAATTAGACAAAAGAGCAATGCCACAAATAATCATCTTTCTTTAGTGACCGTCAAAAACGCAGTCTTTTTAATCGGTGAGAATGTAGAAAATTATACAAATAAAGAGAAATTTAAGAAAAATTATTTTTAAAATTGTATTTCTCCTTACCAACCAATATAATTACGAGTATTAAACAATAAATTTTGAAAGTGATTGTCCGTAGCATTTCTCTTAGAAAAAATTTTATGTAATGAAAAAATAAATATATTATTGTTTCTCTCCACATAAATCAATATAATGATGAGCATTGGACAATTACTTTTGTAAATGGTTGTCTCTAGGATTCCTCTTAGATAAAATTTTATGAGCCGAAAAAAAAATTTGTTATTCTATTGATTCATTAAACTTGTAACCTTTCAATTTTTTTCACATGATAGATTATTATTTTATTTGTAATTTTTAAATATTTATTCTCAAATTATATAGTGTGTGACTGTAACAATATTACTATTATACATGTCAAATAAAAATATGTCCTGTCAAGTGACATAGTTTAAGATGTATAAAAGTAATATGGCATGGAGCACTACTCCAATATGGATTCTTTAAGATTCTTATTAGCATTTCTACTCTTACAATTTAAAAACAGGAACACATTTCCAGTAACTATAAATAATAAATCAAAGGTAACTAAAAATGATAATGATATTCTTACCAAAAAAGAAATTCCCTAGTCATTTTTAATATGATTCAATTCTTGTAAAGTTTTAGATAAATTTATTATAATTGACTTTTAGTCTAAACTGAATATAATTCGACAAACAACAAATGTTTTACAATGCTGCAATTTGAGGTAAAGAATGCAAATTTCAAAACCGAATGTAGTCAAACATTAAAAATTAAAAGGCCACGATGCAATATTAAAAACAGTTTTAATATTTAAATGAAAAAGATTACTAGCTAGCTAGCTACAAGAACTTGAAACATGTTGTATAAGCAAAATTATTGTTTGATTTGAAGCGTTAGTGATTAAATAATGATGCACCCAATTAATTAATCTGTTAAACAACAAAGGAGCCAATATTTTATGACTTGTTCATCGTTGATTTATGGTTACTTAAAACTATTATATGTAGAACAAGGGTTTCTGACTTAGTGCCATATGGACTTTATGGCTGATTTAAGGCATAGATTATTAAAGTCTATATCTAGGGCTTCCAATTTTTGAGGATTCCTAATTTTTTTCATTAATTGTATATGTATTTTGAGTTCTCAAATTTGTTATTAATTATATAAAAAAATAAATCTATTATTTTATTTAATATCGGCTTATAGTCTATGCCTAGGACCCCCAATTTTTGAGAGACCATAATTTTTTTTATTAATTATATAAGTGTTTTGAACTCTCAAATTTGTTGCTAATTATATAAAAGAAAAAAGTTTATTATTTTATTGAATTTTGATCATGTGACATTAAATTTAAATGACTAATTATTTATAATCAAATAGCTTACATGACTATATTAAAAATTAACTTAATTTTATTGGTAAATTTAAATTTTATTAGTTAAAAAGCTAGCTAATAAATTGACTTAAATACAACTAATTTTCGACTTTATATAACAAAATAAACCTCAATATTTTTTATGTCATTTTTTTTGTCAATTTTTGCCTCTCTTTCTATTTTTGAACAATTTTTATCTCTTTCAACTTACATAGAGAAAAAAAAATTATTTTTACTTTTCACACTTTTTTTAATTTTGTGTAACTCATTTACTTAAGGTTAATTTCTTATCCTTTTTTTTTTATCTTATAAAAGAATTATTTTCTAAACTTGAATATTTTAATAGTGATTTTGCATCTCAAAAAGTAACAAAAATAAAATTTGAATAATTTTAAAAATTTTATTCATTAATATTGAAGAACCCCTAATTAACTTTTGCCTAGACCGCACAAATTCTTGAATCGACCCTGTGGAATTTTGCCCTTGAAGGGTATTGGATTCGAAACTCAGCCCGACCAGTAGGTGTAAACAATCCCTCCCCATATATAAAAAGAACAAAAAAAATTAAACTATTGTATATGGTATCCTCATATATTGGCTGGAAAGCATAAATTAGTTGCCCCTTCTCATTAAAGAATAATAAAAAGTGTAATTTAACAACTCAATTGGTTGCCCTTTCTCATTAAAGAATAATAAAAAGTGTAATTTAACAACTCAACCAAGTAACGCATCCAATGCATGTTATTTGTTACTAATTAATTACACATTCTTTACAACATTTTAGATAATAGAATATATAATTTCGTTGGAGTTCTAACTTTTTCTTTTCTTTTTTTTTTTCATTTTATATTTTTATTCTTCAAATGGATCTCATAGCATTATATATATATATAAAGGAAGAAGTAAAGTAATATATCATAAATAAAATTAGGATCTAATCAAGCTTTATTACAGAGAATAAAAACTCAACTTAATAAATAAGAAATTTCTAAGAAACCAATAGAATTAGATAAATTAGAATCTAGTAGTAAATCAAATGATAAATCAGTAGCCGTTATAACAGAAACATTTAATACAGATGATGAAATAGAAAAAATTGAAAATTGATTTCAAGAAAAAACAAATATTCAAAAAATATATTTTGGAAGAAGCTCTTCACGAACTTATACAACATAAACAAAAAATAATTATCCGAAACCAACTCTACCAGATACTCAATTTGAAGAACGTGCTCAAGCAATTCAAGCTAAGTATGATGGAATATATATTTATGAATGGAATATAGATTGTTTAGCAGAATATCAAATTTTAAATTTATTACAAGAAATGTCTATGACAGCAAGTTCATATAAGAAAAATGGTAATAATAATCTTTCAATTACTCAGATGATCATATCTGGATTCACTTGTCAATTGAATGGGTGGTGAGATTACTATCTCACTACTGAACAAAAAGAAATTACATTATCATCTAAAAAAACTATAATAAAAACTGAAAATAATACTCAAATACAAACACAGATAGATGATATAATCAATACTTTAATATTCATTATTATGAAATGTTTTGTAGAAGATCCTAGTCAATATCAAGTTAGAAATTCAGAAATATTATTAAACTTAACTTGTCCAAAACTTCATAATTTTAGATGGTATAAAAAAATATTTTTAACTAAGATTTTTACTAGAACATATTGTAATCATGCTTATTGGAAAGAAAGATTTATTGCATGATTACCTAAATTATTTGCAAAAAGAGTTGGGAATAAATTAAAAGCAGATCATAATAATTTAATACCCTATGATATATTAACATATGGACATTTAATCAATTATATAAATAACGAAGGATTAGCAATATGCTCAAATTTAAAACTAAAAGCAAAATTAAAGAAAGATTCTATTTTCGGTAAAAAAAAATTAGGAGATTTTTGTCAACAATATGGTTATGAAAAGATTATGGTCCCCTCTTCTAGGTCCAAAAAATATAAAAAAAACGAAAACAAACCTAGTATAGACCCAATAAGAGGAAATATTATTCAAAATCCAAGTCAAAATAAAAATTATAAGCCTAAATCCTCATCAAGTAAGCAGAAATCTAATAGAAAAAGTAATCAAAAATAAAAAGATATTATAATTTGTTATAAATGTAGAAAAATATGACATTATACTAGAAACTGTAGAGTTAAATAGAGAATCAATGAATTAGAATTATCAGAAAAATTAAAAGAAAAAATTTTAAAAATATTCATTAGTGAAGAAGAATCTGAAAAGAGTCAAGAACAAGAAGAATTATCAGATTATTCTGAAAATAATTTAAATCAATTAAATGAAGAATCAGATTAAGGAATGAATAGTAAAAATGAATGTGACTGTTTAGGACCATGTAATTGTAACAGTATTAATATGTTAAATACTGAAAATGAATTTTTATTAGATGTTATAGAAAAGATAGATGATCCAAAAATAAAAAGATAAAATTTAATAAAGCTAAAAAATATAATAGGATCAACATCTAATTCAAAAGACTTTAAACCTTATAATTTTTAAGAAATTTGTAATAGCTTTAAACAAAATACTAAAACGATAAGAATAGAAAAATTACAAAAAGAAGTTAGAAATATTAAGATTGAATTAAAAGAAGAAATTAATATATTAAAAGAAAAGGTTAATCAATTAAATAGAGAAAATTTAGTTAAAGATTTAGAAAAATTAATGAAATAATAAGAAATAAAATCAAATGATTCAACAGATTATGTTAATAGTGTACAAAAAATAAATTATTAAAAATGGTATGTAAAGATAAATTTAATAATAAACAATACACATTTAGCTACTACAACTCTAATAGATAGCGGAGCTGAACAAAATTGTATCTAAGAATAATTAATACCAATTAAGTATTATGAAAAAATTTCAGAAAGATTACACACAACAAGCGGTTCTAGGCTATAGTCAATTATAAATTATCTAATGTAAATATATGTAATCAAGGATATTGTTTCAAGACTAATTTTATTTTAGTAAAAAATCTAAATACAAATATAATTTTAGGAACGCTTTTTAAAACAATGATATATCCTTTTACTGTTTCAGAAAAATGTATAAGTACAAAAATATTAGAAAAAAAATTATATTTGAATTTTCTTTCCATATTAAGAAAAAAGGCGTTAATTGGTTACAAGCTAATAATATTCAAAAATAAATCTAATAAAAAATAAAAAAACAGTATACAAAATAATTATCAAATGAAATAAATATTAAAAGAATAGATAAATAATTAGAAACACCTATTGTTCAACAGGAAATTAAAAAGATAAAAGAAAAATTTAAAGTAGATATATGTGCTCCAATATCAAATGCATTTTGAAATAGAAAACAACATATAGTAAGTTTACAATATATAAAAGATTTCAATGAAACCAAAATACCAACTAAATCAAAAGCAATACATGTGAATCAAGATATAGAAAAAACGTGTTAACAGGAGATTATGGATTTAAAAAAATGGTTTAATCAGAGATTCTAAGTCACCATGGTCTTGATCAACATTTTATGTAATGAATACAACATAGATTGAAAAAGGAACTCCAAAATTAGTAATTAATTATAAACCTTTAAATAAAGTACTTTAATAGATAAGATATCATATACCTAACAAGAGAGATTTACTAAAGAAATTATACAAAGCAAATATATTCTCTAAATTTGATATAAAATCAGGATTATGGTATATACAAATTACTGAACATGATAAATATAAAACATAATTTAATGTACCATTTGGGCATTACGAATGGAATGTGATGCCATTTGGATTAAAAAATGCACCATTTGAATTTCAGAATATAATGAATGATATAATAAGACTAATAAATACATTTTCAATAGCATATATAAATGATGTTTTAATATTTTTAAATTCTATAAATCAACATAAACAACATTTAGAAAAATTTTATAATGTAATATATTCTAATGGAATGACAGTATTAGAATCTAAAATGAAACTATTTCAAACAAAAAATAGATTTTTAGGACATGATATATATCAGGGAACAATCAAACCAATTATTAGAAGTCTAGAATTTTCAAATAAATTTCCTAATGAAATTAAAAATAAGAAGCAATTACAGAGATTTTTATGATGTTTAAATTATGTTAGGAATTTTATGTAAGTCACTGTATGATAGATTAAAGAAGAATCCTAAGTCATGGTTTGAAGATCATACTAAGATTGTTAAGGAGATAGAGTCTAGAGTTAAAAATTTATCTTATTTAAGTTTACCTCATCCAAAAGCCTTTTTTATAGTTAAAACTGATGCTAGTGATAAGAGTTTTGAGAGAATTCTTAAGCAGATATTTAATAGTCAAGAAAGTCTAATTATATATTATTTAGAAAGTTGGAATTCTACTCAACTGAATTACTCAACAATTAAAAAAGAAATTTTAAGCATCGTTTTATGTATTAAAAAAATTTGAGGATGATTTATATTTAAAATTTTTTTTATTACGAATTGATTGTTTAACAGCAAAATATATTTTAGAAAAAAATGTTCAAATTTTGGTTTCAAAATAAATTTTTGCAAGATGACAAGCTTTATTAAGTAATTTTGATTTTGAAATTATTAAAGGAGAAAATAAGTATTTACTTGATTTTCTTTCCCGTGAATTTTTACAGGGAAAATGAATAATAATCAGAATTCTAATAAGTAGATTTTAGCCAAAGTTACTTATAATAAGCAAAACAACCTAACCAGTTCAGCCCAAATATCAAACTCATCTAGTACAAGATTAACTCCTTTAGTAAGTCAAAACTCATTTTACCCAATAAAGACTCATAACTCTAATATTCAATCAAAACCTTCATTTATCTCAGCCTTGATAAGACCAAATAGTCCAAAGAATCCAAATCCGCCTACTCCAAGTCCATCCAAACTTACGAATAATCAAAGCCCACAAAAATCATCATCAGGCTATATTTTTCATGCTACAAAATTATTTGTAAAAACACTTGATGATGATGAAGTATCTCTCGCCTCATAGGAATTTGTGAGATTAATTTCTTTTTTATATCCAAAAAATTTCCATTTTCATGTATCAGATTTTACTAGAACTCGTGAATTTTATCAATATATTTCAATTGATACCGGATCAGTAGAAATTGAGCATAATTTTAACAGAACTGATTATACTAAAATTGATTATTCGAAGTTAAAATTTTAGATGTTATTTCCTCTGCAAGGTGGAATCAACAGATTCACACCAACAAAAGATTTTCAAATACTTTTACTACTCAAACATATAATTATTATGATTACCAGATGACCTGGTATAAAATTTTTATTTAAAAAATTATAATCATTCATAATTTTTCTATTTTTTTCTAACAAATTTACAGTTGAGTTGTCAAATTTGTTTTATATTTGGTTTTCTTACTTTGGCAATTTAGTTGAATTGTTTTCTCATGATGTTTTAATTGCATATGATAAATATTCAAGTTATTTTCTATTCAAGAAAAATTTAATCAAGCTTTTAGTCAACTTTACCATTATTTTTCAGGTCTCATGGATCACGACATGGATGTATTATCTTGATGGATGATTAGAGACTAGATTTCCTACTCTATACAGGAAATTTATATCAAAATTGAGGGATAACTTTCACATCAGTAAAGCAACTATTGATGGAGTAATTCAATATTTTTCACCATCCAAGAAAATCTCAGAAGAAATATCAGAATTTTCAAAAGTCAAAGAAGATATTTTAAAACGAATATATTCAATATCTAATCCTAAAGAATTGCAAATATTAAAGAACCCCTAATTAACTTTTGCCTAGACTACACAAATTCTTGAATCGACCCTGTGGAATTTTACCCTTGAAGGGTATTGGATTCGAAACCCAGCCCGACCTTCAGTAGGTGTAAACAATCCCTCCCCATATATAAAAAGAATAAAAAAAAATTAAACTATTGTATAGGGTATCCTCATATATTGGCTGGAAAGCATAAATTGGTTGCCCCTTCTCTTTAAAGAATAATAAAAAGTGTAATTTAACAACTCAACCAAGTAACGCATCCAATGCATGCTTTTTGTTACTAATTTATTACGCATTCTTTACAACATTTTAGATAATAGAATATATAATTTCGTTGGAGTTCTAACTTTTTCTTTTTTTTTTTTTCATTTTATATTTTTATTCTTCAAATGGATCTCATAGCATTATATATATATATATAAAGGAAGAAGTAAAGTAATATAAAAAATATATATAAGTAACACGTTAACATTTTCTCATTTTCATACACTTCTTGGTCACATGCTTACAAGTACATCAGTTGTCGTACGATTTTACAACTTTTTGTTTAACCATTAATACGCCAATAAATATTTAATTTACTAGATTTTATCAGAGACTGCTTATCAAATTAGGTTATCGAATATATTATTAAACTTTTCTTTTCCGACCCATTTTACGAAGAAAATTAAATCTTAGTTTATATTAATAGATGATGAGAACCAAACCCAAAAATTAAAACAAATAATAGCGACTTGGATACTAAATATACAATTCCGCGAAAAAACAAAATCAGAAACAAATGAACAAATGAAACGTAAGATAACATTTTATAGAACCAAGTCAAACATGCAAAGCGAATCCAAAATATTGTTGTACTGGCAACCCTATGGTTAGCCTAATGCACGCAACAGATCTAACATGACCGGACATCTAGCAAAGAATCTAACAAAATGCAAAATACAACATTGATAAACGTCTTGATAAAATTATCTGGTGATGTTACCAACTACATCAGGGATCATTACATAATCTCAATGACAACACAGACTCACAAGAAGGTGTTCTGCCTAATACCCATAATTTGTGCCATAGACTGAGCCATAGCCTCCAGTATGGCCTGCATGTCCAGGATTTGATGGTGGAGATGCATACACAGAAGCATGTGCCGCGTAAGGATTATATCCTTGGTCTGTGGAACCACCTGTCTGTGTCTGTGTTGGTGCCGCAGCTTCCGCCATGAAATTCTGCAACAAGGGTATCATCAGAACATGTAATCCAAACTCCGAGGAGCACATAACACCAGAATATTTTTTTTAAATCTTGAAACCAACATGTGTAGTTGAGAATGTCTGTG
Organism: Triadica sebifera; assembly: GCA_023653625.1. Taxonomy (NCBI): domain Eukaryota; kingdom Viridiplantae; phylum Streptophyta; class Magnoliopsida; order Malpighiales; family Euphorbiaceae; genus Triadica; species Triadica sebifera. Next base: position 17,475,440 of record CM042892.1, on the reverse strand, counting down.
GATCATTCCACCTTCGATGTAGTAAAGGTTTTGCAGTCAGACTATAAATAACTAATATTATATAAAAGGGTTGGAAAAAAAGAAAATATTTCAAACCATATGCTTCTACACTATGACTTTATGCAATCAGCAACATAGCTTGATGATGACTTGAAGGTCACAAGTTCACCAAGAAAAGCCTCTATACAATGCAAGAGTAAGACTATATATCCAACCACCCACAGGGCCTTAAATCAGGAAGCCTTGCATTAGGACACCCTTTTTCACACGTCTCAAGCTCGTGTACATGCATTAATGTGCATGTTATGATATATTTAATTTTAAACATCATCCTACAATAAATTTTCAATTTTTTTCATTATTTCTTTGCCTTTTCTAACAATCACTCAAAGGAGACATGCCTTGTGCAGCTTGATACCAACAACAAACCACAATAAGCTATGAAATCTTCGCATCACTTCAAATCATTAAGGTAACTCCAGGATACCATGCACATAACTAAGTTGTCTAGCAGCATCCTTGCATTGTCTCCTTGGTATACACAGTAATGGAAAACTTTCCGACTAGATCAATTTGGGCCAATGCAACCCAACTTGTTGACATAACACCTATGCACAACCTAGTCCACCCTCATGTAAAGTCATATATACGTTAATAGACTTTATACATCCTCTATCAATCCTAGTGCAGACCATGACAATCCAAGCTATGATTTGAAGATCTTCCACTTCATAGTCCCAATGTAAATATAAAAACTTGATTCCAATTACAGGAAACCTCTAAGTAAAATAGTAAGATTATGCAAATCTACTAGCAATCAAACAATTAACAGAATTAACAGCATAACAAAGACATGCAAACAGGATATTTAGTGATTGTAGGACAATGATCAGATATATGTGGTAAGGTATATTGCCTGTATCAGCTGCTGTGCTGTTTGAACTTGGGAAGCAGTTCCACTGATTTCAACTGTCATCTCCCCAGGAACACCTCTAGTTTCCTGTATTGTAACAGTTGCTCCACTAGCACGCCGAATGTAGCTTATACTTGCACCAGCAGCCCCAATAACAGCATCAGCATAAGACAAAGGAATTTGCATTTGTTGGGTAATCTACAAGAAGCATGATATTTTGGGACATTGTAACTTCAATAAATATTAGTGAAAAAGTGAATCTGACACTAAGAAAAGATAAAGTTTTCACAAAGGGTAAAAGTACAGTCTAAAGCTGCATAAATTCTCTCAACTTAATGTCTACCAAAATTTACAACACTGACCCCATAAATGACAACCAGATTAAAATCATAAATTAACACACAAATATCTTTCAGCTGCAAGTGCAAACAATTGCATTCCAGAATTATCATTCCACTCAATCAAACCTTCTGAAGAGATATTACAAAATTAGGCAGCTTGCTCTAAACCCTAAACAACCCTTACAAATCCAAAGACATTTGCTTGGTCAGCGACCCAGCATCTAGATCTATGTGATTTTAACACGCTGTTCAAGAAAACAAGGGAAGAAAGCAAATTCAAAAACAAAGCTGAGGATAATATAACCTGTGTAATCATTGAAGGTGCTGCTTGAGAATTTGATGATGCATGGACACTCATGGGAGCTTCTCTTCCATAGGCTGATATGCCTTGATGGGGTTGCTTTTCCATTGGAGGCGGCAAGTCAGCAGGAGGATAGTAATTCTCAATTTGCCTTGGAGGAGGCATATATTGAGTATTTGGTCCAAAACCAGGACCTCCACCAGCATTCGGCGGAAGACCTTGAGGTGGACCCCATGATTGATGATGTGGCATGTGCTCCATCTGTGGATTTGACATTTGCATCTGCTAACACAACTTGCATAAATTAGTATTCCATTTAACTGCACATGCCATATAAGCATAAATTTACTGATTTTACAGAAAAGCAGCTTACCTGCATTTCAAATAATGGAATTATGCTGCGGTCAACCAAAAATTTTCTCAGATGAGAAGCAATTAATTCCACTGCTTTGTGCACACCAGCTGCATCTCCCAGTACTTCAACAACTCTATCATCTTGGAGAGCAAAAACAGGAAGGTCTTCTGCACCAATTTTCCCGAAAAAAGTAAGACATGAAGATGTAATATTCATCAACTTTCCCAGGAGACCAGGGAGAAGAAAGGCAATAATGGAAGTATCTATATAATAAGGCATTAAAGTCCCAAAAATGCAATTTGACACGCAAGTCAATCAAAACAAAGACCTTAAATTTGGAGAATTCAACATGTGAGGGAATCAAGCAAGGACAATAATGCTCTAGAAAATTACAAACAGCAGACACAATAACCAATGCAAAGTACAGCCTATGGAAAAAGTACATTTAAATGATGAATTCAATTCTATACTAAAAATGTCCACAGGTTTTGGATAGCAGAATGCAACGTCATGGAATTCAATTGACATCATCTTATTGCCAGATGCTCACAGAAGTACTCATGTAAGGGTAAAGATAGCAGTCGAACAGCCAGCATTTTTTCTTCTTTTTTTTAATCATGGTGGATTAAAGGCAGGAGTAGGACAGCCAAAGTAATGATCAGAATGATCGACAAAGACAATGAAACAGAAATAATAATGATGGTGATGGAGTTGGCACTGACGTTAATGAGAATAGCAGTAATAATGGTAGGGGTAATCTCTAGAAGCTTCAGTGACATGCTAGCTTTACTTTAGAACATATCAAAGAAAATCCAACCAAAAGATTGTTACAGAATGATCTGCAAATTGTGTAACAATATGCAAACTGAACCATTCAACAGAGAAGCAGCAATGAATTTGATTTTGCACAACTAAACAAATGGATTTTCAACAATAAGACAAGACCCAGCACTAACAAATGAATCAGAGAAACAAAGTTTTATTGAGAAAACCTGCTCCAAGAACTCTAACTACACAACTAGACGCTTCCTGAATAGATTTAACAGTCCCCCCTTGTTTCCCAATCAAACTTCCTGCTTGTGAGGCTGGTACTAGAAGCCTTGTTGAAACCTTAGTTCCTGTGCCGGCAGGAATGTTAGAAGAATCGCCCTCCAAACCATCAACAATGCGTTTGTGAACTCTCAAAAGGCCATCCATGGCAGGAGGAAGAGAAGAATCAGGCTCCTCCTTGGCGGATACCATTACCTATATTAAAAAAAAAAAAATCAGCAATATGAAATGCTCAAAAAAGATCATGATGAAATGACAGACTAAAAGAGGCACCCTATGAAGCAAATTGGATGATAGTAACATGGAAACCTATGCAAATTTCAAAAAGAGAAAGTTGATCTTCTTCCGTTCCATTTTTCCTCTTGGTGATAACAAGTCTTTGCTTTTGTTTCCAAAAGTTCACGAGGTATGGACAGGATAATTTGTTAATTATTGATCACAGAAACAGGATTCTTAGCTATTTCTTTTTTTTTTTTTAAATTCAACAAGGGACACATCATGAAATTTTCTTTTTATAGATTTCCTCCAAGCAACTAACTAGAGTTGATGACTTGGCAACAACCCATTACATTCGAGGCTCTAATTTTGGTTAAAGAGTTTTAAATTTTTTATTTTCATTTATTATCTCAACATTGACTTAAGTTTTGGAAGCTTAGTAACATAGAAGGACTTTACAAGATTCACTATGTTAGTGCTTAAAGTTGATTAGTTCACTTGAGATGCTTAAGTGATTTAAGTTATATTAATTTAGGCAGCATAAGGTGTTACCAGCTTTTTTATGAACCTTTAATGCTGATTTTAAAGGTTTGTCATATGGAGTTTACAACCTGTGGCAAGAAATCAACCATCCAGTTTCTGAAGTTACCAGATCAAATGCAGAGCTTCTTGATACAGTTGTTCGTACAAGGTGTCTGTTTATTCAAACTTTTCAGCACCTTGTAATGCTGAATGCTGATCCCTGCAATCTGGATCTTTTGTTCTTCAAATTTGGGGTCCTAATGGGGATTGATTCCTTTAAAATTTGCGAACAGAACCTGCACAGATTCATTTTTGTTATTGCAATAAAAGGAATTCTGTCATTTTCTGGATTTCTCCTCTTTAGGCTTCCTCTCTCTCCTTTCAGTGACACAATCCTCTACAAGAGGGGTTGATTTTATGCTATATTAGACATTTTCCATCACAATTTATCTCCCCAAAGAATAATTTCTCAAGCTACAACGCTATATTTAAATGGCAACAGATGACAGACTTATATTGCCTGAAAAGAATTCTCTCTCAATATCATCACAACAGTGCAGGTTGATGATTTTCAAGAACATATATCCCAAGGATTGAAAGAGAAGCACTTGAACTTGGTATCCACTGATGATGAAACAAAATACTTACTGAATATTTTTATATAGCTATTTATCAATTTGTATAGATTTGAACTTGAGTTAGAAATGATGTAATAGATGTCTTACAAAATATGTCTGACGATTTTTTTAAACTTTTTCTTCAATATATCTGGTGAGGATTACCAAATTAGTTTTAAACTGCTATACTTTTTTTTTCCTTTTTAACTCTCTTTCTTTTTTAACACTTTGGGTTTTCTTTATGGTTCGTACCAAGTTAAGTCTTTCTTTAAATGGTTGTACCTTAATAAAAATAATGATGTATACCCATCAGTACACAGTTGCAGAAAAGAAACAGCAAGCAATCCAGAATCCTAATAAAAATTAAACATAGATAAATAATTGGACTCAAAGTGGTAACTGCTCGCATACAGACAGAATACATATATATGTATTTGCAACAATCTTACAGTCTTAATAACAGTTCCATTTACCCTATCAACGTATTTTATAAGAAATAAAAATTGCCAAGCATGCTTCAAAATAGAAAGGGGGAAAAAGAGAAATTTATATGACCAGTGACATAAGAATTAAGTATATGATGACAAATAAGCAAACACTATAAGTTCTCTCCAACCAGCTCAATTCTACATTTCCATTTAAACTTAATTGTAAACGTGAGAAACTATAAACTTACAGCTCTTTCCGTAGTCCCTGGAGGGCCATCCAGTATCTTAATGCGAGCTCTTGTTTCCTCAACTATTTTCTTAATGAACTCCCCTTTGCGTCCAATTATACTACCAACTTTCTGTGCAGGAACCAACATTCGGAACACACTCTCTCCAGGCCATCCAGGCCACTTCCTTTCACCCCCTCCAGCAACAGTATCCTCATCTTGCCCTTGTTTTTCTTGAGCCTGAAAATTCTCAGGTACTGGATCAGCTGTGTCATCTAGATTATGTTCTACGGCAAGATCCACATTTTCATCTACACCATGCTCTACATCCTGATCTATAACATGCTCCACATTATGCTCAACAACTACACCATGATCTGTAGCATGATCCAAGCCCTGATCAACCGCATGATCTAACCCTTGTTCAATGGGATGATCCATCCCATGATCGCCAGTGTGATCCACACCATGGTCAACGATATGGTCCATGCCATGGTCCACAGCAGGATCCAATCCATGGTCAACAGCAGGATCCAATTCATGGTCAACAGCAGTATCCAATCCATGGTCCACAGCAAGATTCACACCATGATTTTCCATTTGATCTGCACCATGCTCACCAATATTTTGATCAACTTCTGCCATTAGTGTTGCACCTGAAAAAAAAAATTACAAACTATGTCAATTACATTACTCTGCAAAAACAAAATGTAGATTACCATGTCAACTAACTCTAAGCCAATGAGATTCTACTCAGAAATTAAAATGACAATAGAGAATAGTCCGAGAAAACCATGAAATAAAAAATTTTCTGCAGTTGCAGACATCAACCTTCTAATAACGCTATGCTAAACATCACGCAAAAGAAAAGACGCTACAAGCCAAAACATAATCTACCTTATAAATGTCTCATTTTTCCTAGATAAGGACTACTTGAAGAGATTATACAGCAGATTGTTTCCTTCCTAAAAAATTTCTCAAATCCAAACATCAGAATTCAAACCTAAATATCAAAACCCATAAACCTGAAAGGTAAAATATAATTGACTTGTTTCGACCTTTCATCCAAGTTTTACCTAAAACTCACTGAGTTTAAAACAAAGCTTAATCATAAAGAATTCTTCAAAACTTATATTACATCTACTGACCATTTTTGAAAAGTCAAAATCTGCAATAAGTAAGGAACACAAAAACAAAGTGTATCAAGTAAAAGGCATGTAAAACCAAGCTCAATGATTAAAATCCTTCATATATTTCATGTCCATTCCTGCACAACAAAATGAAAAGGTATCAAGTATAACCATTTAAGATCTTATGTCAAAATAATAACGATTATAGATTCCATCCCTCAAAGATTACTATTCTTATTCTTTTTCTTGGTTTATCATTGCTTTTAAACTTAAACGAGTATACTCAGAACCCTTCATATAACTTAAGAGGAGAGAAATGCGTCCAGAGGAAGTCCCAGGCCTCTATCATCAGTATGAAGTTACCTAAGCCTCCAATGTTCATTCTGCATATAGCTTACACCTCGAACTCATGATGATGATATGCATGTTTTCTTCATTTCAATTAAAAAACATATCGGCCAAGTTTCTACAGGCAGTAACTAAACATTCAATAAGGAGACTTCCCTACTTTATCTTCTAGATTAACTAGAATTACTACAATATTTAATTTAGCATCAACAAAACACCTTCGTCCAATAGCCTATAACGGCATTTATAGCTCATTGGAAAAAAGGAAAAAATATAAGAGTCCGTAGCACAAAGGCTCTATTTAAAAATAAAAAATAAAAAATAAAAAAGGCAAATAGGCTATTGAGTGGCATAATACGAGAAATAAAATAATATAACCTAAAAATATATCACAAATCTCATAAAAGAAATGCACATACAATTACAGCGAGAAAGAGGAGGAAAGGGCAGGCAAAATAACATAGACGAAAACTACACACAACTCTAATTTCCATTCTCCAACCAAACAATAGAAACCACTCTTTTGACATAAAAATAAACATAAAATCTCCACTACGTATAAAACCCAATCACAGATAAAAGTTGAAAATACCACCAAGCAAGCATAACAATGAACCCTAATACTGAAAACAATATTAAAGAACGAACAAACTGAACCCTAGAAAGAAAAGACGATAAGCTGAAAATAAGATACAAATTCATGGAAAGAAATTTAGACAAAAACACTTACGGAAAAGGGAGATAAAACAACTTCGGGGTCTCACAGAGTGTGTGAGAAGAGATGTGGTGAAGTATAGGCTTCAAGGGTTTATAGCCTCGAGTCTGCGAAGGATTAAGCGATGAAGATTTTTGGGATGCGAATTTGCACACTGATCCCTATTTCTTGTTAAATGGCTAAACTAGCCCTAAATTTTTAGCTAGGAAATTTCGTGTGAATGGGCCGGGCTGGGCCGGGCTATAAATAAATTCCTACACTTTATTTATCTTTTCCATTTATTTATTTATTGTAGTTCTCTCAGATTTTAATTCAAATTATAAAGTTTATAACTTTAATGCATTTACTGGGTAATAGGAAGCTTACAAATTATCTAAATATACAGATAGCTAAGATTTTTATTTTTTTAATATTGTTTCCTTTCAAAATAAATTTACATATTTGATTAATTTAATTGTTAGAAATAACTAATTCAAATAATTTTTAAAATAAAAGATAAAAAATTCCTTATTAGGCTACATATCAACAATCAGTATAAATTTCTGAGACAAAAACGAAAAATCCATTGAGTTTTTGCTTATTAGGCCTTTATTGCTCTGAGTTTTGGGTAAATATGAAAATCAGATGACAATTGAACTTAGGTCCGTGGGTTTTGTCTCATATCTGTCTCAATGGAGTGATTTTTTTTATTTTTTATCAGGATTGGGTCGGACCTCGGATAAATTCGAAATGATATTTTGGCAAGGATGGGCCAGGGGGTATTTGTGTACTCTGCCTATATATATATATATATATACTTTTTAGTAATTTACTTATTTCTTTATTTTATTTATTTATTGATTATAAGAGTATTTGAAAGAATATCTTTTTTTAGATATAGTGGTTATAATAGTTTAATGTTTTTTTTTGAGTGGACATACACGTTGGTAGTTATGTATGGATTGATTACTATTATTATTTTTATTAGTTAGTTAAATATGAATTATGAAATAATTAATATATTATAATTTTTTATTCATATGTTTTCAATAAAAGAAATAAATAAAGATGGAATTTTTATAATTTTATGTTGTTGTTTTAAATTTATTTTGATGTAAATAAATTTAATAATTTAAATAGATGAAAATAATATCAAATATAAATTAAAAAAAATACATTGTAAATAGCCCCCACTCCATTTGGGGATATACAACCCCATTTGGGACGGAGATAGTGATCAATTACATTTTTCCGTTGGAGTATGGAACGAGAACAAAAACTTAAATTCATAATTAGATATGAGAACAGTTAAATATCGATCTACCATGTTGCCCCTCAGAGAAAGAAAATAGAATATGAGGGATTTTCCTTCACAATAATGAAAAATGGGTGACACATGTTCTGATTCTTTAGTGTTACATAGACATTATGAGGTGGTTAAATTTGAAATCTTATGCTTCTTTAAAAAAAATTATTGAAAGTAATATATTAAAATATTACAAAAATTCCATTTATATATTTGAAAGTAATTTGTGCTTCGTTAATATTTGTAAAAATAGCTTAGAAATTATTTACAATTATATGGAAAATTGAATAAAATACAATATAAAAATGTTTGCTCATGAAATTCTCATAATCAATGGCATAACTCGAATTATAATTTGGCGACGTCCAATTATAAATTTAGTATTTAGTTCAGATTAATGCTTCTCCCTTTGGAAAGAGTGGTTATTTTTCTTTTAAAATGGCTTAGTTTACTTTCAACCAGAAAACTTCTCCCTTTTTTTGTGAAAAATAAGGAAAAAAAATTGCTAAACAAGAGGATCCTGAACTGTAAAATATCTAATGAAATGAAAATCTATGAAAATATATTTTTTTTCCATGGACAGAAAAATGACAAATTATCATGAATTGTACTCGAGGAACACCATTCAAGACTCTAAGAAGTTGTTACTTATGTGAGCCAAGTTAGCCAAGAGATAGTTGATTGTTCCATGCGGTGCGTGGAGTTTCCCAGAGGTTATCTTTTGCAGGCAGCTGTTGGCAAGCAGCACAGGCCATGGCAGGCAGCCGCTTGCAACATCAGCATTGACCCGTGGCAGGCAGCATGCTGCAAGCCGATAGCACGGGCCCGTGGGAACAGCCGCTAGTTGACCAGCATGGGTCCGAATAGTTCCAAGTAATTCAGAGAAATTTATTTTCCATCTTGAATCACTCATATGTTACATTCATGGTGTTGCTACTAACAATTCATTCAACTGTAATGCCATGACTACACTGAAAACTCACGACTATATTCTATCAGTAAGCCATACTTTTAAAGGTTTTTTTGAAGTTTTGGCTCAAAAGAATCCATCAAAAGGAAGACTTAAAATAGTCAGGCAGTAATGTTCAAAAAGAAAGAAAGATCATTCTGAAAGATGAGTACAATTTCTTAGTAGTTAGGCACCTTATGTGCATCAAACATGAAAGATATACATGTGCAGAAATAAAAGAGTACAATAACATATATCTCTACAACAAAAAAAAAAAAGATCAAAGTAGAGAAGCGCATGCAACAGCAACTGCAACTGCATCATTAATCCATGAAATATTGAGGTGTTATCGCGCTTCTCTACCGCATTTCAATAATATGCACTTTTCTTTTTATGAAACAATGCCTACCTATCTTCCTACTAATCACTATTATGCAGACAGAAAGGAAAAATGTGGACATAGAACTACAACAAGGTAATATCAGGCATTGCTCTACTGTGTCTCCTCATCCTTCTCTTTAGAATCCGCCTCTGGTGCTCCATTGGCAGCTTCCATCAGACTGTCAAATTTCTCAGACTTCCCCAATACTATCTCAATCTAGAAATCGAGGAAATATATTTAATCAGTAATCAAAACAATAAGAAATGCCTTCTCAACCAGCAAAGTCCGCCATTTTAACACCACAAAGGTATGTAACATACCTTGGCCTTCTGCACCAGTCGTCCTTTATTTTCATCTTTCATGCCTACTGTGGATGTCAAAACTTCTGTTCGCTCAATAAAAAAAGATATTGCAAAATCAGCCACCCTCATCATAAATGCAAGAATAAATAGACTGTGCATGGAATTAATTAAAGGAAATCTTACTTTTCTCAGTGGCTAAGCCATTGTTCTTCAAAATCTCAGCAATTGTGACAACTGTGGTGATTGCTGTGATTAAAAAGAAAAAATAAATAAGCAGCTTTGACAAAAATTTCCTCAGTTTCTTTCTTCTGTATGACTTCCTTCCCCATCTATACAGGCTATTTACTTCTATCAACTTTCTAATTAGCAGTGTGTCACATTGATAAGTTCTGATCGATTATAGCATTTTTATAACCATACCTCCATTTCAGTAGAGTTTCTACATGGTATGGCAACAATGAAAAAAATTCCCCCTTTTTTCTTTAGTTCGATAACCTATCTAAAAAGGCCATCTATTTCTAATTAGAAGTATATCACATCGATAAGTTCAATAGCATTTTTGCAACAAAAACATTCTAACTTTCTTCTTTAGTCCTACTATAAACGTATCTTAATTTCAATGGAGCTCCACATGGTATGGCAACAATATGCGGATGCCTCCATGTAATTCCATAAGATATCCATGGCCCTCTATTGACCAAAAAAAACTAGTTCTAACCAATCATATTACAGCAATCAGTAATCTTCATAGAAAATGAGAAAGGGCATAATAAAACATACCCATGCCCAAGGCAGAAAGCTCAACCTCATTGTGCTGCTGTATGTACCTCTGTGACAAACAGAACACTATGTTGTAAAATATATGAAAACGAAAGAAGAAAAGGAAATGTGAAAATGAAATCACAAGACGCGTAGATGTCTAAGAAAAACATTATGACAACCACATCGTGAGCAAATGTAAATTTTTTTGTAATTATATTATATATATGACATTAAATCAACCACATGATCAACAGAACCTAATGACACGTAAAAACTAAACAAAGGCACATTGAGGCAGTGACCCATTCAGTGGATCAATATGCACATATCAAACCCTAATATTATCAATAGAGTTCTGATAAAAATGATCAGAGAACACAGAATAAGAACATTGCAGAAAACCAAATTGAAACATTTGAACAAAAGAAGAAAGAAAAACAATTTTCGAAAGAAACAAAGACATCAATCAATAACCAACAAAATTATCAAAGAGGAAATTTCACCAAACAAATAAAAAACTAACGAAAACAAATATCAAGAAAACCACCTACCAAGAACACAAAAACAGAGTACCCAATTCAGAAATAGTTGTCGAACCCTAATATTATCAAATGAATTCTGATAAAGATAATCAAATAACACACAATAAGAACATTAAATGTTGAAAACCAAATTAAAATATTCGTACAAAAGAAGAAATTAAAGAAAAACAATTTCGAAAGAAACACAGACATCCGTCAGTAACCAACAAAATTATCAATAGCTGGAATCAAAACACCAGAGGGAACTTCACCAAACAAATAAAAATAAAAACGTACCCAATAAAATGATTAATAAAACCCCAAATCAAGAACACAAAAATCAGATAACCAATAAAGAAAAATTTAAAACCTTGGCAAGATTTACATAAAAGAAGAGAGGCTTCTTGGTATTGGAAACTTGAATCCTGTTCTTCTTCTGTTGTGCCTGAGCCATTGTGGTTATCTCAGTGGATGTTGCAATGGGTTCCGGTGTGGAAGAAGGTGAGGGTACGGGTGCTGGGGAGGGTGTAGGTGCTGGGGCCACAGTCTCTACTGCCATTTTTCCCTTCCTGATAATTGTTTGTCTACTGCTTCTAAACTCAGATTTCTGATTAGGGCGTTGTTTATAGAGCGGGAAATGGGTTCGTGAAAGTAGAGGAGACCGTTACAATGGTGGGCGTTTTATAAAATAAAGGGGCGCGAGTAGTGGTATTTTTGTTCAATGAGAAATCAACACGTGTTCGTCTCTCGGTGTTCGTTGACTTGGTAAGAGAATTAAACGGCCCCTATTGGCTATTTCTCCTCTGGTTCAAAACTTTCAAATCTCGAATATGGCTCATAAGGCTTCTTGAATTGATTCGGGCTGTAATATTGTGATTATAGGTTGGGTTTGGGCCCAGTAGAAAACAAATCAATCTTGAAATGAAGCTGACACTCTCTAATCATGTTTTGAGAATGAAATGTGATATATATTTTGGCCATAATTTGAAAATCCGGTCCTAAGTATATTTAAAAGTTAATTTTTGAGGTGATTTGACCATCAAATTTTATAGTCCGTGACACAAATTGAACTTTCATCCAAGATCTAGTTAGTTTATGATCCAATTTTTGTGATTATTTTATTTAATATAAACATTTAGACGTTTTCTAAATATTTAATTCTTTGCACATGAATTATCTTTGTGTAGACCGATAAATAAATAAAAATAATAATAAAAAAGCCAAATTATCAAAAGGGTAGAAAACTATCTATATGGTCCGTTTGGAGTTTGTCAAAAGCGCTTTTGGAAAAAAAAATTATTTTTAAATTTTTTGAGTTTTGAAAACTAATTTTAGAGAGAAACAGTTAAATAGATGTTTTTCCTAAAAACAGGTTTGAGAAAAACAGTTTATAAAAAATTAAAAAAATTAATTAATTAAATATAAAATTTAAATCTATTTTTTAGACATCTAACAACAATCACAAACACTCCTAGTTAGTTAAATAATTTAGAAGTCTTTCAAATAATTTAGGTTTGAATCTGATAATCTTCTCCCTGATAAATAATAATAATAATAATGAAAGGCGTGTAAAGCCCCAATAATGTAGGATTTGAGGAATGCGGTCCCGAAGAAAATGAGTAATGGGGTTTTGATTAGCTAGAGATTGGAATCTCAGTTGGAATTGGATTTGACTTGAAGTGAATATAATTGGATATTTGCATAGACGATCGATCACACGTACGTGAGAAAAAATGTGGGTGAGGTAGCCATGGCTCTCCTTGGAAAAAGGTTCACAAGTGCAAATCGAAATCGAATAGGGACAACTCTATCTGCATGCTGAGTGATCATTTTCTATATATATATATACGCATTAGCAATATTAGATACACAGTTTTTCAGGATCATCCCCACCCCAGAAAAGCCCTAATCTTAAATTAAAAAAACGTGGCTATTGGGAGGCTGCCTTCTGTATTTCAATCTTCTTTAAAACATAGCTCGTGGGAAATTTTCTTTTATATATATATATAATTTTTCAATAATTATGGTTTTATTTGTAATCATCATAATTATTAGTATTTAATAATATTAACTATTATTATAAAATTAATTAAAATAATTAAATTTTTCATATTACAGTTGAAAAAATAATATCTAATGGAACCATAACCATTAAAATATCCAAATAGACAAATAACATATATATTGAGATTTAAAATTTGTTTATTCTTGGAACCTCTTTACGGGGGATTTTTAAGAAAGTGGGTGATCCGAGTTTCATAGAGGAGTTCACACATGTGTTGTGAATATATTAATATACAATAATTGCTTGTCGGAGGATAGAATAATTTCAAAGGAGTACATGCTTGCAGAGCTATTATTATAATATATATATATATATATATATATATATATATATATATATATATGATTTGATGTATGACACTTATTAATTTAAACTAATTGAGTTTAAGCATCTTCGATTTTAAAATATCATATTTCATCAGACTTCTTCAAAATCAAATCAGATTACCAAAGATTATATTTTCTTGTTGAGCTAAATCAACAAGAAGTTGACGCCTCTTCTCTTCACGTCATGCTCTTATTTTGTATATATAAACATGAATTAAAAATTTACTGAGTCAAATTTTGGTCATCGGTTTCTTAATGAATGCGATAAAAATCCATATCTGGAGGAAGAAAATTAGCAAAATTAAGATTTAAGAACATTTGAATACGAAGATCAGATTCAATTATACAATAAATTCAACTAATTAACATTAATTATTTGGTCTACTCTATATAAAGGTAATTAATTAATAAATAGTATTAAAATGAATTATATAGACTATGATACGAGCATTATAATAATCAATTTGTTAAATTTAAATTAATTAAGGTTGCTTGAAAAAGGGTTAAAAAAAGACTGCAAATTAATAATATGACGGTTGCGTTAAGCATTTTATTTTTTGATGAGCTTTACCAATTGCCATTATAAAGCTCAGAAGAAGCTTGTGTGCTTTTCAAGTTCTGATCCAAAGCATCATTTCCCAGTTTCTGTATTTTTGAATTTATATATTCTATTTCATCTTTTTTATTTTCATTTGATTTTGAAGTATAATGCGTTATATGTTTTAAACAAAAGTGAATAATATATTAAAGTACACATATTTTATTCAAATAAAATAAATGTATGATTTATTCAACCTTGAGAATATTAATTTGTAACTACAAATTAAAAATTTAGTATTCTCCTTCATATATATATATATTTAATGCACTCCTGGGTGACCTTTAGAGATTTTTAACTGCAAAAAATTAATTAAAAAAACAGAGAGTTGCTTGTAGCACATGAAGCTTCCCATTTATAATTGTATATAATGCTCATGTCATGATTCTTTTAAGGTCCCACGACATGTCGTATATGATCCAATCTTGATTCAAATGGGGTCAATATATGAAGTTTCCTGGAGTTATCCTCTTTCTATATATATATATAAAGAATTTCAGAAATTTTTTTTCTGAGACCCCATTCAACAACTAGGCTGTGAATTAATTAATTAATTTTTAAAGAGAAATATTACCGACATATACTTTTCACCATACAATTCTAATGTAAAAAAAGACAAATATCTCTTTTTTTATAAAATACTAATTTTTATCATAAAAACTAATAATATTTTATAAGTGAAAATGCGTATTATTTTGATATTATTACATTATGATAAAAAGAATTATTATTGTTATTATGATTTAATTAAAAAGAAAAAAATAAAGATATGCACTCCCTGATTGACTGTCCAATTCATAATGTGAATCCTTATGGTTGGTTTTAAGGGCAGTGTGGTCCTAAAAACACAGATAAAAGGACTAATGTGAATCTTTTCCATGTTGAGGTAACCGTATTATATCTTAAGTTAACTTGATTACTGAATGGGATTGATTTATTGTCTCTACGCTTTTAGTTAAAACTAAGAATGATTCGGGTTGGATTGGATTGGATTGGAATATGATTATTACGAAAACCTAACCTACCAAACAAGCTTCACTCTCCCTTCTTCATTTGGCATTCTTTTTATTTTATTTTATTTTTTCAGCCAGTTTTATGCTCAAATTTCTTAATCACATCTTGACCTACGACGAAGACAATAATTAATTATCATGACTATATATACAGTACTTCTGTGGTTTCAACTTATTTGGTGGTCATGATTGAACAGTGAGAAATTGGATCGTCATTTGTTTCTCCAATCTTTTATTTTTATTTATGATGTAATTAATACAACTTTTTTTTAAATCAAATTATAAAATCAACAAATATAAAATTCCAGACATGATGTTAAGAGTTATGCATATTGTCAAAATTAAAAAATATATATATATTTCAATTTCGAAGGAGAATTTACCACATAAGAATTGAAGATACTCAAATGTTATAATACAAAAAAGTTCAAACCTGTTTTATTATATTGCTAATTTGGCATTGGTAGTATGGACACCACCAAAAATAGTCAAATGAAATAATTTTAAGCCATGACTGTTTAAGGATAAGATCATTAAAATTTAAAAAGAAAATGCTTGCATCCTAAGTTTCCTTTTTAATACCAACCAAAGGTAGTTTGTGCTATATTTATGTGAAATAATTACTTTAAATAAAGTTGATTCATTTAGGCCAAAAGGATTCCAAATTTCAACTAATTAAGTCAACATTTGGGGTTATCTTCATCCATCCCCATGTCTCAATTCCAAAACAAACCAATTACTCTTCAAGTGCTTGTCCAATAACTACACAAAGTTGTTACACTTATGTTATGTTTTCGAAGAAATTTTTTTTTTTTAAGTTTTTTGAATTTTAAAAACTGTTTTTGAAGATAAGTAGTTAAATATATATTTTTTCCAAAAGCAGTTTATAAAAAATTAAAAAAATTAATCAATTAAATTAAAAAAATTATAAACCTACTTTTTTTAACAGCTAACAACAATTTCAAACACCTCATTATTATACTTCCATTGTAAAAGATGTTGCTCTTTTCATTTTTTATTTATTTATTACAATTCATAAATACACTAATTCGCAACAAATTAATTACCCTTTTCACGAATAATACACAAAAATATATTTATTAATTTGAATAATGCGAATAAGTGTATTTCTGTAGGAATAAGTATAATCAATTATCAAATTAACTTAAGGAGAAACTAATTCAATTTTAGAAGGACACAAATGGATTTGAGCTTTAAGGAGACATGCATTAATTTAGAGGTGGGTACTTAATTCAAACCCAAAACCAACTTTTGAATAATAATACGTGAATCACGTTGAAAATGTAACATTATAATTTAGTTCAATTCGATTAAATTCCTGAAGTAAAAAGGGGATTTTTATTAATCGATTATATTGAAATTATACCATTACCTCTTCAAATATTAAAATTAAAACTATAATCAATTTGGTTTGGTTTTGCATATCCCTACCCATCTCACCCACAATGCAGTTTCAGTACTTGCATATTATGTCGTTATTATTTCAATTAAAATATATATCTCTCCAATATAATGTTAAAATGGAAAATTGAAAAAAAAAAAACTTTAGCTTTCTATAGAGATTGACAAAATTATATGCTAAAAAAAAAAAAGAACACACCGAATTATTCATTATTCTCAAAGAAAAATATTAAAAAATAATTGAAAATCAGTTGAATATGGTCCTCAAGAAAAGAGTAAATGAGATGAGACCCACTTTCACTTCCTTGTTGGAGCCAGGGAAGGGAACAAGAATTTTGCATAAAGAAATGGATGGACCCAACCCAGTTGTTTAGCCACAATCACACCTTTCACTTTTCTGCACCAAATAAAAATTATTTTGCCGCCAATTGCTCCTCAAATTAATCACACGGCCTTGGCACAGGACCATGATGAAGGTGATCTATTGGTCCCCTGTTTATACGAGAAATATGGGACCATAACTCTTTCTTTTACATTAGTGCTTCTAAATTTCAAATACGCAATCAATTTCTTTCATACATTTGTTGAAAAATATTTGGTTTTTTTTTTTTTTTTTTTTTCTCTCTTGTGGGTTCTATGGCGGTCAAATGTTTCATGGGGGGTTGAGAAAATCTGTCTTTTTAGGGACATGTACCCTTCTCCAACAAAATTGTATATTATTCATTTTATTTATTGAGATTGATGTAGATAATAGAGGGCATTTGCAAATGGAATCTTTGGTGTTGTGGTGGCACCCTACTATTATGATTAAGATATAATAATAAGGATTGAAAATTGCATCATGATTATCACAATTTCAATATTAATGTCATTGAAATGTACTAATCGAAAATGATAAATAAATTTTTCATCTTCCTAGTTTTGCTTTAAAGAAGTGACTCGGTCATTGAATTTAATTGAAATTCACTAGTAAATTGCAATTATTGACCACATATAACATGCAAGATGCCGAATTTCTTTTTTACTTATATTATTATGTTTGTATAGTTATTTATTAACCGAGCAAATAATATACTATTATATAAAAAAATATATATTTTATATTTTTTTAAATATAAAAAACAATATAATAAAAATTTGAATTTAATTTATGAATTAAAATATAAAATAAAAATTAAGTAAGAAAAACATCATAAGAAACCATTCTTCTAAAAGTTTATGAGTACATTAGATTAGATGCACATCATAAATCGGCTCACCAACATCATAGTAGGATATAGTTTAAATAAACCAAACATTCCACATAGTACAAATTGAATGTAATGAAAATTAGAAAAGGGGGTGGAAAAATTGTATGCTTTTTGACTTTTTTTGAACATAGGAGGAGGTGGGAATATTCAAACCATTGGGCAAAAGTTTGCAGAAAATTGAAGTGCCGTCTCAATTAGGGAAAGAAATTGGAATCTATCCTAATCCCAATCAAAATCAATCCACATCTTCTCCTAAAATAATATTATAATTAATTAATCCTCCTTTGAAATTTAAGTTACTGAGTTGAATTCAACATATGTTTTTAACTTCCAAGCTGGAAATCACTAACCATTCTCACTTTGCATTTAGAAAATTTTTAAATATATAATTTCTTATTATGCGATAATAAATATTGTATTTTGTTTAATTAGTATTTAAAATATCATTTATTTTTTTTGTTTTCTTATAATTATAAATAATTCGTTAATATAAAAAATTGTTTCGGAGTCACAATATATTTTGTAATTAATAAGTTTTAAGATAATTATTGTATTATAAATAAAAAAATCAATTCAAAGCATATACTAAAAAAATCTCCAAAATAAATTAGGTTTGTAAAGTCTTCCTAATAAAATTGATTCAGTTTAAGTACTTGAAATTATAATCAATGTTTAATTATAAATTTATCTCAAACGGGTTCTATTAATTTATTTCAAAGATAAAAAAATTCTTTTTTTTTTCAAAAAAAAAACTTGAGTTTTAATTTTAGAAAATAAATCCAAATTATACTATATTATTAATTAGATCAGGAAATTTGCATAGGATGGCCTACCACAATCAAATCAAATATGTAGTAGTTAGATCCATTTAAGTCGTTTTGTACTATCATATATATTGTTAATATTTTCGACATTAATTTACTAGTTTTTTATTTATTTTTTGGCATGTGTTTATTAAATTACTTTATAGTTAATGATATAGCATTCATAACAGGACTTGAGGTTTATTTTAACTTTTAAGTGCAACAAAATTTAAAAGCCATTTTCACTTTTATTAATACGATGTTAAGGTTAAATACTTAAATGTGGTTGTTGGTTTGTTATTTCGTTTGCTAAAAATATTTTTAGAGAAAAAAATTTTATTTTTAAATTTTTTGAGTTTCAAAAACCGTTTTTAAAAATAATCAGTTAAATAAATAATTTTTTCAGAAAATTCTTTTAAGAAAAACAGTTTATAAAAAAATTAAAAAAATAAGTCAATTAAATTAAAAAAATTATAAACCCATTTTTTGAACATTTAATAACAATCTCAAATACCTCCTGAATATTAACTGTTATGACGGTCTGATCAGTCAAACTGTGAAAGCTTAAGCAGTTTTCACTCCTGTCGTGCTTTTACTTTTGAGGGTTGGTTAAATTTTCTTTCCTTTTCCCACCATCCAAACAAGTAGGGTTTCAGAAAATGTTTTCTCTGAATCTAATAGATTATTCAAATATATATCCTCTTGAAATTTGAGCATGGTTTCAAATCTCATTGATTTAGATTATACGTCCTTTCAATTTTTTTTAATAATATTTTTATCGGTCTTATTGTTTAAAATCCACCGTACTAAACACGTTCATTTTTTTGTCCTAAATAAGAATTAGTTTGTTTTAACATTTTTTGCCATCTAAATTGAATCTTTATATACAATTATTGCTGGAGATTGAATGGAGTTTATCTATACTGTATATTAGGGTTGTAATTAAATTGAATCGAGTTGATACATTATCAGGCTGAAAATTCGATTTGATTACAAAATTTGATGTTTGAACTTAATTGGAGCTCAATTTAGTTTTTTTTTAATTGTTTAAAACTAGACTTTTAAAAAATATTTGAGTTATTTAATTATGATTGTATAAATTTTGAATTAACTACAAAATTTAATAAATATTTTATTTTGTGAGTTAAATACTGAAAATATAAAAATAATTTAATAAATAATAATAAATAAATTATTATATTGAACTTACGAGTCGGATATTATAATATTCAAACTATATTTGATAAACTATTTAAGTTAATTGAATTATACTGGATTAACTCAAAATTGAATTTAAATATTTTATAAATTAAACTCAAATTGTTTAGGAGTAGTTTGATTCATTTATATTTCTATTAGATATTTCATTCTTATAACAAATTAAATTACTAAATAATTAATTGATATTGTTACTTAATATGCCTTAATTAGTGTCCAACATGTTTAATACCTAATATCTACATAATTCTTAGTTTACAATCCCAAGTTGCAAAATTTCAACCAACCATCTAACGAATTAATGATGTAAATACTGCATTTTTGGTGAAAAAATAACAATAAATTAGCAATTTATTATTTTTTTAAATACTTGTATTTACTTATGGTACTTAAAAGTTAACAATTAAAGCGATATAAAAACGAAAAATCGCAAAGAAATTTATCATGAAGATTAATTAAAAATACAAATAAACACAATAAAATGCATTAATATTTAGAGATTCAATAAAGCATAATAAAATGCAAGAGACTCAATAAAAGAATATTATTACCTATTAGGGGGTGAAAAATGTGTTTATATTTTTATTTTTAGATTAAATGAAATAATTTATTTTAATAAAAAAGTTTTTTAATTAATTTAAATTTGGAAAGTAAAATTATTTTTATATGATAAAGGAGGACAGAGTTGAAATAGAATCCTTTTTAAGAGTATAAAAATATTTTTGGATTAAAAATTAAAAAATTTATTTTAAAAAAAATAGATAAAATATATATATTTTTTAAAAGTAAATTTGAGAAAATAATTTATAAAATTAAAAAAGTTCAGTGAACTGAATTTTGAAAAGTGAATGATGGGAGGTAGGTTGACAATATTGCCCTTTTTAAGGACCCTCCTCCGACAAATAGTCATAGAAAATAAAAGATAAAGACTCTTAAGTTTATCGAACTGTTAGAAGAAATAAAAAAAGAAAAAAGAAAGAGCACAAATAAATATAATTATAAAAATAATTTTTATAAGATTCGAATAGGCGAAATTGGACTTTTGGCACAACGTGAGGCCTTTCCCACGTCGGCGATATTTCCTTTTGTTTTTTTTTTAATTTTTTTTGAACTGCAACCGTCCGTAAGTTAATGCTGTCTGTCTGTCGAATTGGTATATGCCATAAGTCTATTAAAAAAGAGAAAAATTGCAGAGTGAAGATCATCAAGGTACACAGCACAAAAACACAAAAAAAAAAAAGAAGAAAAATCCCTTTGGATTTTTGAGTTAGTTAGGTTAGGTAAATCATTTTGCTTGAATTTGTTTACTAAGTAACCGCAACTAACGGTCTAATAGACTCGAGTTGATATAATATTAAATTTAAATTCGACTTAATTAAAAAATTTAAAATTCAATTTGAATTATGTTGTATTTTTTAATTTTTTGAATCTAAATTCAAAAAATATTTGAATTATCTGAGCTTAAATCAATAAATTTTGAATTAATTAAAAAATTTAATAAATACTCATTTTGATTCGAAATAATTCGAATATATTTAAATTTTAAAAGTATAAAAATAATTTAATAAATTATAAAAATAACTATTCAATTAAATCCACAAAATCCTATGAATCAAATATTGTAATATTTAAACTTGACTAATTAAACTATTTGAGTTCGAATTCTATTCAATTAATTTTAAATTAAGTTTGAATAACTTATGAGTAATTTGACTTGTTTATATATCTAATTGCATAACACCAAAGTCAAATCCTAGTCCTGAATACAACTTTTTTTTTTTAATGTAGTTTAGCTTCAATCATAGAGGAAAAAATTAACGTGAAATAGATACCATTTTTTTATTTTACTTTGATAAATAATTAAAATTATAAGCAAATAAATTTATTTTACCATAGATTAAAAAATATGCCTTTTATTTAATTCTAAAAAAATGTGTATCGCTATACTTAAATTTAAAAGTGATTGAAATAAAATGCCATAATAAATTTAGACTTCAAGTATTTTATTCACAGATATTTTGGGGCATTGATAAATGAATACATGAATAAAATTAAGCATTTCACTATATTTTATTGGAAGATAACATTTTATTATATGAAATATGATTTTTTAATTTATGGATAAAAATAAATATATTTTTAATATATGAATGTAAATATATTTTCAATTAAAAAGTATAAAAATAAGATTTCAATCTAGTTGTCTCTAGTTAATTTTTTATAGACAAGAACAGTCAATGAATCTCATAAACATAATTAAAATCCCTATAAATTCAAAAAGAAATAGCAATAAAATAGAAAATAGATTGCAATATTTTATATTTAGCTAATAATAAAAACCTAAAGAGAAGACACCCAAAAAAACCCATCATAATCATATTATCTTCCTATTGTGTTTTGTTATTTAAGTTACTAAATAAAAAAAATATTTAAATGCTTTTCAGTTACAGTCAATGCAACCAAGTGAAAAAATTGTATTTATTTACCCTTTTGAATTTATGGTAAGTCATCAATTACTAGATAAAGTTTTTTTAAAAAAACTTACTAATTATAACAAAGGAGAAAGAATGTAGACCAATTTTTTTTTTCAAAAAAAAAGAAAAGTAAACATAATAGAAAAAAATCCGTTACCTGACGCCGTTGAAACTGAAAAAACCGCCCTTTGCATATAAACTTACCAGCGCAACATTAAAAATAAACCGTTTGAAGCCTCGCCCTATTAAAAAGCAAAATCACAGAAATTTTTTCCGCTTTCTTTATTTTATTTTATTTTTGCCCTTTTCATTTTTAGAAGAGAGAGAGAGAGAGAGACAGGGAGATAGATAGATAGATAGAGAGGGGGGAAAGAGAGAAGCTCGAGATCTTCTCAGATCGGACCGGAATTGTAAGATATCTTATCGCATTCTTACTGTTTTGAGTTTGTATCTTGTTGGTGATGGGTCTGTTTTCTTAAAGAAAAGCAATGCGGTTCGATCTATAAGGTTGTTTGTTTGATCTTTGATTTTCTGTTTCAAGGTTACTTCTTCTTGAATAGTTGCCTTCTATAAGGTGTCTGCTTTCTAGGGAATTTTTTCTCTTTCTTTCCCCCCCAAGCTCACTGTTGGCTAGTAAATGATCTTTTTCCCCTTTGTGGGAGTTTCTGAGGTGTTTTAATGCTTCATTGCAAGTTAGATTTTTTTCTATAAAAAAATATTTCCTTTCTCTATTTTGTTTCTGGGTTCTTCACTTTGAGGAGGTGTCAGTTTGGATGTAAAGTTAGATAATTTGTTACTGTTTTTCCTCCTCCTCTTCTTATTCTTCTTTTTATTTATTTAGTTTTCTCTTTCTTCCTTTCCAACTTTTTATATGGCATATTCAGTGTCCGTTATGGTTGTCTCGTTTTTTTATTGAAGCGATTATTAGAATTTTTTGGTCTTTAATGAACTTTTGTTCTTAATTTTTTGCTGGTGGTAGCTAGTAATTGAACTGTCCTTTTTTTCCTCCCTCTTTGATGGTCTTTCCTTGTTTATTCTAAGTTTTAAGGTAACATGATAATTTTGTAGCTTGTTTCTGAATCCTCTATTATCCTTAAATTTCTTTTTTCTGCATATCTTGATTCTCCTCTAGAATTTTTCATGGGAACTTAGTAAAAAATTAAAAATAATATGGCTTTAAAGCAAGGAGATTTAGAAAATATCGACTTAACATTAAGATCATGTTATTATGTTCACGTGCGTGATGGTTGATGGAACACTTCTATCGGGCATAGATTGTGAAAATTAGTTTGCAGTACAAATTGGTTGCCGCAACCCTTTTGTATTTATTTGTTTCTTGGGCTAACATCTTTTTATATGTTAAGCCAGGGAATAGAGAAAGAGTGCCACTGTTTATTATGTTTAGCTGTGGCTTCACGCTTTGTCATAAATTTTTGGTTTTCTTTAAGCTCTAAGTACTTTTCTTGATCTTCCAACTTCTGTTTGAATTGTAAAGTCAATGGATTTTCCCGATCCTTGTCTCCTCCCAGCTCAAATTGTCTGCTTGTTGGTCTTCTATACTTATCTTTTTGGTCATCTATCATAGAGCATCCTATTTTCAGTCTGAAAAGTGTTTAGGTAGTATATATTTAATCAATTAAATAAAGAGATTTACGTGGCCTCGTGGTATGAATAGATGTGTTTTATTAGGTTCAACATGTTTGGAAGTTTCTTCAAATTACGTTGCCAATAAAAGAACCCAGTATTTTGACTTGGGCTTGTATATGGCAACAAAAATAGTTTATTGTCCATCTACAATCTGATAATGTTGCTTTCATGAAGTATTTTGATGATAAGAATATTATGCTTGATGCAGTTCCATGGGGCGGGAGCTTGCAGATGAAGAAATGGATAGAAAGCCAGATGGTGTTGCAGTGAAGTCAAATGGTGTCTCTTGCGATGAGGCTCATGCTCTTCCCAAAACTTTAGGAGACACTGCTGAAGGAGAGGACTATGAGGACAGGGGACTCATTGCAGAAGATTCAGTTGTCGATAACCACAATGAGAAGCAAGATGTGCTTGGTGTCAAAAGCACCAATTTTGACAGTGAACTGGTTGAACATAACAATGAAAAACTGGGAGCACAGAAGTTGAGTGATAATAAAAGTTCTGGCTCTCCTGCATCAAAATCTGGTGGAGCCAGAAATTCACGTGGACACCATACGGTTCCGCAGCCATTTGCTTTGGCAACTGAAAAGCGAGCTGGTCTTAACTGTCCAGCAAATGTGAATAATTTGAATTCCCCTATTGCTACAAAAAATTCACAGGTAACTAAATTCTCAGCTGCTGAAGTGGTAAATGCAGTTATCCTGCTCTCTATTGTTTGCATTGGTATTGCAATCTCCCATTATTAACTCAATAAGAACCTTGATTTGAACTCATTAATCTGGTCTGAGGGCACACACGGAGTATATTAGCCAACGTTTTGGGATTTTGAAATTGACTATACATGCTATTTATTAATAGTCAAATCAAAGGATTCCTATGCTGTAGACATCAAGAATGGGAAAATTTAGAGTTTCTGAACTCAACCTTAGTAAGAAAAGACACTATATTTCATGGTCATGTTCTGTGGCTTATTAATATTTATCTAGATCCCTCTTTAGATTAAATTTATTTTTTCAGATAATTAGACAAAATGTTCGCAGATGCAAATGACTGTTTGCATTTCGGTACACATGCCATGTTTAAGGTTTTTCTTTCTATTTTCTCTGCAGTTTTAATTTATTATTTTAAGTGTATGCATGTGTGTGGTTGGACATGGGAATGGGCAAGTCATTTACTCGGAGAACTTAAATAAGAATTATAATGCCATGGGGGCTGCTCAGTTAGGTGCCTTAGTTTTATATGTTTATATGGGCTGAAGTGTAGCTGGAATTCAGAAAGTTCAAATAAATTATTGTATTTGTACGGTTATTGTGCTGATCTCTACTATGCAACTTCTTTCAGCCAAATTCACCACTTACAGCTAGGAAGCCATTACAACCTGATAATAAGAAGCCTCCTGACGATGAAGATAATTGGTCTCTCGCTTCCTCGTATCCTCATTTCTCTCTAGAAATGTACATTTTTAATGTGTTTTTAACTTATTTTTCAACGTGAAGGGGCAAAGAGGAAAAATGGGATACATGTAAAGGCTTTCATTGAAATATTTGTTATATGCTAAGTCTGGCTTTGTCATATCTGGATCAGTAGTCCTTAGCTATGTGCAGTACTGCTGCTTCAGTGCGAACAGTAAAATCTGTAACAATTGGAACGGCTCCCAGTTTTAAATCTGCTGAACGTTCGGAGAAACGGAAGGAGGTATTTTCTTCATCAAAATGATTATGTAAAGCTTGTTCCTTGAACTTTTTCCTTCAGTCAAATATTTTTATTGGATCTCATAAGCTAGTTACTTTTATTGCTGTAAACTAGTTCTACCATAAATTAGAGGAAAAACACCGAGCTTTGGAGGCAGAGAAAAGCCAGGCTGAAGCAAGGACCAAGGTAGACCACATACTTTAGTATTAGTTAAATACCGTTTGTTTGTGTGGCTTAAACTTTTCTCCTTCATTTTAGGAAGAGCAACAAGCAGCAATCAAGCAGCTTAGAAAGAGCATGGTGGTCAAAGCAAATCCAGTTCCAAATTTCTACTATGAGCCGCCTCCACCTAAGTTTGAACCCAAAAAGGTATTGTAATGCTCAGAGCACTTCTGAGTTCTGTGTCTCTTAATTTTGAAGATGCATATGTAACAAACTGGTGAAAAACTTCCACACAGATAAATAACAGAGACTGAATGTACAAGTCCCTATTGGGTTATTTATGTCGAAAATTGTTTGTTGCAGAGTAGGATTTTTCTGTAACTGTTAGGGGAAATAGCTTGATTTGTATAAAAAAGAATTGAATTTGAATCTTGTTTGGCTTTGCAATTATTTAGGCTCTCTTGGCGATGTTAAAATTCAGAATAGTGACATATTAAGGAGATCATTTCAAAACTAAGATTAACCTCCTTCCTCACCAACATAAAAGATGGATGAATAAATTTATTTATAGAAGCATTCCATTCTAGTGTCTATGGTCTCCTGATTTATAATGAACATTTTTTCATATTCATTAGTTTAGAGGTAGCATTATGGATGCAATGGTAGAGCACAGCCTCAAGTTCTACCAGCAGATTTTATTGGATGATATATATTTGAGTGCTCTTATTTGGTTCCAGCTGCCATTGACCAGACCGGTCTCACCAAAACTAAACCGGAGAAAGAGTTGCAACGATGCAATCCAGACATCCACGGAGGAAGTGGGGAAACATTGTGCTCGGCATCGCCACAGCATGGGTAACCGCAAAGAAGACACAAGTTCCCCGACTTTGGCCAAAACTAGATTTCAGAATGGTGCTCAGACCACTAAAGGCACCCGCAAGGTCAAGGACAGATCTAAACAGGAAAACGTTACAGCAAAAGCAGTTCCTGACAAGATCCCTGAGCAGATGAATGCAGACATTTCAATTGAGTCATGAACAGCTGGTTTTTACTCATGATCAAGTGGGAAAAAGCATCTTGAATTTCCTTCAGTTACGATATTGGATGTTTGGAGAGGGAACAACCTGCTTTGTTTTTCAGCTGCGATGACTTCTTCAAGTGGTCTGTGGCAATGTGAATTGTATATGTTTTGTAAGTTATATCATTACATAATGTTAAATATAAAAGAGTTAATGATTCTATTTTGGACCCATTTTCTGTTGTTTTCATATGATACATTATATATTCTCACCTGAGAACTGTTGCCCATCTCAACTCTTTAGGAACCTTGACTTTGCAGTTGTGGCTTATTATGTATGCTGACATTGTTTTCCAGTTTGCTGAGGATGTAATTTAGCATTCTTTTTGTTCTCTGCAGCACCGGATGTAAGATGTTTAATGCGGTGATATATTTATAGTTTAACTTTCCTTCTTTCAATGTCCTAAGGCTCTCATTTCTGTATGTTTCCCAGTGTGCAGATTGCATATAAGGGTATTTAAATCTGGTTCGATAAACAGGTTAAGGCTTAGTCCATTTTAATGATAGATTTTTAATATATATATATATATATATATATATGAAGGGGATGGAGAATTTTTAACCATTTCATGTGAAGTGGGGGTCTCGATCGTAGACCATTTACCAGAACCAAAACTCTTATGCCACTAGGGCAAAAGCCTTGACCCATTTTAATGATAGATAAAAAAGAATAATCATTTATTGTTAAAATTGAGTAGCATCAATCTGCCTAACACATCAAACTAGATTTGAACATGTCTAATGCTTGCTGGGGTTGAATCCAATATCGCCAGCAAATTGTTAATTTCAGCAGGGCATTGGTTCTGTAGGGCTTTCTCTTCCTCATTGATCGGCTCCCATCGAAGTTGAAATTGTATTGCGAAATTACTACTGAAAGAAAGAAAATAATTTTTTTCCCCACTGAACTCAACTGAGAGAACTAGCAATATTTCTTCAAAAAATTAATCCGGAAACAAAGAAAATTTATTTTGCTACGAAAATCATCTTACCTCGACGTAATTTTATGGCAACTTTACCTAACATCGTTGTTAACTTGAATAAAAAAAATGATAGGCGTTGAAAATTAGGATAAGAGACGTTAATATGATGTTTGTGGTGAGTCCATTTGTTTCTCAGTTTCTCCCTCCAAAACCATGACTGACTTCCTTCACTCTATCTCCATTTCATCTCTTTCTTCTCTCACGGTCACCCTTCAACCTCTCAAAAGTCGGTGAAAGCCTTCAACTTTAACTGCCTCGTCTACTTCCTCCTTCAAAACCTTAACCCTAACTTGCACTTCGAAACCCGTCAATGACCGCCACAAACCCACTCCCAAAAACCGCAAAAAATCATCATGTGGCACCTCCAGAAGGTCAATTCTCAAGAAAACATTCAACCAAGAGCAGGGTGCCTTCTCTTTTCCTGTCTCCGATGATCCACATGTGGGAATAATTGGAGGAGGCATGGCGGGTCTGGTTTGTGCTTTGTACCTGGAGAAGAGAGGGGTCAAGTCCACCGTTTTCGACACGGTTGGTCAGTTTTTTCTTTTCATCATTCTCTCTTTTCAATTGTGAATTTTTCAGATTTTCTTTTTGCTATCATGCTGAACATAGACGACAATGGGTAGATTTTATATGTGAATTATAATATTGATACTATATTGGACTGAAAGACTAACAAGCACTTATGATTTCCAAAGTAACATACTCTCGATTCTTTTTATCTTTTTTTCCCTAGGAGTTCTAGGAATATTCAACTCCACTACTTAATTTTTAGGATGAGCTAATAATTTAATGATATGTAAGCATCAATTTTCAAACAACTTGTGGTTTTGCGTTTTAGAAAATTTACAAAAATTGTTTTTAGTTTGTTGAATTTGTTGATATATGTTTGCCTTGGCGGAACAATTATTTATGCATGCAAATTTCCTGAAACGAACATTCCTTTGTATCGAAGTTTCCTATTCTGTGGGGTGGTACATTATTGGTTACTTCCTTTTCAAGCACATAATAATGAACCTTTGAGCGATCCACACGTGGGTCATTCCCTTATATTTGTCACAAGATTGCTTAGAGAGCAACTAATAATCTCCCCTGTAGGACAAGTTATTAAAACTATGAAGCTTACTCAGAAGGTTATGCTAATGCAGGGGAACCATGGTTTGGGAGGAAGAATGGGAACTAGAATAATTGACCCTCAGCCACTGATATTTGATCATGCGGCCCAATTCTTCACAGTAAGTAATCCTCAATTTGCGGAGTTAGTTGATGGTTGGTTGGAGAAAGGTTTGGTTCGACAATAGCAAGGTCTAATTGGAGAGCTTGAAACGGGTGGTAAATTTGTTCCACTGTCTTCTCATCTCCAAGATATGTTGGTGTCAACGGCATGCGTCCTCTTGCTGGTTCACAACTATCTCAGTTGATTATTCCTTTTGTGGTAAATTTCTAAGAGTAGTGGTCCTCACTGTTGGACCATATTCAGCACTGCAGCCTTTGGAAAGAAATATAAGGTTGCACAGGTTGGTCTAAATTAGTTCCTTTTTCCTAAATCGATACTTGAAATTCATGTCAAAACCAAAATTAATGGAATTCAAACTCCAATAGTCAGCATAAGCTTTAGTCCTTTAGTTGAATTCACATAAACATGAAATTCAGATATCAGCTTTTGCATTAGAGATAAGTAAATGAGAGCATCGATATAGGATTAATTAAGCTGATTAAATTTGTTGCAAGGTTTGAGTTTGTGTTCTTTTATTGGTAAAACAAGGGGCAGAGTTTTCTATCTAAAAGCAGTATTGCAGAATTGAGGCTTATATTCAATTGATTTTTGAGGTTACTTTCCTTGTGTTATAAGGAAAATATTCCAACTACAACAGCAGAGAAGATGAAGACAACAAAATTTAGATTAAATCCGATAAGATAAAATATAATGTATTATATATTTTATTAATTTATCTTGTTAAACAAATATGATGTCGGATAACATAATAATCAATACATCATGTACATTTTAATTAATATAAATACCCATTGTATGTAAAAATACATACTTCATTTTAATTTTTATCAGTTTTTAATTAATTTTTATGTCTAATTCTGGTTGTCATCCCCTTATAGGGATGTTTTGGAATTACTGTTAGAGGTCATAAAAGTAGGTTTATAGTTTTTTTTATTTAATTTAATTGACTAATTTTTTAAATTTTTATAATGTTTTTTCCAAAACTTCTTTTGGTAAAAACATATGTTTAGAGTCCGTTTGACGTTAAATTAGGAAAAAATATTTTTGGAGAAAAACATGTAAATATACATTTTTTCCAGAAATAAGTTTGAAAAAAACAGTTTATAAAAAATTAAAAAAATCAGTTCATTAAATAAAAAATTCTAAATATGCGTTTTGAATATCCAACAACAATTCCAAACACTGCCTTAATTGACTATCTCCAAAAGAAGGTTTCAAAACTAAAAAAAATTAAAAATATTTTTTTTCCGAAAAATATTTTTCCAAATGACATAATGACTTTCAATTTTTACTATAATGATAATTTAATATTTAATTAGTCAACATATATTTCCTAATTTTATATGTCATCTAACTAATTGTCCAAACATTTATAATTAACCGTACGTCAGTTTAAGAAATATTAATTGTTTCGATCAGATTATGACTTAGAAAACAATGGAGGAAGAAAAAATTGTTTTGTGTATTTAGACTTGTTTACAGATTTAAAGACTAACTCCGTTCAACTCATCTTGAGTATCAAAAAATATATATATATTAAGCCCCATTATTAGAGTATATCAAAAATTTGGACTTTAGCATAAAATTTCAAATTTGATTGGGCTTGACCCGATTGTTCATGGTTTTCAATTTGAAGAATTCGAATCGAACCAAGAAATATAGAAAAAAAATTCAAAATCAATATTATATGGCTAACTTTAATATGGTACAATTTTGAGGACCAAATTATATTTGGATGGAATGAATTATATTAAAATGGAACAAAAGAACCAATCTTATTAGTTGAAGGCAAAATTGCAGATCTTCATTCCAATCTTAATCCTCACTTAAGATTGGAATGATTAGATAGTACTATTTACTCATCTTTGTTAAATAATAAAACTTATTGCATGTGCTTCATTGATGATCTATCACATTTAATGCATGCTTCCTAATTTGATTGATGAAGAATAAAGAAGAGGGTTTTTGAGTAGATCCATTCATAGTATAAGAATTGTTTTGTAAATAGAGTTCTAAGTTAAATCAAAGTTGATAGTTGAAATATTTACAAGTATTCATGGGTTGGGAACTTAGGACTTCAGAATCAAAAGACCCACCATGTCCAATCCAATAAAGTATTGAACTTTGAAAAAAGCTTTTCCTCTAGAGGCAAATCATTCATTTATTTTTGTATATTCTTAAATTTAGACAATTTCATAAAAAATATTAAACTTTGATTAGTTGGATCAAGCTCCAACTTAGACATACATTTCAGATTCTACTAGGGTTGGCCTGACCTGTCCAATGAACAAGTGTCTTCATGTTGCTGGATTTAGCTCAACTGACAAAACATATAGCTAATTATACATCATGTTGATTTAAGTTCAATATTTATATGTATTTATGTATAATTGATTTGCACATCGTCAGTCAAAATTCACTTTTGCTTATCAGTTTTCAAATTCATCTTCTATCCATCAAGGAGCAGAAATTTAAATTAATTTTTGATAAGGCAGCCTAAATTTGACTAACTATGAATCTCAGGAACTCGGCCTAGGTTATAATTCACCAAATTTTATATAAGAATAAGATCATATCATGAACGCATCCAATTGTTCGAGTGAGATTCAAGTTTCAGATTAAACTTGGGAGGCTGCAATTAATTAGAAACCCTAGAGTTACTGAAATTTTAAGAAATATATATTATAATATATAACTTAGATATATGAGGAAGCATACGTTTACATTTCTTTTAGTTCCTATTCTATACATAAACAGCAGCTCACCAATAACCTCTAGCTTAGAAATCTTTGGTCTGGTGACCATATATGGCTGTGAGGTCTCGAGTTGGAACTCATATCCGACCCCTTGTTATCAGAAAAAGAAAAAAGAGCAGCTCAAACCGGACTAACCCTCAGTCAACTAACCATAAATCTGTCCCGACATCTAGTCTCGGGTTCAAACCACATACTATATACAGCAGTAATTCACAAATAATTGGGAATTTGAGATCTGCTAAGTTTCATGTACGAGCAGATTGTGATGAGAGTAACCTGGAATGATTATGCTCACCTTCATAAGTTACAATTAACATTGAAGGATCTTCAAGGCACCTTTCCACGTGCTTCCTTGCTGGGCAGCCTCTTAAACTGCTACATTTGTAGTATCCTCTGCATTCAGAATTTCACAAACATAATTAGTTATGCAATTAAGGCAACAATTTTTAAGGTACATGGAGCTTAAATTAGAAAAATACCTAGGATGTGGAGAGCCCTTGATTGGTTTTTGGCCATATTTCCTCCATGAATACTCATCAGGAGGAATATCTGCCACCTTGTTACTAATAGCAGGAACCTTAATAGATCTCTTCACCCTCAGTTTCCTGAATCAAAGCTAGCTTTATATCAGAATAAGCAACAGAAACCAGAAAAAGAAACACCTGAAAGATTAGAGTTTTTTTTTTACCTTCTCTTTGAACAATGACATTTACCGGTGTTTCCACATTTAACACTGCCATCTTCCCCTCTACCAGAACACCTTCTTCTTGTCTGCTGTGAGATCTGATCAGATGACTGAGGCACACCAATTAAATTGAATGAATCTCCATCAAAGTTAGTCACTGTACCATCCATGCTCAATGATGATATGAATGATGATCTAGTGGATGAAATGGCTGGTTTGCAAGTAAACCCATCAAATTTAAGGTTTATACCACTGTTACTTCTAGAGTACATCATATCGGCTTGATGTTTCATTTGTTGTTGCTGCTGCTGCTGAAACTGCATCCTCTGTAGTTGCTGCTGCTGTTGGAGAAATGGGTAGTGTTGGGATGGTTTTATTTGGGAAATTTGAAGAGGAAGCCTTGCATTTGAGTTCATTTCAAGAACTGGATTTTCAAGAAACATTTTCTGGGTAGTTTGGATGCAAGATTTGGATTTGGAATCCATTTCAGAATGTGGGTTTTCAAGAAAATTAGCAGGTACTATTTGGAGGGGTTTTGGTGCCAAAATTGTTTTGCAATTAGGACTGTCTAGGAAAATATTTTGAGGCAAAGATGATCTGAACTTCCTCAACTTTCTTATTTTTCCATGACCTAATCTATTGCCTAAAAGGGAAACCACTCTCTTAAACTTAGACACAGCCTCTCCAGTTTCCATCATCAAATGTCCAGATTGAACTTGATCTTTAGGTTGACATAAGAGGCCAATAACTCTGTGGCAGCTTTCAATAGCTGCCTTGTTTGCCTCCTCAATCTCTTCCATACTCGCCCAAAATGAACCAAACCTAAATTGTTAAAACCCTTAAACCCTTAATAACAAATACATCATGAAGATATAGCAAAGACTATCACTACAAAATAAAAAAACTTAAAATTCAGTTTCGTAAATGGCATATACCCAAATGGGTACTGCTCAAAACTCCATATTTTTGCATCAATAAAGCAGAGTGAGGCCTAAAAAGGGTTTCATATTGAACTCAAACACTACCCAGATGAAACTAGTACTTTTCTTTCATTTTTGGACCAAGGGCTTATCATAGGAACTGAAGCTGACTAAAACAATAAAGAGAGAAAAAACAGACAACAATGACAAAAACAAACCTTCTTAAATTTGATCAGTGAAATAGTCTCAAGACTACAGCATTGTGTGAAAGAGAAGATTCGAGCTTTCTTTAAAGGATTTGTTAAAATGGCCCAAAAGAAAACAGTCTATCTTTAACTTGAAAACAACATAATCAAATCAAGTTAAATAAGAAAAGAAAAGAAAAAAAATCCAACAGGGAGAAAGAGAGGAGCTCTGTTCAGTGGCAGAGGTATAAACAAACAGAGAAGCAACAATGAAACAGACTTCTCTATCAAAGATCCTAAGATGGTTCCCACCAAAGACTATCCCTTATTTGTTTATTTATTTTGTTACCGTTTTTTTTTCAACTTTATAGCCAATTCAATAAATTAAAAGAAAAATAAATATTGTCTTTTTACAAAATTAATTCATAGGATTGCTTTGATACTTTGTCAAAATGTCTGCCAAAGGTGGGCCCAAAATTCCACTCTGGCCACAGGGAAGATCTCAAGACAACAAATGGTGAAGCTGGAGGGCTAAGATATTGCCACGTGTAAAAACATTGACACATGTCCCAAGAAATGCATGGCTTTTGTTGTCCGTTTCCGGGTTTCCCAGTTAAAACTTAAAATAAGGGATTGTGGTGGGGCGCAATGTCAGGACATAGTTGACCTCAACAGAGATTCTCTCTCTAACTTCCTCATTCCTATTTTGTTGCCGATGATGGTGAACTCGGCCTACTCTCTATTCTCTAATCAAATTCAACATTATTGGGCAGTGCTGCTCCAGTCTTTCAAGAAATGGAATTTAGGTCACATAGGATATTTGCTAATGTCCTGACTCTTGTTGTTTATTTAATTATTTTGAAGTGACAGAAATCTTCACTTTGGAATTTCACATTTGGATAATAAATCTTATAATAAACCATAACTTTGAAGATATGATTTAAAAAAATGGATATCTAGTTATATTTTTATAGTTTATTTCTTATCTTACAAAGTTATAATTTAATAGCTTGAAGTTTTAACCAATGAAGCTAATTGATTGAATTTTATTTTATTTTTATCAGTTGATTGGTGATATTAAAATTTATGTTTGATCCCATTTAGTACGAATTAAGGTTTAGCAGTAGATGTTGGTTGAGAATAATGTTTAAGTAGTCTAATGTGACAAAATGATAGATTATTGGTATTAAAATTAAGGATTTGCACATATATTTGGTTTTCACATTTTCATCGTATTATATTCAGATACTTATTTAACAATAGTAAAAATATTAAGTTAATTAGTTTTACACCCGCTTGAAAACTAGTGCTCAAATGCTTGCTTACTAATACATACAACTAAATTACTGATTAAATTAACCATCTACACAATTCTCTATTTACTTATTTATTAACTTATTTAATAAGCTGGGAAAACAAAAGTAATTTCCTTAATACAAATATTTCAACCATGGCGACTCTTAGCTAGCCACTGCATAAGTAAGGTTTCCTTTCAAATATCCTTCATAGTTAATTGAGGCCAAGACAAGATCATGGCCTCTCTAATGACAGACCCTCTTCATAGGTTTCTCTTTTCCTTTTCCCTTTTCTTTTCTTCCAACTTTTTTTTTATAAATAAAAAGTAAAATGAAATTCTATAATCCTAATTGGTTGTGGCCACCTTTATTAGGATATTAAAATTTTCAAGCATAACTATATCATCAACATTCCTCATTATTCTCAGTGCATAAACATATGTTACTTATATATACATGTACATAGAGTTTTGCTTGATCCTTTTAGTTCTTTTATAAAGCACCAACACCTTGTTGTAGTATACTGTATTCACCAATTGCTCATGTAACCATCACTTGTTAATAACATCCACAATTTGGTACAACATTATATATGAAATTTCTAATTCATACTACATGTTATATAGGAGTGTTTGAGATTACTATTGCGTGTCCAAAAAAAATTTTTTCAAATTTTTTTGATTTAATTGACTGAATTTTAAATTTTTTTGATTTAATTGACTGAACTTTTTAATTTTTTATAAATCGTTTTTCTCAAATATATATTTACATGTTTCTCTCCAAAAACAGTTTTCAAAATTCAAAAAAATAAAAAATAAAAAAATTTTATTCAAAATTTTTTTTTTCTCAAATTTAATACCAATCATATGCATATTACATCATTCCCATCCCACCTAGACTAGACAGAGAGAAACAAGGGTTTATGGGCTCTCTTGAAATCCATTTTTTGTTAGTTGGCATTAACTCATTAATTTAAAAAAAAGGAATAAAGTTGGATCCTAAAATGTGGAGTAAGCACACAAAATTCTTTCTTTTTTTTTTTTTTGCCCTTTTACATTTATCAAACAGTATTTAAGGTTCCCTAGTCACCAATTTGATACCAAAATCATAAAAAATTAGGATTAGATTTTGTTTTTGAAACTTTAGCAGCAATTACATTGTGAAAGTTGGCTAATTAAAGCCTTCAATTCTGAATCCATCATAGTCACTGGAGCCAAACATGGCCCCTGTTAGTCTTCAAAACAATATACTATTTGATTAGTTATCTAAATGGACTCTTCATTGATTTTATATTTGTCCAATTGAATGCTATTAATTTGGAAAATCTATGCAACCTTTAATGATATTCTCCACTAAACAATGACAGAAACAAGTTAATGATGAGTTTTTTTTCCCTGCCAATGTTAAAAATACTTAAAAGATTTACAAAGACATTATTTGCCTCTTTAATGACCAATTTATTTCAATGACTTTTTAATTTAATTAGTATGAAATACAGATAATTTATATCCTTCATCATATTTTTAAGTTTTTTTTTTGAAAATCCTTACCTACCATTAATTTATATTTTAATTTTACAATTAATTATATGACAAAGTTTATGAATCAATACAAAAATAAAGAAAAAAAAATGAAATGGAATGAATTTCAATTTCATATTAATCAAACTAAAGAGTTAAATTGTCAGGACAAACTGATTATCGTAATATATAAAGTTTGAGAAAGAAAATTGATGTTTCAGTTAGCTTTAATGATTATAATTACAATTCTAAACATGAGAGAGAGTGGATTGTTGAGCAAAATCAATATTATCAAGTTCCTTAATGAGACAAATACTCAAGTGGTGTGCAAAATTCTCAAGTCATTTCACATGACATACATACTTACATAGTCATACAGTAACAGCATTTCAATTAAAATAATTCAATTTTTCATCATATTAAATTAATTTATTTAATAATTCAATATAAAATGTTTGCCTGACTTAGAGATTATGCAATTGATGACCAATTGTCCACTAAACTAATAGATAGGATATGTTGGAAAAATTCTGAACTCGTGTTCTAAATGCTAATCCTATTGTTCAGTTTCTAGAAATTTAGAACTAAAATCTACCCAATGCGCAACTAAGGACTTTTTGGCAATACTCTCTTAGTTGTCAAAGCATAAGGCGAGCAATTAAAGATTTTCATCAATTAATTAATTAAAAAAATAATGATCTCTAGATAAGATTAGTCATAGTATGGAAAAGTTAGGTTCCCAATTCCCATGATTATATATCTTGAAAATCATAATTAATTTAATGACACTGACTGGATGATTTTCTCATCTAATCTATTTACCCTCTCAAGTCCTTGGCCCTTTTTCATTTTCCTGTCTTCCTGTTTTCTACAACTAAGAGCTGAACAGTTGAGATGTGCAACTTTAGAAATCTCAGGCTCCAATTTAACTGATATCAATTGAACTATTATTCTGATTTGAATAATTCTGAATTTCTGTCCTTGTATATATAATAAGTTGTAATTTACTTATTTTATAATTTTTTATGGATATAGGGGGTATTTGGTTCAGCTGATAACTGGTAACTGATTGATACTGGTATTTAGTAAAGCTAATTGAGTTATTGTTATAATGTAAAATTACTAATTGAGGTTTAATTTATTTCAAAAAAAAAAAATTTTCTATGATTATAAATAAACGAAAAAATAAAATACAGTGATTATTTGATATAATTATATATTAATTTTAATAATTAAAATAATAACAATAATAAAATATAATTAATTATAAATAAAATTATCTATAATTTATAAATATAATTAATTAATGTTTATATACATTTAATATAATATATGCTGTTTTAAGGAGACTAATTTTAAAGATATGTATTTTTTTAATAAAAATTTTCATAAATCATATATTTTAATTTAAAGAGCTAATTTTATCATTTTATTTAAAAAAAGTTTCAGCTGTTTGAACTGTTTATCAGCTACAGTTACCAAAATATTTTTATATTTTTATTTATCTACTGAGAATCAAAAAATTATTTTTATTTATCTACTGAGAATCAAAAAATTATCAGCTGCAACCGCCTGTTGAACCAAATGTCCTAATAGTAATTGTATAGATAAAGTAAGAGTTTTCAGAAAAAAAAAAGGAAAGAAAAACCATTAGGCTGCTTTCACTTTGCCTAATGACCATTTGGTGCAGAAGTACTATATCACCAGTTTCGGTATTTTTCTGATTACAGTTAGTGTTAGTGAAATAATGTTAGTGTCACAAAAGGGCAATATCGGTCTGTATTGCAATGACCTTATTTATCAGACAGATCATGGCGAGAAACCAGTAAATCTATCACAAAACTGACTTTGCACATAACCCATGGATCAGAACAAAATGACTCTTGTTTTTCTACGATACATTACAATTTTCCTTTTTTATTTCTGTGAAAAATAATAAACCGTATACAGCAGTAGCCTTACTGAATTTCGCTCTGCCATAATCCTGAAACATTCGACATGATCTTAATTAACCAAGAAAACTACTTTTTTATATCATCTTCACAGCAATCACAAACCAAAAAGAAAAAAAAAATGAAACAGAAAAGACTACCTTTGCGTTGGTTTTTGACTGATGAGTTCACCAGATTTATGATCAGAATCTGGATTCATTTTGCGAAAGCTTACAGTGCAAAAGAGGTTTGCAGTGTTTGGATTTTCTTGCAATTGAAGAGCATATTCAAGAGTCCAGAGAACATCCCCCATTGAGGGACGTTCAATTCCTTCATCAACCAAACATTTCAGGGCTGTTTCTGTAAATTGCTTCAGGCATTCAGGAGTGATTCCATCTTTTACTAGAGGGTCAATTATCTGTTCAAGATTTCCTTTTTTTTTTTTTTTTTTGCAGTGAAGAGCCCATTCAGCAAAGACTAATTTGCTTTAGCGGTAGATTCTGATTAAGTGCAGGCCTTCCACATAGTACTTCAAACAGCACAACTCCAAATGAGTAAACGTCAGATTTTTCGGTCAATTTTTGTCTTTAATAATACCCAGGATCCAAGTAACCAAAGCTTCCTCTGACCACAGTACTCACATGTCCTTTTTCCATGGTTGGACCAGTTTTCGACAGCCCGAAATCTGAAACCTTGGCAACAAAATGTTCATCCAATAATATGTTTGTGGTCTTAACATCTCTGTGAATGATTGTGCATGTTGACCCTGTGTGAAGGTAATGAAGTCCTCTAGCTGCCCCAATGCATATCTCTAGCCTTTGCTACAACGAAAGCTTCTTCTCTGTTTGATGCAGAGGATTGCTTAGAGTCCCATTTGCCATATAGTCATAAACCAGACACATTTCATTATCTTCCTCACAGAAACCAATCAGTGAGACCAAATGCTTATGTCTCAACTTGGAAAGCATTTCGATTTTGGTTTGGAACTCATCAATTCCTTGTTCAGAATCAGGGTTTGCTCTTTTAATTGCCACTTCAGTATTTTGATCAATAACACCTTTACACACCTTACCAAATCCTCCAACACCAATAAAGTTCATTTCTTCGAAATTCTTGGTTGCTTGTTTGATCTCGGCGAGAGAAAAAAGGTGGGATAGGCCTTGAGCCAAGGATGGAAGTCTTTTACTACCACGGCTTGAGCTTGTGGATGATTTGCTTCTGCTAGAATTGGAGTTGCCATAGATTGGCAGCCAACCAGTTGAATACGATTCAAAGTCAGCAACTTTCCTGTTCTTGGATACTACATACAATGCAGCCATCACAAAAATTTCTGCTGCCCCTCCAAGCATAGCTCTTCCCTCTGCAGTTTGGAATCTTGTGTTCCCCACGTCCCGTGCAACAATTGCTGAAGATTGAGGATTAAGGCCTGCTAAATTCATTTTTAGTATCTCTATTCTACTAAGTTGAGCATCATAAAATTGAGGGTTGGTCAGGGTAGACGGGCGCAAATCTAATTGACAAGCAACCCAATTTGATCATATAGTCTTTATATATTGGCTTTCCAGGTTTTCCTGTCCAGGTAATTACATCAGCAGGAGATGGATCAGCCTGAGCACTTTGATTGTTGATATAAATGTTACAAGCCATCCGATTCAGTTCGGTTGACACAAAATCACAGAAATGGAGCCTGATAATGTAAGTGAAATCGGAATCAACCCAAAATAACCATGTCAAATTAAACTTGAGGTTGCGTTCTGAATTATCTCCCATTGTTCTTTATGTTAAATAAATTTCAACAGGAGCTACATGCTCTGGCAAATCATCATACTTAATAGGAACTTTTCCGTCCGATGATTACATACTAAGCCCCACTGCAGCACTAAATAAAAAATAAGCATCATAGTACCAAGTCCTTCCAAGGCCACCAGAGTCGTTCTTTGGAGCTATATTTGGCCCTGCAACATTCAACCGATACATAGTCTCCACGCTAGCATTTTCTGCATCTGAGTTTATATTAAGAAATCCCAACAATTGCCCTGAACCGAAGAATTCGCCAGATATGCGCTACAAGCTCAATACCATTGACAAAAGCAAAAGAATTATCAGTAAAACCTGATGGCTCAAAGGTGATATCAAGAATATCAGAAACCAAAGGAGCTAAAGAATACTCCTTCACAAGGTAAGCTTGAGCCAGTGCCTGAGCTGTAATTGAAGCGCTGAAATTGTTAAGCAGGGTAACTCCTGCTGCCTCCACTGAGAAGTAGAAATCGGTGATATTCAGACCACTATATTCTGCCGGGTAAAAGTATAGCCTGAGGAAATACCGCGATAACGGCATGACGGGGAGTTGGTATGTTGCTTTTGACGAGAAAATTCTGGCATTCATATGTGGAATCTCACACTCACTTGAAGAACCTTGCTGTTCAGATCTGGCACATGGGTGATCGCCCACAATATATTTCGCATCTGATTCCCAGTTTCGCCCTTCAGAATCTTTGCCATCATCTTCTGAGCCACAGTTTAAATATAAAGGCTTTAATGTATCTTGTGCACTAGACGCATAAAGGGCACTGAAAAAAACGCAAAAACAAGCAAGAAAAAAAAACTTATGGGTATTGATTATGCACATGGCCGCATAGAAAAGAAAAATGAAAACATGTATACGCTTGGCATACAGGAAAACTAAAGGAAAATTTTTACAGCAAAGAAAATTAAAGCTTTCATGTAAGCCAGAAACTAAGAAAAAACGAAAAAAAGAAGTTGAATTTGCTTGTTTATTAGGGGAGCTTTAGCCTTCTAATCCCATCCTTAATCATTCAAGGAGACTTAGGCCTGGATTAGAGGAGAAAAAACCAGGCAAAAAATTGGGAAAAGTTAATTTCTAATTCTTTTATGTAATTTTGTTTTCAGGTTTTGCCAAACATCCATTGTTGAAATTTGCTGATAGTTAGAAATTAATGGAGGAGAGAAAAAAAGAGTAAAATTTTAAGATTTAGTTGGTTGAAAAAGGTTTGAATATCCTCGGAAAGCTGATCAAAGATCCAAATTTAGCATCATTTGTGTCTGAAATTATAATTTTTATGACTGTTAAGTTGTTGTAAACATCAACGTTTGACCAACCATAATAACTATCTTGACCACCCAGTTGACTCGAACACTATTTCTCAAAATCCTAAACTTTTATTTCTCATTTTGAGAGGGTCATACATTACATGTATATAATGTATAATTTTTTTTGAAGGGGTCAAACATTATATTATGGGTACCTACTCAAATAATTTTTATTTTATTTTATCGGTATCTACCTAATTTTTATTTTTATTTTTAGGGAGTCATGATCTTTTCATGCCTCGTAAAGCTCTGCCATTGGATACATAGTAGATTGAGGAAATAGATACTGTCATACACATAGCCTAGTTGGCAAGTTGGTTAATTTGCATTGTTAGTTACAGATTTATTAATTTGTATAGATGCAGCCGTGAGTCAAAACATCTAAACATAATAGCCCACTGATTAAGTTTCGTTAATTGTAATTTTGCAAATAAACACAGAAAAATTGATGTGATTAAGTGATCATTACAGATTATGTCAATCATATGAATTAAATATGTAGTTATTTGTAAAAATTACCAATGAATTAGAATTAGAAAGGAAGCTAAATGCTGAATGATTGTTGACAATGACATAATTACCTACATATATACACACACACTCAAATATTAGTGCAGAAATAATAACAGAATTTTGGTTGGGAACCCAAACAAGGAAATAAGGGCAACATATTTAGAACAAAGTAAGTAGAAGTTTCTTAAAATAGAAAAAGAAAGTTAAAAACCCAAATGAAATCCCCCAAAATTAACAGCCAGGAAGTTATAAATGAATGGTTTAACAGTAAAGAAACCACCCAACGGATGGGAGGGAGAGGCGCGAAGAAGCTGTACCTGCCAGTTCCTTCTCTCCTTCCTCCACCATTAATGCCCATGGCAACTCTTCTTGCTTGAGCTGGTCGGGCTGGTGCCGTGTGGGTCATTCATCCTAATTTAATCAGAGATTTTTATTCAATTCTCATCTCTAAATTTTTATTTCAAAATCTTTTAATTTTATCTTTAATTTGTTAATTGATTAATCACCCCCCGCCCCCATCCCACACTCCTCCACTTCGAAGGGCGGCTCCTCCGCCGACGCACGCCGCCTGTTCATTTCCGTTTATCAAGTATGAGCGCTCACGAGACAGAGGCGAAGAATGAATTGTGTTTATCATCCTCGTCATCGTCGCCGTCACTGGACGAGTCAGAATCGGAGGAGTTGGAACGGATGCCATTGGCGCCACCGAGATGGAAGAACAAGAAGTGCTTGTCGAAGCAGCTTTCCATGTGCGAGACTCGCCGAGATATTGCCTGGGAGAGGCGTCGCCGCCAGATGCTGAGCCAAGAACGGAGAAAGAACAGCATGGTTGAGTCCGATGACTTAACCGATGAAGATTTGCATGAGCTCAAAGGGAGCATTGAACTTGGTTTTGGGTTCAATGAGGAAGAAGGACAGCATTTATGCAACACGTTGCCGGCTTTGGATCTTTATTTCGCGGTTAACAGACAGCTTTCACCCAGCCCAGTATCCACCCCGCACAGCCGCCGATCATCGGCATCTCTTGGCGCCCGGTCATCGTCTTTTGACAGCCCAACCAGCGAATCATCAGATTGGAAGATATGCAGCCCAGGTATAGATATATAGACAACCCGAATGCGATGTTTTGATTTTAAATGTTATTAAAACCGGAACGAAGGGTTATTATAAAAACAATTCTACGATTGGCATCACATTGGAAAAAAAAATATATATTTTATTTTTTTAATTTTAAAAAATGATTAAAAAATAAAAGTAAATTAACAGTTAATAAAAAATTAAAAAAATTAGTTAATTAAATAAAAAAATTTAAATTTATTTACTTTTATACTTAATAACAATCCTAAACACTTCTAGGTAAAAAATGAGATTGAGGTTATATTAATTTGAGTTTTGATGTTGGTATTGAAGCAGGGGATGATCCTCAACAGGTGAAGACAAAATTAAGGCATTGGGCGCAAGCGGTGGCATGTTCAGTGCTGCAGTCAATATGATGGAAGTATGGGATGGTTGGTATAGGAGACATTGAGAGAACGATGACAGAAAATAATAAATGAAAAAGCACAGAGACACACACAAAAAGGAATATTATATTGGGGGTTAAGTTAAATTTGAGAAGATGGAATTAGGGTGTGATCTTAGAATAATTACTTATATTAGGCCAGCATAAAACAAAAATGAGAACAAATGGTAATGAATGTGCCATTTTGGTTGCCAAGCACAAATGAATCGAATAGGCTTTTGATTTTGATGACAACTTTGGTTGGGGACAGAAGTTTATCAACTCTGCATCCACACCTTCATCTTTTTCTTATTCTTTCTTTTAATTTCCTTTTTTTTTTTCAATTACTTCCACGTATTCTTCCATACATAATACCACTAGT
This sequence comes from Triadica sebifera, assembly GCA_023653625.1. Classification (NCBI taxonomy): domain Eukaryota; kingdom Viridiplantae; phylum Streptophyta; class Magnoliopsida; order Malpighiales; family Euphorbiaceae; genus Triadica; species Triadica sebifera. The sequence continues at coordinate 17,431,312 of CM042892.1, read as the reverse complement.
AGGCATTATATATATATATATTAAAAAATTTATTAATTTACGATTTCGCCTTTGTGGGAAATTGTTAAAAAGAGATTAATGCGATTAAATATTATTATTAAACGTTCAGAAATCGCTTTATTTTGTTATTTCAAAATCTATTGGGAAATGGTAACTCGATCAGACTAGGTTAGTTAATAAAAAATCAGGATTCAATTATGCAGTATCTTATAGAGCTGGAGAGAAAAGTGCCTGCAGATGAAGCATTCGCCTTTTCTTTTTGGCAGCAGGTTCGGATTAGAGTTTTTGACTCCCGTTCTTAATTCCGACATCTTGTCTCGTTCTCTACAGGAAAAAAAATTGAATTCTCACTTCTGCACCACAAAAGAAATGGAAATATCTAATTCTCAATTTTTATTAATTTTTTTATTTTATTTTAATTTTAAAAATATTTTTTAGAATTTTAATTAATTAATTAATTAATTATATAATTTATAAATAATTTTTTATTTTAATTGAATGTTATATTTTTATTTTTATTTTTAAAATATTAATTATATTAAAATATAAATAATTATTATATATATAAATATGTATAAAAAATATTTGGGATGAGATCGGGATGAAAAATATATATACCATTCTTGTAAAAAAAATTCGTAAAAAAAATTCGGAGCCGGCGTGAGGCGAAAAAATTATAAAAATATTCACTTTATTTGAAGCAGGATAGGAGCAAATCCAATTATCATCTCTATTTAAAAATTTGTTAATTAATTTTTTAAGCAATTTTATGGTGAAATTGCTTAAGAATTAGTGCAACAAATTTAAGATTGTTTAAATATGTTTTTTTTATCCTTTTCTTATTTCAAACACATAAATCATAAGGGTTGATAATAGTTTGATTACAATTTAATGTCATTATTTGAGTAGTGATACGAGAATGCTTATTATATGATGAAGGATTAGATATGGATTGTTTCCAAATTTAATTCACAGTAAAAAAAGTAATTAAATGTGGAAATTGAGAAACCAATAATATCAACTATATATGCAAAAAAGAATTTGTAAGCAAATTTTGAGGGAATTTTATAGTTTTGAAAGCACATAAGTTTAATTTTGGAAATCATATTATTTCTAATCCTCTATTGAGGTTGGGTTATTATTTTTTACATGATATATGTAGAGTTTCTTATGTTTGTATGTATTTATGAATTTCGTTAACCTTTGTATATCCAAAAAAAACTAAAGAAATGGAGTATCAAATTGTGAAATATATATATTTTTAAATTAGATTATTAATCTATAAAAAAGTGTACTGCTAATTTCTAATCCTAATTGCATCTTTAATCTTTGTTTTATTTTTTTTAGAAAAACCCTAAAAAGAAAAACTATGAATACTTGTTTTTAAAAGCCAATGATGTATAAAAATCAAACAAAAATTTTCCTTTGTATTGTGAAGTTTAATTTCACAAATCATGATATAAGAAAGAAATTAGATTATAAAATTAGTGATTGAGTATATTTCTAATAATCTGAAATTATAAAATTAGATTCATAATTTTCCTTTGCAACTGGAAAAGGGTCTATATGCTGCCTGGCTCCATATGTCTGAAATTACGTTTCTTAGATATGTGTAATTATTAGATATTTTTTGCAATCAATTTAAGCATTAAATTATTGGTCATAGCATTATTGAATTAAAACAATTTCATGCACATGTAATTTTAGTCATATCTATCGAGAGAGTTGGAAATTGAAAGGCCCACCGCCAGTCTTGTTGACATGCAAAAGTAAAATGAATTTTTACAAGTTTCCCCTCTGTTATTCATCAATGTTGGGTGGTTTAGAAATTTATGTAGGTTGATTTTCACTTATGGTCCCCTAAACTGAATAACTAAATTCTTAAATCTCTATGCAACTAAAAAAATAAATTTTTAAGATGCGCAGGAATAAAATCTAATTATATTTTTATATGATAATATATTTTTTTAACACGTAATGTACAAAAAAAAAATTTATTGGGTTAAGTAATTCTTACTTATATTCAATTCATATTTTATTTATAAACCAAATAAATAACTTATTGTTATATCAAAAAATTATAATTAATTTATTTATACAATAAAAATTAATTTTTTAATATGATAATTTATGATTAGTTAGATGCATAATATACACAGTCTTAATTGGTGTTATAATTTTTCACCATATTAATTTACAATTTCATTTATAAATTCTATAAATTATTAAATTGTCTAAAAAATTAGCATTAATAATTAATAATTTGTTTATAAAGTAAGAATCAATAAGAGTATTGGAATCTCCGATAAGCTCTTTATTTGATTTATACTCCAATAAAATCTATATCTTTAAAATTTAAAATAAAAAATTGGTTTAATTCTCTACATTTAGATAATCAAATTTCGTTATTTATTCTAATTGTAATAAATGCACATATAATTTTTATCAATATAGTTCTCTAAATTTTTTTTATAATAAAAATGACTTACTTTTTTCTATTAAATATTAAATTGTATAATATAAAGTAAAATTAAGAGTAAAAATATAATGAATTTATTGGACTTATAAAATTATTTTTACTTTTTATATTTAAAGATGAGCTAAAATACTTTTTATTCTAAAGAACACTATTTGAGATGTTCTAACATTTTTTACCATAGGACTGGGAGAATATTATTAAGATGAATTAATAAGAGCATCTCTAATAGATTAGCTATTTAAGTTAAATTTTTTATTTAAAAGAATCATATAATAAAAAATAATTTTAATAAACTTTTTATTTCTAAATTATGATGTACAAAAATAAATTTAACTTTATAGAGATTTAAATTTTTCTCTCTATTTTAATTATAGTTAATACATTTTTACTTTTTATACATATTTTATTTTTTATTAATGTGTTTCTTTAAAAATATTTTTTTTCTTTTCTTACAATAAATACAATTTTTTAATAAATATTAATTTGTATAAAATAGGAAAATGAAAAGTAAAAAATATTAAAAATTTATTGAACTTGCCCATATTTAAAAATATTCTAAAATATTTTTTTATTATAAGAAAAATACTCTTTAAACTAAAAAGTTGAATGAAAAAGCTCTAATGATACCTGAACTTGAACAAAGCCAAAATTTCCGTTGCATAATTTTTTCTCTTTGAAAGCGCATAATTTTTTAATTTTAATTAAAAATAAAATAAAAATTCGTTTTGTACAAATAAAAGCCTGTAATTCAGTTTTTCCCGGAAAAGCAAGAGAGAAAGGCGTCCCCTGTCCGACGAAACTATTTCTCTATCCATCTTCTTCCTCATTTCTAATACGTTCCATACAGAAAGAAACCCTAAAATTAAATATTGGGGGTTAGGGTTTCTTCTCTGAATTTCTCTTAAAATTTCTTCCTTTCCTCCTAATTGCAAATCTAATTTTAGTTCGTCTTTGAAATTTTTTCAGATCTAGTGTCAGCTTTCTTCCGATTGTATAGCACCACTCTATCTACTATGTCGCTCAAATCATCTCCTGGCTATGGCACTATCCCCACCACTACAACCACCGCCACAAAACCTGCACAACAACCCGCAACGAACGCTACATCCCTCACTTTCATATCACGTGCCACCGCCGCAACCCAAACAGTAATGACCACGCGCCGCCCCTGGAGAGAACTTCTGAACTTCTCCTCCTTCTCCAGGCCTTACAGCTACGCGGAAGCCATGTCCCGGATCAAGTATAACGTCAATTACTTTCGGGTCAATTATGCGATGGTATTTCTCTCAATTCTGTTTCTAAGCCTTCTTTGGCATCCTGTGTCTATGATCGTCTTCATTATAGTGTTCATCGCCTGGTTTTTCCTTTACTTCTCTCGGGATGGTCCGGTTGTGTTGTTTAACAGAACATTTGATGATAGAATTGTGTTGCTTGTTCTTGGCTTGGTTACTGTTGTGGCATTGGTGTTTACCCATGTGGGATTGAACGTGTTGGTGGCTTTGATTATTGGGGTTGTGGTGGTTGGTGTTCATGCTGCCTTTAGGAATACTGAGGATTTGTTTCTTGATGAAGAGACTGCAGCTGAAGGTGGGTTGCTTTCAGTTGTAGGGAGTCAGCCTTTGAGGCCCACAGGTTATACCAGGATCTGAGTATTGTGATGTTGCTTTCGGTGATTTTGGAGTTTCATTTGAAATGGATTTTGGTTATCCTTTTGGTTTGGTGTTCTGCAGTATTTAGGAGGTTTAACTTGAGGTTTCACATGTGACATTTGGAGACAGGTTTAACTTGATTGTTAAAGGTGGGATTCTTAAAGGTCTCACATGTGACATTGTGCGACATTTTGAGGAAGATTTTAACTTGATTGTTAATGGTGGGATTTGTGACTTGATATTGTGGGCCTTTTGTTTGTTGTTGATAAATCGATTATGCTGTGCTGCAAAGCTATAGGCGTGCTGTTGTTAAGATCAAATTTAGCATGTACAGAGAAGGTGCCCTTTTGTTTTTTTTTTTGGAAATCTTACTTCTGGAAATTAACTTTGTTTTAGCCATCAAATGTGATTACTAATATTTATCAGTTTCAGTTATCTATCAATGCACAATTTGAATCATTGAAATTATCAATCCAAAAGTTAAAGTCTTCTTTGTCTACTGTATGCTTAATAGTTGCAGTAGATTATACTTGTGTGATATTAATAGCTTGTTTGTATGAAATCATGGTGATATCGGATGTTAATTTTGTTCCGTTGGCTTTGGACTTTGGTTTATATAATGAACCATCTTTTGTCACAAACTAAAGTTGCGAGATGGTTGACGGTGAGTTCAGTGAATGAAGACTGCAAATTTAATATGACAAGTGATTGTAAAAGAACTTCATTGATAACTTGTCAAATTTTAATATGAACAACTTAGTGAATTGTAATAATTCAGACTTTCTATTTCATTATAGAAACTTTTAGCAATAGGATGTCAAGGGAGAGTTCTCTGGAATTACTTTTATAACTTGTGACTTTACCCTTTGTGCAAGAACAATTTATATATTCCAGTTGATTCTTTTTCTATTTACTCTAGCTTACCGAAGGAAATGTATGTAGATATTTCCACGCTTATTACACTATCTGATATGTGGGGGTAAGAACTTATGCAACTCCTCGTGGGTAACCCATCTTCAATTCCTTGTGGGTCTGTAACTGTTTTAGTCCTACGGATTATTTTTGAATGGCCTGTGTTAATTTCACAAATGAATTTTAATATGCAAAAAGTTATAAATGTTATGTTTTAGCTTAGAGGTCGGAAAATCTACATACATTCGAGCAGCATCTTAGAGCAAGGATCGACTTTCCTTTCATTTATTACTAAGTGGGGTTTAGTTCATGCTGCTGACTTGATTGTTTGATCCCAATTTTCGTTCAGTGATGAATTTACATGTATTTCAATTTGACTGTTATTGGTGGTTTTGGGCATATGTTTCCACTTTCCGGAGTAGTTTAGAATGAAGTTGCTTATCAGGCTGCAGATATAGGGGGTGTTTGGGATTATTGTTGGGTGTTCAAAAAGCAGGTTTAAAATTTTTTTGACTTAATTGACTAATTTTTTTAATTTTTTATAAATTGTTTTTTTCAAATCTATTTTGCGAACATCTATTTATCTGTTTATTTTCAAAAACAGTTTTCAAAACTTAATTTTTTTTTTTCTCTAAAAGCGCTTTTGTAAAACGCAATGCTAAACGAACCCAATGTATGATTAGGTATTAAAAACCGTAGTTGGGGACGGATCCTCAAAGGATATCTGGTTATTGGTTAATCACAGACTATGTCACAGAGTGAAGAACTAAACCCTCTCTAAGTCTCATATGGAATGGCATTCGGCAACAGAACATTCTTCATACGAATATTTTCTTAAATCTAAAAAATTATGGAATTATTGTACATCCTGATGATGAATGTATGTGCCGAGAACAGGTTTTCCCTCCAAAAATGTTCGATTGTTGGACCCTTTATGTTTTAATTCCACAAAAAAACAAAGGGGTTTGTGTCCAGTTGGCATAATTCAAAAAAAAAAAAAAAACTAGGAAAACCTGGGCCTACATCATATTGTTTTACTTGTTAAATAAGATGCTTATCATTTTCATTGGAATGATATATATGACATGGGCTGCAAACATCATTGGCATCTCCAAAACTGTTCGGCTTAATTTCTCAGTTGCTATCATCTGAAATGGTCTTTAAGCAGCCAGCTTGTGATATGCGTGCTGTGCTACCCACCTCTGCCTGCACTAATTAGAATATCTCCAGCTATTTCTACCGATTGTAATTCTTATTTGCTGGTGAAGGGACCACACCCCATGTTTATCCCTTGAGCAAAGAACAATCATATCATATAGGACCACTTAGTTGTTTTTTTTATGCTAAATTCAAATATAACAGAAGGCTGGAATACATATATATATATATATATATTCAAAATTTTTAAGGAAACTGCATTATGGCTATGTCAGGTACATTTAAAGAAAAATATTCTTTCAATTTTCACATGGTGAGGCATTATAAGCTATTGAATTGAAAGTTTTCTACATGATTAAATGACAGCCAATTTAGTGTGCGCAATCTGTCTTGAAAGAATCATATACTTTTAATTATGAATAATTTCTTGTACCATTTTTAGTATTTACTGGCTCGCAGAAACTCATGAAAGAAAAAAAAAAAAAAAAGAAGTTGATGGCTACCACCAGAAAATGACATGAATTTATACATACAAAAAATTACTAAAATGAAAATAAAAAATTAAACTTTAATCTTGTGTAACTTAGAAATCAACGAATGCTTATTTTGTAATGAAATTGGACTGTGACAACGAGGATGGTAACCTCATAAAAAATAATAGAACCCAAAGAAGAATTATTTATTTATTTGTTATTAATTTATTATCTTTTGTCAAAAGAAAATAGCAAAGATCTATTTCTCATGAGGCGCTAAGCAGTTATCTTATATGAACGATGAAACTTAGATGCCACGTGTTGGGCAGAGATACCTCCATGTGGCAGATCATATGTATGGTTCGAAGCAAATAAGCAACTGCAACCAGTCATTGAGTCTACATTCATGAGCATAGCAACTAGTATTTTGCCTCTTTCGATCTGCTCCTCTTTTTACATAATTTTCTTCCGATTTAAATGCATAAAAAGGCTCATATGCTACATTGCTACCTTCATATATCAAAGGTTATCATTGTACAATCTTCATATACATGTAAAGGAATCAGACTAAGTCACAGAGATCGCAGAAATACTAGCCATTGAAGAAATATTAGTGGGCAGAAGACAAATAAGGGTTGTGGTGTGCAGTGCTTTAGTACTTCTTCAACCTCAGCTTCATTAGCAACTGATAAAGTATTGTTGGAAGATAGAAGAAGCTCCCATGAAGACTGACAGTATTTGGTGAGTGAGTTTGGATGGAAAGTGAGATGATTGGCTAAGGATGAATATGAAATAATGAGGGAAGTAGCTCAAGTTCAAGCTGAAGCTTTTCATATACCAATGCCTCTCTTTGATGAATAATTCTTTCAATTCTTTAAGGTCTCCTCATTTACTTCCAATCTTATATATATGCTCATAACCATCAAGAATGTGGATTACTGAACCTTTTTCTTTTTTTTTTTTCCCTCCGTTCTTTTTTCCTCCGAATTTTACAAGCTGAAGTGCTGTCTGGGTGGTTTTACAAACTTAAGAATTCACCTCCAGACAGGTAACCAGTCTGGAGAAATCTTAATCTTTTAATAGGTCAAATTGGTGCTTCAGCTGATTCAACAAAGAACATGTTGAATATCTTAAAATTAACAAATATGCATGTTTGGTTGCTGAGCCCGCAGCTGATTCTTCCAATTCTGAGAGGAAACTCGTGGGCATTGTGGAGGTCACAATGTTGAGAGATGAAGCCGTTCTGCAACATCTCAGGGGAGTGCAAGAGTATCTTTATGTTTTAGGGATTGCAGTGTCCCATTGTTTCAGATTCCATTTCCAATCCTATCATAGGGCATTCTGTTTTAATTTGTTGGCAGTGACGATAATAGATTTAAGTTTATGTAAATAACAGGAGGCAGAAAACAGGGAGTGTTCTGCTAAAAGCCTGTGATGTTCTCTCATGTTATGGGATTATGAGTATCTTGTCCTCCAGGCATATGAAGATGATACTGGTGCTTGCAGATTGAATACAAAAGCCGGTGACAAAGTCTTCTCAAGCGATCCTTTATGGATGACTTGGGTTGGAAGAAAACGGCGAGTTCTTATGATAAAACAGCCTAATTGGCCCACTTTACATTTCTAGTTCTTCAATCACATTTGTGATATTGGTACGCAAATGCACTGCTGCATAATATGCGTGTACTCATTTGTAGATAATATAAACTAATTTAGCATGATAAACTAGCATGTAATTCAATGTTAGTGCTTTTTCAAAACTTAACAATGTTACTAAACCCTAAACACAAATAAAGCTGATGAGTTTAATGCTCCCCAACCATCAAAGAAGTATGAAGTTGAGAAAAACAAGAGAAGAAAATAACAGCAATTAAATGTATAATCCAGAGTCAAGAAGATTACATCCACAGATTCGCAATATCCCAGAAAATCAATGGAATGAGATTTTTTTTCCTTGAAGTTTGAAAATTGAATGGATGATTTCCCCAAGAAAGTGGCAAATCATTGAGGTATATGAACAGCACAATTAATCCTCCTCTAGGTTGATGGAGTCCCCGAATTTTCCATACAGGATCTTCTTCAACTCAGCCATTTGTGCAAGGATGGAATCTTTCTCTTCCTCTAGTTTTTCCAAGTTTTTGGTAGTCACCTCTTTCATCTTTTCTATCCTGGTCTCAACTTCTTCTATTGGAACATGGGCAAAGACTTCTCCTATTTGGAAACGAACCACCTCCTCATCAGTAAGAATCAATTCATTGCTTGCATCTTCCAGATTATCATTTGTTTCCTAATGAAGAGCCATTAAATTACCGAGAGAAAAAGCCTCCACAAAACATAACATAACCAAATATAAATAAAAAAAATTCATGAATAATTTGTCCAAAAAATTCAAATTCACTAATAAAACAAACCAACCCACTCAAGCTTGCCTCCATAACAACAAGAGAGAACCACTTCTCAATAATCTTTCACCAACAGTCTCTTCCTCCAAATCCTATTTATATGTTGGGCCAAGCTTGGATATTTCATTTCGCAGTGATCATGAGGTTTAATCAATAAAAACTCTTGAATCATATTTAAGAGATAAGCAAGTTTAATCCCAATATTCGCTAACAATTGAAGATGAGCTCAATCAACTCCTAAATATGAGTATTATATGCAGATGACAACCCAATACTTAACCAATTCAGACGCCAAAACTTGCACAATACAATACCACCTCTTCAGTCATGGAAGAGAAAAAAAAAAAATGGACTTAGAATTTGAAGTCAAAATTCATGATAGCTAACCTTATTGAAGTCAATTAAAGTTTCTTTTCATACAGTATCCGCATTTTCAAAAAATACCCATTAAATATAATAATAAAATTAACACCATACTTAATCGAAGAAGTCGAATAAGACCTACTTACCTACTTACAAAATCCATATAACACAAGAGGCATATGGGGGAGAAAGAGGAGTACCTTGGCGATCTTAATTTCATCCTCGAGCTCGTGAAATCGGTTGTTTAATCTACCAAATTTATTGATATTCTGCTGATCCTCCCAAGTGACCTCCGTTTCAGATCCCCCGCCCTTCATTAAATTTGCGAGCAAGAAAGAATTTTTAAAATGAAATCAAAATCTACAAAGATCGAGTATAAATAAAGAATCAATATCGATGGGGCTTTACTAGGGTTTTGATTACCTGCTGCATAATTACCAGATAAAGTTTCCAACTTTAGTTCAATCCCTAATCGCCGTGCAACAAGCCCTCCAGTGTGAGTTTATATGCTAGCCATTTGGGCCAGCTTCCGTTCGTTCTTCCTACCCTCAAGTAACCCGATGACACGATTATGAAGGGCAAAATTGTACATTAGTTGACACTTCAAAACTATAGTTGTTATTGTTCTTGTTTTTATTTATTTATTTTTTTAATATATATAAACTATAGTTTTTATTCACTTCAGCTTATGAGAAGTGAGAACTCTAACTAAAATTTTGTCTGGAAAATATATTAAAAAAAATATTTTTTTTATTAAAAAAATTTATATTTTTTCCATCTTAAAAAAAATATTTCTTTCATTTCATTTTAAGTGTCTATTTTTATAATTTTTTTATTTTACTTAAGTATCTATTTTAGAAATTAAAATAACATTTAATACATATTATTCTATTTTATTTTTATTTATTAATTATGATTTCAAGAAAAAGTAAAAAAATATTAAGATAAATTACAATAAAAATTTTATAAAATTGATTGATTAACCATTTTTTAATCTATATGAACATTTCAAAATAAATACTTACAGTGAAACAAAAAGAATATTTCATAGTAGATCTAGGGATTATTACCAAGTAAAATATATTTTCCAAACAAATTTACTTGATTTTAAGTAATTTTTTTAAAATTTAATTTTAAATCTAATTACCAAATAAATTTCAACCAGCGAATCAATGATTTCATTTTATCTCATATATATATATATATATATTATTTTGCATGGGACTTTAAGTTCACACATTTTACAGTAAAATTATGAAATCATGATAAAAAAAACTTCTCCCATTTCATCCTAAAAATATTTTTTTTTCATCTTATTTGTAAAATTATAAATAATAATAAATTATAAAAAATATAAAAAATATATTAAATATAAAATAAAAATATATGCAAATTAAAATTAATAAGATAAAGTGAAATAAATTAACTGTAAATTAAAAGTTACTCAGATATTAGAAAGTTAGATAGAGTAATAATTATGCTCAAATTAATCATCCCAAAGAAAAAATTTAGATAAATAAAATTCTGCGTGGGTTCACCCACATTCGTGGTGGCAAAACGCGCTTTGCGCCGTGTGAGAGGTCGTGAATTAGAACCCCTCCAGAAAGATCGCAAGTTCGATCCTCCCCAGCGTCATCTACCCCATATATTTCCTCCAATATATACCCCTCCCCTCCCCTCTCCTCCCCTCTAGTTGGAATATCTAATTTTACAAATAAAATAAAATAAAATTCTGTGCGACAAAAGTATTTCTCAAATGTACCGCAGTATGGTGTAAAAATAGAAACTCTTTAACTTGAGCATCTCATATTCTCAACCAATGCCAACAACAACTGCCAACCAAAGATTCCATAGTTGAACATTCACAGACTTCATCAACAAAATAACCTTCAAGTTCCAGCTTCCATTGGCAACAAAATTTATCTTCATTTTGTAAATAATTTGATTTTAACAACAAGAAACGATGACATGTAATCACATGCACGTAAAAAAGTATACTACAGATTCATAAGATCCAACGATATATTATTATTATTATTTCGCTAAATGAAATATGTAAAATGATCAAAGACAACAAAAAGGAAAACGATTTCGCTTAAACTTTTCGACAATATGACAATACCATCACAAAGTCCTTAGCTGAGGAACCCACCAATGCTGGTACTTTTTTAGATGTTGATGCTGTCCGAAACCATAAGTCCACCAAGTTGTGTAACTGCAGAGTTGGAAGAACTGGCTGGTCCCTGCACATTATCTCCACCTATATACACACATGAAAAGAAGCTGCTTTCGTCATTTTGCACCGTGCAGATAGCATAAGTTTGAATATAATCCTTAAAATCATTAACTCCACCAATAATCAATATGAGTTTTCAGAGGCAATAAACTAAGCGGGAAAGGTTTTAAGATAGTAAACCCCAGTTCTAACGTGCAATATCAAATATATACTGTTGCTCGAAACGTATGTATGACCTAAACGTTTGTGTTGTATTTAGAAAAAAGTTATGAAACCAAAATGTGCACTCTACCAGTGACGTCTTTCTAAGAAAATTCACTACAAGAAACACTGCCAACTAATTACAACTTAACATATGCCATCGACATTTTTTGCCTTCAGTTTCAGTTTTATCCATAATCAATGTGCAGAATAGGTTTTTTTTTTTTAACAAAAAATGCAGACTTAACATTTTTCTGACATAAAAGAAAATCTACTAGTGTCATCTTTGTGGGAACACAAGAGAGATGAACTTACCTCCGCCTCACTATTCAGATCAAGTTTTTTAACAAGATACTTCTGAATGAAGGAGACGGGCATTTTACCATCCCTGCGATGAAAACTAAGAAGTCAAACAAAAGCCAATTTAGGATGAGCAAATCAATTTGCAAGTCAATTAGTAGCGCCTTTGATACTGACCAAGGTTCCACCTAGATACATAGCAGTATAATCAGAATGAATAAATGAGTATATTCTCAAATTTCAGAAGATTGAAATATTAAACCAACATGATCATACACATTCTAGTGAAACAAATTTAGAATATGACTGTAATACCATGCGCCCAATGCAGTAAACTTTCACATATTATAGCAGTTTCATACCTTTCACAAATGAACCCCGAGTTCCTTAACCTGAAAATTATACACCAGCATTCTACGATATTTCAGGCTCAACCCAATCTAGTAGCATTTTCCTTTTAATTGAAAATCTAAATTATTCTGGGGCACAGTCACACCTGAATCCCTCAATATGTATTAAAAGAATTAGTATGTGGTACAATCGCTTAAAAGATGAAGTTATATAGCCAATATTTGAGAAACCTCGAGTATTTGCTATTTGATTTAAACAATCAGAACATATGGTCTGCATAATTGTTTTTGCTGCGAATTAATGATATCTCAAACCTTATCCATTACTTTCATTCTCTTATGGTGTACAATAGTATGCATATAACATCTAAGTGCTTCAGTGATTGCATTCATGTATAAACCAATGACCTCAAAAGCAATCAAATTAATTCTGATGAAAAAGAAAATATTTTACCCTACTACAAAAAAGCAGAATCAGCAAGCATCATAAAAATTAGACGTCCTACTGACTGTAACCATGGAAGTTGCTAGAAAGCTAGTATGGAAAACAACAATAGAGAAAAACCCTAATTTTGCAGTGTCCAATGACAAAAAAATATTTAAAACTTCTCTTGTTTCTGCAGATTTATACAGATATTTTAATATTGAAAGACAATTTTATCCCAGTAACTTTGTACTTTCAAGCATTAAAGTAAATATCTATTAGTTGATCATCTTCCACCATAAATTTCTATAAGGAAAATTTTTTTAAAAAATATTTAACAAAAATATAATAAAGCCTTACCTTTGTAACTAATTTTAGTGCTTGGATAAAATTGAAACTAATAATTGAAAAATAAATAAAACTGCCAAAATTAAAAGGTTTGGATAAAATTGCAAAAACACAAAAATGTTTGGATATTTGGTGTCATTAAGCCAATTTGCACTGTGACACTGATAGGCAGCTCTAAATTTCCAATCAAAATGGTTATTTGAAATGCATGCATGATGAACATCAGAATCCACAGGATGTGGTGGAATAGCAATTCTCTCAAGCCATGATCCTTTTTTTGCTTCCAGCTTAATTCAATTTGACCTTTTCATATATGCCTTTTCAACATTTCAAAATGACCAACTACCAGAATATGCAGACAAAACCTTATATTCAGCAGAATTAAACAGAACAAACGAGTTTTAGGCAAGTAATGAGAACAGAGAAACTCACTTAATCCTCAAGTAACATGCAGATATCTGTGGCAAGGAAACATCTCCTTTCCTGAAGCCATTAACCATAAAAATCAGAGACTAGCATCGAATCACTCACTCAACAAGGCCGTGAATAACATATTATTGTACAAATAATATAAGAGTTATTTCCAACCCAACAAGCAACTTACTGGTCTTCAGAGGCGACTAATGAAAACCAAATTGGACAATTTCTTCTGTTGTTCTTGGCCCTTGCAGCGTCTACCATGACTTGTGCTGAGACACTTAGCTTCTCAGACATAGCTGCTCTTTTTCTTGATGTTAATCTTCTACGCTTAACTGATGTATGAAGCAAATTTGTTCCATTCTTCTCATCCTGGACTTTCATATCTTGTCGATGCTCCTTATTTTTGCTTTTAGGAATGTATACTTCACTGACATGACCATTGGGTGATTCTGTTCTGGACTTTGATCCAGATAACTGGAATTCAATGTCTGGAGTACTAAGAATTTCTGATTTAAAAAGAGAGGGCCCTTGTGAATTTGACTTAGAGGACTTGCTTCTGTTAGCAGCTTCAACAAGACAATTCAAGGGAGTCCATAAATCTGCTTTCCCTTCAATTATTTCTACATCATCCTCTGGATCTTTTTTAATGTGTTGTGTAGTAGAAGGTTCACCCACAGAAGAATCCTGAATCAATTTAGTAAACTGTTAATAAAGACATGATTAACAGCATAAACTAGCTGCCAAGTTTGAATTTCAAGTCAGTCAAGCAAAAAGAATGAAATTCCTGACTCCTTTACCTGGCTTTTATTTTGTGAAATTCTGTTAGGAGACCCAGGAGAGCTTGAGCTCATTGGATGATCTTCTGAAGAATCTTCCTTTTTACTGGTTTCATCAACCGAAAAACTACAACGCAAGGCAGCAGCCTTTCTTGCACTGGCTTTAGATCTCCTTCCAGTGAAGCCAGTTTGAATTGGCACTTTGGGAGTGCCAACCACCAATGACGATAATGATCGTTCCTTTCTTTTTGCTGGCAATGCAATTGACGGCATAACTTCAGGGGCCTTAATTTTTCTTCTTTTAAAAGGAAACATTTTTGCCCTTATATCTTGCAGATTATGGTCTGGCCTGCATGTAATGAATAGATAGACACAAACTAGTAAGAAAATACTAACATGAAATGGGAGGGAAATTATGAAAAAACTTCGAAACAAGTTGCATGTGTCTGTTTGATTTCAGTTAACTAAGGCAAACTGCATTACAATAAGTGAACAGATAACACATGAAAGGAGTGGATGCAGCTACCCTGACTGGCAGAAAACAATTATATCAAAGCATCTCAAAGTCATATGAGAAGGCACCTTACATTTAATGATTTAGATTTGACAAAGCATAAAGCCTCAGAATGGTTTTAAGACTTCTGCAAATAGATTAGCAATATCTAAACCAATCTTGACGTCTTGCTAGGAAGATACTCGCCTACTCCTCCAGATTAGGTAAAACTGACATCAGCAGCAAGCTAGGTATGATCTAAACTAAAGCTAAGGAAAACAGCATTAATTAATTGGCTCAGCACTAAAACAGATCAAATTAGATTCTTCGGTTTTGTTGATTGACTTTCCCTCTGTAGTTGAATGCAAATGAAAGAAACAGAAACTAATAAAAATATTTTACTTGGAAGGCCACAGAGATCTCAGAAATTCATAAGCCTATGTACAGTTAAAAAAAGAACTAGAGCAAAAACAATCAAAGGGTAACCAAAGTAACACCTCCTCCATTCATTTGAAGCTCAAAAACTCTTCAATTCACAATTATCAATCAATAACTAAACTTTATTCTTGATCTAGCAAAATATTTGGGGACAATCAGACACCAAATAGATCCTAGAAGGTTAACTTCATCAATTTTAGCAACATATAAAAGTCCTGCACTTCAGTAACGATTTGATATGAGCACCAATTTCTGTCAAATTAAAATTGAGACTTTAAACATGCAGGTCCACAACTTGGCTACTATTTAGACAAAGACTAACCTCAATTTTTCCACTGGCAGACAACCCAGATCGATATTGCATACAGGACAGCAGTCTACTTCTTCATCTGAAAGCTTTTCATATATGCACTTCCTGCAGACTGGTTTAGATTTCAAAGCCAAGGAATCAGAAACATGTCGATGAAGGGGTGAAAATTTCTCAAAGAGACTAGGATTCGCACGGCAAAGCCCGAATAAATAAACTAGTAAGGCAAAGAACGTAAAAATTATGTTTCGGACAAAAGATTATAATAATAATTAACTCGATGATGCATAATCCAACAACACTCGACACCAAATTTAACAGAGAAAACTTGGAGATTTCTCCTAGATGCATCATAACAAGATTTCAGTATTCATATCTTCTGTTACGCTATAGAGTATATCGCCCAAAATGATCGCCATATATTTCACATGAAAGTACGAAGGTCGTACCAGAATAATCAATACGAGGCAAGAACGTAATATACGTCAGAGCAAGGTCAAAATTTAATCTACGCATGCAAACACCAATACTAATACGTAAGAAACCAAGAATTGGGACATTACACCTGAAAATAAGATCGATAATGCTACAGAAACAGAATAAATCCATAAATTGTAAATTAAAAGCATCCCCATCAGCAATTCAAGAACATAGATTTAACAATTTGCGACGACCACCTATAAGAACCAATGAAATTGAGAAATCAGAAGGCAAGAAAAAGAAAACCCAGATCATGAAATCACAAAGCAAGAATGGCCCAGATCGTATTGTGCAATTCAAGAACAAGCTCAGCAAACTCGGATCAAAATCATTACAAATAACAATAAAAACTTAACAAGCTAAAACTTACAAGTATGAAGACACAAGGATATAGTGGTGGCATCCCTTAGAAGCTTCTTACAAAGAGGGCAAGTCATGCATGCCTCTAATATCTCCCTCTTGACTTTCACCACCTGCCTCGCCATCATCTCTCTCTGCAAACTACATTACACCCAAGAAAGAAAATCTAAAAGCAAGAAAAGGGTAATCGAGAAAGAAAGAAGAAAGATCTGAAAAAAGGAAGAACTAAGAGACAGGGGAATGGATTCGAAGAAGTAGAAGTAGGGAGCAGGTTTTTGTGGGATTTTAGGACATGAAAAGAGGATGGTTTGCGGTGTTTAGTATGTGGTTGTGTTCGACGGAATAACATGAAAGTTTGGAAGCGTGTAAATGATAAATACGCCGAATTCGTGCATCGATCCTGTGGGCTTTTGGTGATTGTGGGACATGAATATTATAAGAGCAAGAGAGGAGCAGCAGAAGAAAGGGTCCCCATCCCAAGTCGAAGGGTGGCTAACTGCTTTAGCCTTTAGCCTTTATAATGACTTCGGATATTGTGCACCGGGGGGGGGGGGGGAGTATTTTTGTTAACGTGCGCACTTCAATGGTCAATTGGTCACCTGTCCTTTGCCTCCTAAGTCCTACGTGTAACGTACAAGTAAGTTTGCTTTGGGCATCCGCTATGAAGTGTCAACTGCTTAGCCTGAGTATTCGTAACTGTTTTTTAAGTTTTTAACTCTGTTTTTTCCGAGGAAGCTTTTCACAAATATTAAACTTTCTGATTTTCTTTTTGTATTTAATGATGTAATAAAATAAATATAAATTATTGTATTGGACTGCTAAATGCATTATTATCTCTTTTGTCATTTATATATATGATTAATAACAAATATTCTAAAAAACAATTATCATGTAAAAATAAATTTACAAAAGGCAGTTCTAACTAAATCGGTTGTTGATAATTATTGATGATCATTATTCAATAATAATTATTAATTAGCACGATAAATATCTAAAAGAGATTTGAAATTAAGGCATCTCTTAACTCTCAAAAAAGAATTTATTATCAAACCAAAAATCAGATCAAAGATTTATGGGCTGGGTCTTCCGTGGAAAATATGAGCCCATTAGGCTCGGGAGCTATGGCCTATGAATAATTCGACAGTCCATACTGCTTAGGAAAGCAATCGATCCATGGGTGAACGCCCACCCCCATCATCGCATATCTGAAATCTTCGGCAACAATTTTATGTATGATTTGCAATATTCTAAATAAAAAAGAAAAACAAAATCTGAGTGTAATATGCAATGACACGTGGAGGACAAAGATTGGTCATCAAAAAGATGAGGATATAAAATTTATGGACGTCATCCATTCACATTTTTATCATATGTGGATACTGTCACTCTATCTATCATTATCAATTGCATTAATTAAGGTGTAAATCATCCACCATTTTGGAGCTTCAACAAATTCTTCTTCTACCACCCCAATTCTGTATTGTTTCACTATTCACCTAGAAAAATGGCTACCATAACCACCAGCAACTTGGCAACTCTTTTGCCCCCAGTAGGCCTCAAGCCCAGGGCTCAGTCATCTCCTGTCCTAGGTAACACGCAATTCTTAACTTCATCATAGGACTTAGATTCTTACTTAGGTATTATATCTCAAATTGATACCTTAGTTATACAAAATTTTCATTATAATGTAATTAAATCAACTTAAATGTCAGTTTCTCGATCGAGTGTGGTAATTGCGATAAACTGATCTCAAGGATTTTGATGTCTGTGACATGGGTTTAATCATAGCAAATTGTGTTTCTGAGCAATATTATTTTTATGATATAATGTTAGTTCTTTCATTTCACGGTCTGTGAACTCGGTAGCTCCATTATTTAATTACTAGGGAGTTGAGTTCCATGTCAATTTATTTTATTTGTGATTATTCTTTTTAATGAAGTGGTTTATTTAGTAAAAATAAAAAATAAAAAATCAACTCAATTCGTATATGGGTTGTTGATAGGATTGCCGGTGATGGGAAGGAGAGGGGGCAGGGTTAGGTGCAGCATGGAGAAGAAGGCAGAGGGAAAAAGCCAAGGGAAAGACAAAAGCATGGTGGGATCAATTGTGGCAGCAGCAGCCGCAGCAATGGGTGGAGCAGCAGGGCCAGCTATGGCTTTGGTAGATGAGAGAATGAGCACAGAAGGGACTGGACTTCCTTTTGGATTAAGCAACAACCTTCTTGGTTGGATTCTTTTCGGTGTGTTTGGTTTGATTTGGTCTCTCTACACAATCTACACCTCTACCCTTGATGAGGACGATGACTCTGCTCTCTCCCTTTAAGTCATGTCTTTCCTCTCCAAGCAATGTTGAAAAAATAACTTAAAAAAAAAAAAATGTTTGTATGAATGTTTTGACAATTCCCATATTAATTGCAATCGCTGGTGTTATTCAGTTACTCTTCTCATCATTAATATAAAACAAACATCAAATCCTTCACAATTTTTTAATTCTTATATAATTAAATTCTCATATAAAATATACATATGCATTATTGATGTAATTCGACATTTATGCTATTTTATATAACCCAACTATATTATGGGAATGGGGTGCCCAAATTTTTCTTGTTTTATGGGAAAAAAAATTTCTAAAAATCTAAAATCCAATAAAATTATTATGTTTCTTAATTAAGTTGGTAACCATTAACAAAACAATTGAGCTTTTTTTTTTCTTACAAATTACATGATTTCTTCTGCAAAAGTCAGAATCTTGACCGTATTACGGTTTTAGAGGTCTTACAGTTTGATTTTGCAACATTCTAAGGCTGCATCTGTAGTCTCCCAGTCCAATTCCTCCAAGACTGAATCCTGTGTTGACAATAAGCACAAGGAGGATATCCGCCGCGCCAACATCGTGGCAGACGCCGTCCGCACCAGCCTTGGTCCGAAAAGAATGGACAAAATGATTTCCACCGGTAGTAGCGAAGTTATCATCACCAACGACGGCGCTCCTATTCTTTAACAAAATGGAGGTTCTTCAGCCCGAAGTGGAAATGCTTGTTGAGCTCTCCAATTTTCAGGAATCCGCCGCCGGTGACGACACCACTATTGATAGCCGAAATTTTTGAAAAAATTTGGTGTGGATCCCTCCACATGTGGATCCTATCACATATAAAATAAAATAAAAAAAGTCAAAAATTGCGGTAATTCAATTTCAAATTGAATTCCTCCAGCCAATATTTTTGACTTTTTTAATTTGTGTTCACATTAAATATTTTTTCTATAAATAGGCAGATTTCCTTTCATTTGAATCACAACAATCTCAACTCATTTGAGAGAATTTGAGAGAGCGTTAGTTTTTTGGAATTTTTTCCAAAAATTAGGGAGTGACAAAAATAGTGAGGAAAATATTTTAGGGTGTTTTTGGAAAATACTTGTGTGCCACTATTTTTTGGTTTATCTCAAAATTATTGTATTGTCTCTAGCCAGTGTCTAGGGAAGACTCTCTTCTTGTACCCATTAATTTTTATTAGTGGAAAAAAATATTCAGGGTGTTGTCCGTGGACGTAGCCCAAATTAAAGGTGAACCACGTTAAATTATCGGTATTATTTTTGCTGATTATTTTATTTCATATTTATTTGTGTTATTTTATCAATTGTGTCCAACAAGTGGTATCAGAGCCAACCTGTTAGTCTTATAAAATTCTTAGCATGCTTTGTCGTTGCAGTATTGATTGATCTTCCACATCAGAAAATATTTTATTGATTTACTGTCAGCTGAAGGAGTCTCATTTTGTTTTAAAATGGAGACAAAGGGCACCAAGATGATCAGCTTAAATGACATAACAAATACCATGAACAATTCAATATCGTTTGTGATGATACTATCAATTTCACATCCCATAAGACCAGTTGGGTAATTGATAGTGACGTTACCATTCATGCCACGTTTCAGAAGAAATTCTTCTCATCTTATACAACAGGAGATTTTTAGCGTTGTGAATATGGAAAATGATAATCAGTCAAAAGTTGTTGGCAGAGGAGATGTTTGTTTGAAGATTGTGAATGGTACCAGATTAGTCCTGAGAGATGTCAGACATATTCAAGATATTCGTCTGAATTTGATCTCTGCAGAAAAACTCAATGATGAAGGTTTCTGCAGTACCTTTTCAAATAACCAATGGAAAACATACTAAAGGTTCCATGGTGGTGGCTAAAGGCACAAGACATGTTATCTTGTATGTGATGCATGCAAAGCTCTCCAATGACATTGTGAGTGCTATGGAGAAAGACAGTGTTATTGAATTATGGTACAAACGACTCGGTCACATGAGTGAGAAAGGGATGACTACCATTGTCAAAAGGAAGATGTTTCCCGGAATGGATGAAGTACATTTGGAGAAATGTACCGACTGTTTAGCAGGAAAGCAAAACAGATTTGCTTTCAAGAGTTCCCCTCCTTCCAGAATGAAGAATGTGTTAGATCTGATCCATTCAGATTTATGTGGGTCAATGTCAAAGTCACTGGTTGGTACTCAGTATTTTGTGACTTTCATTGATGACCATTCGAGGAAGACATAAGTGTATACTTTAAAGACAAAAGATCATGTGCTAAATGTCTTTAAAGAATTTTATGTCTCAGTTGAGAGACAGACTAGAAAGAAGTTGAAATGCATCCAGACAGACAATAGTGGAGAATACATTGGACCGTTTGATGCCTACTGCAAAGAACAAGGTATTCGGCATCAAACAACGCCTTCAAAAACACCGCAGTTGAATGACCTGGCTGAGAGGATGAATAGAAATTTGATAGAGAGAGTTAGATGTTTGCTCTCACATGCAAAGTTACCTAAAATATTTTGGGGTGAAGCTTTACTCACGGTTGTGTATGTATTAAATCTTTCACCTTGTATCCATCTAAAGCTAGATGTTCTAGAAAAAGTGTGGTCAGGAAAGGATGTTTCCTATGATCATTTGCGGGTATTTGGTTGTAAAGGCTTTGTACATATTCAAAAAGATGAGAGGTCCAAACTCGATATCAAAACACGACAGTGTATTTTTATTGGCTATGACAAAGATCAGTTTGACTACATATTTTATGATCCAGTAGAGAAGAAACTTGTCAGAAGTCGTGATACTGTTTTTATTGAGAATGAGACCATTGAAGATATTGTCAGGACAAAGAAAGGTATTCCTGATTCCAATGGTGACTCAACAAATTTAAAATTGATTCCTCCAATACCAGTGCCAATACAAGTTGGGGATGAAGATCATGTTGATCTGCCTAAAGAAAATAATGCTCTCATCGACAATCCAGAAGATGATGCTGAAGGTGATGATGTTCATAATCAACCATCACTTGTGCACTCTTCAGTTCCTGTGAGAAGGAGCAATAGAGCAAGACAACTGTCTTTGAGATATTCAGAAAATGAGTATGTGTTACTCACTGATGGGGGAGAACCAGAAAGCTTTGAAGAAACAATGACTGATGAGCACAGACAGAAATAGATTGAAGCCATGCAAGATAAAATGAAATTTTTGCATGAGAACAATACTTTTGAACTGGTGAAACTGCTAAAAGGTAAGAGAGCTTTGAAAAATAAATGGGTGTTCAGAATCAAACATGAAGAAGACAGTTCCCATCCGAGATTCAAAGCCAGATTGGTCGTCAAATGATTCAGTCAAAGAAAAGGAATCGACTTTGATAAAATTTTCTCACCAATTGTGAAAATGACATCCATCCATACAGGACTGGGGTTAGCAGCAAGTCTTAAGCTGGAGGTTGAGCAAATGGATGTCAAAACTACCTTCCTACATGGTGATTTGGAAGAGGAGATATACATGAAGCAACCAGAGGATTTCGAACATAAGGGAAAAGAGGAATATGTTTGCAAATTGAAAAAAAACCTCTACGTCTTGAAACATGCACCGAGACAATGGTACAAGAAGTTTGAGTCTGTTATAGGGGAGCAAGGATACCATAAGACTACTTCAAACCATTGTATTTTTGTACATAAATTATCTGATGAAGATTTCATCATTCTTCTGCTCTATGTGGATGACATACTGATTGTTGGCCGAAATGTTTCCAAAATTAACAACTTGAAAAAGCAGTTGAGTAAGTCTTTTGCTATGAAAGACTTGGGGCCAACAAAGCAGATTATTGACATGAAAGTACTTTAAAGATTTTCAAATGGACCAAGCTAAAATGGTTAGTTGTCCTCTTACTAATCACTTTAAGCTAAGTTCCAGACAGAGTCCTTCTACAGACGAAGAGAAGGATGAGATAGACAAAATTCCATATGTTTCAGCAGTTGGAAGTTTGATGTATGTCATGGTGTGCACACGACCTGATATCGCTCATGCAGTTGGAGTAGTGAGCAGATTCCTTTCAAATCCTGGAAAGGAACATTGGACTGCAGTAAAGTGGATTTTCAGGTATCTTCGAGATACATCAAAAATATGTTTATGCTTTGGAGATACCAAACCTGTGCTAGTTGGATACACAGATGCAGATGTGGTTGGCAATGTTGACTAAAAAAAATCAACATCAGGTTACCTGATCACTTTTGCAGAGGGAGCTGTGTCATGGCAATCAAAGTTACAAAAGTGTGTTGCACTATCTACAACTGAAACTGAGTTTATTGCAGCAACAGAAGCATGTAAAGAGTTGTTGTGGATGAAGAATTTCTTGAAAGAACTTGAATTGCAGCAAGACAGATATCAATTATTTTGTGATAGTCAGAGTGTTATCCATCTTGGAAAGAATGCCTCTTTTCACTCAAGATCAAAGCATATTGATGTGAGATATTATTGGATTAGAGATGTGATGGAGAAGAAACTACTACAACTTGAAAAGATCCATACAGAAGAAAATGGAAAAAACATGTTAACGAAGATTTTACCAAGATCATATTTTGAATATTGTCGATTAGCTGCTGGAATGGTGGAGCTCCCACATTGTCGGGAGATGGAGATTTGTTGATAGCCGAAGTTTTTGAAAAAATTTGGTGTATGTCCTACCACATATAAAATAAAATAAAAAAATCAAAAGTTGTGGTAATTCAATTTCAAATTGAATTCCTCCAGCTAATATTTTTAACTTTTTTTATTTGTATTCTTTCTATAAATAAGCAAATTTCCTTTCATTTGAATCACAACAATCTCAACTCATTTGAGAGAAAGTTAGATTTTCGAAATTTTTTCAAAAAATTAGGGAGTGACAAAAATAATGAGAAAAATATTTTGGGATGTTTTTGAAAAACATTTGTGTGCCTCTATTTTTGGATTTATCTCAAAATTATTGTATTACCTCTAACCAGTGTTTAGAGAAAACTCTTTTCTTGTATCCATTAATTTTTATTAATGGAAGAAAAATATTCGGAGTGTTGTCCACGAACGTACCTTAAATTAAAGGATGATCTGCGTTGTCATTGCCTGCCCTTTTGAAACAGGACATATTTCGTCTTTCAAGTGGAATCCATTCCATGTAATCTAAGATTCTCCTCGTAAAGCTTCTATTAAAGCTGTTGATGTATTAACCGCCATGGCTGTCCCAGTGGAATTATGTGATCGCGAATCCCTAATTAAATCCGCGAGCACTTCTTTGAATAGTAAAGTTGTGACTCGGTATCGCGAATCCCGATTTGGTGGACCTAAGAGATTAGGATACTGAAGAAGCTAGGCGGGACCGTAGACCATACAGAGATGGTTAACAAGGTTTAGTCTTTGATAAGAAACTAAGCCATGCAGCTAGTGGCCCAACACGAATTTAAAATGCAAAGATTGCAGTGATTCAATTCCAAATTTCTCCTCCAAAACTGATATAGAGCAGAGCATTGTGGTTTCTGATTATACTCAGATGAATAGGATTTTGATGGAAGAGAGAAATTACATTTTGGGCATGATTAAGAAGATTAAAAGGCAACGGGCTGCAATGTTCTGCTGATTCAAAACAGCATTCTGAGAGATGCTGTCATGGATCTGCGACTGCATTATTTGGCTAAAGCCTAGATTTTGGCGGTTAAAGATGTGGAGAGAGATGAGATTGAGCTGTCTTGGCAACTTGTAGCATGGGATGGAAGGTTACTGTGTGAAGTCGTTTGCAGAGTTCTTGAGGTTATACCTTATACTTTGGCAGATAATACGTGGTTGAATCCCATTGCAATTGTGACTAAGCTTAGGAATAGACGTGCACAGGAAGAGATAAATGCTGGTATCAATATCAGGAAGGGCCACATTACAAATATCTTGGAGGAGAATGTGGTGCAGCCACTGCTTGTGAGCACAAGTGCAATCACATTGGCGTCAGAGTGTGTGCGGATGATTTTGAAGATTGATGACATTGTTACTGTCAGGTAATTTCAAGCCGGATGTGGGATTTGTTTCGACAAGATACTAGACTTTGTTTCTGTGCTGTGTTGAACAGGTTCTTGTGCTTTTCTGGTAAGGTTTACGGTTAAAGGCTGTTGACAATTACCGCCGCCGTTTGATTCTTTTCTATGCTTTTAAATATATTTGGAATGGGGAATTCACTTATCTCAACTCAATTCTGACCTCTGTCCTTTTCCTTCTTCCTTCTCCTCCTTGGTTAGTTGGTGTTAGATTTTTCCCCTCAGTACGGCTTCTTCCTTGCATAAGCTTCTTTTCTTCCTCAAATCCTTGCATGGGCGAAACAGCTCCACTCTTACTCTCTTCTTTTTTTATTTTATTTTATTTTTTTTTTTTGCTTTCGGTTGGAAGAACAAATATGGAGAAGATGAAGGAATTATCTAGAATTTGGGCCCTCTCTACTCCTTGTATAGTTGGTTTAAATGTTGATTAAGTTTATGAGTTTTGAGGTAAGGGAGGATCATTAGCTTCATGATATTATTTTTTTATTCGTAATTAATCTCATTTATGATAAATCTTTTCTCTTCCTGATTCTTACCTCCAATCTTCTACCTCTTTTCAATGAAATCCATAACTTCTTCCCCTTTCTCTCCCAAAATTCTTATTTCTTTGCAATTTAATTCTCAATTAAAATTTTCTTTTGTATTATTTTTATATCCGATGTTAGTGCACATATGATTTGAGGTCTAAATTGGCAGATATTATAAATTTGGTATTCAATAAATGAAAATCTTTTGAATAGCGACGCGGTTTATAGAAATTGTCATGAATATTTTACTAACCAGTTTTTCAGATTTTAGATTTCCAGTAAAATTCTTGTGTTTCGGTTTCCTTTTCAAGCTGTAAGTATCAATAGCCAAACTGAATATTTGGCAAGCATAGGCGCTGTGGAACTTGGAAAATTCAATACAGATTTTTGGCTAGACATAAGATGTTACGAAAGCACTGTATTCATTAGAAGCTTAAACGGTCACAAGCACAGGTTTAAAGCCTTCATCACCGCCTTCGCCTTGGATGATTTAGTGCTTCAGTTCCAACAATTCAGAAACTGGCAATTTTTCCATGAGATCATCTACACCATGTTGGGCAATGACACCAGCAGACGAAGCAGAGAAATAGGTTAAACCTGGCCACCGTTATTCAGCCTCTCTGATTATAGAAGGTTAGTTAAAGTAGCTTGAATTTATAAAATGCATTTGTGAACATCTACAACTAAAAAAAAAATCCTAATATAATTTAAGGGAAAATATAATTTGCTTCTACCAATTAAAAGACGAGAAGAGAAGTGAGGACTTCAGCCTTGCAGGCAGCGGAGATCGAGGGACTGGACAGAAATCATAAGGATAGGGTGAACTTTCGCATTGGGCAATGACACCCCGTGACCTGCAAAAGCAATGGCAGGGACTCGTACAACAGATAAGGAAAAGACAGTCATTGGGCATTGGCCAATTATGAAAGAGCAATGCTAGCGTTCTAGAGATATGCGCAGAAACTGGAGGGTGTACTGTATATTAATACAGGGGCTTTAGTAATGACAATAATAGTATGCACATGATGTAAAGCAGAATTTCGATACTTCAAAATGCCGCTGTTATTCTTGTTTATTTTCTAACCCGTCATCAGTACAATGGGAGACTTGTTACATTTACCACAGAGCTGCACCGTCTTGCTCCATACATATCAGGTTGCTGCTAAAGCATTTTTAGGCAATGGAGTATTGGCAAACCTAAAGGAATTCTGAATATTGAAGCTTCTAGCTCCAGCTACTTCATTAATGGGGACAGCATCAGAAATCTCCTTCAACTCATCTTTCGCTAGCTTTACTTTCAAAGCTCCAATAATGTCAATCAAATTTTTAATCTTTGTCGTGCCTAACGAAATTTACAATGCACAGTAAAATTTCGGAATAGAATAACCACAAGGTTTGAAACACAGAAGAAGCTAACTCACCAGGGATGGGAACCACATCATCCCCTTGATTTAGAACCCATGCAAGCGCAAGCTGAGCAGGACTACATCCGTATTTTTTGGCCAGATTTTCTATTCGAGTATAAAATACCTTATTCTTTTCAACATTTTCCTCTGTGAACCTTGGATGGTTTTTCTAAAAAAAAAGAAAAGAAAAAGGAACGGGCATTAGCATATATAATCTGTGAGAACGATTCAATACAAGTTCCATACCAATGAACTCCCTGAAGGCAAACTTTCTACAACTGCTTTGCCAGCAAAAAAACCCCGACCAAGAGGACTGTATGGAACTACCCCAATTCCGAGTTCCCTGCATGATTTGCACAATTTGATGCCCTCATACATAGCAGAGAATGTGAATAGATTTTCCAAAGTAAAAGAAAATGAAAAACAAAGTACTGGAGTACGCTTATTCTTGGAAAAGTTACTGGTAAGTTGTTCTGCATTCTACGTCATTTTCTTTATAAATCAATTTGTACTTGGAAAAACACGGATAGAGATACCTGCAAAGTGGGACTACTTCTTCCTCAATGTCTCGAGTCCAAAGCGACCATTCCATTTGGACTGCAGTGATGGGATGAACAGCATGTGCCCTTCTTATAGTGTTAGGACTAGCTTCAGATAATCCAATGTACTTAATTTTGCCTTCTTCCAATAGCTTCTTAAGCTCTCCCATCTGCAAACCCATAATGAATTGGATTAAAGATTAACAAGACTGGAGACCTATATGAACCTGAAGTGTATTTAAAATGAGGATAAAAAAAGATGGCCATACAGTTTCCTCTATTGGTACTGTAGTGTCGATGCGATGTTGATAGTAGAGATCAATATATTCCACATCAAGACGCTTTAGGCTAGCCTCACAGCATGCACGCACATATTCAGGTTTGCCATTAATTGAAGAAGTTCGAATATCAGAGCTTTTTCTAACAATTCCAAATTTTGTAGCCAACTGGATCTTCTCTCTCGGCAATTGCTTTAATGCCTGAAAGACATTAATATCATAGACTTGTGATTTAAATTTAAGAAAAGAACATATTTTGTGCTTTGCAATTCCATCATTTATAAATT
This sequence comes from Triadica sebifera, assembly GCA_023653625.1. Taxonomy (NCBI): domain Eukaryota; kingdom Viridiplantae; phylum Streptophyta; class Magnoliopsida; order Malpighiales; family Euphorbiaceae; genus Triadica; species Triadica sebifera. The sequence goes on along the minus strand of CM042892.1, from coordinate 17,403,332 downwards.
TGCCTACTTCTCTGTTACATAAATTACTTTGATCTTGATCCTTCAACATGATCATACAACCCTGCTCATTCTGTCCATAATTGATTTGATCACTACTGTGCCCCTTTAATGCTAGAAGTGAACCCAATATTACAATTTCTATTTCACGATTAAACCAATCAGCACTTCAGAAATTATGCCAAATATGCAATTGGAAACTAAAGCATGCCTTGAAATTTGACAAAGTGACACCAAAAAGCCATTTAAAAAAGTATGTAATATTGTGTGTGCATTCAACAATTGAATACATTTGCTCGGCTCAGCAGCATTAGACATTAACTGCTGGCATTTGCATAAGTAGTTTCTGGAAAAGTACAGTTTATAAGAAGAGAAACAAGCCAATGTAAGATTCATCATTAACTAACAAGCAGAATAGTCCAATAATTTCAAAATTAATGAAGCAGTGATAATATAACAACCACACATCATCACACCCTGCAACCAATCAAATCTTTTAAAATCAAAGGACTAGGACAAAAAGGGCGGAAAAATGAAACCCTACCTTTCCAATCAAGACTTCGTTAGTGAAAGGTCCATAAACATCAGATGTGTCGAGAAATGTAATTCCTCTATTGAATGCTTCCTTCATGATTGAAATGCCATATTCTTCAGAGGTGGGGGCATTGTATGCACCAGAAAGCCCCATACATCCAAACCCTAATTTTGAGACCTGAAAGTTGATTTATATCACTCAAAAGAATGATAAACACAAATTTTTCTGTTCATCTCCCACAGAAAGCTATAACCATTCAATTAGAAAGTCAGAATCTGAACTTCAAACTCACATTTCGTATTGGTTTATAGTTGTTTCTTCATAAAATTACAATTCTTATGATTTTGAGGATAGAGTGGTGAATAGAATATCACCAAAAAATTGTTTTTACCTTTCTTTCGAAATGCTTACTAGAGGATCATCATATATATATTACAATCACAGCTAAGGGCGTAACAGAAGAAACTAGCAGATGGTAGAATTTGGTTTCAGTATTTATTAAATTACTGAACAATTCAATGGAATTAATCCGGTGTGCATAGGCCAGAAAGATCATCAAGGATATTCAAACGAAGAGATGAAAAGGCCAAAGGTATATGGATTCCCGAATACTATAAACCAGGAATTTAATAAGAATTTTGAAATTAATTTCTTTATATCTCTGGTTCCCGCTGTTTAATCAGGAAAAATAAGAAACTTTCGTGATTAAGAATAAACAAAATGATGGGCATAATAAAAGGGAATTAGGAAATCAAAATGCAGAAGAAGGAATTACAGAAATGGGATTGACCTCTAATCCTTGGTTACCCAGTTTCAGTCTTGGAATTACAATTCCTTGTTCCTCTGCCATCTTTCTCTATGAGTCTGATCTTGTTCTGTGTAAGTGAGAGAGATTAGTAGAGCAGACACAATCAAGAAAAAGGAGGAAATTGTTTTTGCTCATTGATACTACTGATTCTTATCCTCTTATATTGGAACCTGATCGGGATGGGGGCTGCACCGATTATATTTCCAGTGACGCAAGATCATATGTCATCAATGATTTTTACCAGTAAATTTTTCGACCGTTTCATTGTTATCAAACCTTTTGACTAATGCATACTGGTATCTGAAACCAATTTCCAATGAAACAACATCGCATCGTTGTCATGTTACCATATTATTTTATTCATACTAAAAACTGATTTAAGATATCATATATAATATTTGGTACTAATCTGAAATAATTAAAAAATTTAATACTACTTTTTAATAAATGACGAATTTTAGTTATTAACTTATTTTTTCTCTATTCATATTATATTTTTGTTTCGGAGTTGTAATATGACTCCAAATTTTTCATGAACTATAATTTTTTTTTTTTTTTGTGAAAAGAGTATGAAGTCGAAAGGATTGTTTAAGCCAAACAAAAAAGCATATTGTTTATTAATTAAATACATAAGTTAAAATTAAATTTCTTAAAAATAAGTGAGATTAATCTACTTATGGGTTTTAGGGGTTGAATTTTTAAGCATTTCTACATCAAGAATATACTAAATTCAAAATGTTAATAAATCATACTTTTAGAATTCATTTGAAAATGAATTTTCATAATTGGTAATACTAAATAATCATACTTAGAGGACTTTTATTTCCTAAAATACCCTTATTATAAAGATAAATGAGGTGCAACCGTAAGATAAATTGACAAGGACCATTCAGCAAACAACAAGCCGTCCATGTTTTCTGGACAACTGCTCCATGGCCTATAAGATGCATATTGCAGAATGAGACTATATTTTGAGAGGGAAAATAATAATTATTATAATGATAATCCAAGTAAATTATCCAGAAGAAGAGTAGGCACACAATTCCTAAAGTTTTGTAAGAAAATCTATTTCATATATATAATATTTCTCTAAAGAGTAAATACATGAAATTTTACAACTTATTCTATTTTTGCAACACAGAAAATAAAAGAAAGTAGCGTTGTGGTTGCTGAACTGAGTACATGTATTATATATTAGAAAATTATGGTTAATGGATCATTGTGAGAGCGAAATTCAGGTGAGTTCCATAATTAGATTTTGGAAGAATGATTTATATATATATTTTTTGACATGAGAACTATAAATTATAATATTTATATGTACAAAATGGTAAATATATAAATAAGAAATTGAAATTCAAAGTAATTTCATTTGCTAATGAGAAATAAATTGAAAAGTAGAAAATCCCACATAAGAAAAAGGTTAAGTTGGAAGAATGATTTATATAGAAAGTCTCATCCTTTCAATGTTAAATAAGTAGTATTGAAGGCTCTATCTTGCACACACAAACGCAAGGGAGGTGTAAATTCATAGTTCGAACCAAGGTCAATGCGTATGTACCCATGAATACCAAATCAAAATACCATAATCTAAATTTAATCCAACTTTTACATTTTTATTTCTAGAAATTCAATTTCATTGTGTGTGTGTCAGGTGCATTGCGCAGAAATGTATGTCTTAGAGGCGCACAGGCTATCACACTTGTGACAACAGGTTGTGTATCTCTGTTGAGGTCGTGATGTTGTGACACACCCGTAAGAGTAAGATTACCAATGTATGGGTTGTAAAGAACTGTTGCATGCACAACGTTTTATCGCGCCCGTGATAGTGTGGCAACCAGCATTGACTGTAGTGTCATGTCATGCTCGTGACACATGTATTTTTCAGAAATTAACTTTGAATTCCTATAGCTACATGAGTTATAGAACTTAAGACGTTGTTACATATTTAATTTTGATTAAATCACAATTATTTCTTCTATCTTTCCCTCTAGTACAAATATATGTTTCTATTCATGTTGAAAAATATGATTCGTGGAAATTCTTTTTCTCCTCTTCCTGTCATTTTTCTTTTGTAATAGAAAGATACTCTATTAATTCGATGTGCACAAGATTATGACATTCAACTTTTGCCATTAATCTGTTGTATTATTGGAAACAAATCTCATTCATCCTAAACATCTATGATAGAGGCGAATTTGTGTTAAAGATATTGTATGAAATACAAAATTTTTCCTTATGTTTTTTCCCTTGTACTTGATACTAGATTAACATATTATATTTATAACACTATATGCTAATGAATTATAGTTTAAGAGATATAGGCGTGCCTTGGTGGGGTATTAGCAAACTCCCATGTACATTGAGGGCCCATACTTCTATCTCCTGCAACTTGGATAGGGGGAACAGCATCACATATCTCTTTCAACTCTTCTTTTGTAAGCTTAATCCTCAATGCTCCAATATTGTCATTCAGATTTTTAATCTTGGTTGTGCCTAAACACCAAGTTAATTAGTGCAAGAAGAAGATTAGCAATTTCTATAAGTTCAAGACATGATCTGAAAGGAGAATATGACCCACCAGGAATAGGAACCACATCATCCGCTTGATTGAGCACCCAAGCAAGGGCAAGCTGAGCAGCATTGCATCCATATTTCTTGGCCAGATTGTCTATTCTATAATAAAATACCTTGTTTTTTTTCTTAACTTTTTCCTATAAACCTTGGCTGATGTTTCTGAAGTAAGAAAAGAGGCAGATCATCTGTTAATTACCAAGCATATATATATATATATATATATATATATGCAGTCAAATAACCAAAAAGCAACTAATTGATTTAAATACAGGGTTATTTTACCAGCAGAGTTTCTGAAGGCAAAATTTCCACAACTGCTTTGCTCCCGAAAAATCCCCGAGCAAGAGGGCTATATGTTACTATTCCAATCCCAAGTTCCTGTGCTATTCATTTCCCTCAGCCAAATACTGTTAAGTAACCAAAACCATTAAGTTCGAATTCTGATAACCAAAAAGAAAAAGAAAACCTGCAAAGTGGGATAATTTCTTCTTCAATGTCACTAGACCAAAGTGACCATTCCATTGGCACAGCAGTGATCGGATGAACTGCGTGTGCCCTCTTTATGGTGTCTGGACTTGCCTCTGATAGTCCTATACACTTAATTTCCCCCTCTTCCACAAGCTTTTTGAGCTCTCCCGTCTGCCATATTCCCACAAATTTCAATATATTAAAAGGGCACTACTACATATATATTGGGCTAATGCAACAGACAATTATATTGACTAATGACTAGGCAGTAACATATTAGCAACATTTACAAATTTTAAATTTTAAAAATTGCAACCAAATTTTCTAATATAAACTAAAAATAACAATAAATATGTATTATAATAGATTTATGCTTGTAGTGTCGATACGATCTCACATCTTGAACAAACATATTCAGGTTTGCCATTGACTCCAATACAGCTATTATAGCTAAGACTTTCGAAAACAAGACCAAATTTTGTTGCCAATTGGATCTTTTCTCTGGGCAATTCCTTTAATGCCTGAAACACAAATGTAACCAGTGTTGGATCATAAACTTGATCCATTATGGGTGCTTAAACCCAAACCCAATCATATTGGAGTCCAAGTCCACAATAAAAGTCCAAAATTGCAAGTCATCTACCTAAAATTTTCTAAAGTGTATTAATTATGCATGTGAATCATTTGGTAACTTAAAATATTATTAGAAGAATGGAGAAGGATGGAGAAGAATGAGGTGTATGGTTATTATAATTTTGGATTATTTTATTTGTGTGGTGTAGAATTGTTCTTAAGTAGTATAAATACCCCTCCCCATTTTAGTTTTAGACATCAAGAAAAATTAAAAGCTTCTAAGTGAGTGAGGAAGCAAAATTTTATAAGAGAGAGTTGTAGTTTCTTGTTTGTTGAGTGAGAGTGTTTTTGTAATATTAGTTTGAGTTTCAATAAAAGTTGTTTTTGTGAGTATTTTATTTCCAACAAAGTGGTATCAGAGCTAGTTGGAAAATATACACTATTGCATATCAAATCGGAGGTCTCGACAAGAGGAATTCGACACCGTCAGAATTGCCTCGATCGGAGTTCAAACGCGCCGCCGGAATAGTGCTATCAGAAAACTGAGTTAACTCATAAAGTTGAGTTGAGTTGACCGAGCTATCCCTTTCAAAGTTTTTCGACGTTCCGGATTCATCCGCACAATCAAATTTTGCAAATTCTTATTATATTGAAAGATATGGCAAATGGTATGACACCATTCCAAGTCCCGACACTCAACAACAACAACTACGACAATTGGAGTATCAAAATGAATGCACTTCTTGGATCACAAGACGTGTGGGATATCATAGAGAAAGGCTACAACGAGCCTGCGGATGATACTGTTTTTGCTACTCTTACACCAGATCAAAAGGCTACTTTGAAGGATTCAAGAAAGAGAGACAAGAAGGCTCTCTACCTCATCTATCAAGCTTTAGATGATGATGGATTTGAAAAGATTTCAAGTGCAAGCTCTGCTAAGGAAGCGTGGGAGAAGCTGCAAACCTCTTACAAAGGATCCGAGCAAGTGAAGAAGGTCCGTCTCCAAACATTAAGAGGTGAATTTGAATCCTTACATATGAAAGTATCTGAGTCTATTTCAGATTATTTCTCAAGAGTAGTAGCTGTTTCTAATCAACTAAAAAGAAATGGTGAAAAGTTAGAAGATGTGAGGATAATAGAGAAGATACTTCGTTCGTTGGATCCCAAATTTGAGCACATCGTCGTGACGATTGAAGAAACTAAAGACTTGGAAGAAATGACAATCGAGCAACTCCAAGGATCATTGCAAGCATACGAAGAGAAGCATAAGAAGAAGCAAGGATTTACTGAGCAACTCTTCAAGCTGCAACTCAAGGATATGCATGAAAGTCAAGACAATGATAGAAACCAACGTGGCCGAGGTAGAGGTAGAGGTCATGGACGAGGTGGAAGTCGCGGTCATGGACGAGGTTGGAATTACCACAACAACAATTCCAACAACAACTATGAGAAAGGAGAAAGCTCAACACGAGGCCGTGGGAGAATCAATCCGAACTCAAGGTATGACAAATCTCAAGTTCGATGCTATAATTGTCAGAAGTTTGGGCATTATGCTTCAGAATGTAGAGCTCCCAACAACAAAATTGAGGAGAAGGCCAACTATGTGGAGGAGAAGACAGATGATAAAGAAACTCTTCTTTTAGCACGAAAGGAAACTGATGGTGGCCAAGCAAATTCCTGGTATCTTGACAGTGGTGCAAGCAATCATATGTGTGGAAGGAAAGACATGTTCGTGGAGCTAGACGAGTCAGTAAACGGAAATGTTTCATTTGGAGATGATTCCACAATAGCAGTGAAAGGGAGAGGTAACATCCTTATCCGTTTAAAAGATGGGAGACATCAGTTTATTTCCAATGTCTACTATGTGCCCAATATGAAAAGTAATATCTTGAGTTTAGGACAACTGTTAGAGAAAGGTTATGATATTCATATGAAAGATTATAATCTTTCTATAAAAGATGATAAAAATAACTTCATTACTAAAGTGCCGATGTCAAAGAATAGAATGTTCTTGATCAACATACAAAACGATGTTGCAAAGTGCCTGAAAGCTTGCTACAAAGATGTATCATGGCTTTGGCATCTTCGATTTGGGCATCTAAATTTTGGAGGTTTGGAGCTGCTATCTAAGAAGGAGATGGTAAAGGGACTACCTCGCATCAACCATCCTGACCAGCTTTGTGAAGGGTGTCTAGTCGGGAAGCAATTCAGGAAAAGTTTTCCAAAGGAGTCAGAGTCAAGAGCCAATAAGCCACTTGAGCTCATCCATACCGATGTGTGTGGTCCAATCAAACCAAGCTCTCTCGGTAACAGTAGCTATTTTCTTCTCTTCATTGATGATTTTTCAAGAAAACCTGGGTATATTTCTTGAAACAGAAGTCTGAAGTTTTTGAAGTTTTCAAGAAGTTCAAAGCTGCAGTGGAGAGAGAAAGCGGTAGAAAAATCAAAGCCATGAGATCCGACCGAGGTGGAGAATTTACTTCCAGGGAGTTTCAAGAGTTCTGTGAAGCAAATGGAATTCGGCGACCAATGACAGTTCCTAGATCCCCCCAGCAAAATGGCGTGGCAGAAAGAAAGAACAGAACAATCCTCGACATGACACGAAGTATGCTCAAAAGTAAGAAATTACCCAAGGAATTTTGGGCAGAAGCAGTGGCGTGTGCAGTTTACTTGTTAAACCGATCTCCAACAAGAAACGTATGGGGAAAGACACCACAAGAGGCATGGAGTGGAAGAAAGCCTGGCATTTCCCACCTGAGAATCTTTGGAAGTATAGCCCATGTTCATGTACCAGATGAGAGAAGAACGAAGCTTGATGATAAAAGCGAGAGTTTTATCTTCATTGGCTATGATACTAATTCGAAGGGCTACAAGCTATACAATCCAGACAATAAGAAAATTGTGATTAGTCGAGATGTGGTATTCAATGAAGAAGGAGAATGGGATTTTAGCTCTCATACAGATGACTTCAATTTCTTTCCTCAATTTGAAGAAGATGAGCTAACACCAATAGAACAACATGGAGAAGCCCAACAAGAGACAACAGCTCCACCCACTTCACCAACCACTCAAGGAGACTCATCACCTTCGTCATCATCAAGTGAAAGAGTTGTGTCACGCACACGAAGTCTTAGAGATCTCTATTAGGTAACCGAACAACAAGATAACCTTACATTATTTTGTCTATTTGCTGATTGTGAACCAGTGAGCTTTCAAGAAGCAGTACAAGAGAAGAAGTGGAGAGATGCGATGGACGAAGAAATCAAGGCCATCGAAAAGAATGACACGTGGGAACTCACTTCCCTTCCCAAGGGACATAAGGCGATAGGTGTCAAATGGGTGTACAAAACAAAGCAAAACGCTAAAAGAGAGATTGAAAGGCACAAGGCTAGGCTAGTTGCTAAAGGATATAGTCAAAAGGCTGGAATTGACTATGATGAGGTATTTGCTCCTGTTGCTCGATTGGAAACTATTAGACTAATCATTTCTTTGGCAGCTCAAAACAAGTGGAAGATACATCAAATGGATGTAAAATCTGCCTTCTTAAATGGAGTTCTTGAAGAGGAAGTCTACATTCAACAACCATCAGGCTATGAAGTCAAAGGCCACGAAGACAAAGTGTTAAAATTGAAGAAGGCTCTGTACGGGCTAAAACAAGCACCAAGGGCTTGGAATAGCCGAATCGACAAGTACTTCCAAGAGAATGACTTCAACAAATGTCCCTATGAGCACGCTCTATATATCAAGATCAAAGATGGAGATATTTTGATTGTGTGCCTCTACGTGGACGATTTGATCTTCACCGGAAACAACCTAAGCATGTTCAATGAATTCAAGGAAGTGATGATGAAAGAATTCGAGATGACAGACATGGGGCTCATGGCATACTACCTCGGTATTGAAGTTAAGCAACAAAAGGATGGAATTTTCATTTCACAAGAAAGCTATGCAAAAGAGATCCTGAAGAAGTTCAAGATGGAGAACTGTAAGCCGATAAGCACACCAACGGAATATGGAATCAAGATGTCCAAACATGAAGAAGGCGAAAGTGTAGATCCAACATTCTTCAAAAGTTTGGTGGGAAGTCTACGCTATCTAACTTGCACGAGGCCTGATATTCTTCATGGAGTTGGATTGGTTAGTCGCTACATGGAATCTCCAACAACCACCCATTTTAAAGCTGCAAAGAGAATTCTTCGCTATCTGAAGGGTACAATTGATTTTGGCTTGTTCTATTCAGTTTCTAATAATTATAATCTTGTTGGATATAGCGATAGTGATTGGGGTGGAGACATAGATGATCGAAGGAGTACTACTGGATTCGTATTTTTCATGGGAGATACTGCTTTCACATGGATGTCAAAGAAACAACCGATTGTCACACTATCCACTTGTGAAGCGGAATATGTTGCTGCTACCTCATGCGTTTGTCATGCAATTTGGCTTAGAAATCTACTGAAGGAGATAGGTTTAATACAAGAAGAGCCGACCAAGGTTTGTGTCGACAACAAGTCAGTCATTGCCTTATCCAAGAATCCAGTATTTCATAATCGAAGCAAACACATTGATATTCGCTACCACTATATAAGAGAGTGTGTTGCAAGAAAGGATGTGCAAGTTGAATATGTGAAGTCACAAGATCAAGTTGCCGATATTTTTACCAAGCCACTGACAAGTGAAGACTTCATAAGATTAAGAAATTTACTAGGGGTCACAAGATCAAGTTTAAGGGGGGGTGTTGGATCATAAACTTGATCCATTATGGGTGCTCAAACCCAAACCCAATCATATTGGAGTCCAAGTCCACAATAAAAGTCCAAAATTGCAAGTCATCTACCTAGAATTTTCTAGAGTGTATTAATTATGCATGTGAATCATTTGGTAACTTAAAATATTATTAGAAGAATGGAGAAGGATGAGGTGTATGGTTATTATAATTTTGGATTATTTTATTTGTGTGGTGTAGAATTGTTCTTAAGTAGTATAAATACCCCTCCCCATTTTAGTTTTAGACATCAAGAAAAATTAAAAGCTTCTAAGTGAGTGAGGAAGCAAAATTTTATAAGAGAGAGTTGTAGTTTCTTGTTTGTTGAGTGAGAGTGTTTTTGTAATATTAGTTTGAGTTTCAATAAAAGTTGTTTGTGTGAGTATTTTATTTCCAACAACCAGTTCCTTTTCAATGGTAATAACCTTAAAAATAATGAAATTAAATTATTTCTTAACTATACTTGCCTTGCCAACCAGATCTTCATTAGCGTGAAATCCGTAAACATCAGCTGTCCGTGTCGAAAAATGTAACTCCTCCATTGAATGCTTCTTTGATGATTGAAATGCCTACCTCCTCACTCACTGGTTCATTGTACCAACCAGTCAGCCCCATCCACCCAAAGCCTAATTTCGAGACCTGAAAATTTAAAAACAAATAATGAAAAATATCATTAAAGAAAAAAAGAAAGAAAGAAAGAAATGAGATGGGATTTACGGCTAATCCTTGACAACCTAATTCCACCCTTGGAATTGCAACCCTTTGCTCCTCTGTCTTGTCTTTCTTTATTTTTCCTTCATTCCTCTCTTTCTTTCCTCTCGTAGAGCTTGTGTTATTCCTATCAGTATATATTAATTGCAGATTGCTAAAGATTCTATATATTGGCGATGATGCAAGATCACACGTCATGAATTTGACCATATGGTGATGCATGATCAAACGTGAGGATCTTGACTAAGGTTTTTCTAATTTGATTAGGTTACTGATTGGGAAAAATGTCTGCTGTCACCGTTTTATATGTTAAAATGTATGATAAATTTTTGCATTCAAAATATGCTGCAGAAAATCTTCTTATATTAAGTAATAATGGCCATTCATCATGGCCTCCTGGGCTTCTAGCACTACAAAATTGATAGACCCATATACAGATACGCCTTTCTTCTTTTTTATTTTTCTTTGTTTGAAGGAAAAAAAAATTAATTGCATTTTCTTAATTAGCTCAATATTCCACAAATATAGTCTTATGTATTGTGTTTTGTCATTTTTTTCTCTGTTATTATTTTTGGTACAAATTGTTTTTAATATTTTTTTATTATAAACAATCGCTTAATTTTTCATTTTAAAGTTTAATTAGAATTATTAATTTCACATGATATATGATTTGGTAAATATTGAGGACTTGATTGTAAAAAAAAAAGTATATATGACAATTTATGCCAAAAATTACAAGTAATAATAAAATAGCAAAATATGACAAACAAAAAAAAATTACACATGTATTAAGCCTTTTAATAATGATTTCAACTAAGTCAAATCTTATTGCTAATAATTAATCAACCAATGATCTCTCCTCAGTGCAGCCTAAGGAAACAGTTGAATTGAATAAAATTTAAAACATAGATACCCGGATTGGGTAATTAAACAGAAAATGTTTCGTATTTCTCGAGATATTATTGGACAAAAGAAGTGGAGTTTGGTCCGAAATTGAACTCAACTGAGTCCAATTCATGTAAGGCCAGGGGGAATTAATAGCTGATCTTGGCCCAAAATACACAAATTCATATGTATATAATTAAGTGGATTATGTTGAGAAAGTACAATATATGATATGTATCATCAAAATCATTAATTACCGTCATATTGCCTCGGGACAACTACATATATATATATATATATATATATATATATATATATATATGATCAAGGAGAAAATTAAAAGAAAATGATAACAACATAATATCATTACCACTGTAATGATTAGCTGGGAGATGTATAATTATAAATTCTACAGTTAAAAAGATATGGAATAGTAGATTATGGCCGAACACAGAAATGAATACTGGCACTGGGGGTGTTATCATCTTATATCAATTAAAGAGCAGTTTATTTATAAATAGATTACTTACAGCGAAATTCTTAATTAAAGACGTAGGGGGACTTTTTGTATATTTTACTACAGAAAGTGGCATTCCACCAAATGAGTTTTGATGAGTGGCTAGGCTGCTATGAGTCTAAAAAGCCAACATTTCTATTTTATCTATATACCATGCTGTATGTGGGTGCATAAATATAAAATGCGTTCATGTTTTTTTTTTTGAATGATCTTAATGTCCTCTTTTTACAGAAATGAGAAAGATTTAGCTCCTGTCGACACTAAATTTTTATAAAAATTGAATTCTTAAAAAATTTTAAAATTATTAAAATATATATAAATTTCAAAATCACGTACTCTTATACCTCTTTGATTTATTGATTATCTATTTTATTTTACGAAATTAATAAATATAGATTGTTTTAAAAAATAATGTTGCTCCACATATGAATGCATCGTGGCCGTTAAATCAAATAAGTTCCATATATGCATTAATCCGACGTTTGCCACGGGTTGGTATGATTACAGTTTTTCTTTTGAAAAATAAAATAATATAAAAGAATGTATATACTCCATGGTTAATGAAAATGGGTGCAGATACAGTTGATGTGCGAAAAAACCCTACCATATACTAATCCTGTCTTGAACCTTTTGCACAGGCTAATTAATTAAAGAAGAAATAAAAATAGTAGAAAATTAGAAAAGAAGCAGAAAGGTCCAAATAAGAAGTTAAGCAATGATAAAAGTAAATGAAGAATTAAAAATTTCCTAAGTCAGATGGAACACTTTACAGACTAATGTTCCAAATGTCACCTAATCCGTGGTGATGTCTTTAATTATTGCTTTGTAGGTTTAATTGGCACCAATCAAAACCAGACTTTTGCAGCCACCCCTCACTCTCTTAATTAATTAATTACTTTCAACCTTTTAATTTATTTTTATATCTTAAACGTTACTATCACTTAACAAACTAATTAAAGCCACTTTAGTTTATATTATTATATATAGGCAAAGTGGTTCAAAACTCCCTAAAATTTTATTTTATAGAGCTTCTGATTAGGATATTGAATTTTCCACAATCTTACAAGTTATAATTGTGAAGTTTCGTGATTGTTTTCTTAACCTATAGGATTCTGGCAGGGTAACTCCACCACTATTACTCAAATCAAAATATACCTTTCAAAAAGAGAAAAAAATTAATTAAACAACATATGCTTAATAATTACACCTGATGATCAGAATATTAATTCAATGCTTTTTGAATTTTATGAAAGAGTTTATTTTTAGGTGTGACAAATATCCGGTTAAATCCAACTAATTAATGGGATTAGCACATTATCCTTAGTTAGAGAGAGAGAGAATGAGAAGATTGATGCTTTATTTTACCATGTTTGCCTTCATCTTTAATTTCCTTTAATATGTGAACCTTATGCAACTATCTAAGGAACCATGCAAATTAACTGGTCCCCATATATATATATATATATATATATATATATATATATGCTACTTGTGTTTTATACTCTTATTGGTTTTCATAGTTTTGATGCTTACCTTACCTCACAACAAATAACAACACAGAGAGAGAGAGAGAGAGAGAGAGAGAGGTGCCATTAAAGGTTTCATCCAACTAAAGTTATCAACAAAAGCCTAGCCTCTTATGTAATTTACAAACTCTCACCGCCCCTCTCTGCATGTGCTAGCGTGAGCGTGACAATATTCAATTTCCTTCTTTTGGGACCACGTTTCCTTTTTTTCTTAAAAAAAAAAATTAATTTCCTTCTATAACTCTTTTCTTTTTGATTCTTTCTGCTTGTTGGCTTTTTCAGTTTCAGAATTAATTAATTAATTTTAGAATTACCAAAATGACTAAACTAGGCCAATTGAGCAGAAAATGTTAAAATTTGTTGCTATTGCCACTGCTTTTTATTATCTCTAGACTCGCAAAAGACAAAATTAATTATATTGTAAGTAGGAAAAACTTTAGGTGGAGAAAGAAGAAACCCAAGTCTGGAAGAATTCCTCTCTATTTATATCCTCTTATCCTTCCTCATCTTTGATGCCTTCAACAGTTGAAAGAGAAGAAAGAAAGTTTGAAAGAAGAAGAAGAAGAAGAGATTTCAATGACTTTAATTAATGGCGGCTAAACCATGCATCTCTCTTTATATACATCGACGATCTTATCGTGTACTATCAGTAGTTGAAGCTGCCAGCATGATCTGAGCTTTCCTTAATTAACCTATCTAGGACTAGGAGAGACTAGATCATGTGGCAGTTTCACCTGCTGATGGTAACATGAAAAACCCTAATCCATTTAAACCCTAATTTCCTTTTCTTCTTCTATCTATTCTGATAACCCTCCAAGAAATTAATCATGGGGAAAATGGTAGTTGATGAGGTATGTTTGAATTCATCTGTTTGATTTTCTTTCATATGGATTTGGGTATTAATTAATATGAAAATTCACCTTCAATTCTTTTTTTTTTTTGTTTTGTTTCATTTCTCTGTATTTAAATAAATAAATATCATGGTTGCTTTACAATAGAAATTTTTAAGGTTTCTGGTTATTCTGCGGGTTGTTCTTTTCTATCTCAAAGGGTTGTTGGCGTGTTAATTGACAGAAATTTTTTTTGTCTAAAATTAACCTAATTGGTTCTTTTGAGATCTGTCTATGATATGGTCTATCCAGCTTGTGCCCTGAAGAGAGTGTGCTTTTTTATTTCTTCATGTGCTGTTCATGTCAATTTAGTTTCTATATGCATTCTTTCGTACCCTTTCATAATTGTTTGTTCACAATTTTCTTTTTCATTTTTTCTCCATTTATAAATATTGGAGAATTCTCAATCCTAAATGATATCATCTTGAAATAGAATCTTCTCTTTCTCTGTAACATAATTTTCTTGAGAAATTGTTGTTTTTTTTCCAATTGAGATTGATTTCCTGAAAGAAAATAGATGTGTTATCAAGTTTTGGAGTCACAATTATAATAATGAGAACAGCATAAACAATTTACCATGCATGATATATATTATTAGTGCAAAATAGTGAAGCAACATGATAAAAGAAAAACTTAAAGAAATTAAAAGTAATGAATAGAGTTCAGATCTGGTAGAGAATAAATAGAATGACTTTTCTTCTGGTTTTCATATCTATTACAAATCAAGGGAATTAAAGGGTACAAGTCAGACCGTGTACACTTTCTCAAAGAAATTCCGTTTTCAGTGAACTAATTTAATTCCCAAATACAA
The DNA here is from genome assembly GCA_023653625.1 of Triadica sebifera. Classification (NCBI taxonomy): domain Eukaryota; kingdom Viridiplantae; phylum Streptophyta; class Magnoliopsida; order Malpighiales; family Euphorbiaceae; genus Triadica; species Triadica sebifera. The sequence goes on along the minus strand of CM042892.1, from coordinate 17,388,266 downwards.
ATTAAAAACCCATATTTATTTTCTACTTGTAGATCCAAATCAAACACAGTTCAATGGAAGTTTTTAAACCTAGTGGAATTAATCAGCTTGTGAGTACCTGTCAAACCATAGTGAAAACTAAAGCTAGTTTGTCAAAGAAGAAACTTTTTATCATGGCTATTATTAGGATTTTTGGAGTAGATAGCAAGCATAAATCATTCTTGCAACGTTCATGAAAGGTATAACTAGCAGTTGTGAGGACCATTCCTTTCACCTCAACTGGGTTAAATTCATTGAAGTTTTCACTATAATTTAGTTGAAATGGGTTATGTGAATCATTAAATTTCCTCAATTTTTATGTCTGATTTAATGCAACCAACAAAATTTTCTCCTTTATCCAAAATTTGGGATTGGCTTTTGGATTATCTAACGGAGGTAATTATCAGTTGCTGGTGGAATTCATGTGAGGACCATCACGTGTCTGCAAGTCTAAAGGCACTAATGTATGTATGCTGCACAACTGGCTCTGCCTATCTTTTTAATTTCTCTAGCAAATAGCCTGCAATTCAAATTTCATAAACATATGGGTGTCAAATATTGTACATAGCCTGAAATGGACATAACATAATAAACTTTTGTTTTATGATTCTGAACATTATCTTGTAGATTGAATTTCATCTTTTTCAAAATTAATGTATGGCTCTATATTTCTAGTATTTGCTTCACCTTCTATAAATCCAAATTTTAATTTTTTTTTCTTTTTAAAAAAAATCCTCAAATGTGCATATGATTGATCTCATCATACGTTATAGCTATTGACTACAAATATGAATTCCTGAGAAATTTGCATATAATATAGTCAACTTTTTACAACAAGAATATCTCCCATACCTAATATGTGAGACTTATGAACTCCTACATAAAATTCCAATCTCTCTATGTTTGAGTTAGCTCCAAATGATTTAATTAGTTAAACTTAGATAAGTATTAAAAAAATTCCAAGACAAAAATGAAAAATATTATTCATGAATTAAGGGTGATGCTTTGTCCCAAAAAAAATGCTAGGGCGATGCATGTGTGTGTATGTATCATATATCCAAAAAGGAAAATGTAGATAAGCGTTTTTTTCTCTTTAATTTGTGTTAGCTACAATAATTTTGAGTTTCGGTTTGTTTGCAAACTTGAGTTGGCTAAAGTCCATGAAGCTTTAAAAGGATTGTTGGAGCCACACCCACATAAAAAGAAACGTCATGGGTCAGCAGCTCTATCTTTTCTCTAGGATTTTATTTTTGTCTTCATCTTTCAAGTGGGAACACATGCTTTTATGGGTTACTTGCTGGAGTTTGTTACTTGCCATTAATGCATATTTGGCTTTCTCATTATGATGAAGGGAAGTAACCCTAACTAGAAGGCATTTCTTGACCTAATTTCGCTTAATTATATGTTATATAATCGTTTTTTAAAGAATTTGTTAATAATTACTTGTAATTGATTGATAGACCTTGGCCGGGGCTGCCAAAATGACATTGAGGCTTTTGGCACTTGAAATGAGTCTAGAAGATAAGTCATAAGCTTACCATATTTTTGAGAGGTACCAAATTTCAAGGGCTTGACTAGTTAATGGCACGTGGATAAGTTTGGTTTGGTTTGATGTTTTGATATATATATATATATATATATATATATATATATATATATATATATGTGGAAATAAATTTTTATATAATGATAGTAGACTTAATTATAAAATTTGAAATTTGAAAATTTAATTAAAAAAATATTGATTCTGTTAATCTATTCTGCGCGAATATTGATTGTAAAATATACAAGCTTACCTATAGGATTAATATTTAAACTAAATATAAATTAAACATTACATAGTAATACAGCATTTCATTTCCTGCACTGTATCATTTTCTGGTAGCATAAAACTCTAAGCCCCTATGACCTACCTGTAGATCTCAAGACTGACAGCCACTGTATAGTAGATGAACAATATATATATATTTATTCAAATCGGATTTATAAATAAATTTATATATTAATTTAATAATAAATTATTATATATACGAAATTATTATTTATTATTTTATATACATAATAGAGTATCATTATATTGATTTAAATTAATTTACTTACGAATCCAAACCAAATATTAGCTAGACATTAATTGCAAATTTAATCTGCAAAACTTATAAAAATTGCTTTAAATATATACATATTCCTCGTGATTATCTTACCTTATAGAAAAATGAGATTACTAAATTAGTATATAAATTTAATGTAGATAATCTTCCTATTTTTGGCCAAAGGAGGGAGATTTTTATTTTTAATGGGAGCTTTGAAACTCTTTTCATATTATGTTATTGCTATATATAAGAGTGAATGGAGTGTAGATAGAGCTATCCACCGTATATATAGAAAGAAAAATGAAAAAATGCAAATAAAAAAAAAGCATAATTTAGGGTATTCTTTTGTAAGAGTAATTTTGTCAATTATTGTGGATTCACGCCCAATTTCAAGTGATGTAATGCATTTCGTCCCAATTCATCTAAGTTCTACGTTGTCAACTCTGCTAATGGCAACCAAAAATTTTACCCAATTTTTGTCTGATCACTTTTCATGATGGAGATTTCACATGCCAAGTGGGATTTTCAGCGAAGTAATTATCATTTGTATCATACCATCATAATCAATTTATTGTCCTAAAAGAGTTTTTTTTTTAAATTATTATTAGACTTTACTTTAATAATATCAATTTAAATAAATTTTAATTTGATGATATTAATTGTGTGGCTATTAACCATGAAATTTTGAATTTTTCAGTCGGAATTCTTGTAAAAAAAATTATTGTCATCAATAAATAAAAGTGGATTGGGCTTATATTTAGCCATTTTTCTTCTCTTTATCTAATGATATCTAAAATATGGAGCCCATAGGAGTAATTCGATGGGGTTGGGTAAATCTTGAATCATGCTTTTGTAGAAAGTTTCAAAAAGTCTTGGAATCAAACCCAGCCCAAACACCCGTATCGATTCAGGGCATTGCAATTCCCGCCTCGAACCTAAATTGACACATGAATTTTTCAATTTGTAAAAATCAATAATTTTTTTTATATACTTTAAAACAATACAAGACTTAGATATTAATGAGATTTAATCGGATTAAATAGGTGAATAATTATGAAATTTATAAAAATTTGTATTGGAGATTGATGTATGCAACCCGAATAATTAAGCAGGAAATGGAATTTCCTGCTCTAATCTCCAGAGCTTGGACAATGGAAGAAATGGATATTGAAGGGATGTTGAATTCAGTAATTTGTTGAAATCGAGGGCTGAACAATCTTGAACTAAGCAATCCCAATGAGGCTAAAAAGAAGAGGCTTAGCACGCAACTCAAAAAGACAGTTCTTTTTCACTGATTACACAATTGATAATACCCTAGACAGATAATGAGCCAATGAGGTGGGGCATCTTGTGGCCGTGCGAGGTTCAGCCCACAAGGTACTATCCCTGTCTTTACTTTAACATTGTACTATCTAGATGCTCATAGTCTCATAGATTCTTGAGTTCTTGTTCTTTGCTATTGGGGAAAAAAAAAAATTTAAGCGTCAAGTAATTGCAGGTTGGAATGGGAAAAATCTGAGATTAATTTCGCAAAGCAGCAAATTTTCCTTTTTCTTTTACTTTTCATGCATCTTCTGGGAACCCAAGTGCAAATAGGAACTGGGAATCATCCCAGTTGAGTATTTGCTTCATTACTGTATGTACTTTAGAAGTAGTAGTTTTCGCTCTGATCAGCCATTAATGTTAATAAAACATACTAATGTAATGATGACACTTTGAACCTAGTCTTTGCTTCTAGATAGCATGATTATTATGTTCTCTCTTGCTAGTTATAATGCCTCCTGTCTATTTTATATTTCTGATTAATTTATGTATGGCATCTTTCAAGTTTCATAGGAATAGGATAATGCTTTTGTGTAAATTAGACACTTGTTGATGCTGCTGACCTACTAAAAAATTAGGAGTTTTTTCTAGGAGATAGTAAAAAATGAGAATATTTTAAATGTCAAGGAGGAATATTAATTAGCACGACAAGGCAAAAACTTCTCTTTTCTGTGGGATTGTAAAAGACAAACTTCTCTACCTACTATGGAAATCTTAAAAGGTAGATTATGATTTAACAATAATCACTGTTGGGTTGCAACTTCCTTTGTGAACCCTCAATCTTAAAATTAAAGATGAAAAAGAAATAAGAAGAGGTAGCAATTCGGATATACTGATCAAGATATTGATATGCTCACTCTCAATGTAAATAATGATGTCAAGACTTTGAGTGAGGCTATAATTAACTTGGTCCGATCATATTTATGTTTTGGGACAAATGTTTATAGAAGGAAAAAAAAAATATAACTAACGTCCTTGCAAATATCGTTTTGAAGGTGCAGAAGCATTGTGCTTTAGAAGCTGCTCTCATTTAGCAAATCAATCAATTGGCCATGACAGAGGTATAATTGCAGACTTCTCCACAGTCAGCCTCGTTTGCAACCCTATTCAGAAGCTCTTCCGTCACCCCTTGAGGAATTAAATGGTGATTCCAGTTATTGATATTAATCGTCTGCTCTTCTATGGCCCCATGGATATGAATGTTATTGCTGAAACACCTTTTTCTATCTCAATACTCTCACTACAGAAGTGAAGTTATCATCCAAGATGTCCATGTCTGAACTCTCTTTAGCCACTTTTGTGCCTTGAATTTCCGTTGGAAGTCCAATGTCAGCTTCCTTAAGACAGAGCTATCGCAGCAACCACATGATCTTTCGGTTTCAAGTACTGTAACACAGGCCTTGCCTTTACTCAAATTTGGTCAGTTCTTGCCATTCTCCCTTCAGGTGAGTAGTATCGGAATTCTGCATCTTCTGCTATGATTGAATTATTTCTGTTCTCACTGGGACTAATTCCAATGAAATCATGCAAAGACAATATATTAAACCAAAAATATTCAGTAGTCCAACCCGTTTGGATTAAAATGAATCGATTGATGGATCCATAAAATTCGACTTATAAATCTATGGATCATTTTAGATCAACTCATCATTTAGATTTATTCGGAGTCTAGATCAATTGTTTGGACCATTTTTTTTGAGTTGGTTCCAAAAATTATCATCTGTGATTAAAGTAATAATTGGTGTGCTAAATATATTATTTTTTTCTCTTATTAATTTTTTGAGGTAAATTTCATATTGTTTTCTTATTATAAAGTATTCTATATAATCTACTTGATCCGGTTTATTTTTTTTGTCATAGATGTCACATTACATATTATAAATTCATTTTTTCCGTAACAATTCGTATCTTATTAATTTTCATGAAAAGTTTTTATTAAATTTTTTTTTATTTTTTTACCAATTTAGGCTAACTCGATTTATGAAAATGACTATTATTCTACAGATAGAATGAATTATACCTAATCACTTATAATTAAATATTGTTCTTTTTATTTAAAGATTTGTTTTTTTCATTTTTCTTTGAAAAATTTAGAGGTGGAGCCATTCATCTTTATCCATCGGAGTTCTGGGTCAAGTGAAGGATTTAGTAACTGAAATCAGGGATACATGTTTGTTTATGGAGCTGAAGAAGCCACGGTCGCTATCACTGTCACTTTGCCAAGGGAAACCTAGCTAGTACAGATTGCAACTGGGGCCTTATCAGCAGCTCTGGCCTCTGGGTCCCAACTTTATCGTCCTGTTTAAGAATTGTGAGGCTCCAATTTCTCAAAATCATGGAGGTGGGACATTCAAATTGCAAGCTTCACCGTTGAAAGGTAAACCCTTCTCTCTCTCCTCTGTTGGTGTACTATTTTTATTTCCTATAGTCAATTCATAGAAAAGCATATGAATTTTTGTATTATTGAATTATCTAATGCAAACAAGGGCAATGATAGCCATTTGAAAGACTTCAGCTTTTTGGGTTTTTTATTCTATTTGATAGGTATATATGATTCTGTTAAATGCTCATAAGATCTAATACCTAATTATCTTTTACCATCTCTGGAAAAGTTAACATATTCATTGGGTTTCCACTGCCAAATATTTATATATATATATGCACTTATCTCGATTAGCAATCTCTTATATAACATATTGTGAAAGTTTCTTTTTAACTGATGGGTATTTGTCTCGTGCTCAGCCAATAGAAGCTACATCTATCACTACACATATACCCTTGAAATAGCAATATCGGTTTCTTAAGATTCTACTATCAATTTGTTTCTTCTTTTTATATATATAAAGTAAAATGATAGTTTTCTATTTTTTATGAGATTATATTATACTTATTATACGCTTTCATATTATTTGCTTTATTTGTTGTTTATTTGTTTTCTTCTCCATACAATACAAGAGTTACCTACTAGTTAATGCGCATGTCCCTATACTATAAATAAATATTGAATAAGATCTTATACTCAAAAAGAATATGGTGATGTGGCTTATTTTTGGTGGATTTAAATTGTCACCTAATGCAAAGAAAAAATGGAAACATGTGTTGGAAGTGGAGTGCACGAGGCCGATAGGAGGCATGCATGTGACCTGATTCTCTGTTCCAATTTGGTTTGAATTATGTAATCCAACTCGATTTGAGAAATGATGGCCGTTCTATTAATTTAGAGTATATATATATATTCTGTTTTGTACTTAATTAATTCATTCAATATAGTAAAAATTTATTCTCTATCTTGCTCGTGAATGGAATAATTATTGATGGAACTGTTGGGAAATGACGCCAATTTCCCTATAGTCAGATTTATGAGAAAGCGAAGAAAATGCGAACTAATAAGACAGACAAGTTGATAACGGAGTTCGGCCAATTATGCATACGTCTCCGGACTGCTGCAGATCTTTTACTGAAAGAAAAGAAATTTACCAAGTGTTTACAAACACTCACAACTCACAACCTCTCACTAATGCTACTCTCTCACTTTTTGATGGAATACATTACAAATGAATTTCTAAGGCTATATATAGGCCTACACCTCCTCAATGGACGGTCAAGATTAATTCTCATCTACTTTGATGGATGGTTGAGATTATTTCTCACCTACCGTCTCACCTACCAAATGTATGGTCAAGATTAATCTTCACTTACCATCTTACCAACCAAATAGATGGTCAAGATTAATCCCCACCC